>JAVKLA010000073.1:34184036-34199239 GCA_034782735.1 Sagittarius serpentarius
TTAGTCTAAAGACGACTGAGCAACAACTGAAACCATCAGGGTGTTATCAACATTCTTCTCATACTAAACCCAAAACATAGCACTGTACCAGCTACTAGGAAGACAATTAACTCTATCCCAGCCAAAACCAGGACACACACTGAGAAGCCTCAGAAGAGGTCACAGATCTCTCTTCAGTGTTTTCTAGAGGTTGGTTTCGGCTGTCCCCACTCACACTCTTGGCTGTCGCAGTTCTGAGATGGGACAATTCCCCACATTGGCCTCATAGGCACTAGGGAGAGACTCTTATTACTTCATAATACTACTGATTAATGGATAGGGATGGGAAAAAGCAATGCACAAGTGTCTGAGAAACCACCAGAGAGATGTTTGTAACTGGGGACAAAGCAAACTGATGTGGCATGGTTTGACCCAGGATGAGTAGGAACAACTAGAAGAAGAAAGAGCTTTAGAGAGTTCTGTAAGTGGTATGAAAGCTTGTATTTGATGTAACAGAAGCTGCATTGGAGGTATTTAGAAATAAGAATGACTTGATCAAAACATTTGGCATGGCAGTATACAGTCTGGAGAGAGGTCAAGAAGAAAACCAAACAGCTAAAGAGGAGCATCAGAGATCAAAGTAAAAAATGAATTCTCCTGGGACTGCCATCTTCTACTCTGGTAGGCACTCCTTACAGAGTGCTCAGTGTACTTAGTACCAATTTGGAGGCACTTAAACTTTCTTATGAGACATACTGCACATAGAAGCACAAAAGAGAACCTGAACTTTGTCACTTTATAGTCAGACTTATTTTTAGACAAATAAAGTGTTTTAAAGGGGTGCCTTTTTTACATGGATTAAATAGTTGGGGCACTATAGAGCAAATTGCTAAAAGGAAAATCTTGCAATACTCATTCTGTCATAACTTTATTTGAAGTAGGTGAGTGCAGATCAGGTAGAAAGGCGTGAAAGCCATTCAGTGGCTAATATTTGGTCCCATAATCAAGCATCAGTACCAAAGCCCTTCAAAGAGAATATCTGGACTATTTCACTTCATCTGGAATGAGGAACTTGAAACAAAGACCCATGCTAGCATTCAGGAATGTTTTTTATTTTCTTTGACCTGATACCCAATTATATGTTTTAAAATCTGGGGGATAAGTTCTCCATCTTCTATTTGTGGATGGAACTGGTTTATAGCTGTTTATCTGATTTGTTTATAATTCAGTAGGAAGGATTTGGAAATTAGATTTATCTTTCAGAGAAAGTTATTATAGAGGAATGAAGCAGTTTGGAACAGAAATAATAAACAAGGATATGTATTCATCTTAGAAATACTGACCTTGCAGGAAACTAATTTATATTTCTGTTTCTGGGTAATTCCAGAGAAAACTTTAATACACAGCTTGTTACTGAAATACATTTTATAAGTATAAATATTTACGAGTTAACTAAACAGTTTGAGCATTTGTATTGGGACCCAACCCGGCCTTGTTGGTGTTAAGGCTGCTTAGTCTTCACCTAGCAGCACGTTTTTGGGATGGAATCCTAAAATCATAGCCAAAGTCTAGAAACACATTGACACATGGTTTTGGAAATCACAGTCTTCCAGGAAAATGAACAGGAGCTGGCAACTCTTCTCATTGGGGCAGTCTGCAAGTATCAGGATAGAGCCCAGAATTTTCTGAAATACATTTTTCTTTTGGTCCGCTAGCAACTGGTGTTGGGGCTTATAGGACTGTTTCCTTTTAAAACTTCCTTTTTAGCCATTCTTTGGCTTAGCCTCTGACAGATTTTTCTTGATTTGAAAAAAGAAAATTAACTGAGAGAGATCTGGATAGTCTTTAGAAATAATACAATCAAAGCCAGCCATACTGTCACCATATCCATACATGCCTAATGAGATTCAAGGAAGAAAACAGTCCTTTCTGTAAGCACAGTTTTTTTCCAAGACACCCCATATCTACGTTGCTGCAGTAGCCATACCAGCTCAAACTCATGAGCAATGTTCAAGTCTGTGAAGAAGTACCAAGAAGTATCCCAAGTTCTCATACCAATATGGAAGCAATTGGTTCTTTGTATCAAGTTATTTACTGATCACTGTAGAAAACGGCATGTTCCCAAATAACTAATTGGTGTTCTTTAAATCAGTTACTTCCCATTCATTCATAACAGCAACAACAAGAAGCTGTGCGAGGATGATATCCACAGACTATCCCAAATCACTGATGACATTCATATGAGGATAGCTCCGCTTCAGGAGACAGTCTTTGTTGAGATGTATATATATGCACCCATGCTCTTGAGCCAGAGGCTTTTCAGTCCTAACAGTATCTGCAAAAGACATTCCTCCTTTGTGTGCTCTATACTTGAGCTGAGAGGAAATCTGTTTCTCTCAAGTGTGTTTTTGCCTGTAGCATTACACCTGACAGTATCATTGTTTTCCTCCTCATGTCCCTTTGCAAAACAGTATATTGGTTTTCCTTTAAAGAGGTATATTGGTTTTTTTTCTTTACATTCTGCCTACTTTTTCTTCTATCACTTTGTAATGTTCAGCCTGTTTAAGGGGTTGTGTTAAATGGACATTCCTCGCATTTGTTTGGCTTAGGAGAACATGATACATCACAGGAATACCACATTTATGCTGCCAAGAGCTAATAAAGAGCATCTTGGAAGATCTTTCAGTTCGACCTCTGACACAGACGAGCCATGCTGCAGACAGAAACTGATTGCTAATTTTGTTTTGGGAGTAGTGAAATACTGTGGGTCATTCCTGATACATTGCAAGTCTTTGGAGCTCCTGTTGTGAATATTATTTTAAACTTCAAGGATGAGGGGACTCCTAGACTGTATGAGTTATGTTGTACCTGATTAATTTATGGAATAAGTGGTGTAAGAATCAATTTATTTGCCAAATAAAATATCAATCTAAATGGATCTTTCTGTGCTTGCTAGTTTGGGAACACAGTGTGTCATGGACTTGGCTAATATATATTGCTAGTTGCTGTTTCTGCCCTTTAACAAAATCTTTTGAGGTTGATATGATTTCAGTTTTCCATTTCATTACAATTAAGTGGACACAAAAAAGTGAAGCAAATTTAAAATGGCACATATATTCTCATAAAAAATAATTAATAATCTTGCCTGTCAACAATAAATGTGCACTTTAAACTAGCAAACAAGGTATTTACAAAAGTGTATACACTTACACAAAGTGTATGAAAATCCAAAGAGCAAAATAAAACTAAAACTAATGTGGAAAAAAATTAACTAAAAAGAGTTTTGCTGCTGCTTGCCCTTTTCCTGTTCTTTGTTTCTTTATCTTTTAGTTTCTTCTTATGCATTTTGGGTAGAGCTGTAGAGGAGTTAAATAAACAGGGATTATTTGCCTCATTTGTTCATCTCCCAGGGAATGGCTTCTAATCCCAGATCCTGCACAGCTGCAGGTTACTGATGATGATTCTGGAGAAGGATTTGCCCTCTTCCTGTTAACTACCTGCGGAAGAACCAGCAGATAAATTTGCGCATTGAAACTGCTGGAACATAAAAACTAACACCATCAAGACTCCCATACTAATCCAATACCCTGTCTCTGACAGCAGCAATCAGCAAATATATATATTATATAATATTTATATCATGATATGTATTTTTATAAATATATATATATAAAATAGAGTGTAAAAAAAAGACAATGACAGTTGATCTTTCATAGGTATTCTCCCAGAATCCAGTGATCTGCATTTAAAGTGTTTCCTAAGCCAGCATTAATCTTTGTATTTAACCCTCTGTGGGTTTTTCTTCCAGTAATTTGTTCAATGTCTAACCTGTATAAACTTTTAGGAAACCCAGCATCCTCTGGAAAGGTCTATGCATTGTCTGTGCATTGTGTGAAAAAAGTAGCTTGGTAGTTTAATTTCATGTCTTAACTAGTCTACGTATTGAGAGAGTACCAGCAATCTTTCATTATTCATCTTCTTGCCACCCACACAAGTCCACTGGAATACGATTTAAAAAATTGTACCATATTAAATCACTGCCAATCTTCTGCACCAAAGATTTAAGTGAGAAATTGCACACTATTGTTCGCAGCTCAGTTCTTTCACTTGGAAATTCCTTTAGGATCTTTCAGGAATATTGTCAGACCTGGCAGCTACTGCTCTTTTTGTCTGTTTGTTCCGTAACTTCTACCAAAATCTTGACTAGAGAGATTTTCCTGAAACATTGCTTATAAGCATGGTCCTGCCAAGGTGAGCTCTCTAGACTCCTTCACTGTGATCACAGGTGCAAAGAAACCATTTAATTTTCCTTCTATGGCTTACCTTGTTTAAAACATTGATGTATCTTGGTCCTCTATTGGCTGTACTGATGCTCCAGCAGACTTGCTGCTTCTGATGTGTTTGAGCAAGACTTTACTGTTAGTACTGATACCATTTGGAAGCTCATCTCCTGTCCTGTTCTGCTTTTTCATGTGTAATATGTGGAGTTTTACGATTTTTCTGGTTTTCCTCATTTGGGCACATTTTCAGCTTTTGAAAGATTCTTTCTTTCTTCTAATAATGTCCCCTACCCTTCTGTTCAGGCATGCTGGATTTCTTTTTGTCTCTTTAAAATGGGATGCACTTGCCCTGAATTCCTATATGGTATCTTTGAATAGTCTCTTTGCTGTTTGCCAGAGCTTTACCCTTTGACTATCCATTTTATTGAGCCTCCTCCTCTGTATGCAATTCTTCTTTTTGAAGATAAGAATAAAAGGAGTGGCATTCTTGTTTATATATCTCCTACCACAATTGAAAATGACACCAGTATCTAGGCCTTACCCAGAGACATCACTTATCCTTTAACCCAAGAGGCTCAGGGGCATCATACTCCATAGAAAGTGACAGACTGTTGAGTATAATCCTATAGACCTTTCCATACTTTGTCATTCCATGAACATTTATTGCATTTCATCATTCCATGAGCAACCACCTATGTCTTCAACTTTGTGCTACCTCCCTGAATTTGATTCTTCCCTTATGCATCCTTTCTGCAGCATCATGTCTGTATCTTTCTTCCCATCAGCATTAACATAATCAATGCACTCAGCCCTTGGCAGAATGGCAAGCCCTTCGTATTTCAGATTAGCTACAAGAAAACAGAAAAACATACCATTCATTTTCAGTAACACATAATTCCTTTCAGAAATAACAGAAAGGCTCTTAGTTTCAAATTCAGTTAGGTAAGTGACCTCTGTGAGCAATATATTCAAAATGAAGTAGTAATGAAGTTGCTGTCGCTACTGCAGTCAAAATCATAATCTCTGGGTATTTTGAAATCCAGATATTGACCAAACATTGCACTCCCCAGGTAAGCTAGCATCATGGCTTGACAAGCAGGAGTTGGTAAATGACCTTAAGAAGCTGCTGAGGAAAAAAAAAGAGTGAAATTACTACCACATGCTATCTAATGTCCAGCCAGTACAGGGTGGATAGGCAGCAGTGCAGAAAGGCCAGATGACAAAACAATAAACGGTGAGAACATGAGTAGATGACACTTTGAATCTGAGCCCTGTAATTCATCATCATACTTTAACCAAAATGAAAATCAGCAGCACAGGGTGATGCCCCATCCCTGGAAGTGTTCAAGGCCAGGCTGGATGGGGCTTTGAGCAACCTGGTCTAGTGGAAGCTGTCCCTGCCCATGGCAGGGGGGTTGGAACTAGATGGTCTTTAAGGTCCCTTCCAACCCAAACCATTCCATGATTTTATGATTCTATGACTCAAAGTTAAGGGACAGAACTGCAACAAAGACTTGCAGGATGTGTGAGTTGGAGGCTGTTTCAGTAACAGAGAAGTAAATGAGTAACATCAACATGTAAGTTTAGTATTGCATGAAAGCTGGTGTTAGCATTTGATCTTACGATCTTTCACATCTTCCTGAGCCACTATGGACTGAGATACTTCTAGTGAGTAGATGCAGTTAGTTCAAGGATAATGTAATTTGGAGCTTATTTACTTTAGAGCAGTCCATGCAATCAAAGCTCTGTGATGAAAGCTGGTTTTCAAATAAAAAACATCAACATTAAAGGTTTGTTACCAACTGGCATATGCAAATGCATTAAGAAGAAGGGCGGAAAAGTGGAATGACTAGGAAGGCAAAGCATGCACTGTGTATGCTCTTGCTATGCTCCATTTGGACAGACCTTCAACATTGCAATCCAGCCTAAAAAAAAAAGTAAACCTTAAAATCTCTGCAGACAATTGCTCATAATCATCTTCTAGGACATTCTGAGCTTGTTCATTTGTTTTGGGTTCCTGTCTTGTTTTAACTGCTTTGTGCCCTGGGTCATCACTAAAAACTGTGGAAGGAATATGTAATATACCATCAAATTTGGGAAAATAGGACATTACATCCACTCCAGTCATTTGCTCCAATGTAAATCACTGCATAAGGTGCAAGACAATAAAGACTGAGGACCATTTTATTTCCATAGCCTGACCTTAATATTAAATCCTATGACTGGTGAGTCAGTTTCTGTCTGGTATTTTGACATTTGCCTCTCACTAATCATTCTTCACAATTCCATTAAAAACAGTATATATTAAAGCAGGGAAATTACATCTCTTAGGATTAATTTCTAAGTTTCCAACCCAAAATAGCATTGTGACTGGGGAAAAGTTGAACTGGCATTTCAGTTCCGGAGACTTGGTTAGCTAATTGCTGGCATATTTATTTAGTGCATATCATTCCTCAATACATGAGGTGCCCCACACTATAGCTGCTATAAGATACTTAAAGAAGGAGGAGACAATGCCATGATTTCTCTGATGACCATAAGCCCAGCCAGCTATGCGCTCACCTCAAAAACAGGAGTATGATTTATAGAAATTTCAGGTTTGAGCGGTATTTACATGGTTTCACAGCCAAGTGCTTGATTCTGTTCCCAGCTGAAGCCAACAGGACTATTGTCATTAATCTGAAGGTGAACTGGGTTGGGCAACAAATGCAGGATTAAGGCTAACAAGGCAATACTCAATTTCTCTTGAGGGGTCAGTAATTCCAGTCTGAGCTTTCTCAGTACCCACTGCAGCTACGCAAACCCAAGGACTCTCTACACCTCTCTAGAATCAGAGCTAGAGATTTCAGAGTTAGATTCTCAGGGCTTAGTTAGCACTTGTCAGAGAATGTTTCAGGAAATACGGTGCAAGATCTGGCACACAGACATACATCTTTCCAGCAAAATGTAAGCATCTAGGGCCTACAAGCACTTTATTACATTTATTCAAAGCCATAGTTGTTAATACCCATCTTTTGTGTAATACCATAGCAATAAACGCACTTTCTCAGGAAGCGGGAAATGTGGGTTTCCAGGGCTACGTAAGCCTGAGAGGGTTTGAACATACAACTCCTAGCTGTCCAATGTACCAGGCTCTCTGCCCAAAGACGTCCTCCATGTCTTCTCTTGAAGCTGGGCCATTATGACGCCACAAATCTTGCTGTCATTTTCTATCCATCTAACAACTTTCAAATCAGATAGCTCATCTCGGTCAAAGACAAAGTATCAAAGACGTAATCTCTAGAGAAGCACAGAGCATACACCTGCTCCTGATACTTCATTTTGCAGACAGATGCCTGCTCACCTGAATGCCCGACTTTCTTCACTCACTAACAATGGTAGCCTGTGTCACAAATGCCCTGCCTTTTCCTGTTTTTCGGATGCTTTCTGTTTAACTTTGGCACCTGAAGTGGGTGGTATTGATTTTGTCTATGGCACGTTCCTGTGGATTATAGGGGCTTGTTTTGTCAACATGTATTTCTTTTACCCTCCTCTTACGTGGGAAAATTCTTCATACAAACTTCAGTAATCCATTCCTGATTACAGTGTCACTCGGATCACATTACACTGGACAGTTAGGCTTCACTTACTGCCTTATGCTGTTGAATTTTCCTCTTAATGGATACAGCAATTTTAGAGTGTTTAAAAGTTTGTTTACACTAAAGATGAAGTTTCTCCTTTCGTATCTCCTGGGTAGACTTGGGGTAAGAAATAGAAATCAAACCCCATATTGATAACTACACTGAAATCTCATCTCTCTTCTTTCTAAAATTCTTGCTTTATGTATATCCCATTAGGCTGATGGTTATTCAAAGTTTCTGACAGAATGATGTTCTGAATTTCTGAAATATGCCAAGCTTCAGCCTTCTTCCTGAAGTGTTGAAAAAACCCCCCATGGTGTAAACAATATTCTGTCCTAAAGATACAAAAACTTAACAATCAAAACAGCCTCAAGCTGTAACTTAATCTGACTAAAAATTCACTATATATTTACTTGGCTCTATTCCAAGATTTAAAATCATGCAAAATCAGCACTCAGTCTTTTGACTATCTTAATGCAATTTCTCCTTCTCTCCCTTTACCTAGGGGTGGCCAGGATTTTTCATCTCTTTTTTAATCATCCTTTAGTACAAGTCTCAATGTTTCATTTTCCCCTGTTTCTAGAAAACAGCCCAGTACAGGGTTCCTGATACAAATACTCACAGATTACCAAAAAATGAAGATCCAGATCCAGCTTTTGTAAATTGGCCTAGAATCTACTTTGTACCAAGAAAAGGTTCCACTGAAAAAAAAAGTCTTCAGAAAGTAGAGCCTGGTAGAGACTTTTTTTTCCCCTCTAGCAAAATTTATGGTTGTTTTGAAAAGTCCCAAATTGAAAAATTTATCCAAAAGCTAAATATTTGTATTTCTGCCAAAAATAGTCATATTTTTGATGGAAAATAGAAATTTTCCATAAAGGTGTGTACTTTGTACAGAAAGATACTTTTTCTGTGCAAAAAGACAAAAAATTCAGCAACCAATTTGCTGTAGAACAGTGATTTTCATGGAAAAGTTTGGAGAGGGATTATTTACCACAAAGTAGGATAGGGGCTTGGAGAAGACCTCTAGAAAAGCCTGGTCTACTGTGTGTGCACAGAGCCACAGTACAAAATCCTTTTTCACTGGCTGATCAAGTTCTATCTTGAAAAGCAATTTCTTTCTTTGCCCTCACTGTTAAACTATTTGTCCAGAACAGCTACCTGGATCTCAGCCTATGCATTTACCCTCACCAAGGTTAATCCACCTGTTTTTCTGTCAAATTTCCTTTCGTCTACATAGTTCCTTTCCTGGTGACAAATGTCATCTCAGTTTATATTTTAGTAGGCTATTGAACCAAGCGTTCTCTAAAATCCTTAGGTCTTCATTTATTTGCTCTGCACCTGCTGAAACCATCTTTCTTGACTGCCGATTGCTAAATTTACATGCAACACTCCAGATAAGATCTGACCAGTCCTTTGTGTTACTTTTCTAACTCTACAGCAAGTCTCTCTCCCGTATGTCCTAAGATCACATTTATTTTTCACAGCCATGTCACATTAATACTTGTATTTGCCACACACTGACTTGTACACACAGGACTTCCTGCTATTGCCCTTTAGCTTACGGTGGAAACACTTGTTCGTTGCTCTTTAGCACGACCTTCATTTTGCTTTGTTAAATTTCCAGCTGTTTTCTAGTATTTCATTTTCAGTTGATCCAGTTCTGTAGGATATCCAGATACTGCTTACTATTGACAACATCTTGAATCATTAGCAAATTTTGTTTTGTCAAAAATGAAAATAATTACTAAAAATAACAAAATAGGACCCCAGCCTGATCTCTGAGGAACTTCACTGCTATTTCCTTTTATTCTCCTGTTTACACATCAGCATTACTTGTCAGGTTCATTCAACCATATTTTGGCCAAATAGATTTTTCATTTAGCTCCATCATTTCCATTTTACCTAGCAATTTCTATGGCACTGTATCAAATGCTTTACTGACAGCTATCTAGAATAAATCTAATGTCTTTTCTTTGTGTAGAAATAAATTTTCTTACTTTTTCTTAGTAAAGTATTGCATTAAGCTGGTACTGACTCCTTGATAAATATTACTCGTATTTTATTCTATTTTTCATTTGTCTTCCCCTCTGCACGTACTTTTCTCTACTTTTCTAAAGCCCTGCCTGCCACTCTATCAGTTCATTTTTTTTCTGCAGTTGTTGATTTTTGCCTCTAGGGTTTTGTGGCAAAGTCTATCCTTTACTTTAAATTGTACCCAAAAAATTATCATCATAACTAACCACTACAAAACCCCATAAAACTAATGGGGACAATTTCCCTCTTATTGTATCAGAATAAAAAAGACTTCAAATTTTCAGAATAAAAAGATTTGATTTCTTCATGTCCAGTAAAAGATTCAAAAATCAGTGATCAAACTTGGAGCTTTGTAGCAAATCACAGCTAAAATGACATTAGCCACGTATTTTTCCTTATGCCAGATACCCAAATTATTTATTTTATATTTAATTTATAAATTTAAAAGATCAGATTCTATTTCACCTATCGATGTGAATGTAACAGAATACCTATTAATTTAATGTGTTCAATAAGTATTAATGAAAGGACCCGCCTATAATGGAAATAGGGAAAACAGAATACCCGGGCCAAGAAATTGGAAAGGTTCATTATACTGAAGGGACTTGTCTCACTCTTCTGAAATTGCAAAAGACCTGGGAGTCTTATAAATTTGAGGGAGAGAGGACAAAATTGCATACTTTACGCTAAGTATTACAGACTATACTCTGTGTCTTTGGTGAACAATGTCCCCGTGCCATATCCTGACTGAAGACTTCACAGTTACAGACATTTCCTTAAACAAGCCATTTAAAAGTTCTGAGCTTAACATACCAAAAAGAAAAGTCTCTGTTTTCACAGAATTTCTTTGTATTTCTAATCTGCAGAAACATATTTCTGAGTAGCCAAGCTACTTGCACACCACTCTGAAGAGTTCTTCATATCACTATGTTGTTAGTTAGGAATACGTGATGTTTGGATGCATTTGGTATGCTGATGTTGGTAAACTGCCATTGCACAGGCCACTCCAAAAAAGCAGTTTGTGGAGCAGTCTGAGCACCATCACTAGAAGATAAGCTCTCAGCTACAGCATGAAGCTACTTGTCATGCCTATAGAGAGCAGGGCACTGTTGGGGATGCTGAAATGGAAGAGAATGAAAAAGCTGAGGTGACACTTAAGGACAGCCTTTCCTTAGAAAACTCTCCCTCTGCATAGTATTGCTTCTTTGTCTAAGAAACAAGCCCAGGGGTCAAGAGATTATATAGACATAAGACAATCAGTAATGACAGAAGTTTGAAATAACTAGAAGAACTTTTTGAACGACCTGCTGGAGCTGCAGATAAAATACACTGATGAATTTCTTTTGTTTATTCAAAGAATCTGCATTTCACCTTCTCCTCTTACTGCTGCTACTATATTTGGTGAAGGAGGGTCAAGTGTTGGACAGTAGCAACACTGTGCTGCTTCTCAAAGGATGGTGTTCTAGCCACACGTCCCTTGGAGCCTGTCCAAGGTCTGAATTCCCATTGTCATGAGCAGGACAGTATACTGTTTGCCTCACTCAGGCCTGGCACCTTCTTTGTTGTGCTTCCGTCTGATCATCGAAAGAGGCTCAGTAAGATCATCTACGTTAATAGTTACCAATGCTAAAATTTTGGGGAGCTTTAATCTTCTCCAGTATAAAAGGTCCAAACAGCACGTACATTAAAGTCACAATTGCTTTTTCTTGGAAACCTTCTCTAACATTTATTTCCACGGCTGATGAAATCTTCCCTTAAGTATTTGGACTGCAGAAAAAAGAAAAGCCTAACAAAATGCAGGATGACAGTAGAGAGTGCCTCTGGGAGATTTAGGAATATCTGATGAAGACCTCGTGTCTTCACTAAGTGTGAAGACTTAGGAAGAGCGTCCCTTTTGTAATGAGACTTAGTACAACATTTCACATACGTGAAAGCAAAAAATGTCTCTGTGGTCTCGAAAGCAGGACTCAAAACGTGAAATAGCTTGAGCACCTCAAGAGACAACCACCCTTGAAAGAGGCACGTTGTCCAAGACGGCTTGTACACATGCTCTGAGGATGTTTGGAGTCCATCCTTTTCCTCCATGCCTATGCAGTCCTTCTCTGCCTCATGGATACCTCCCCAAAATCTCTTTGTTCTTTCCTTCGAATTTGACAGGCCATTCTTGTAAATGGCATCAAATCTACGCTGACTGTCTAAATTTATATGACTCCTTGGTTCCTTCATAACCTTATCTGTTCTCTGCTGCATAGGAGTATGTCTCATTCGTATATGTCTCTATATATCAACAGCTGGTTTAGTTTCACTCTTGTTCTTTTTTTCCCCTCTACATCTGCTGTAACAGGGCACTGAACTGTGCTATGTGTAAGTGAAAAGAACTTGAGCTACGTTTTCTGGGCTTCATCCATCAATAATTTGTGTTCTTTTCAGGCAAAAAAAGCGCACTTAGCTATACCTAAAAATATTAGTATTTGATGCACCTCTTTCATCTGGTGTCTCTTTCATGTCAAAGAGTCACTGGGAATAGCAGCAGAACAAACCGTTCAGAAGCAACTGATGACTTTTCTTTTTGCCTAAAAATGCTGATTCATTGAAAACAAAACATCACAAAAATTTGTCTCCGGACAATCTTCTGACAGAACAGACTCAAGTTTCAGAACTTCTTTGCCAGTTCTGGGATATCTGGACTGCCTACTACCCGAGATACCAGTTTCTGTCATTCCACAGAAGGAACAATGATGACAGTTCCCAAGACTGTTTCTACACAGAATGTTAACACTAATTTGGTAATTGGTTTCCCAGGCTACTCAGCTTCAACAGCCTAATGAATCATTTGCTTGAAGAATCAAACACTGGGTTTTGGTGTCTGGCAACTCTTGTGTCCTCAGCTGCTGGGGCAGTCCAGCTGGTGGACAGTCTGCCTGACAGCTCCACTACGCAGGGACTGCTGTTGCATTTACTGCTGAAGTACCTGAAGAACCTTGACATGTATAAATCTCACCCATGAGAATGACTGCTTTCTTAGTGGAATGCAGTCATCACAAAGTGCAAGAAATAACTTCTATAGAGAGAGAAGACAGAAAGGATTTTCCAAAGCCTTGCAATAATGATAAGACATCAGATTCTTGTGAAATATAAGATTAGAGAAATGGTTTTGAGATTGTTATTTTGGAAAGACCTGTAGCTGTTAAGAAATTATGAGGAGCACCCCCAGACTGCATGTGTCAATAAGCAGGAGCCTGAAGAGGAACCTCGGACACTGGTCTCAGGAATCAGGGGCGTTGCACTGTGCAGTTCGCCATTTCCAAGAGGTTTGACCTGAGAGTCTGCCCGGAAATCTCAGAGCTAGTGGCACACCCAGGTTCTTCTCCAACTCAGCTGACTCATGAGTAGGTGCAGTTTGGCATTTTAGTCCACCTGTCGCATACAGATCAAAGTCAATCCAAAGGGGTACTGTTTTCTGTTACAATTAAAATATTTTCATTACTTGATCATATGCCATCCTACAAGTTTTTCTTTCTACATTAATGTTTCCCTCTGCTCTTAGCATGCAGGTTATAACACTGCTCGTTACGGTTTGTAGTATTTCTTTTTAATGGTATCACAGAGGTTATAATCAGGTCTTTCTTCTCAATATACGAAATGAATTTTTGCAAATGCATTAAAAGATATGAAAATTCTCTTCATCTTTTTCCTAGAAGTGTCCTTGGCTTGCTTATAGCTGGTTATTTTGGGTGGCATAAGGCTATTTAGTAGAGTCTTATGTTGCCTGCTCAGTCTCTTTTAATACATAGTACTTACATTACAGCACATGTAAGACAGTGGAAAGGCAACTAATTTATTCTCATTCTCAGCTAAAAGCCAGCATATAAACTCTGCTTTTTCTATTAAAAAAGGCATGGGCTAACATGAATGTCACTTAATTATATATTTTACATCCTTTTGAGGCAAAACCAAGATCCATGCCTGGTGTAAACTGCCAGGCAGCAACACGAAGTTGCCTTAACTGTTAGTCCTCTATAAAGACCTCAAAAAAACCATAGTTTGGGTGAAGGGGAGGAAGAAAGATTTTGTAATATAGTTGCTGATCTGCCCAGTGATAAGACTGACCCTGTCAGGGATCACTTCACTTACCCCACATCTGTGTGTGGGTTTTCATGTGTATCTGGGTTGGGGGCACCAAGCTCGATTATGTCAATGGTTTCACAGGCAAAAGGCATCCCAGTGCTGGCACCGGAACGCTGCCGGGACGGGCACCCAGGCCCCTCTGGATGTGTATGCGTGAGAAGAGGGGTCTTTCCCCGGCACCTCGAGCGGGGCAAATACCGTCCATAACCCGGCAGCGGCCCAGGACGGCTGGGGAGCACCTGCGCGGCGCCGGAATGGGCGGGGGGCGTCCCGGCTAAAGGGAACGACTCGCACCTCTTATGGGGGGAGCAACCGCGGCAGAGAGAGGGAGGAGGAGAAAAGGAAGCCGAGCAGAGGGGCTGAGGAGAAGCGGGAGGGAAAGGAGCAGGGGTCTAGAGGAGGAGCTGCGCGCAGAGAGGCGGCGGCGGGCAAGGACTCAATCGGGCCGGGAGGTAACGGCCGCCCGAGCGGCGAGCGGGAGGCGGCGGGGGCAGGTGCGGGAGCCGCCTACAGCCGCAGGGCGGCGGCCGCCCGCGGGGCGGAGGGGGCTTGGCTGGGCGCCCCGGCAACTCGGCGGCGGCGGCGGCGGCGGCCCCCGGGCCCTATGGTGCCGCGGCGGGACCCGGCTCCGGCTCGCCGCCTTCGAAAGGGGCTCGCGGAGCGGCGCGGGGCAGAGGAGCCCGCCAGCCCCGGCACTTGGCTGGCATGAGGAACCTGCCGATCCTCCTCCTGTCGCTCTGCTGGAGCCTGGGGCGGGTAAGTCACCCCCCGCTCGCCCCCGGCCCCGGTCGCGCCGCCGGGAGAAGGGGCCAACTCGCGCCTCCAGACCGCTGGCGGGGTGACGCCTACGGCTCTTCCCGCCGCCCCCGTCCCTGAGGTGCCTCCTCGGAACCCCCCGCCCCGGGCTGGCGGTTCCTTCACAGCTTCCCGCGTTCTCCGGAGCGGGGGGGCATGGCCCTCAGCGGTGGCTGTAGCAGGTACGGAGCCTCCGGCGCCGCCGCACTCACTCCGGGAAACAAGTGACTCCCGCCGCTCGCGCTTACCGGGTGTCCCCGGGCGGGGATCTCGCAGGCGAGAGGGCTCCTCGGCTCCCGCCGGGACCCCCAGCCCACCGCCCCTCCGGCGCTCGTGGGGGCAGCCTCCCTGGCCGCACAGGCAGCGC
>JAVKLA010000073.1:34199319-34212112 GCA_034782735.1 Sagittarius serpentarius
GGAGCGGCACGGCTGTGCGGGGGCCCGCGCCGCCGTGCCCGTGCCCGTGCCGGTGCCGGGCCGTTCGTCCCCGAGTCCCTTGTTCCCCGTTATTTTCCCCGGCAGCCGATGGCCAGCAGTAGTTTGCGAAGAGTTTTCACAGAGCACTGCCCTGGTACGGTCTAGAGGGTCGCTGGCAATCATAATGTGGGGAAAAGAACCCAAACCTGTATGATTAATTTCTCTTTGATACGTGCATCACGATAACGACGTACAAAGCATTCAGAATATTAAAGTCTTCAAATTTGGGGCGTCTGCTTTTAACATCTTCATATTTTTAAGTGTATCTTCAGTTGTTTGTAAAAGTCTAACGTTGCTGGAAACGTGATTTACGAAAAATAAAAAAAATCTGCCCTCTAAATCTTTCCTTTTTTTGTTACTGTAAGTTTAAAATAACGGATGATTTCCACCAAAAGTCGGGAAACCATCCTGAAGGTAAATGTAAGCTGCTTGTCAGAAGAAAGGTTTTTCCAGTCAAACTGCTGTTCTGGATGCCTTAAAAATTCTTCGACCACTAACACCACAGAAGGACTCCTCAGCTGGATTTCCAGCTAAGTGTGTACCTTGACAATCCACGACGCCGCGCACACGGTTCTATGTTCAGTGGTTACAAAGGATAACCTACCCTTGGTAAAGCAGAGGGGAGGATGGATGAGCACCAGCCCTGAAAGGGGGTGAGTGCCCTAAAAATCCATTTTGGGGTTCTTGATGTGTTTTGAGATGTGGTCAGTGCCACGTAGTCTTGAACCCTGAATCTCTTTAGCTTGGTGAAGTACATCTGAATGAAACAGGTGCATGTATTAGAACAAAGTATATTACAGTTTGGCATGCATCCCAGGTTTGAAAAGTAATGTTTGTCACGTTTGGGTACTAACAAATTTATGTTCTCAAAGTAAGCTTTGCTGTTAGATCACTGATACAGGGAAACTTGCAGTTCTTTCGGAAGTACGAGAAAGAGAAGTCACTCATTTTGCAGGTTTCGTAATTGCAATAGCTGCTTTGATTTATCCCTCATTCAGTTAACATTTCTATTTACTAGAACCGGCCTTTCCAAGACCCAATAGTTATAATACTTTTTGATGAGTAGGAGATCTACTCTCAGTTACTGAATGTTTGCAGTTGGAAAAAAATATATTTAAAATCTGTTACATGAAAGGAAAATGCAATTAAGAACATGTATACATGGGACTTTATTTTACATGGGAGCTATCTGGAAAGTAGATACATAACAAACCACAGATATTTCAGTATAACACTGAGCTTTCTATTATGAGTGCTAGAAATCCTAATTTTTGTTAAGGATCTGTACAAATTCACTTTAAAAAGAAAAACAAAATCTGCCCTGAAAACATATAATTTCAGTAGTCAATATAGAGAAAAGATGGGGGAAAGGAAGTAAGCTTCTGACGTTGTAGACAATTAAATAAGACATTTGGAGAAGACACTGATTTTCATGAGTTTTCATAACAGCTCCTGCCATTACGCTTACGCTATTACGCTGCATTTTTAAAAGGTGCGCAAGGGGCTTGCCCACAAGGAGACTGCAGAATAACCAGGTTCTCAGTCCTAACTCTGGGTCCTACGTTCTGGGTCCCACGATCACTTGATTAAATCAGTATTGCCATTTTTTAAAAAAATTGTCTTATGAATCAGAAATTAGTACCAGATTCTGTTACTAAATGTCTCCTAAAAAAAAGTGAGAGAGAAAGAAACTTAAGAGAGAGACCACCCTTTTCTTGGTAACTACACATGTGAGGATGACTGAAGTACTGCATATTCACTTTTTATTTCATTATGATGTTATTTCATTTGAGCTAATCTCCCTGTCCCTTCAGCTCCAGTGACGTCTCCTACCTTCACATGTGTCACCTGCTACAGTCATTTCTCCCATGCAGTCTCTTATGGACTCCGCATGTTTCTCTGCTAGGCTCTGTCTGCCTCTCTGAATCCAACTGACTTCAGTACAACTTCCCCGTGTCTTGTTTCTCTCACAAGTACTGCTACAGCCCTGTCTTCTCCCGTGGACATAAATAAACCTTTCTGAAAAACAAGGAACTGGGAGGCAGGGCTATAAATGAGTAAAGGCAATAATGCTTTCATTTTTAAAGGACTGGGGTTTTCTTCCTGTGTAGCACTTGTTGAATCAAATAATCATGTTCTGGGGCCTTCAGGAGATAAAATATACATGGTGGAAAAGGGAAGAAAAGCAAAATTTACCATGTCAAAGAGAATGCAGTTTGATCAGTTTTCATGTTCTGTGATGTGTATTAAACTTTCAGCTTCCTAACTTACTACAAAAGCAAAAAAAGCAAACTTATTTACTTCCCTGTATCAGTTTAACTCAGTTTTTCTGGAGGAAAAAGTCTCATGAAACAATATTGGTAAATGCACTAGAAAGTTAAATATTTTCTTGTAAATGACAAATGGCCTTGAAATGCTACAGGAAGGAGCCAGGTCAACCCACCACACAGTGAATGCTCTAGTAGATTATTTTAACATTTTGTTTTGAAAAGCCAATGTGTGAGAAGCTAAAATGGGCAATGACTGCATCTGTAAAATGCTTAGCACACACTTGGGCATAACCAATGCCAGTTAAAGTCGTGGCTTTAATTATTGGTAGTTGCATCCTTCATAAAGCATTTTAATTCGTGTTTTAAGACCCTGGCCTGTTTGTTAATTTGACACAGGTGAATGGTATTCATCCAGAATGCAGATTTCAGCTGGAGATTCACAAGGAGGAAACACGGTGCATGGAACTTCTAAAGAATTCAAAGCCAGTGGACTACAAAGGTAAGAAAAGATAAGCTGTAAGGCAGAGACAACTGGAGTATTCAAGATTTCCTCCCTTTACCTTCTTTGCTGTTGTAGTTGCAGTTGCTGTATTTGTCTGTACTGTGTGTATAATTTTATGTATTTTAGAATTTATGCAGATTTTGCATTGAAGGTACAGCTGCAGTAGGCATGTTGTGAGAGGTGTGCCAGGCACTAGGCACACACAGGGTGGGACGCTAGATGGGAGCAAATGCATTCTGATGTTTTAAGCTGGTGCTGCTAGTTTTTTCTGACTGGCAGAGAAGCTGCAGGCTGGTGATGGCAGGACCAGCAGAAAGAACAAGTCTAAGGAAAAATTGAAAGCCTTGGATCCAAGCATCTCTCTCTGGCTATGGTTGAAAGTAAAGTACTAGTGGCAGGAATGATTTCTGGGTTTCCCAGGAAGATGTTTCAGATAGAGGATCAGGTTCACACCCAGAGTACCACAGAGTCATGCAAAGGAAAAGCTGGAAAGTGTTACATTGAAAAAACAAATTATCTTTGTTACTTCACTGTCTTTATTTTCTCTCTACATAGAAAGATAAATGTATAAGATACAGATATGGCCAAATGTAATTTAATAGAAGAAAGAAGGAAGAGGAGATGTAGTTCATTATTTTTTAATTTTAGATTTTACTAGATTTCCTTGCTACATTTTCATGTGAGTAGAACATAAGATTATGAAAAAATTACGTTTTTCTTGTAAGTTGGAGCTGCTGATAAAGCCATTTGTTCAGCCAGCAAAATACAAAGGCAACAGATAAATCCAGACAGCCAAATGAAAAGCAAATCTGTAACATTAAAGTAGCTAGGGCTCAACTTGGTTAAAAGGTTTTGGCTTTTTTTTTAATGACAAAGGTATTAATGTTTTATGATTAGTTACCTTTTATAAACTGTATGCCAGAACTTGTGAGCAGAAAGCAGTCTCTACACACCTGCTGGTGAAAAGGTAAAAGTGCTTCTTGCAGTGCTTCATTTGCATACATTTTCTGCCCAGCACTCCTCTGGTGACATGTAAAATACCGAAAGGAAGAATGGGCTTTCAGTGTGACTTAGATAAAGGGGAAATAAATTTTAGATCTAAAGGCAACTGAACATTTTGATTTTTACAAAGTAATGCTACATCTAAAACTAATCATTGCATTTCTGTTGTTAAATGGCTGGAAATATTTAATTGCAAATTAGTTGCACAAAGGCCTAAGCTTCATCGGTGTTCTGCCTTTTGATATAGTAGTCCAGGTATGTATCACGTCAGAATAACTGGGCTCCTTGGAATACTACAGCTCTTGCAGAGCAGTTGTTTTCCTTTTGGCTGAACTAGGTTATACATAGTGTATTTGTTTTTTCATATTCAGTCTGTTTTGAATGCACTTTTAAGATGATTATGGTGCCTCAGGGACTTGCTATCTGCAGTGCCCCTTGGGCGTAAACATGAGTCCCAACTCATGATGCTCTCTCCACCTCTCTTTGTGATTTAAATGTGTAACTCCCTCAGTGCATCCTCTGATATAAATTTGTATACGATAAAATAATTAAAAGGATCAGCAACAGTTTGTATTTTACTGTAATTTCTCCTTTTTATTAATCCAGATCAGTAATTAGAAAAGTTACAATAACAGTAAGTAGTTTACATGGATATCTCTCCAAGCAAAATCTTACTGGTATAATTCATCTACATTTAGACTTTTTTATTTATATGAGTGGTGAAGAGAGATGGCTGTTACATAAATAATACTAGTGTGAAGCCAGATGGAGAAATAATTACTATCCCAGCTTAATGAATTAAATCTTGAATTAATAAATTCACTATTTGCTATTATACAGCTTTGAAAGTCAACCTTTCTTCAAGATCCACTTTTGTGATTGAGATGCTGGGCTGCTCCAAGGGTATCCTTGTGGTGCACACCAGTTTTATATTGGGTTCCCTAGTGGAAGAATGAAGTTTTCTGACAATATTTTCTTCACGGCCTCTTTTCACTTGAAGAGGGGTGCCTCCTGAAGGCAAACTGCTGTGGAAGAACTTCATGTCTTGGAAGGAGACAGTATGTCTGATGGTGTTGATTCAGCCCTGCAGGTAGCGATAAAAACAGCAGTGGAAGGATTTATACGTTTAATTGAATGCCTGGCTGAAACTAAGGGAATATTCCATTTTGTAGGAGACTGGAATAAAGCCCCTGTGGTAATGAACCCTTAAAAACCCTATATTTAATTTTATGGGACAAATTATCCTATGCTTCGTGTTATAGATACCTTTACCAAGAACCTGTTCAGAAGAGCCTATGTTAAATATACACATTTGCATTTCCAAAAATACCCATTCTCTGTGTGTCCTTATTTTCCTAATAAACTTTCTGTAGTCATATAAAGATGTAACGAGTGTTTTGAACAGAGACTTGCAGATTGTCACAGTGATACTCTGACTGCTGATAAAGAAGAATTACTAATGAAAATTGGCAAGCTGGAACTAGTCCAAGGCCTAGCTCCACACCTAAAATTTGTAGTACACTGGAAACATAATTCATTACAATAAATGCACAAATCCTATTTCACTTTTTCCTGAATGGGAAAGATGGTTATACACCTCTTGTCACACTTTTCTAACTTTAGTATGTGCTACGTGCCTAACAAAAGCTACAATGAAATCTAGTGAACGTCCTGTCTAGAATTTGGAAATAAAGGTTCACTGAGATTTTCCACTGGAGGCTTGGGCCCCCATAATCAAAATCAGTGTGGGGATTTTTGGTTTTTTTTTTAATTTATTTCTTGGGCATCTGAGAAGCCGTCACACCTGTACGTAACATGCTTCAGAATTTGGCTAGCATGCACAGCTACTGAATTTTCGAGGATCTAGATTTTATGGGACAGGCAGTTTCTCCTTTGACCTAGATGGCAATTACATATTGAATACCTTATCTAATGGGAGACGTTAAGGAAGGATTTAAAGATGATTGTGTTGTGGTTTTTTTTTTACATAATAAAATGATCTTACAGTCATCTTACCTAAACTGCCTTGTAACATGGGCTGAAGAATTTAACTGAATAATTTTTGTAGTGAACCTAAAATCACTGACTATGAAGTCTACGAAGGACTTGCTTATTTAATGGCTTAATAAAGCAATAGTGTGTTTTGCAAGGAAACACTCTATAAATACTGTGTAAATATCCTTTGAACAATGCTAAAGATCTGTTAAACCACAGGATCCAGTTTGTCTAAATTCTGCTTGTTTGCCAATACCAAACTGTTAGACATCCAGATCTCCTGCTTTGCACCCTTTGGGGGATTTCCAGGCATTAGCACATATTCTTCCACTAGTGGAGAGCATTACGCTCCCTTTAGGAAAGAAAGTCACTCTCCAAAGATCTGTGGCAGTGCCTTCCTCTCTGTACTGCTCTCTAGCAAATCTAGTTGTTTATTTTATGAAGACTGCATTAGATTCTATCTGCATTTGTTTTCTTCTTTCTTCCTGTAATTTAATACCTGAGGTGTGGATGCACCTTAGCTGAAAGCCTAGGAGAGGGGTTTTTTTGCACACTTGTTGGAGGGCAGATGAATTGCATTCTAAATAGCTCATAATAGCTATGGATTTTGAGGTCCATATGGAAAACCACTAATTTATTTTTTTACCCACTACCCATGGCTTATCTTCTTCCAAAAAATAGAAAGCTCCCAATAAAAGTGATTGAAAATACATAAAAATTGGCCCACTGCAAATTTCTGTCTTTGTTCAGTATTTAGAATTTTTCTTTATAAACAAGTTGACTCATTTCTGTTCACCTTTAAATGAATAGTAAATTTTATGGTAAAAAATGTTAAAAGTCAGTGGACTTTATAACAGGGTTCTACAACAAAAAGTTCTAAAAAGATTTAATTATGAAAAAATGAAGTCTAGTGGTTTTTTATTCATTTTGGACTGAGTGGCTGCACAGTTAAATGAGTCTTTTTGGCTCTTGCTTTCCAAAATGTTTTTTGTGAGACCCATATGCCAGACAACATTTTTAATTTTAGATGTAACATCGTAACTTTGAGGAGGGGATGTAGACGAAAAGAGAAATGGCTTTGGAAAGAATTTCATAAACCTCTCAGAGAGGCTTTATAATGCAGCTAGTAATGGGAAATTAAAACAGACAGGACTACCAAAATGATACTCTTACTTATTCATAAATTTAAAGCAAGGTTAAGGTTAAGCTGTTAAGGTTATTTCTCCAGTAAGAAAGGTGCCTATTTTGCATGCCAAACCCACGCATAGACACACACGTATCTCTGTATTGCACAAAAGGCCTGACTGTGAGTATAACTAAGGTGACCTGACGATCAGTCTCTCCTTGCCATCAGTAAATAGACTTACACAAAGCCAGATGAGGCCTTTCTTTTGCTAGGTGAAAAGGAATCTCCTCGAGGTTCCCCCTTTCTTAATACTCCCAATCTCATCAAGGCCTTCCATCAGTTTTTGTTTGGTTTTGCAGCTATTTTCTCTGCAAAATAAGTCAGTAGTTCAGACGGCAGTGTTGCTTAGAGTTAGCCGCAGTAGCATTAAAGGTAGAATTAAATGAGATAGTGGGGTCATGGAGCTTCCTTTTATGAAGCACCAGTAGCTCTTGGGAGGACAGCTTTAGCTTTCTTGTATCTCTGTGCTGCTGCTTTTCTAGCTGTAGTACAGACATACTGCTACTTTTCAGTTCACACATTTTTTTATGAGGGGAGCAAAAGGACCTGCTTTGAATGTTTGTTTATTTTGGCTTCCATTAATCGTTAATGACACCACGTAACACTGATCATCCTTATGGTGTTAACAGTATCTGGGCTTTGTGGAAGCTATACTTAATTATTAGGGGGCAGAAGAAAGGCAGATGGACTCGTCTGAGGAGGCTGGGCAATAGGTAGGAAAGAGCCTTGAATGAAAGGAGTTGCCTACTGAACAATAACCAACAGGAAATCAACGGTGAGGACCAAGAAAATCTCCTGATCAGCTTCATTCAAAAATCTCACATAATAAAGGTTACTAAGAGTGACAATAGCAAACTTTTTTGGAAAGAAGAGAGGCAACATGTGGCCACAGATACATTCTACAATTTTGAAGGTCTGAAATTTCTACACCCCCCCCCCCAAATGTAAATAGAAATTCAGCAGTAGACATTAATAAATGGTATTTGGAGCACTGAAAAATGAAAGTGCACAGCCGTAACTGAATTTATTGTGTTTTTCAGAAGATTCTGAAAGAAATACTGTCCCGCATAGTCTTGCACTCGAGTCCTGATAAAGACAGCTATGGCCATGGCAGTCTACTCTTCATGACATCCAAAGTTCAAATACCACAAGGAAGCAAACTTGAACACCAAAGCACTAAAAAGCTTCAGCTAATACAACAAATAGCACATGGGTTAGACATAATCCAAGCTAACAGAAATATATGGTCCCAATACTTTGCAGAGACTTTTAATATTTTGTAGTGGGGTTTATATAAACAGGAGATTGATACTTAATGGTATTTTTTAAAGAATGCATAGCATGTCTAAATTGGGCCAACACGAAGATGAAGGTACCTCTTACAGCTTTGACTATGCATCCATTAATATCTTTGCAATATAGAAAACAGTAAGGTGTTCTTATGGTAAGATTAGAGTGCTGTCCAGTCATACAAAAATAAATGCTCTTGTCTCCAAAGAACATTTTGAGTAATTGGAAAGCAGGATTTACTTGGTGGAAAATTTGGATGGCAATGTACTCACCCTTCTTTTTCAGAGGTTTTTTTCCCAAGTTTTTAGCTGGCAATTTCTATATTTCCTTACAGAACCCTAAAAATACATAAATTACATGAAAATATGAAATTGGCTTATAGATTTTTGATTCTCTAATAGGAAACTATTCTTCAGAATGGAAATAAGGCATTTCTTCTGGAATGTTTCATTTAGTGAAAACCCAGCAATCCACTAGAAATCTCAGTATTTTTGCCATTCCTCGTAAAAGGACTGGCTTTTGAAAACCTATAAACTGCAAACGTTTTAGGTGAATGAGACATGAACTCTGTTAGTTTCGTCATTCTGTTTAGCTAGTTAAATCTGATGTATACGGTAGACTTCCAAAATTCTGCTTGCTGTGTATGAGTAGTTTTTGTTGACTGGTAATTAAAAAAGTTTACATTCGCATTTCCTCGGTATTTCGGAATAATCAGAGCTTGCATACACTGCACAATTTCACATCAGTGCTTTAGTTCAACACAGGCATATTGGAGCTGCTTCTTGACCATTTTGCAGCCAGTGTTTTCATTTTCACAGGATTGCAGACTGGCAGCTCCTTGTGGAGAGGGTTTGGGGGCCCGTGGGCAGGCAGGGCAGGCAAGACCCGTGGCACCGGCGGGCAGACATGGGCAGCCCCAGCCCCAGGCATCGGGCATCTCCCTGGGGTAGGGACAGCTGAGGACATTAGCCTGCGGGTGGGGGGTCAGGATCCAGCCTGGTGCAGGGAACCAGGGTCGGACACAGCCCTGGGATGGCCTGGCAGGGCCGTAGTGGTGGGTCGGGGCCCAGGCAGAGGCAGGCACAGGCACTGCTGTGATGAAGCTGAAGTCAGGTGCACCCACACATCGCTGAAAGCCCAGACCTGAGCTTAGGTGGGACCCTGGGCAGGGGCGTGAGGCTGGTCAGGGCCATTAAGGCCTATTAGTGCACTCAGGGCCCTGGCAAAAGGAGATGGCAAATAACTTCAGCAAAGTATCTTGAAGCAACAGTATTTTTCCTACTATCTTATTCCTGTTACCGCTTTAAGCAGTTCTGCTGTGTGTTTGCTTTGCTTCTAGTTTGCTATTTCTCTAGTGCCTCCTTTTCCTTTCTTTCTTATTAGTTGTGTGAAAATGCAGAAAGAATTTCAGTCTGTATATGTTCATAAATTGTCATGCGGCCTAAATTACATGATATGGCATTCAGACCTACAGTCTAGAAAACATTGCCCATAAGAGGTGAGATCGCTTCAGCTTTGTCAAGTACAAAATCCAAAACGTTTCCTCGTTCAAAATATAAACCCTAGACTAGCTGGCAACTTTATGGCTTATTTTCAAAGCACTGTCTCTTTGTTTCATGTACCATGTACGCCTAGACAGTTTAAAAAATGCTAAACCTCTCTTTGAATTGGCAATTTTAAAAATCCAAATGCAAAGTGCCACCTAGTGGTTAATGTATGGATAAAATGTATATATAGACAAAACTTTGCAGTACAAACCCAGCGTTAGACATTTTTATAGATGAAGAAGCACATGTAGGTAAGCAAACTTGTTGCTCAAAGACTGGATCTCAGCAGGATGATGAATGTGGTGGCAATACTTACATAAGCTGAAAAAAATGAGAAACAAAATGGAGTTTATAGTCTGTTACGTTTCCTTTCATTATGAAGTATTTGCAAATGCATCACAAGCATTAAAGACCAAATATTCAAATAAAGTAAGTGATCTCACTGAAACGACCTAAGAATAGACCCTGCAATGTCCATCTGGAGGAGCAAGGAGGGAAGAGCAGTAGAGGAGTGACACCGTGAACACAGGTTTGAGCCAGTCATTGAGCAAAGGTTTTCTGGGGAGAGTGTTTCCTTGCATATGGTACAAATGACAAACCAGAGAAATAAGTGATGCAGGTTAAGAGATTGGAAACAGATTGTTACATGTAAGGTGCAGGAGCGTTCTTCTAGACACCACAGAAATAGAGATGAAGAACTTTTTTTTTTTTTTTTTTTGCTTTTGCTAGCTTTATTAATAGGTAAAGAAGAATGTAAAGAGTATCATGGTAGAGATGCACAGGAAAAGTTGAGGAGTTAGATCAAGAGTTAGACTGGTTTTATATGTGTACATATCAGAGTGAAAGGACAAAAACATTCAAGGCTTGAGAATTTATTGAACCGGGATGCAAACATAGAGACTAAATCCATTAATGAACATAAAAGGATAAAAAAGTACATTAAAATACTTTTGGGTACTCAGAATATTTTTAAAAATATGATAAAAGATATTGCAGATATATGAAATAAACATGGGACCAATTTAAGTTTTATTTGTGAGATATTTTCTATAGAATTATTGGTAAAATTTTTACTAGAACTAAAACTTAAAACCTTATTTAAAGCTAAAAATAAAAATGTTTTATATCTTATTTGATTAATATCCTTTGGAGACAGTAGGAAACAGGCTTATATATGTGGGAGATGAGTAAAAACTCCAGAGAATAAGAGCGTACATAATGATTTTATGAAATGCAGCAGTGGTGGATGACAGTCCAGAAATCCTAACACTGGATGAATTAATGGCTGGACAGAGAGTTGTAGAGAGTAAGTAAGCAGCGGGGAGAATATCAAGTTTGATCAAGTTAGATACTCTATGTGCAGAGAGAGAGACATTTAACATGGTATTTATTGCACCTTCATTTTCTGCCAGTGTATTTATAGCACTATAGGCTGCTCTGTAGTCACTGGGGAGAAATGGGCGATTGTTGGGAGCAATTAATCTGGCCTGTTTTCTTGCATTTTAGGATGAAGTGAATAATTCTCTGTCATCCTCTGACAATATTGCATATGTCATTGTTGTAAAAGGATACTATGGTGGGTAAAGAGCAATATCTACTTGAAGACCTGTGAAACTCATGAAGGTGTCTGGTTGTACCACATCTTGAATTTCCAAGATCAGTGGGAAATTAATGACTAGTTTCAGTTGTGCACAATTAAGCTTGTGTTGTACAATAGAGGTATGTTTTGGGGATGGAAGAGACAAATTGATGCAAGTGTAGGAAGAATGGACTTGTTAATTGTATCCCACCTCTGCATAAGGGTATGTTTTGCTAAGAGAAGAAAAAAATATAGGGCTGCAATATTGTCAAAAGTCTTTGGTAATAGGAGGAGGGGAAAATGAGGAAGGGTGTGATTTGAAAGCCCAGAAAAGTGCATGTTTTTTAACAGTTGTACTTCTAGCAACCTCTAGCAGCACACCAGTAACACCATCATTTCAGCATTCAGCCCTAGACCAATTATCAGAGGCACATTGTAGTCATTCAGTGGCTGTAAATGCCTCCAGGACATTTCAGCAGTTTTCTCAGATTTCCTATACCATAATAAATAAGCCTGTAAATATACATAAATTGAGGCTTAATGCTTTTCTTGGAATTCTGATGACAGCCACTCAAGTTTCACTGTCATGATTGTTGATGCATTTGAATGTAGTCTAGATGTAGGAAATACATCTTCTGTGTTATTTCATCTATTTGATTTAAGGAGTCTGGAAAAGTGTCATTCTCTCCTGTGCTGTAGATGCCTGTAAAGTCCTAAAGTAATGAGGAAAAACTGAGGTAAAAAATACATTCCCCAGAAAACATCAGTGACTTGTTTTGAATGTCAACAGCTTGTATACTGATTTCCTTCCTGCAAGCTAGCTTCAAGATCTGATACAAATTGTATTGATTAATTTTGGTGGGAATAGGACTTGGACCTCAGTTTTTCTATCTGATATTTCATGTAATTGAAGCTTGAATAAAAGTTTTGTGTTTTTTTCTGGAAAACGTCCTAATGGAGTTCTGAAGTCCATGTTGTTCAGCTGCCTTTTTAGCAAAGCCTTAGCCCAGTCCATACAGCAGTGTAGCAAAAATTTATAAAGGCCTCTGAAATGTTTGCAGATTACTGTAGCAAATCCACCATCTTATGGAGAGTATATTGAACAAAAGGGAAAAATTGTGAAAGTCATCAGCTTTTATGAGTCTGCATGAACGCTTTCATGACTCATCTTAGCTCTCATTTGTTAGTGGAAATGGGGATGAACTAAGAAGGTCTGAAGTCATACAAGATGCTGATTATTCTTGTGTACTCCAGGGCTTGTTTATGCTGGCTCAGGCAGTACATCCATCAAAGCCAAAAGAGTTTCATTTTGTCACTATAGTTCTGAGTGCTGGCAGATGAAGAAAATAGTTTCTTTGTCTT
>JAVKLA010000073.1:34246787-34267114 GCA_034782735.1 Sagittarius serpentarius
CGCCTGGAGCACCTCCTGCCCCTCCTTCTGCACTGACCTGGGGGTCTGCGGAGATGTTTCTCTCACATGTTCTCACTTCTCTCCGGCTGCAGCTTCTGAGCCCCAGCACTTTTTTTTTCCTTCTCAAATATGTTATCCCAGAGGCGCTACCACCGTCGCTGATGGGCTCGGCCTTGGCCAGTGTCGGGTCCGTCTTAAAGCCGGCTGGCATTGGCTGTATCAGACACAGGGGAAGCTTCTAGCAACTTTTAAAGGAGCCACCCCTGTGGCCTCCCCGCTATCAAAACCTTGCCACATAAAGCCATTACACAGGCTGAACTTTTTGTTTTGTGGACTTGTATTTTTGTGATCATTCTCTAAACCTCTGGGATTTTTCAGGAATTCCTACCGTATTCATTATTACGTGGACAGTGACACGGATCATTTTAGAGGACACTGGGTAAGTGTGTGGGGGAGAGAATGCTTAAAGCTTCCCAGCTGTGCCAGTACAATCCTTGCCTTGGGTATGGTGGTGTTCAAACAAAGGTAGTTTGCTGTTCTGAAGGGGATGAGCACAAACTGAAGTTTCAGATAAGGCAATAAAGGGACCAGTGTTTAGGAGCTCTTCAGCATGCTGTTTATGCTTGCTGTTTATTTGAAAAGCTTTAAGGGCAGGAGAGGGCAGAGATGGGTTATGACTAATGTTACCCCTTGAGACCCACATTTAGCACTATTTGCTCTGGAAGTCAAAATAATACTTAAAATGGCAGTGGGGGTCCTTGGGTTCAGTGCTGCAATACAGCGCAGTATGGTGCTGGGCATTCTAATTTGCTAACTAGCAACACAAAAGATGGAAATCTAGATAACTTTGGGTATATCTAAATTCATTCCCAGAAGTGAAGCAATGTGATGTAAACATATGTAAGATGCATGTAGTCAGGTAAAACTATGACTAACTAGAGCTACACCTGGCTCCTAGCGTGGGAAGGGGAACTGGGATAAGAATTTTGTAGGAAGATCAGACTTGCTGTTCCTGCTGGCCCCGGGGAATGGGAAGGCATTCCTAGCTAGTGGGACAAACAGTTTTCACACTCCTTTTTTTCAACCTGACTAATATTTTTCAATTGATTATGTAATTAAACTGAAAAATCATGTCGTACATAATTTCTAAGTTTTCTTTGCAAGACCTCTAACATGTAAATGGAAGGCTGACTCGTTTTTCCTTTGTCATTATGATCACAGTTAAAGGAACTCTGAAGGGTATTGCCCTTGCTTAAGATTAATCTTTCAGAGCACTTACTCTCAGAGTATTTGGACCACGAGTGCTGAGCCCACAGTAAAATCAAATTTTCAGTTTTTCAGACAAAGTTTCAGGTTCAGTTCCACATTTTCCTAAACCAGTTCCAGCCATCTGTAACCGAAATATCCTACAAGGAATTATGTAATTTCAATTGTATCTGTCAGTTGCTTTAGATCTTCCTGCTACCCAGAAGCTGGTGTTAAGTTCTTATTGGAAAAGTGTCCTTGCACCAAGTGAAACTAAGCTTGGTTTCCCTAAAGGCCAATGTCCTCCATGATGTCTGATGGTACAGTCTAATGTGCCTGATGTTTTCGCTGATTTGAATAGGCATATTAAATCTAGGGAAGTAAAATTAAAAGCAGAAAAGGATTGAATGCCAAATTCTAGGCTAGAACAGGCATTATTTTAGTGTACTTTGACTTGTATATAAGAAATACTTCTCCTCATAGGTCTTGCTTGCCAGATGATATTAATGTCAACATAATTTCTCCTCTTTTTTTTTTTTATAGTTGCTGGGATACAAATGAGCATGGTGGTCCCTGGTGGGTTATACGAATACCAATTTTAATTTCTATTATAGTAAGTAAACTTTGAAGCATGCATTATAGATCAGTTCAGCATTGTGCATTGCATATAGCCATTATTCTTTACTGCTAGTTACAGATAGGCAAGAATTCTATTTTAATGAAAAGAAATTGCGCTGTAGGAGAAATGTTAAACAGATGCCAAGGCCATTAAAATTTGTTGCCTTCAAAATTTATCTGCTTCCTATTAAATGAGCAGTTGCTTTTGTATGTATGTTGTTCTTTAACATCTCTCCTGTTTATGAGCCTGGGGGAAGCAAAAATCTAATTATACTTTTCGATGAATAGCAGATTTGATTTTGTGTGTAAATAGATAGCCCTGCAATTCAGAATCTGACATTATTGCAGCCATAAAAAACTATGGCTGTGTATATCTTTCTTTAATTGGTAGCCTACTGAAATATATCTTGAACATGAAGTATTTGCAAAAGAATACCATTTGAGAATGTTTCATGGGGCTTTTCCTGGGTGGAACTCATTAGAATTACTGGAGTAGCATAGTAAAATTCCCGTTCACTGTGATGATGGTGTAATTAACTTTGGGCATAATATACTATGGTTATATGTCCATTTCTGAAAACAGTCACAGTGCAAATTAAGACATTTCAGATACAGTTGCTTTATTTTTAACATTTTATTCAGAAAAAATAGGGCATTATTAGATTACACAAGATTTCAAGAGTCCACATTATGCTTGGGCTTGCCTTTCAGTCTGTGCCTGCTGAAAATAATTCTGAGAGAAATTCCTATCATATTCATCAGAGTGAATTATACAGCATTTAAAGAGAAATCAGAGTGTGAAATAACATAAGGTAAGGACTCACAGAAAAGATGTTTTATGATATGAAGAAATGGGCATACAACAGAACTACAGCATGAGGAGATATGTGTACCTCAAAGGAGCTGGAGAATGGGGGATGGTCCAGAGTGAAGAAAATATGCTGAAAGATAAAAGCAAAACAAAGCACCTGGTGTTTACAGAAAGATGAAAGTCTATTCTCTGGATGTTCAATTTAAACAACTGTCTTGTAGACAGCTGAGACTTCATGTGCCAGAAAGCAGTGCTTCTCCAAAGAAGTCCTCGACCTGGAAACGGAAGTTATCCAAGTGCTCATTGGCAGACTTGAATTGCAACTGGATCTTAGCAAAGACTGGGAAATGAGTTGTGACTTAAGACAACAGAGAACTGGTCAGTCAGCAAGTATATCATAAAACGTGGAATCACTGTTTGAGGCAAAGGAACAGTTGTTCTTTTTGTTTTAATGGTTCTATTACTGATTTGCTACAAAGGGATTATAAGACATAGGGAACCATTTTGCAGATGACCTTTTTTGGCTTGCTGGGTGCACATGTTTAGGATCTGCTGTCTCCTTCCAGATACGTTTCTTCTCTTAAACAGCATGTTTTAGGGATGAGAGCAACTAAAGACGGCCAAGTGATTCTGCAGTGTGTACCTTGTGAAGCCACTTACGCCTCTGATTAGATGATTCTTCAGCTGTTTGATCAACTACATTTTGCATTTGGGAAGTTAAGCTGTGAAAGGAAGTTATAAAAGCAGACATACTCACCCTTTCTTGCTGGGTAAGTAGTATATCTTGGTGGAGCATCAAACTACAATCAGCATGTTCATTCTGGCAGCTAGGATGCTATGAAAACTTACTGCTGTGCAAGGTAGAGCGTGCATTTGTCAAGCAAGAGGAGCTAATGGAATGTCATGTAAAATTGGTCATTGGTGAGTGAAAAACACTACATTAGTGAGAATATAATTTTCAATATACATACACCATGATAAGCCTCAACGTTTCCTGTTACCTTCTAGAAAAAATAGAAGTTGAAGATTGAAATCTTTGAATAATGAGGTCAGTGCTGCCTGCCATTCAACGATGAAAATAGATCATTGCAAGTTCTTTGGATATGTGTTGCGAAAGAGCCATGGTATTTCTCAATACAAGTATGATGTACTTACATCTTACTCACTCACACAGTGCCTTCAGTCTGCTCGAGAATGTAGGAAGACTGGAAGACTCACAGAGAATGCTGAGAAGGATGACCAGCAATAACAAATGGCTTCAGTAGTAGGAAGGACATCTGTGTAAGTAGTCAATGAGGTGAACACAGGAAAACTGAAAGAAGCTGAATTTCAGGAAAATAAAGGAGAGCAGAACACCTAAGCTGAGAACTCTCATCGACTGTCTTACGCAATGGCATGAAAGAAAGCCCAGAGTATGGCTGATATTGAAAATCTTTAAGAGGAGGAAGAAGAGTGAAGAAAAGAAGAGTAGAATATAGTCTGATTGTGAGGATGGTACCATGAATATATTTTCGAAAGACACAGGAAATCAAGCAAAGGTTTTGAGGAACAATGGTTTAACTGCATTAGATTTAACAGGACGTCTGCTCAGTCTTCATGCTGTATTCACTCTCTTCTCATCGAGTTCTGTGTTACTCCAAACCTTTTCATTGCTTGGAATATTATACTTTCTATAAGGTTATTTTCCAACAGTAAACAGTATTGTGAGAGCAAGTTCTGAAGTCAGTTCTCAAAGTAGGAATGGCTTCAATTAAATCAGTGTGTCAGAAATCTTCCCTGGTATCTCCTCCTGACAATTTTGGCTTGAGAAAAGTTATTTGACAGGCTTCAATGCTTCATGCTGTACACATTTCAGAGTTATTTAGTTGGAGGTAACTATTCCAAACAGTTAATGTGGTGTTACCCACATTCGCCATTTAGCAAATGCCTCCACAGCTGCTTTTCCCATACTTCCACTTGCATAAACTGCTCTCTTTTGGGAAGGAGTGGTGTTTGGGTGGAGACAGTACTTCTGTCACATCAAAGTAACTGAGAAATGTTTATCTTGTTTTCTCACATTGCAGGTAGTGTAAAGGACTAAATAGCAAGAAAGAAACAACATGACAGTTTAAATGATAACGTGCTCAGACAATGTGTTTAGACTCAAAAACTTACTGTCAGAAGTCAGGCAGTAGAAAAGGGTACCAGCAGCATCTTGCTGTAACTCCACTAAAGAGGCAGCATTTGTCATCACTCTCTTGCGGTTTCTCTGCATTCACATTATTTTCTCGTTTTCCTGTTCTTAGATGTTCATTGAACAGTATACGTATTCTATTTTATTTAAAGACATGCTCAAACGATTTTATGGGACTGAAAAGCTACAATACTAGAAGTAAAATTCCAGGGCACTACTTGTTTCATATTTTATTGAAACATACTATTCTAAATCAGATATATACTTCAAAGGATTTTAACAAATGATCAATTCAATTATAATCTTAGAGAAATTAATTTGCTCCACTGTATTAAGTCAGTGGCAGTTGCCACCTTTAGATCTTAACACCCAGTTTCAGCTGGCTGGATTTACAAGTTCAGTAATGCCAAAGACTGTTACAAACTCCGAACAAGAATGTAGGTTTTTCATTAATCCAAAACTGTGCTTACAGACAGAAAGGTGTGTGTTTGAAAACAGATTTAAAAGTAATATGTGAATGTCAGTAAGAATGTGAGTCAGCTGAATGCAGTTTTGCAGTTGATTTGATGCTTCAGAAACCAAATGGATGACAGTTTATTCTGTTACAGTAGAAACTAGGGATGCCTGTGAAGAACAAGGATTTATTCTGCCAGTCACTTTGCAAATACAGACTAAAGATTTTTCCTTCTCCTATTTTGTGGCTAACAAATACACAGTGAAATGGAAGCTCTCTCCTTACCCACTAATACTGGCTCCAGTGCATATGGCAAACTAAACATATATCCCTTGGTCTGTACACTCTGCTGTTGTAAGTCTGTAGATGCAATCAGCAATAACAGGCTTCTGCCTGTTACTTTTATAGGAGACTAGCATCAAGGAAAACTTCTAAGTCATCATCTGCCTGAAAAATGTATGTTAAATTTAGTAAAGGCCTATATTTACTAACATTTCTTTTTTTCTTCCAAAAATATTAGATATAATTTTTCCTCATTTTTTATTTAATCCCTGTCAGTTCCTGTCACTTCCTTTCACCTGTCATTTCAAACAAAATATTAGATACAGAGGGGTATGCAGTTGCTATGATCATGGTTTATTTATTGACATCACAAATTGTACTGGGTATGGCAGAGAAGACACAGAAATTCATTGAACCTGAAAAGCATACAGTCAAATTGTTAAGACTGGAAAAAGAAGAGTTCCAGCAGTACATCAAGGCAGAAACTGAAGGTTTATAGCAGTGAGGTAGGCATTCTCTGGTTGGGTACCCAGCCTCCTGATTTTGGGCTTTGGGATGGGGTTATTTAAAAACAATAAAATGCCTATTTTCACAATGATAGATTTTTTTCTCTAGGTTGGTTTCTTCTAAACTGTGTGCATTTGATGCAGCTGTTTATGTAGCTGTAGCTGTCGTTTTTAGCTCATGTTGTTGCTGTGAAGGTGTGGATTCCAAGTGTTCCCTCACTTTAGTACAGGCATGCTATATTTAGTGTGCGGTTTTCTAGACCACACCAAACAATCCTGCACCAGAAGGGCTGGTGAACACAAGATGCCACAAGCTGGGGATGAAGAAATAATGGGAGTGAGACTTAGGATCTACTGAGTTTTATACTTCAATTTGCTAGATCAATCAGGGTCTGATCATAACTTTTTTTATGCAAGTGCCTTTCTATGAAATAAAATAGGAAATAAAATAATACTACTCTTCTGAGGGCTGTCACGAGAATTAGACTGCAAGGATTCGGTTCCTTCAGTGATAATGTCTGCGTCAGCACCCAAGAGAGACAGGTATTTGTGAGCGGCCCCTTCTATGCTTGATTGGAGTGGACAGATCACCTGTGCAACAATCATCTCTTCCCTTAATTTGGACAGAAAATATTAAAAGTCAAGGTGAGAGGCAAGAGAGAGTCAAAACTGTGTATGGGACTCACATTCTCCTTTGGGCTTCCAGTCGTGAATCCGCGTGACAATTTAGGACAATGCTTGATTACACCAAATCACATCCCGTGTCCCATCCTGCTAGGAAACCTCTCTTCAGCTGAGGTTTTGGAAGGAGGGCGTTTATGACAACTGACGCTTTCAAAGGCTTTTGCCAGCCAGGCTAGAACTGGTAGCCACACAGAGGTGCGCTGGACGTAACAAACCTAGTGAGGTAGAAAAGAGACAATAGGTTTGACAGTGTAGAGCTGGATGTGTTGTGGCAGGAGGTACAGAACACCCACTGCTCAGCTGATTTGTCTGACTTGAGAAGCATTTCTTTGTGCTGCGTCTTGAGTGGAGAAGTCAGAAATCACCATTATATTTGTTTCCTTTGCAGGTAAATTTTATACTTTTCATTAGTATTATAAGAATCTTACTGCAGAAGTTAAGATCTCCAGATGTTGGAGGAAATGACCAGTCACAGTACAAGTGAGTCATATTTTTAGATATTATATACAGAACCAAAATTATCTCTGTAACAATACCCCTGCTGAAGCCTGCTACCAACAATTACTGTGATACTATAATTACATTTAATTCAGAAGTACTTTTAGATGTGGTTTAATAAAGATCTTATCACTATGCTGAAATAGAAGTGAACATTATTTTTTTTGTCAAACGCTAAATTCAATAAAAAATATGCTATTTCGTAAAGACCAACAAGCTGTTCTTGAATTTGAGTTTAATCCATGAATGAATATGCTGATACAAAAGATATGGAGAGTAATATCTTTCTTTTAATTTATAAATATTTTATTTCGACATAACAAAAGTTTCAAGATCAAAACACTTTGCTTCAGCCTCCTTAAAAACATTTTCTTTTAATTTTTCATTTCTAAAATACTTTTTGTTGTAATATTTACATATATTTTAAGAGCTGGAAAAAAGTGATATTGTTCCCAAAAAGTAAAAAATGAAATACAACATTTTAAGTTGATGTAAAATAGCATCTTTATTTTTCTAGAGGAAAACAAGTGTTTCTGATTTAGATCAACTTCATTTTTGTTTAGGCTTTCTTCTTTTGTGTTTTGCTTTGAACATCAAATACTAACATCCATTGTTTCCACAGCTTTAGAACCAAGGAATGTTGGGGGCAATTTAAATACCTTGCTGAAACTGGATTTGTTCTTTATTATATTGTCATATCAGTTATTGTTGTTTATTGTAATAGCTGCTGGATACTGTAATCCAGAATGAAGGGGCTGTTGTAGTCTTATTTTAGAGCTCAGATATAGACACTGAGTTTGACACTTCAGGACATTAATATGATATTTCAATGACAAAACCGAACATGAACACTGAAGATTCAAAACCATGCAAGTGGCCTTTGAAAATGTGCTCCTGGGTAATGCCTTTTCTTCATTTAAAAATTACTGAATTCCTGTCCTAAAAGCAGATAAAACATAGCGTGCTACAGTAAGCATATCTTTAAAGCCAAGAGAACTAGGACCTTATGTGTTTTGTAAACAACGTGACACATTTGATGCAAAAAGTGAAGAATTCTGATGCGCCATGGAAAAGGCGACACAACTAGATTGACATAAAGCTTTGCTTCACAGAGTTGCAAGGGCCCTTTTTTGTGTTTGCTGCTTGAATTAACTAAACATGTGGGAGAATGAAATGAGCCTAGATGAAATTATGCAGTTGCCACATTATTATTTAGCACAATGACTGACCTATGGGCAGGAAGTCCCCTCAGGTTTACTTCTTGTCACAGCAACTTTTCTTTGTTTCCGTGGGGTATTTATGTATTTTATGAAAACGAGGCATTCCCTTCCTAACAGTCCCATTATTTTCCACAGTTTACTGTAGCACTTCATAGTATAAAATGTTAATTAATAGCAACCTTGTCCTTCATTATTCAGCCCTGTGAATTCTTTGCTTTTAGCATTTGATTGCCTGATTAAGTTTGGATTGGATGGTCTTTAGCTGATACCCATGGGAACAGTAGATTAACCTCCTCAATAAATACTGCATATACAGAGCAAATTAAAGGTCTGGAAGGCTTGTTTTTCAAAATGCAAATGTATTTTCTAAAATACAGAGAATAATAAGGCTATTTTGTCTGTCCCTTTCCTTCACTAAAATGTAAGTGTAGTATAGAGAAAGTAACATCTGCTAGACAAAAATTATTAAAACAGGAATGGAGTGGAAGTGAAATATGAGTCTAAAATGAATACTACTCATGCAAGTCACCATTTTTCTTCCCTTCCTCTGTCCCACTTGCTTGTACCTATTTCCATCCTTTTTGTTGCTCATTTTACTTTTGCAGTGGGTAAGGTTAAGCTCAAATAAAATCAGTTTTCCATTTCACTTGGGAAACCAGGAAATTTGCTGCCATCGTCACCTCCTCCAGTTGTAAATTAATTTCTTCTGCTAAGGAAATCCTATTTGTCCGGCTTACTGGTATCACCTTTAGATATGAGGGTTTTACTATTCTTGAGAGACTTTGCTGTCAGAACTGATTATTTCCATATAAACAGATGCAGCCTCTGGGACATTATGAACAAAGGAAGGCCATGAAGACTGACACAGAAAAAATAAAACTGCTTGAAATACCTTGACTTTTCTGTTAAAATGGCTGAATTCACAACAGCATCCTTTCATTGTTGAATCAAGTTATATTCATCAAGACAGTGATGAATTATGGGACTCAACGTTACAACTTCTTGAATTTTATCTGATACCAGACATCCATAATCATGCATGACTGGCCCTGTATAATATATAAAACTGATGTTACTAGAGTGAAATAAGTGACAGATAAGGGATAATTAACAATTCATCATTTCAGTGGTTTCACAGGCAGTTTGTCAGAGCTGCTCTTGCTTAATAATTCAAAGTTCTCCTTCCTTAATTTCAGTAGTGTCTTGTACTAAAATGTATTATGTAGTTGACAACATTAAAAATCAGTTAATGGTATATGCTTAATACCATCGGTATAGTTATGAGATTTTAGTATTTGGGGGTAAATCTGAAATCGCTTATGAAAATCTGACAGGTGAGATTATTCTGGATTACATTTCCTAGGTACTGTTTGCGTACTGTGTATGTGCAATGTACAGGCTAACCATATAGTTGCACATTTAAAGGAAATTAACATCAGTTAATTTCAAAAGAGGGATTTTACCTTCTGTACAAGTGGATCTGTCAGTATGACTTTGCAGGAAGGCATTACTCCTTTCCACTCTGAACCCTTTGTGCCAGGTAAAAAATACTTTGAGAGATCTGATTGCAGCTCATGACACTTTGTGGAATAGTGCAGCAAAACCCCACCCTCAAAAACTGTGCCATGAAACCAGGGTGGGAACTGGATGTCTGTCAAAGAGACGCAGCAGAGGGCAGGTCCTACACCCTGCTGCTGTCCAGAGGGCAACTGAAAAAGGGTCTTTCAGTTTAGAGAGGCCATGCGGCCTTTTACTGGCTTTTGGAAGACTGGAACATCAGCAAGATCAAATATAACACAGAATTGAACACCTTAATTTATGAGGTTAATATGTAGCTAATCTCATAGCAAGCCTGAAAGGAAAACAATTTGCAATAAATGACTCTTACTAAGACTGTTTATAAATCTGAAGTCATAGAAGGTTTACGTAAATGACATTGCATCAGCCTCTTATCTTAGTAAAAGAAGACCTTATTATTAAACTCCAGCTTTTTCTTTTATTTACCCAGGAGACTTGCAAAATCCACGTTGTTGCTTATTCCGCTATTTGGAGTTCACTACACAGTGTTTGCTCTATTTCCTGACCGCAGTTCCAATAATTATAAAATAATATTTGAGTTGTGTTTGGGATCTTTTCAGGTAAATTTTAAAGTTTTTATTCAAAAGAAGTTTTGCTGGCCTAGGTTGGTGCTGCCTGCTAACTAAGGAATATTGTCTCTTTCCAGGGGTTGATTGTTGCAGTCCTGTATTGTTTTTTGAACAGTGAAGTAAGTCTCACCTTTCCTACTGAGGATGTTAAATATTGTTTTCAGTAAATGTATAAGTGCCCCTATAATTCCACTCTGATACACAAAGTTGGTTTAGATGTTTGCATTCCTATTTATAAAATATGTATGTGGCACTTTCTATGCAACAGGAGAAATTACTATATTTGGGTGAAGAGTTAAGACCTGTTTGAAATGCAGTTCCTTGCAAACCAAGGTGATAGTGAGTGTGTCTTCCGTTATTTAACATGATCTAATTCTAGCTCTGGTAGAAGCAATGTGGATTGTGCAAGTGAGGTGCAACAAGTCTAGAAACGTATCCAAAACTTGAAACACCATTCAGTAAGTATTTAGGGGTAATCTTCTGATAGAATCTAAACTCCAGAACAGCAGCAGATTTTCAGGAGTGCTCAGCATGTAGCAGCTTTCCTAATGTCAACTGAGGAAGATGCAAGGAATTCGTTTTGATGTCAGCCACTTTTTAAGGTAGAATATACTTTAAACAGCATGCAGTGTCTGACAGAAGGAATCTGTCCTGCTTGCACAGGAACTGACATTCAGGTCTCCTGAGTGCAATTCTGGTCTCTGATATTCATCAGATGCCTGATTTTGGGCTAATCTTTTGATTCTATGCTTTAAGTACATGTGATTAATAGCTAGATACCAAAAGCTAATGTTGCAGCACAAGTGATACAAAACTGATTTTGAAAGTGGCCTTGGGGCATCTCCTCACAGACAGTGCAGACCCAGTCTTCACCTCAAGTTTTGTAATCTTTGTAAAAACTGATTTGATGCTCTAGAGGGATGGGATACCATCCAGAGGGACCTTGACAGGCTTGAGGCGTGGGCCCATGAGAGCCTCATGAAGTTCAACAAGGCCAAGTGCAAGGTCCTGCACGTGAGTCGGGGCAGTCCCAAATTCAATACAGACTGGAGGACGAATGAATTGAGAGCGGCCTGGCAGAGAAGGACTTGGGGATACTGGGGGATGAAAAATCAGACGTGAGCTGGCAATGTGCGCTTGCAGCTGAGAAAGTAAATCGTATCCTGCATCAAAAGAAGCGTGGCCAGCAGGTCAAGAGAGGTGATTGTCTCAAGCACAAGAAAGACATGGACCTGTTAGACTGAGTCCAAAGGAAGGCCACAAAAATTATCAGAAGGCTGGAACACCTCTCCTGTGAAGAAAGGCTGAGAGAGCTGGGATTGTTCAGCCTGAAGAAGAGGCGGCTTTGTGGAAACCTCATTGTGGCCTTTCAGTATAAAAACGGGAGATTATAAGGAAGATGGAGAAAGACTTTTTACAAGGGCATGTAGTGACAGGACAAGGGGTAACGACTTTAAACTGAAGGAGGGTAGATTTAGATTGTATGTAAGGAAGAATTTTTTTCTGTGAGGGTGGCGAGACCAGCACAGGTTGCCCAGTGAAGCTGTGGATGCCCCGTCCCTAGAAGTGTTCAAGATCAGGTTGGGTGGGGCTTTGAGCAACCTGATCTAGTGAAAGATATCGCTGTCCATGGCAGGGGGCTTGGACTAGATGGTCTTTAAAAGTCCCTACCAACCCAAACCGTTCTATGATTCTGTTCCTAGAGGTCTCCATCTGGCAGCCAATCAACATGGAAAAATTCCTCATGTAAAAGAACATTTTCAGCTCATCTTGTGCATTTTCTTTTTAACACAGGTGCAAGGGGAGCTGAAAAGAAAATGGCGGAGTTTGTGCTGGAAGCAGACAGCAGGCAGGGATTACAGACTCCACAGCTCTTCGATTTCTCGAAATGGATCAGAAAGCATTTCTCAGCTCCACCGGAATTCAAGGGCTCAGTCATTTATGCAGACAGAGACCACCATGATATAAATCAGCTAGGTCCCTCAGAACATGAAAAACTGTGGGGTATATCATTCATTATGCAGCTTGATGTGATATTTTATAAAATGTACAGTTTAGTGCTTTGCTTTTCTACATGTTGGTATTTGGGAAATTGGTTTGTGCAGCCAACCAGTTAGTAACAGAAACACCTGCCCCATGGATGCTTTCTGTTTTTTTTAAATGGTATTCATATTAATTCTGATGTTCTCTTGCCGTTTACTAGCCGTAACTATTCAAAAACTCATTTACTATAATGGTCCCTTTACCCTCCGACATGTCTACAAGATAGATGTTTGGTATCCTGTTCAATGCAGACTGCTTTGGTACATGTTGAAAAGGTTAAGATGGGAAGGAAGAAAATTTCTCACACTTTATTTATACTTAAGGAAACATTTCTTTCCTTAAGGATTAGGAAATTCTTTCCTAATTATGGAAAACAAAATAAAAATGAAGAAATGTAAGACTGTAATTAACCGCACTGGGAGTTTAGTGTGCTAATCCAGGAAATCATTAACATTATTTATACAGAGGGAAAAAAGGTAGTACTTCCCAGCTAATTGTATAGATTTCAAAGCTTACTTTCTACACAGTTTGATTCCAGTCCTCTCATTCTTTCAGAAGTGCCTGGTTTTATGTTTAGCTGCAGAAAGTAGGGCTATCTTTGCAGTCCATACAGAAAAGGCTACTGTAATAGTTTTGATTAAAACATCAGCATTTTCCAATAGTGCTATTGCAATCACCAGTTGTTCTCTTCTGTTTAAAATTCTCTGAAGAGATGCTTTTTTGCTAGAGCAGTCTGGCATAGGATAAACAGCTGTGGATAGCATATTACCCATTGAAAATATCATTTTTATATAATATTTTCATTTAAATATATCTTTAGAACTACATGGTAGCTAAAACAAGGAATAATGCAATAAAGTTACAACTCCCATTTAAGAAATAATGTAAATTCTTTTAGCTTAATTCAATTCTGTATCTGTCATCTGAGCTGATTTAAAATTTAGTCCTGACCATGACTCCAGCAAAAAATAATAGACAGAATCCCTAAAAATTACCATAAAAGGCATAAATAGAAGGAATTCTCAACAACACCGTGCCTCTTATGTAGCCACTTTGTAAAAAAAAAAAAAAAACAAAACACCATAGAACCGACAGATTCTTATAAATAAACACAGAACTTTTGCACTCTTTAAAAGAAATAAACCCAATGATGTTTACTTCCCATGTCACATTTAATCATATCCACTCTAAATAGCAAGTGGGAATAATACGTATTTGCATGAGTACCTCTGATCCATAAAAGCAATTGCCCTGATATTTCAGATAACAGATTGTATGGAGCTAGCAGAATCCAATATCCATGACATTGCCAGGGAAAGGGAAGAACAGCAGCAAGGGCATGTCTTGGCAGGCATACATGTACGTTCTTGAAAAGATTACCAGTGCTGGGAATATTGTTGACAGCTGTCAAAGTGTCCGTACACCTCTTGGTCTGATTTAATTTAGCTTTTTATCAGTCAAACACAATTTATTTTATTGGGATTACCCTGGAGTGATGCAAAGTTATGTCAGACCAAAGACAGAAAAGGCCTCATGGTTCACAGAACAGGTAACTGTGAGTGTTACATGACACAAGCCTTTACATAGTAGGAATCATTTGAGTTAAACAATAATCACGATGAATTGATGCTTTGCCAAATTTTACTTTAAAGAAGCTGTTGATCACCTCCAGTCATTCAGAGTGTTTTCTGCTGTTACTTGGTAAAGTAACTATGAGATTCTGGAGTGAATTAGGCTGCCCAATGACAGTCCCATGGGGTCTAAAGATATGCCCCTACACATGTATTTAAAATAAATATATTTCCAAAAGTTTTAGACTCAGAAACCACTGCTAAACTTTATTATTATTCCTGGATCTCTGAACTACCTAATCAACAAACTCAACTGCAAATATGTGAAGACACATTGGAGCTTTGGGGGCTACTTCTATACCTAAATTAAATACATCTATGCACTTTAGGCTTCTTTGTCTGAAGTAGCATTGGGACTGCTCAGCTCCCTGAGATGTGACTTGCAGGATATACTTTTTTCCCAAATTTCTAGGGTAGAACAAGCATTCGAGCATATTCATCTTTATGTGCAAAGGAGGTTCTTTGAGTGAGTTGGCACACAGACAGAATGGTGGTATAGAAACAGAGATTTCAAGCAGTCAGTTCCGTCAGTCTGTTCTGCATGATGCATCACCAATTATACATGTTTATAATTCATTGTATCCTAGAGAAAACTATCTTTGTTCTAATTAGGTGAGCATGGAGAAAATCTGCATTTTAATGGTTTCTGAATTATAAAACAGAAAAGCTTAAATAAGAGAATACATTTTAAGTTGCAATGAAACAGCACAGTTTCCTTTAACAGGGCGCAGATGCATTTGGACTTGATTCTACTTTTCGTGTAGGGAGCAATGCCATATGAGACAATGAAGTTGCACCAGTGGGAGAACATAGATGGTATCCCTAAGTTTGTAAAGGACTATGTGGGCATGCGAAGAATGGCACACAAGGGAGAGAGGTGCTGCATATATTTTTCTTTCAAACCACTGAAAAGTGCAGTACTTTGTAGAACCTCATCCCTCTATTAAATATCATAGAATCGAAATACAGAAAATACGTTTTCTGTGAGACAGTTTAACTTCATAATGCTTTGTGCAAGCATTTTCATGTTGGTAAAGGCCCAGAGGGCACTGTGCTCACTTGTTTTTAGTCCCAGAAAATTCTAATTTCCAAATAATTTTAAGCAAAGTTACAACATCAACCCCATCTTCACCTGTTTGACTTTCAGCTGCCTTTTCACACACAGATACACATCATATTAAAATGCATGTAAATGCTGCGAAACAGTTTGACAAATCTGGTACTTGATCAATGCTTTTCATGTTTGCAACACCCAGAAACAGGATAGTTTCTCATGGCTTTGTCTTTCATTGCATTTTGCACAGGGGTGTGGAGTTAAATGCTCCTGCTCTGTGCTGTGGTGACTCTAAGACTCCAAAGGACAATGCAAGAAAGCATCATTTGGCCTTCCGTCATCCCTAAACCTAGTTCTTGCTCAGTCCTAGCAGCATCGGGGGAGGAGGTAGAGGCAGCAAGAGAAGCGTATGCTTTCCTGGCATGGCCTTGTCACATAGTGCTCCTCCCTTTCTTTATTCCTTTACTGCCTTTCTCCCTTTGGTTGCATCAGGGTCCAAACTGAGTTGTAAGTCTTCAGAGCAGGAAACCTGTTTTTTTTGTCCCCACTGAAAACCCAGTAGCACATCATGTAAAGTTACTGAACAAGAATGGTAATACAATTCACTGTCGTACTGTGGTTACCTGTTGTGCTTTACTTTCCTCGGAGCTGCCAGGGTGGCACCATTCGTTCTGAGTGATTTTTATCACCATTACCTGCTGCTGATGCCTGAGGGACAGAGTGACAGGTTACTCTCCAGTTGCTAACCATGATCAAAATTTAAATATATAGCGAGCGTTGACTTAAATTTTCCTCTGCAGAGTCGATTTCAGTTAGGTGCTCGATAAACTCAGGTGAAATTCATCTGCCCTAATTTTGGTATCTAAAAGCTGGATATCTGTCTCTGAGCTAAAGACTCTTTTTAAGTGCCTTCCATAGTCATCATAGAGAAATAGGCACTAGTTGAAGATGATTCATCCCATGTTCAGCTGGGCACCTAAGGTAGGTAAGCTGAATCACCATTTTCTCTATACTTACTATAAAATGAGCCCAGGATAGTTGGCTAGTACTTAGATTTCTCACTCTGCATCTAAAATTAGGTAAGATTAATATCTCCAGAAGAGGCCATTCAGTTATCTGGCTAATATTACCCAGTTACTCCTTTGTAAGCCAAGTAACTCAGATTGGCTAAAGTTACCCTCCAAGAAATGTGCAGGGTGATGCAGAAGTTCAGGCAGTGGAGGATCCCTCGGTTTGTTTGGTAGGGTGTCCCTGTGGTTGACTGCCTTCTGTGATAAAGCCAATAGCATTAGGTCCTGTTTTGATTCGCCTGGCTTCAGCTTTCAACAGGTGTTTCTTGTTTTGGGTTAGGTGTTTGGCTTTTTGTCTTTTGTAGAGGGGTCATATGCTACTTTAGACTTGGTGCTTCAGACTACCAAAAATTTTCTTGATGTGAAGTCTCTTGAAAATCACTCTTTAAATCATGTCTTGATTTCCCTTCTGAGAAACTAAACGTCAAATATTTCAAATTCTGACAGGCATTTTTTCAAATTCTGTTCCTGATTCTCTTTTGTGCCCGGTTCCATTCATAATAGCTTTGGCCAAGAGAAGTAAAGAAAATATTTCATTATCTCCTCCTCCAGGAGTGCACACACCATTGACCATATTTCTCACTCCTACTTGCCGCTCACCTGGTCATACCTTTGAAATCTTTGACTTTACATGGTCATTTTTACTGACCCAGAACTGGCTAGTGACACGCAATGAGATTCTTGCTGGCATGTTTTCTGGCATATAAACTAGTACGTTTTAAAATATGTTGGCCTTGGTGTCTGCGTCAGGTACGTTAATGTGCTTTGCAAAATAACCTTAAGAATATGGAGGGCACCCTTTTAGCCGTTGAAAGCAGTGCTGGCTTTCATGAAATTTTAAGAACTGTACAAGTATTTAAGTAGTCCGTGGACTCCATTCTGGAGTGCATGAGAACCCAACAGATAGCACCTGAACGGCATGGTGATGGGTGCTGCGGGTAGCCAGCTGAGGAACTACCCAGTTTAAGCATATGCTGGAACTGTACTGTAGTGGCAATAACTAACTACAAAAAGCCTTCTACAGTCAAGTTGGAGGCAGCCTGCCCCACTCTGTAGCATCTACTTCAAATCCTGATGCACCCCGGAGAGGCTTCCCTCTGCCTTTAACATGATGAAGGGGAAAGCAACACGCATAGACCCTCAGCAAGCCAGAGAATCTGTCTGGGACGGCTTTATGAAATACGGCATTGCCAAGTGCACGTCTCACACTCCATGTGTAAGGACTAAGATGGGTCATTTGCATTATTTGTCTCCTATTTTTGTGAGTTCTAAAAAACGTCTTCTGTTGACTGTGAATTTGTCCATTTCAGCAAAGTGATTGTGAATAAAGTCCAAATTCACTTTATACAGAATTTTTTCAGACATCTCTAATGAAAAATCAAGCATTAAATATATCTGATAAAAAGGAAGAACTGGCAAGCATCCTGTAGAGAAAGCTGCTATGCATATAAGGGTTATTGTCTGAGCAGTTACTGTCTGTGCATATGATACAGGAAATACTTTTACTAACAAAAGTACCTTTTCATTACCATGAGTGTCTGTAAGCTGTGGGCTGTCAGTACTACCCTGACATAACCAAATAGCAGAAGTTAGTATGCAGTGCTATTCTGTTGATGAAAAAAAAGTTACAATAATGTGTTCTAACAGGTATGTTACAAGAGTACATCAGCGTAACATTTAAGAGGAGCATTCTGTGACAGGGTTTAACCACTCTGTGGTAAACCTGGTTCTGCCCAATGATAACAGTACATAGTTAAATCTAAGTCAGTAACATTTCCATTGTCAGCTAAACCACTGACTGAAATGCCCCAACCCCCTTTATTTCCCAAAGCACTGTAGTAAGTTTATGATAATCTGCAGCTTTTATTTCCTGGCACATTAGTATGATTATTGCTTTGAAATTCCCTTTTGTCATCTTTATCGGTAACTTTTTATCTGTCAAGGATGGTAAAAATTAAAGATGATGTAAATGAATGTGATTATTTTTTACAAAATGTACAGACTATGATGTTGTATAGATTAATGTGTGTAAATAGATCTCCTTTTCATACTGTAATTCACTATACTTTTCTTCTGGTTTTGCTCTTTTGTTCTTTTCTGTTTTCACTTTTTAATGTCACATACTCAACAGCGTTCTCTGAGATATGTTATATATAAAGCTGTGAACAAATAAGCGTTTACATCTTTATGCTATTAGAGATAATAGTTAATAACACAATAATGGACAGAGGAGGAATCAGAGAATAAAAATTTTAAAAGTTTTGCACAGGAATTCTGTTATTTATGTTTAAAAAACCCCTTGTAAAATGAAGCGGTTTTCTTACTGATTCAGTGGGTCAGGCCATGCTGTAGGATGTGGCTAAGTTAATGTTTCACTTTTTAGTTCAACAGCTGTAAGACACACATGTTAAAGAAAACCAGCCCCTACGTGAGATACTCTGAGGAATACATAGCTTCGTGCAACCTAGGTGTGCTTACAGGGGTGTGAGAATGGCACACACATAGAGCAGACCCAGGTAATCCCATCTGTTGTGTGTGTCAACACCTCCATGGCCAGCAGCGATTTTTAACTTACGTCTTGCTTAAATTCATTGTCCAGATATCTGTCAGAAGTACAGTCTAATGGAGCTAGAACAAAAGAAAGCTATGAAGTATTTTCTGTAGAAGGAACACCATATATCATGTACGTCTTCCCTAAAAGATCTGTATCTATTCACGTATGGGTAATGCATATTTTTTTAGAAAACCTGATGCACTCATAAACCAGATTTTCAAAGCTGAGAATGGTCCTCCTGCCTTGGCAGCTCAGGGCTCCTCAACAATGTAATTAAAATTGAGCTGTATTGCACAGAAAGCGAAAGGTCGAGGCTGCTTCTGCCATGGGAATGGGCACAGGGAAGCAACACACCGGGTGAGACTGGCAGTGGTGCATTGCTGGTGGGGCCCGCGAGGGAGGTGAGCACACGTGGAGGAGGGGGTGGCACCTCATGGGGCAGCATACCTCCCCTGGCAGCAACACCGAGCAGGGAGAAGGGATGGAGTGCTGTTTTGCTGTCTCTCATGGACCAGAGAAGCCATCCCGTTCTGTCAGTATCTGTATGTATCACAGAAGCTGCTCCACCAAGAGATGTCTTCCAGCCCTTTGAGAGACCTGAGCTCTCATCCTCTCCCACCTTACGAGTGTGCCTGTATGAGCTGCATATCGGCCTGAACCCTTTTCCAATCAATTACATGACTGCAAAGCACTTCAGCATCCTTGCCCACATGCATGTCCTCTCTCCTCCATTGCTAATTGGGTGGCCCCACAACGAGATCACCTTGACATCTGCAGGTGAGCTGCTTTAGGACTGATGGGCCTGAATGTGCAGGTGAGCAGGGGCACTAGCAACTGGGCCGGTTCCCATCAGTGCTGGCAACAGTGCCTGCAGGTTGCCATGGCAAGTCTGAGTCCTGCCAAATGCAAAAGATGGATCCCTTACAAAAATTCTGCGTAATTTTAACACTATCAAAGCTGACAGAATCCTGTAGCTACAGAAATGCACGTCCCCAGAATAAAAGCAAAAGTCAGTGTATTGGGTTGGGGACAGAGTAGGGGAGCCTGTGTTCAAGCAGCAGCTTCAAGAAGCAAACACTTCTATTACACCTTCTGCATGGTTATGCTAGGCAGTATCGGCTGCAGGAGTCTCTTGGCTCAAAACCGCTGGCCCACAGGCAGGCTTGTATGCAGCACAAAGCTCCCAGTTTTCTCTGATTGTACCAAAGAGCTTCTAACTGGGACATTTGGAAAGGTAAGGGAGATTAATGACTGGGATGGTGAAGGAGTCAGACTGGCTGCTGTCCCCTCCTCTCTGTAAGAGAGCTGAACCAAAGAAAAGGTCTTGCAGGCTCGGC
>JAVKLA010000073.1:34270532-34295548 GCA_034782735.1 Sagittarius serpentarius
CCCACCTGCAGCCCGGGGAGGGCCCCACGCCGGAGCAGGGGGGTGCCCCCCAAGATGGCCGTGACTCCGTGGGGAAGTCCATGCTGGAGCAGTCAGGGCCTGAAGGGCTGGAGGCCGCGGAAAGGACCCACACTGGAGCAGTTCGTGGAGAACCATCTCCTGTGGGAGAGACCCCAGGCTGGAGCAGGGGCAGAGTGAGGAGCCCTCCCCCTGAGGAGGAAGGAGCGGCAGAGACAAGGTGTGAGGGACTGACTGTAATCCCCATTCCCTGTCCCCCTGCGCTGCTGGGGGGGACGAGGTCGAGAAAATCGGTAGTGGAGTTGAGCTGGGAAGGAGGGAGGGGTCGGGGAATGTGTTTTAAGGTGGTTTTACATCCCATTATCCTTGTTTTCATTTGATTGTTATTAAATCAAATTGATTTTGGTTTTTTTTCCCAAGTTGAGTGTGGTTTTTGCCCGTGACTGTCGTTGTTGAGTGATCCCTCCCTGTCCTTGTCTCGACCTATGAGCTTTGCTTTGTATTTTCTCCTCCCCATCCCACCGGGAGGAGGAGTGAGTGAGCGGTTTCATGGCGCTTTGTTACTGGCTGAGCTTAAACTACAACACTCATGCAATGTGTCATCAGGTTTAAAAAATACTGATTTCCTTGGATGATCAGGATACTGAAGTATTTGTTTGGCTCATAGGGTGGAAAGTGGCTTCTGACCTTCACAACTAACCTGCAGTCAAGTGCTTTAGTACATGTTAAAAATTTGGATTCATTCAAAATGATAAATTAAAAGAAAAACATATAGAAAAAGGATGTGAAGTTGAGGAATAAAATGGGGCCAAAGCTAGATCTTACTTTGAGAAAGTAAGATTATACTCTAGGAGGATGGAAAAGTGAAGGGAAGCTTGGTTTGGGGGGGCACATGTAGTATGAGGTGGGTGGAAAAAGAGTTGTGATAGGAAGTCAAGAGCCTTGCTGAAGATCGCATTTGAGTCAATCACTCCCTGGGGACCATTTTCATGGGGAACTGTGAATGGTCTTCCAAAAAACTTTCAACTGTGTATCTGAAGCCAAACTAGAAGGTAAATTTTCAGAAACATGTACTGTGCATAAAACCTGAGCAGTTTTGTTCCAGATTGCAGCTAAGTTACGCAGGCTGAAAAGTTGAGGTATTCAGGTACAATCCACCTATCAATTGATGGTCTATATTTTCTCTCCTCCTAAACAGAAATTTTACATATTTTGGGTGACATGAAGGCCATTTTTTGGCTCTCTACTCATGACAAAATGAAAACTTTTCTGAGTAAAGAACAGAGTTGGGGTTGTTCAGCCTGGAGAAGAGAAGGCTCTGAGGAGACCTTATTGTGGCCTTTCAGTACTTAAAAGGGCTTATAAGAAAGATGGGGACAGACTTTTTAGCAGGGCCTGTTGCGATAGGACAAGGGGTAATGGTTTTAAACTAAAAGAGGGTAGATTTAGACTAGTGTTGTGGTTTAACTCCAGCCAGCAACTAAGCACCATGCAGCCACTCACTCACTCCCCTACCCACCCAGTGGGATGGGGGAGAGAGATAATTGAAAAAAGAAAAGTAAAACTTGTGGGTTGAGATAAAGACAGTTTAATAGGACAGAAAGGAAGAAAAAAGATGAAATAAAAGAATCGGAATATACAAAACAAGTGATGCACAATGCAATTGCTCACCACTCGCTGACTGAGTTTAGTTTCCCAGCAGCGATCCGCCCCGCCCCGGCCAACTCCCCCAGTTTATATACTGGGCATGATGTCCCATGGTATTGACACAGCTGTCCTGGCTGAGTCCCCTCCCAACTTTCTTGTGTCCCTCCAGCCTTCTTGCTGGCTGGGCAAGAGAAGCTGAAAAATCCTTGACTTAGTCTAAACACTACTTAGCAATAACTGAAAACATTAGGGTGTTATCAAACATTATTCTCATTCTAAATCCAAAACATAACACTACACCAGCTACTAGAAAGAAAATTAACTCTATCCCAGCCAAAACCAAAACAACTAGATATAAGGAAGAAATTTTTTACAATGAGGGTGGTGAAACACTGGCAGAGGTTGCCCAGAGAGGTGGTAGAAGCCCCATCCCTGAAAACATTCAAGATCAGGCTGGATGGGGCCCTGAGCAACCAGATCTAGTTGAAGGTGTCCCTGCTCATTGCAGAGGGGTCTGATTAAATGACCTTTAATGGTCTCTTCCAACCCAAACTATTCTATGATTCTAACAATGATTAATCTGCTACGACAGAAAAGGCAAAAGCCTTTCACACCACCAGACCAAGAAAGCATTTTTACAACAATAAGCAAATAAGGTAATACTTTTGGGAGGCATTTAATATAAATAATGATTCTTGGTCTCAACACCAAACTTAAACACTGTGGTATTAACTATGTCAGCTGAAGGATTATATTTGCCATGATTCGCAAACCAAAATCAGTAATGGAAAAATACAATTCTCTGGGCTTTCATATGGCTTGAAGTATTTCCACTGTATCTGCGATTTTTTTCTAGACCCAGCATGGCTTTGTTCTTCCATTCTCCCAAATCAAAATACAATAATGTTGGCTTTCACTCTTTCAGTGGTGTCCAGGTTGTACGTGTTTAATTGCAAATAATTCACTAATGGTACAATCCCAGTAGCCAGCAAGCTGCTAACCATCAAAGTATAGCTCAAAACCAGCTAAGCAGAATGCGAGTTTTTGATGATGACTCATTAAGCTGCCCTTCAGTTTCCTACTTGCGAATAGTTAACATTTTGTTTCTTTATTAATACAACTTAAAGTTTGCCATCTGCCTTTGTCAAGCCATAAATTTCAGACATGCAGAGTCAAAATCCTGCAAGGTAACCTATTGCCTATCCCAACCTCAACTATGTATCTGCTATTCCTGACATTTATTTAATCTGTTCTTCATGTCCCTCAGCAACTGAGACTAAACTCCCTTCCCAGGGCAGAAGTCCCATCAGGGAAGGTTTTTGTCACAAGCTGTGGCTGGTGAAAGACCTATGCTTTGTGTACAGCCCTTCCTCAAGTGCTTGTTCTTCCCTGCTTATGCTTCGTGGTTTCAGTTATGTAAATTATATATGATCTTGAGAATCCTTTACCAATACTTACCAATCTTAGAGCATCTGTTTGTAACTCATCTTTTGCATTTCCCCAGGATGCAGTTTATGCTTTTGCAATACCGTGAATACTTTATGATGTTGTACGTATTTCCCTTCAATTTATATGCACATTACTTGTTTGCTGGCATTGGTCTGTATGTTGTTATTGTGTTAGAATTGTTACGGCAGGAGGAGAACAAGATCACAGCTACAGCTGAGATGAGACAGTCACGAGACCCCTTAGAGCAGGAAGCTGAGACTGGCACGTTAAGCTAAGAGGGTGAGTGCCAAGGCAGAGAGCTGGAAGACCAAAGCATGTCAACATGCTGCAGGAAGCAGCCTTGAGCACCCATACTGCCATGGGCAGAGCCAAGGAGGTACAATCAGAGCCTCCCACCGAGAGGTCTGAAACCCTTCCCAGTGCTCTTGGTTTTGACATAAATTGACACCCCACTAGAAGAGCATAAGGGGAGGGCTTGGATCAGCTGCACCAGTGCTAAGGGAGCTCTTTTGAAGGTTTTAGTTGACATATTTCAGCAGGTGATTTTAAGGGACAGCAATCTGATCTGGGGCCATTGGACAGCAGTGCAAACAGCTCCAAACTTGCAGGATGACCTCCCAGTTGTGGGTTCCAGTGGGATCTCTGGCTCATGCTTCAAAAAGTCTCACTATCATTGCTCAAGATTTCTGTTTATTATTTCAGGTATCTTCTTGCAAATGCTTGTTTTAACTTCTGACACGGTGTTTCAAGTACCAAGGTGACTGTTAATTACGGATCTGATGTATGGCTTGAGAATATGATGGGAGTTACTTAAATCAAGATCGCTTTTACCATAGTTAATTACTAAGAACTTGAGAGATTTGATGTAGCACTACTTGGAATAGATTCTACCAGGCCTATAACTATGTTAGAGTGGAAGGAGAGAGCTTGAGTATATTAAAAACAGTTTCATATTCTGAAGATATAGGATGGACTGTGCTGTTCATGAGACACAAGCATGACCAGCCAACATGCAGAGAGACAGTAGGCCAGATTTTGTTTCTTCTTTTCTTAGTGAATAATAACTTGGAGCTAGCTTCTGACTGAATTTCAACTGACGTTAAACAAGCAAACACTCATGCAAGTCCCTCTAGTTCGCACTATCACTTAAAAATCAGCCATTGTAATGTAGATGAGGAATTCAAACAAGTGGAAAGATAAGCCCACTAGATTTTCCTTCTAACCTCCAATGGAATCCTATTTTTAAAATTGTTGTATGTTCTGAATGGTTAATAAGAATAGTATTCTATATGACTGCTTGTAGAGCTGAGTAATTCTGAATGACATTCACAGTAATTCCTGCTTCTTCCTACAGCCTTGTTTCTCATACATATCATCTTTTCTCCCCCCCAAAGCAATAGTGTTTGTGATTTATCACATGCCTTTTTGATACCAAATTAACAAACCCCAGAGGTGATGACTGTATACTGAAAAAGACAGAATGTAAATCACTGACACAGGACACTGAATTATTGCAGAAGTTTCTGTGAAATTAATGATTGTACTTGAGAATGGTACAGTGTATTTAAAGTACTTAAGGATCTCCAGTAAGTGTCACACCATCCAAATGAGATAATTGTTGTTAAAGTCATGTCTTTGATGGGGAAAAGTGAGAAAGCTAGAACTTGTGACATTTTCCAAGTCAACAGCAATATCAGTGATTGAAAAACAGAGGTTTGTCTACAGATAAAAGTAGTGTTCCAGGAACAGACAACTATGTGGACTTATAAGTGAGGGCTGACTTTCTATTTGTCTGTATAGTGTCAGGTTCTCATAAATTTACTTCAAATACCATTTTACTCCACGAATCATTCAACTGGGTTCTGTGAGATGTCCCTGCACAGGGAAATAATTGGTGTAAAACAATGATAAAGACTGCAATTATCTGTTATAAACTGAGTATCGTGTATATGTTTGCTAGTTTTCAAGAGGGTTTTTTGTCTGTTTACCTATTTACAAATATTTCTGAATGCACTGCTATATCACAGATTGCACAGCAGGGCATACTAGATCAAATTAATGATCTTACAGTCACCTACACCAAATGCTTCAGGAAAAACACATCTAAACATTGTTACTGGACCACCTCTGCTCGGTCTCTTTCTAACCCAAAGTGTCCATGATCTACACCCACACACGCACAACACCCAGCTCCCTGTGTTGCATTGTAACTGTTCCATAATACTCCCCCAGAACTTACTTTTTTTCCACTGCCACCCCACAGTAGACTGTCCTTTCTAAAGGGTAACTTTCTTTTCAGCTATGGCTGTTGAGCTGACCAGTGCATTTTCTAAGTGCAATGTTTCCGTGCTATATAATACAATACTTCCAGTAGTTTCCAGACTGAGACATCGCATTTCCTTATTGGCTTCTAGCCTCTGGGCTCAAGCATTGCTCTGTGTTGTTCCATGCTGCTTTGCTGCACACCAAGAGATTTTCTTGCTATTGCTGATCACTGGAAGATGTTACTTCCTCTTCCCCAGCCCTTAAGATAACAATTTCCAGGCTGCTTACACAGATGAAAACACTGTGATGTACCAATGCTTTTTTTAATGATTTCCACTCCCAGAGGAATGGAAAGCTTCATCACACATCAGATTTCTCAGACTCTACTGTTTCAAAGACCTTACAGATTTGCAAGAACAGATAAAATCGCAAAATAGCAGCAGACTATTTAATAACAAAAACCTTCCTTGGTTGCTTTCATCCCAATTTCAACAAAGGTGGAATTAATTCTGTGATGTTAAGATGAAGTTTTAAGATTGTCCAAAGCAGCAATGTCTTCCTGCCTTGTCTTGCTTTTCTCACTGTGTAACACAGGACCCACAAGCCAGAATTTTTATGTGCTCATGCAAGCTAGAAACCTTGTTGAGCCCATTTATCTGTTACAAACTTTGCCACTTTTTTTCTTACTGTTGCAAGGGAACACCTTATGATACTTCTTTTTCCAATAAGGAAATTTTCTCCTTGAAAGTATGTAATATTGCCCATTTTATACTTTTATTCACATTTTTCTGCTTTCATCTGTCATGTCCTTTTGAAAATGGTCTAGTAAAACCTTTTGCATCATCATATGAATAATTTTCGAAGCACTTTTTTTTGCCAGATTCAAAGCTGTTTTCTCCCTGTGGGCTGTAAAAAGATCTAATGATATCACAGGTGGTGAAACTGGAACAAAGCTACTTACTTTGACTAATATACCTTTCCCTAATACATAGTGTTTAGGACTCCATTCCATTCATATCCTATTCCATTCATGAATAAATCATAGGTATATTGGCAGTATTTGTGGGTTTTAGCTCACAGTATTTATTTATGAGGGTGACATCCAGAATTTAAATAATGCAGCATACCCTGTGTATTGCCAGCTCTGAGTGATTTTGTATAAGGAAGTGCAGCTTACTCTATATGGAGCTGGAAAGAGCAATTGAACTGGTTTTGTTGGAAAGGAGCAAGGCTGTGATCAGGCAGTTAATTAAGCAATCAAAGTGTTTTGTTTGTGATACTGCAGGGGCTGTCAATTCACATTATTTGTTAGATTAGTTTCACTGGAGTGGAGCTGAGAGCTAAGGGGTTGGTTTCTGTCTCTCTCCTGGAAGCCAGCAGCGATAGCTGATGAAGAGCAATCTTCAGGTTCCTGGTCCAGCAGGCAAGGGAAGGGAATTGCAGTATTTTAGCACAGACATGAGGTGTGCTCCTGATCGATCTGACCTTCTCTCACTGATACCTTGGCAAAGACATGATTCTGTCTCTGTGCATATCTATCCCCAAAAGAAAATCACCCTGCAAATTACGGGTTTTTTTTAGGTTGGAGCAATTCCCAGCTCTGTTTCCCCACGCTGCCCGGCAAATGGTTTATTTGGTACACGGAGAGTTGGTGTAGGCAATGGAATGGGGGTGGGAAAAGGGGGTCAGGGGCTGCTTAAACCAGAATGAAAGACTTGTCATGCTGTGCCCACGTATGGGGATAGTACAGGGTCAAACCTGTGGCCTTTCAGAGAAGCTACAAGTTGAGTTTTCTTAGAGTAGGAGCAATTGGTAAAGTATGAATGTAGGGAAATTTTAGTAGCTTGAACAGAAGGGACTGAAGAATGAAAGATGAAGAGAGAAATCAAAGAAAATTAATTTTATCAAGAGAAAGATAAGATTATGTCAATATTTCATGTTTAAAATCTGCAGTGCATGAATAATTAAGACTCCTACCAAGAAACAGAGTAATTTCCAGGTATAGACACCCTGTAATGCACAGTGATGAAATATAATTTATATGAATCTTTTTCAGCTCTATACTGTCTCAAACAAGTGTGTCAAAGTGCTTGAAAAATATCAGCTGAAAAATTCTCCCAGTTTATTAGCTTGATAGAACTAACCACTTTTTTTCTAGGAGGAAAACTGAGTATTTCAGATATGCTTAGTTCATACATGAAGTGTGTGGCAGTCTAGGATATAGACCAGACCTTCTGAGTCCCGGCCCTGCTAGTTAGCTATGAATTCAGCTTTCCTTAGACTTGACTTGTTTTGAGTCACAGCTCATACTCTGAAATAGTCTCCTCCCCCACCAAAGTTTTAATTAAAAAAGGATTAAGGGTACAATTCTGGGGTTGATTTAGGAACTTCTGGTGAAAAAATGCATGGAGACAAGCCTCGGAATTTACCAGCAGACAGGCTGGCTTGACACCAATAAGGAAGAGGGCACACAGAAACTTCAAGAATAGACATTTTTGAAAGTTTTAAATTGACGTGTTGCAGGGTTGCATGTAAAGTGTACTAAGATGAAGCATGCTGTCATTAACACCATCTACTCTGAGACAGAAAAACAGAAAAACAACTATCTGCTTTGCTAACAACTAACCACTTGCCGCCTCTTAGTGACGCTGCTAACCATGATTATTTTGGAGCTCACTATCTGTGAAGGCCTGACTGGTGCCTGTGAGGGGCTGACTGGTACTTGTCAAGGACTAATATACCAAACAAAGGAGGTGATAACGGGAACTGCACCGTTAGCCTGACTGCAAAACTAGTTAGGACTTGTTAGGAACTGCTGAAATCAACAAGAAGAAAGCATGCTGAAATGACTAAAGTTCATCTAAAGGAAGAAGAAGATAAGACCCCTGAAGAAGTAAACGACCACCAGAGACAGATCTAAGCCTCTAGTCTTCGTCTCAGAGGGAAACAGTTGCCACCCTGGAGGATGACAGCTTTAGCTTTGCCTAGTCAAGGCTTGGAACCTCCACAGATGGCACTTTGGTTCATAACCAAAGTTTATGATAGCAGCCCTTTGCTCAATGGGCTTCCATCTCTTTTTATGTTTAATCCCATTTCTAACATTTTGATTCTCAAGTACCACGTGACTATATTTTCTTTATACAACAAATTCCTCTATAAGATTATTTTTCTTGACGTTGTGTCATCAGCAGGTGTCATTAGTAAATTCCTACATTTCTGGACCAAGGCCTCATGAATTTAGTTCATGATTACTGTTAAATAAGATTAGTCTCAAGACTGATTCCTGAGGAATTCCTCCGATATCTCCCTCTACCCTAAAGAGGATTGCCTGCTATTTCAGCTTTTTTTCTACACTGCTTATATTAATTGCCATCTTCTCTGCCTAACTCACATTTTTAGACAGTCATATGCCGAATGTTTTGCACTAATTCAAGAACATATAGCACTCTCTTTGTGTAAGAGACCAGCTGATATCAAACAAGGATATTGGATTTTCCAGCACAGTTAGCTGTGGCAAACTCATATTTGATTTCCTCTCATTTTCTATTTATTCCATTCCTTAAGTTATTTTTTCCTTAAAAAAAAGTTGTTTTAAAGCTTTGCATCCCATTCAAGTCATACTACTCTTGTAGCTATCTGTGAGTTGTCCTTTCCTTCCATATATATAGTTACAATGCCTGCTATTCTGTAGGCATGTGATACAAGTTTGGTGCTTTGGACTATAGACTTTTTGCTAGAGGACTTACGGTTTTGTGTGACAGTTAGTGATATGAATTTGTAGTTGGCACTGTTAATGGCAAGTGACACTCTGACTATGGGCTCACTCCCATGGTGCTGATGATTGAATTCAATCAATTCAATGCAGTTATTCAAATCTGTTTCTCAGAAACATGTATGGCTACATGCTGGCAACTATTTAAATGACTGGGAATGCATTTGTGTTTGTTTTCTGGCCAGAAAGGGGCCATTTTTTAAGTCTCTAGCTCCAAATTCTTGTTTATAGAAACCAGTGGAGATGTCTCTGAAATGTGTACTATTGTAAATGAGGGCAGAGTTGCTTTACCAGTTCCCATGCAGCTATGGCAATGGGAGCATTTTGCTACCATACTTGGAGTGTGGTAGTGCTTCTGACCTTGTGAGCTGCACACCAGATATTTCATGTGGTCAAGAGCCACGAGTAACATTCCATATACACTATATAACTAAGAAGAATGGGATCTTAAAAATTATGTGAATAGATGAGATGATAAGAGCTTCCATGGCTTTCCCTATTTCCATCCAGTTTGAGGGTTTTCAGGGTTCTGTGACAATATCATGACTAGTCTCACTGGCTGTGACTGGCTCATTTCTACCCAAAAGCCACTCAGTTTATCTACCAGCCCTCCTGGCAGTCCCATGGGGCTGTCCTGGCATGCAAGCACACTCAAATGATTTGCTGGCTGACTGCAGCTTGAGAACAGTCATCATCATTTTTGAAAATTCAGGTTATCACTTTAAAAGTTAATTGAAATAATATTTGAATGTCAACTTGTCTTCCTTTTCTGCTTGCTTCAACTGGAAAATATACAGAGCTTTACCTGTCTCCAAAAGGAGCAAGTCAAAGACACATATAACTGGAAGTATACCTGGAAGTATGCACCTAGCACGATTCCCCATGACAGTGCAGCCTTGCAAGGCAGAGTGGGAGAAATTGCGGGACAGCACAACATCAGCTAGTGTCAGAGCTCATCAAGGTAGCCTTCATGCATCTCCCAGAACCTCCTTTGCCTTTCTGGTCTCAGTGCCTTTTCTCTGCTGGTCATAGCTGACCTTCCCAGTTGTGCTGGACTGGTAGCCCAGTGCGGAGGACTTGGCAAGTTGTCTGTGAAAGGGATGCGTTCCAGCCTGAAGAAAGCAGGAGTTCTTAAAGACTTGGTAAATAATGACCGGCTCATAAAGAACAAAAATGGAAGTAGAATAGCTTGGAAATTCATGAGCATTTTGAAATGGCAGGAGCCGTGTTAGCCAGCATCTGAAATACATTTAAATTACTATAAATGTTGTGGATCAGTGATCACTAAACTGCATACTGGAAGGAAACTGGTGATATAAAAAGTAATGAGAAAAGTCAGAACTGAACATTAGTAATTTTCTTCATAAAAAGCAAGTTTCCATGACTCATTCATATACTATCAATTACATGTGTTTAGAAGCTGAATTGTAAGATTAAAATACTCAACTAAATTTAACTGTGCCACTATCTTTATGTTCTTGCAGAAATGTTTTGCCCTGGCAATTGCAGAGAACAGCAAAATGATTGTGAGCATAGGTTATGATAACATCCACCCATAAACTGCATTTACTACTTATATAAATGTGTGGATAACGTTGAGTGGTTTTTCCATTCTTCTAAATATTTGCTTGCCAAGGTGACACTGTTTAATTCACATCTCCAAAGAGCTTTATTTTTACAGATGCATTTTTAGTCTTCTCATAAAGATGTTATATATGTGCAAAGTGAACTGAACTTCCTAATGTCCTGGATCATGATGTTTAGAGATTACTACAGCCATACCAGCTCGCATTAGGCATGATGATTTTCACTTCCTCAGTCTTGGTTTGTGTTCACCTGTTAGGAACTTCTTCAAGAATAAGAACATAAATGCCATATTATATCAATCCAGAGATAAGTCCAGGTGATTAGTCTGTCTCTGGCAGGAATTTGTGGTGGAAGCAGGAGGAAAAGTGATGGGAAGAAAACTATGGATAAAATTATTCTTTCCTGCATGTGCTCGCCCAGTTTGAAGCTTATAGTAGTCTGGGAATATCTTGAGTCAAAGTTGCATCCAGCAACTGCTTACTACTTAATATTCACTGTTAGGTTTGTCCTCCAGGAACTGGACTGAACACATTTATACCTTTTTGACCAACACAGCGTCCTCAAAGTCTGAGTACTACAGTTTCATTATGCATTGTCTGAAAAAGCAATTATTTTTCTTTTAACACTGTAACCGAATAATTTAGTTGGGTGTCCCTTAAGTATTATATTATGAGAAGTTGTGAATAATGCTCCCTTGCTGCCCCACTTGTGAGTTGACTCTGGGGTACCTCTCTGCAGTCATCACTCTTCTAAACCAGGAAGTGCTAGGATATCGTCCTGGTTTTGGCTGCGATAGAGTTAATTTTCTTCATAGCCGCCAGTAGTGTGCTGTTTTGGATTTGTGACCAAAACAGTGTTGATAACACAGAGATGTTTTACCTATTGCTGAGCAGCGCTTACACAGAGTCAAGGCCTTTTCTGCTTCTCACCCCACCTCAACAGCGAGCAGGCTGGGGGTGCGCAAGAGGTTGGGAGGGGACACAGCTGAGACAGCTGACCCCAACTGACCCAAGGGATATCCCATACCCTATGACATCAGGCTCAGCATATAAAGCTGGGGGAAGGAGGAAGGTGGAACGTTCAGAGTGATGGCATTTGTCTTCCCAAGTAACCATTACATGTGATGGAGCCCTGCTTTCTTGGAGATGGCCAAACACCTGCCAGCTGGTGGGAAGCAGCAAATGAATCCCTTGTTTTGCTTTGCTTGCGTGCGCGGCTTTGACTTTACCTATTAAACTGTCTTTATCTGAACCCACAAGTTTTCTTACTTTTACCCTTCTGCTTCTCTCACCCTTCCCCCTGGGGGAGAGTGAGTGAGCGGCTGTGTGGGGCTGAGCTGCCTGTCGGGTTTAACCCGCAACAGCTATTCAATCTGTCCTGATACGGTAGATGCTCTGTCCCTCTGATCATGTTCTTCTTCCCTCTTTGTATCATTGCTAGCTTTGCTACATCCCTTTTCCAACAGGAATCAGACCTGCACACAACAATAAAGTGGGTGCACCATTGATTTCTACGATGACTTAGTGATGATTTCTGTTTGTTAAGAAATACATATTAAAGAATCTTAATTAGAGATCCTTACTTAATATTCTCTTTGACTTTTGACCACCACTGAGCACCAAGAAAGCATTTTCACGATAATAGCTAACGGCATCTTTGTCAGTGGCTATGGCTCATGTATATGTGGCCATAGCCATACATACATACAGCTAGGGGTTTTATTCCCCATGTGCAGCCTTTTGTCAGGAGTAGCTTCCAGAATAAAACTGCCTTAAAGCAAAATGAACCTCAGAAAAGAATACATCAGAAATTTCTGAACCCCATCCACAATGTATTCAATTTCTTCTTTTCAGAACGCCCTGCCTTGAAAGCCTTAAAACACAGAAGTCCTATGGATTTACATGAAATATTTGAGAAAAAAAGAATTGTTGAACATGAATCTGAATCCTTCTATCAGCAGAATATTCTTTTCTATAACATTTGGTCTCTCTTTTCATTATATGGCAAAGCAGGAGTATTTTGAGTTGATTGAAAAGTAATTTATAATCAGTGGAAAAAAGAACATAAAAAGCTGAATTTAATATCCATTTCTTTTCACATCACATCCATCTCCCAATGAACCTCACTTTTTTTCTCACATGGTTTTGCCCTGTCTTAGGAAATGCTGCAATTACAGTCAAGTAAAATCAATGCAGCCCTTAATTAGAATAATTTGATTCCTAAGGAAAAAAAAAAAAAAAAGAAACCCAATAACTGAAAACAGTTACTTCAGCTACAGATTTTTAGTATGGCTGGATTTGGAGAGCTCTTCCTTCAATAGAAATAGTTTTATCTAAATTAATAAAAAAATAAATTCTAATTCTCAAATATTAGCCATAAGTCCTTTTCACTAACCATCATGATCTGAAATGGTTGAGAGATGATGAGAATAATTTCAGTTAAAAGCAAGATATTGTTATGAGTTTATCATGGATTATGAGAACAGTTTATAAAATGGGAAAATATGAACAGGTGAATAATCTCATGGAATTTATGTTAATTAAATTGGGTGAATAAAAATAATCTAATGAAGGACTTTTCTAGAGAGATACAGATTAAGTAGTTGTTAGGTGTTTTAAACCTAATAGAAATCCTGCTATTTTTCTCTTTACAAATATGTAGTTATTAATAATAGGTAATAAGATAAGGCTATGTCTTATCTTCAGGAACATCTGACAGCCTAAAGCAAGGCTTCCCAAACTCAGTTTAACTGGACGACAGGATCAGTCTGAAAAATATTATGGTACATGTGTGTCTGCAGTTGCTTCTCCTCTCTGCCAAGTCCCTATGTGCCTTGAGCAATAGCTACCTTTGGAGCCGCTAAACTGCAAGAGCCAGCACTGATGTGGGTAAGGAGACACTTCTTTAATCACTGTTATTTTGACTAGCCAGTATCCATCTTGCCAAATCCTCCCAAAGTCTGGTTTAATAATGAAAATAATGTTTTTTTCCATTCTTTTTCTATCTTCACCTTTTCTTTCATGTTACAGATTCTTTCCTTGTTCTTTGTTTTTTCCTCTAATACTGATTTGATGGTCATTCCAACCCAGGCTTCCTATAGCTACTCTGACTTTGGCTTTTTCACAATTGCAGTGCACATATAATTTTAACACTCCATAATTTCAGAACTTGTGAAAACAAACCTGCAATGATGGAAAGGTCATTTTTCTGCAGGACCATTGAGAGGGAGAAATACAGACTTTAATTTCACCTTTTTATATCATTGGCATAACAGTTAGTAGAATTTTATTTGGGGGCACTTGTTGCTGTTATTTAACTGTTTGTTGTGTATTTTGCCATTGCACCTACAACAATTCAACTTTTAACAAGATGAGATTTTAGTACCGTACACTCAAATGACTTTAAATTCTCTGACACAGAACATTCTATTTCTTCTTCTGGGCTTTTGCAATAAATATTTATTTCAAAAGCCACATTTTAAGGAGATAATGGGTTATTTTTTTTCTAGAGTATTCCCCAGTCCAGGGATAAGAAGCATGGCACTCAGATCAGCGTTTCTCAGAGGAAGCGTGTCTTCCTTGCAGCCCCTGAAGGACCTAACTTTGTACCACACTATTGCCATGGGAGTGTTTTGTCCTCGAGTTCCTCTCAGACATAAATGATTTGCTGCTATCAATGAAGCAGGGTTGTGATTTTCCCCACACTCTATGATTTTATAATGTCTTTGCCAGTGTGATGAAAACGCTGAATGCAACTTTAAACTTGCAGTTTTAATTTGTCTTTTAGTCACTTGACTCTCTGAGGTACTTCTTTCATTTCTGTGGGGTTTAGCAGTGGTTGAGCTATTTGTGAAACAAATATGAATGCTATACTGAGGTCTTAAATAAAATGTGGTTATCTGGAATTCCTCTGGTGCTCTTAGTCTTTTTCATGTTGAATTCTTAAAGTCTTTAAATCTTGAAAAATACCACTGAAAAACACTGTTTCTTCCTACCTGCCCCTGCAGGCCTGGTCTCCAGGCAGGGGGTCGGGGCCCTGCCCTCCGGCAGCTCCCTGTGGAGGGGGTTTGGGGGCCACAGGGGCCTCTGGGCAGGCAGGGCGGGCAGGGCCTGGCAGGCAGGCCCTATCCCACTCCCAGCCAGGAAAGCTGGGGGGAAAGCGGGGGCAGCCCCAGTGCTGGGCATTGGGCACCTACTCTGGGGACGGGGACAGCCAGGAGCCTCTCCCCACAGCCCGGGGACAGGGACACCTGCAGCCCCGGGCAGCAGCAGCAAAACCCCTGACACAGGGCTGCTTTCAGAGCCATGACAGCCTGTTTTTTTCTGGATTTAGTAAGGATTAGTCTTGAACAATGCCAGATAATAAATTTCCTTCAATATAAATTATTTGTAGCATTCTTCATTAAGAACCACTTACAGTGTTCAAGGCCCATTCTCAGTTGCCCATTAATCTTGTATTATGCACATAGCAAGAGTTCCCATGTGTGGGTTTGCTTGATGAAGGTTTCCATCAAAATGCAACGCGTTTGTGAATGTATTCTCAGCAGATATTTATCTATGAATATTAGCACGTGGTTACTCCAAAGAAATCTATGAAACGCCTCATCTGCTGAGTACTTCGGTGAACTAAGTCAAGGCATAAATTCTCAAAGTAAATAAATCCATTCAGATAAATCCAAATCTGCCTGACCTGACAGTTTTTAAACAAAGCCTGTATTTGTGCAGTGTCTTCCAGTTTGCTGTGTTTGTTGTGTGCCATTTGTAAGGCAGGTAATTAAGTTGCTTCATGGATAGTCTCAAAATTTGCCCAATGAGTTTAAAACAAAGCTTGGTTTTATGATCATTTCATATCTCAGCATTAATAAGATTACTGTGATATAATCAAGGTAAGATAAACCATAATTAATTTTTTGAAATTATTTCATTAGCTGCCCAAAGAAAACAAGCGGAATATAAGGATTGTTAATCTCACATTCAGTAGCTCATATGTAAACTGATGTATCCCAGCAATAAAAGTCCCAGTAAAGCACATCAGTTTTTAGGGAAACCAAGGATAACTGATGATGAAGATCTATGCAACACCAGCTGAGTTGCTACAAAGCTATTCAAGTTAATTTAATGGCACAATATCCCTGGTTCAGTGTATTCAGTGAATTATTATTGAATTAGTTCCAGTTACGAGGAAGTGCCTCAGAAGCCAAGCAGCATAAGATAATTGGCATTATGCACTGACAGGATAATCTCATTTTTTTCATAGACCTTGACTAAGCAAATCACTCAGGTGCCTGCTTCCCTGGCAAAACGTATATATTTGATTAAGAATCCCATGCACATGAAGCATGTGCCTGAGACACAGTATGACCAGTTGTCACCTGTTTTTCAAGAGATTTAAATAGACTTTGGATCAAGTCCCAGACTGCAGCAGTCTAGTTCCTTACAACACTCTCTTAACTGGTAAGAACCTGAAAAGGTCCTGAAATTTTATGAGATGCATAACTCAACAGAATGAAGAGAGGACATACAACACTCCATAAGGTTAAGTATTAGTGTGCTACTTTTGGGTCCTGCAAAATATTATTATGTATTGCTAAAAATATTACCTTCCGTTGATTCTATTTTCCAATTCTCTGTACTCATGGTTTGGGACTAAAAATAACACTCAAGAACAGGCTGAGGTGTTCTTTGGGCACAAATGTTCAGTGTACATGTCACTCAAGCTGGGATTTTTTTCAAGTGGACTAGCAAAGTCAGCTCATAGTTATAATACACACGCTTGTGTGTCCTAGTGCACAGTTTACATATGCAAATAGCCACTTGCATAGTTTATATGACTCAAGGTTGAAGGCCTTTGAAAATGTCACCTTCATAGAGCCTAAAATGAAAGAAGAATCAGAGAGAGTTGCAGAATGATATCAAGAGCTTTTCACTAATAATAATTGTGGTATTGCTATTTCTACCACAGTCACATAACAAATGCAAGTTATTTCCTTCGTTTTCCATCATATTAGATATGTTGCTAATATAATACTGAGTGTATGTGTTAAACAAATCAAGTCATTTCACACATAGCAGTCATTTAAGTGTCCATTTATTTAATCTTGGTAAGAAGTACAACCCATATCCTCATGCTGCTGAATTAAATTGATTTCATTTGTCTGTTCATCTTGCTGCTTTTATGTTTGAGATTTTTGACATCCACAGAGATGGATGTCTTTAGGCAAGATGCACTGTTCAGTGTTCTATAGTGAAATAGCACTGACCTACATATATGTCATCAATAGCATAAGGAACACTATACAAAGAAAATCAGAAGTTAATTTCCTCCAAATTTTGTCTAATGAGTTATTTGAAAATGTTTGATATATTGTTGGTAGAGGCTTATATGTATGTGAAATGCTTCTTTAGTCAGTTCTGGTCTTTTTTATGCACCCTATGAGGCTGTCTGTCAGCTCTTATTAACAACTACAGTAAAGGTTTTGTATGTCTTAGTTGTGAAGTTTTATAATTTACAGGGAAAACTGACCTTTGACATTTGTTTCTGCAGAATGGTCCATAACCAAATAAGATGGGCAGTATAGTTTAATGGGATATGGTTATACTCAGTATTAAATGCCTTTTGTTAACAAGCTAACAAGCACTCCATGCAGTCTTAGAACAGTGACAGAGGTAAGAAACTTGTATCCATAGCAGCAATTCACAGTAACCTGTCTTTATTTCTACTTACTGTCTGTTGTAAGGAAACCACATAAAATGTTCTGCTCAGCGGGGAGGAAAGAAACTAGTATCCCACTTGCTGCTATTGTTAATAGGAAAGTGGAGTGATTAATCATCAAAGAACAAAATGTAATATATTTTGTGGGAACAATGATGCTATCAGTAAGAGCAACACAAAGGGCACCTATATAAGTAAGAAATCCATATTAAACAATGTAGGGGATTATGGCATTTGGGATAAAAATCAAGACTGAATTCCTAACAGTTTTCATATCTGTTTATGTTTTTCAGTTTTCTAACTTCTGTGTAAGTGTCTTGAGGTACAAAGAACATCTTCTACCGTCTCTGAAACCAAACTCTCAAACACTTTTAGCAGTATCTATTCCCTCTTTAAAAGAGTGGTTTTACCCTGTAAAGTCACAACATTCAAATGATCTTATTCAGCTTGCCACTTTACTCTGCTGCTCAGTCCCAGAAGCATATTTCAATACTATACTGTTAATGTGTCTTTTGGTTTTGTCTTTTCCTTACTTCTTTCAATTAGATAGAATGTTCTATGATTATTTCTACAATGGCAGACCAAACACACAAAAACCACAGGCAGTTAGAGAAGAAGCAGAAGATAGAAGATAGCCAAGAGAGTAATTTTCAGTGCAAGAACCCAGGTTGTTAGTTTAGTTCTTTAGGTTGGAATCATGAAGATAGGCCAATGCTCCCTTATTGTTTAAACTAAACTGGAGACTGGGATATGAATCGCCTTCTGAAGAGCTGCTTTCAAATATGCATCTAGAGAGAGGGACAGGATTCTTTTCTCATTCTCTGCAAGAGAATTTTCTCATTTGCTTTTGCAAGGCACAAATGCTAATAGAGAAAATAAGATGGAGACTGATATTTTAGAAGTTTTCAGGGCTCCAGTCCTGACTCCCACTGCTGCTCATGCTTTCTGTATTAAAGACCACTGACTAAAATATATAGGTGATTGGGTGTCACCAGACCCCAAGCCCCTTCTCCCAGAAAGACGACTCATCAACAAGCAGCACTTTGGTTCCTGTTTTGTGACTCTCCATTGCCATCTCAGTCTAATGGCTTAGCTTCGCTAAGAGGGATGAGGGGCAGCCACAATTTTTAATCTGGCACTAGTGTTTAAGCAAGAGAATGATAGCACTTACGTATGTGACTGAATTGGCCAAATTACTGCTTAACTAAAATCAAGCCAGTGCTGTACAAAGCAAGTTCCCAGTGTTACCATTACAGCTCCTTCTGTAGTTGGCCAGAGACAGGAATGACAGGAAGACTGTGACTCTAGGACTATCTCCTTTCTGTTGTCCTTATGAAAACAGGAAACCCTTGACCCATTTTTTTCTTCATGGGCATTATAGATCTTCAAAGAAATTCTGTTTATCAATACGCATTGGACTCATTTCCATCCCCCAATTTTACTGGTTTCTTTTACACTCAGGACCACTATGTCCTTGAGCAATGATATCAGCAGTTGGTCGGAAAAGTCACAGGGTTTAGAGCAGGTACTAGCTTGACACATTTTCTTCCTTTCCTAGAAAACTAGGAGTGGAATGTGAGAGGAACCCCTACCCAGCCCCCGAGGTCAGTGAGGCAGGCGGGGGAGGAGGTGGGCCGGAGGAGGGGGTGGCCCTGCAGCCCCTGGTGAGAGGGCAGGCTGTCCCCCTGCAGCCCATGGAGGGGAGCGGGGGAGCAGATGCCCACCTGCAGCCCGGGGAGGACCCCACGCCGGAGCAGGTGGGTGCCCCCCAAGATGGCCGTGACTCTGTGGGGAAGCCCTCGCTGGAGCAGTCAGGGCCTGAAGGGCTGGAGGCCACGGAAAGGACCCACGCTGGAGCAGTCTGTGAAGGACTGTCTCTAGTGGAAGGGACCCCAGGCCGGAGCAGGGGCAGTGAGGAGTCCTGCCCCAGAGGAGGAAGGAGCGGCAGAGACAAGGTGTGAGGGACTGACCCCAGCCCCCATTCCCTGTCCCCCTGCGCTGCCCGCGGTGAGGCAGTAGAGAAAACTGGGAGTGCCGGGAAGGAGGGAGGGGTGGGGGGAAGGTCGTTTAAGATTTGGTTTTACTTCTCACAATCTTCTGTTTTGACTTGGTTGGTAGTAAATTAAACTGATTTGTTTTTTTCCCCAAGTTGAGTCTGTCTTTTGCCCATGACCACAAGTGGTGATTGATCCCTCCCTGTCCTTGTCTTGACCCATGAGCGTCTCTTTATATTTTCTCCTCCTCATCCCACCAGGGCTGAGGCGGGGGGGAGGGAGGAGTGAGCGAGTGGCTGTGCGAGGCTTTGTTACCGACTGGGCTTAAACCATGACAGAAAACATCAGGGATACCTATTCGCTATACTGATCTGTGAATGCTTAAGAGACTGGTTTAAATTCTAGCAGCCTAGGAACTAGTTGTGTTATCTATCTGAAAAGATAGAGTAGTTTCAGTAAGTTTACAATGGAACAGACAGATCTCAGTTGTAATATTCTCTGGGAAAGCACTTCAAAGAGCTAATTCCTGGAAGAAAAGCATGAAGTCACAGGCGATAAATCTAGTTAATGTTTATAAAATATGTAGAGTTTTGAAACTACTGAATAATATATACTCACAGAAAACCAGTCAGAAAGAAGACCTTTTGTTCTTGGCCTTATAGTTTGTTTGGCAGTCCAAATGAAATGTGGGGTGAGGGACACTCCCACTGTACCAAGGGCAGGAGGCGAACATTTCACTAGTGTAGGAGTGGGCTGTCCAGAGTCATGTCTGGGGTCTAGAGCAAGGAGAAGATGAGGGAGTGAATAATTGTTTTCTTCTGAGGTCCATAGCACTTCTTACTGGTCCTGAGTAGTTCATTATGAAGCAGGTCCTTTCTGAAGATGTAGATATTCCTAAAGGTTAATGAAAGTTCAGAGCAAAGTTTTGCCCATTCAGTGTGCAGCTGAGGAGTGAGAGGACACTCTCTGACCGTGTGCAATTGCAGACTGAGACATGGCAAGTCCAAAAGGAGAGATCACCAAAAGGTGCCGCCCAGTGAGCCAAGGCTTACTGTAGACCAGAGTGACAAAACAGGGGTTTTCCTCCATTTTGTCCAACATAGTCCTATACTGGATGTATGAGACCAAACATACCGTGGCCATAACTGTAAGATTCTGGCCATGGGAATGTTTTTCATTACAGCCTCTCAAGGGATCTTCCTTCTGAAGAGCTTTTTTTCCATTGCTGACTCTAAGGCTGTCTAGGTAGTGGTCATCTTTCGATATCACTGTTTCACAGTGTTGCTTTGGTAGTTTTTTGTGGTTGTTTGGGTTTTTTTTAACTGTAAAAATCTTTATGCTTCTTAATAACCTGAAAATAACAATCATCAAATTTGGTCACTACCAGGCAAATCATATCGCCTGGTGAGAAGGCGCAGCTTCTCAGCAACTTTGTTGATCAAGCCATTTGGCAAGGAGCCTGGTGCTGTGGCCCTGGAGAGTCATAAGTATGTTATCAGATGCCAGTGGATGACTAGGACCACAAAGGCTCATCTTTCCAGATACAGAGGTACCACTGACAAAAGGAAGACACTTTAGAGAAGACAGCAGCTGAGGAAGCATGGACTAAATCACAAAAAACTTCTGATGGAATGTTAAACTTGCAACACGTCACTAATGACTGCGTTGCAGTGGACTCCAATCTGCACCACTCCAACCCCTGGCACTTTTTTTCCCCAGAACACACAGCAGACAACTCATGTGCTCTTCGTGGATCAGGACACCCCACACTTAACAAGGAAGTTGTAGCACATACCCTATAGTGATGGGATAAAGCATGTTATCCATCAAGGCCATGCAAATTCCTGTGCATTGAAGGAAAGTATCAATATCTCAAATAAAATTTCCGTAAAAAGCTACAGAAATACCAGCCTTTAAGTTTCTGATGCAGAATGCTGTTCTACTTTTATTTATATATATGTATATATAACTGTATATTCACAATATACACATATACACTCCCTTTAACAATAGAAAAGCACCACCTATGTGCAACAGATGGTTTCTTAATTCGTTTTTGTTTAGTAAAATATCTATTTAAATAAATAGTAAAGCCTATTAAGTCATAATTTCTTCAAGATAAAAAAACAGGTTACAGCATAATCTCTGTTAATTAATGGAAATATTAATAAAATAATGCACCATCTTTAATAGCAGAAAAAGAATTCAACGTAGTAATCAGTTGTTATTAAGTGAAGGGCTACATAGGAGATTTCATCTTGGAAATAACTTTTACATAGAAAACAGATAAGAGTAAATCAAGAAATCAAAAGAAAGAGAAACTCAGTACACAGCTCACAATTCAAGAATGTTTTCTGCAGTAATCAGTGATAAATGTTTCTTCAGAGATATCTATCTCTGCAGGACAGAAAAACATCTAATGAAATATATGCTGTTGTACAGAAAATTAACGAGTGAGTGAATTCACTGAGTAGAGAACATGCCATATATAAAAACGAATCAGCATACAGATACATCAAGACCATGATATTGGCATTAGCATATACATACAAGAAAAGAAAGAGAATTTCTCAGTGATATCCACACTGAACTTTAAAAAAAAAATCCCACAAAGAAGATGAGGAAATTTGTTCTAGATCTAGAGAGTTCTTCCTTGTCATTTTTTTGTCTTAATTTGTCCTACTTAATTTGAATGGTTTGGTAAATAGATCATAATATCATGGAACCTCCAACCTTTTGTAAGAAACCTCAGGATATGGACTGACTTGCAACCTCTCTCCTCAAGGATCAGCTGAATCTAAGCCATTAGTGCAGCATTGCTGTGGCATGAAGCCTGAAGGACCTCTCCTGACAAACCTTGCTAAACAATTTCTGAAGCATATTGCCTCATCTGTACTAAAAATCTTCCATTTACAGAAATTCATGGAGTCACCAGGTGACATGCTTAGCAGCCTTTTTATTCTGAAATGTTCAATATATTTCAGGCTATTAGTCCCCTGATTGATAAACTATTTTCTGCTATAATGGAGACAGAAGTTTACATGCAGAAATGACTGCCTTTAAATTACATTTAGGGAGTCCAGTGTACAGTTCATTTATACTTCATGCTGAATTTTTATAGAAATACCATGTGGCAACTGCAATAGAGGAGAGGGAAACCCTTTCTTAAATTCTGCCATATTGCCATCCCATAATATTTCCCAGGACATTATAGTTCTGCTCACTTTTTAAAATCTCAGTAGAGGAGGGAAAAAGGGAACAGATGACATCATCTTAAATTTCTCACTGCTTGATTACTTTCACTGACATTTACATGGCAGTACTTTTCATATATTTCAGTTTCCTAAATACAGGACTGTTTGAGAAAATCACTTAAATAATCATTAGATCATTATTGCCATTCAAAGAGAAAGCATTTAAAATGTCATTGCACCGCTTATGCCATAAATAAAGCACTCAAAAACTGAGTACAGTTTTATGAGAGCCAAGCAGTATTTTGCAGTTAGTGTGCTTTTCTGATAATGAAATATAAAAGGACAGCCCCATTACAGTCAGAGATGGCCTCATGTTTTATAGGAATATGTTCTGTGTCACTGCCACAGCTGGATTATTGTTTAATTTAAACTAAAGTCGTCAGTGCTTTTTCAATGACTGTTCTCTATTTCTTGAACTTTAATGCTTGCTCTTGGATGTAACAAAGATACCATGTATCTCCCACAGCACTTGAAGAGATAGGACACTTCCTGTGCGGTCTTCCAGAATACACAGCTCTGTAGCCACAAGCTGAGGACACATTTTGTCTTTTTGCTTGCTTCACTTAGTGTTGAGGTTTTCCCTTCAGAATTAGAGCTCGGCTAGTCAGTCCCACCAACTCACCCACTGGCTTCGCCTCTGCACCGAAGATGCTCCATGCATTTGCTGTCTCATGCTCGTGTAGAGACTATGTTCGCATTTCACATTGATTAGCAAGTCAGTAGATTATGCTGTGAACAATTGCTCCATTGGGTAACATTTACTATCATTTCAAGTAGTATTAAATACTAATTTCTGCATTGTGCTCTCCCTCTTTTTTTCTCTCATGTACTTGTTTACAGAGATGATACAAGAAAGAATGCTCATTTGGGGAGATGACAGCTTCCAACATTTTTCATGGCTCATGGTAGAAAGCAAAGAGAAATTTACATTTGTGTATTTTGTCCACAAAGATGCATCTGCATTCCTGGTGAGATCAGAGTTGATTTCTGTTGACTCCATTATCTCCAGCCACTGACTGCTCGTGCTGCTGGCTGTTCCTTCTGACACAGGGTGTGAGCTGGGGTTATCATGCTCCCTGCTCAGGTTCACTCTCTGTGGTCGGGGTCAACTCAACTGCAAGTGTTTCCTCCCAATGTGTGCAAAAGCCCAAGCCCAACCCGACAAACTTAGCTCATATCTTGCGAGTGCCCTGAGTCTCAGACTAAATCTGAACCCGAGTGGGTTTACATGCTAATGGTGTGAATGGTAAAAGAGGCTGGGCTTTAGACCAGGTCCAAACATACATTTAACCAGTGGGGTAAGTATATGGGAGAGGAAGAGGAGCAGGGGGTCTGGGCTGAGTAAGTTTGAATGTGATGTCAACAAGATTAGTTCAGTTTGGAATGAGAAAGCGTTAAAGAAACCTCTTCCAGAGATGGAGTTATCCTCATTTCTCTCCTAAGTTTTAAATTTTATTTCCCCTTCATCTACTGAGGTGATAATTACTTGGGATGGCTATCAGAAGTCGAGCACCGATTTTTTTATGTAGTGCTCCTTTCTCAGGAACATAGCTGCATCCATCCTAACAGCACACTCCAGTGTCGTTAAGGACAACTGGCTCAGCAAGAAATGACCGTTCTACCTCGTAGCAAATCTTCCATTTCCTTTCTTATCCAGACAGCTCCTTTCCACCGTGGCCAAGGACTGTATGTTCAGCCATGAATGCACAGTGCAGGCCTGGAGGAAGGGGAAGATGCATAATTTATGCTGCAAGCCAGCACAGTGTCTCACACACTTTGAACCAAGCACTTCCTATTTCATGACTTCGGCCAGTTCCACAGCTGGAGAGGGCTTCTGTCCCATTGTACATAAGCCTCCTTTACACATTTCAGAGTCTTAGTCCTACAGCAGAATTTCTTTACTTAAAGGGAAATGAAAATTTCCTTCACGCTGTCAGCAATCTCAAGCTAAATGTCTTTTCTTTTTCAGGCAGCTGCAGACAGTAAGTGCTAGTCCAGAAAGGGAAGGATATACCTCTTGTTCCAGGTACAAATTCTCACAGTGGGAGAAATTCTGCCCTCGTCTTCAACAGCAATTAATCTTCGGGAGGACATAAGCATTTGATTTGCCTCGTTGCTCTGTTATACAAAGTGTCACTTCAGCCCCCAGCTGTGGTACGTGTAACCTTTCTTCGTTGCTGTCGTGGTTTAACCCCAGCCAGCAACTCGGCACCACACAGCCGCTCACTCACTTCCCCCCGCCCCCAGTGGGATGGGGGAGAGAATTGGAAAAAATAAAGTAAAGCTCGTGGGTTGAGATAAGAACAGTTTAATAGAACA
>JAVKLA010000073.1:34295648-34311399 GCA_034782735.1 Sagittarius serpentarius
CATCAGGGTGTTATCAACATTCTTCTCATACTGAACTGAAAACACAGCGCTGTACCAGCTGCTAGGAAGACAATTAAGTCTGTCCCAGCCAGGGCAGCTGCCCAGTGAAGCTGGTACAGATGTAAGCCTGATCACCCAGTGGAAGATACTCAGATATTAAAATGCAGACATGTTGCATTTCAATCTGTCTTTGCAAGGCTGTGATACCTGAAAGATGCTGTCAGTACTTAGGGCAGAAAATAAATCAGGATTATGTGGTAGCCAGCATAACTGAAAGATTGGTCCTTTTTCCTCAGCAGGAGCCAAATAACACCACCCAAACTGATGCCATGGAATTTTCTTGCTGGATGGGAACAGTAAGAAGACAGAGAAAAAAACAGAACAATTATTTTATTAATCATCTTTTAAATAATAATATATTAAGTGGTGCTGTATTACTGGCAGTGGGTCAGTGCATGGTAGATTTGCTTTGCTCTGTACTCAGTGAGAATTGTGATAGGAATAGTTAATGGCATTTTGAAATAATTTTATTTTCAGTTCAAGTCATTCTACATTTTCATTCCCTTTATACAGCTTAATTTATTTAATGGAGAGTTGTTGCTGTAGTATAGCATTTTGCTCTGGACATTTCACTTAATGTTCTAGGCAAATGAGAATCTTTAGAGGAGAGAAATAAAATAACAAAAAATTTAAAAACCCTCAGCCTCTTAGAAAAAGTTGGAATAGTTATCTTTATTCATTCTAGAATAGAGAAGTGTCAAAGAAATATGATAATAGTCTTCATATACATGCAAGGATTGTTACAGAGTAAGATAATCCATGTGTTTCCATTTCCATCAATGAAAACAAGATGGAATCAACTTCATTTGCTGTCAGAGGAGTCTGGGTTAAGAAAGCATGTGTACTGTAGGAACTGATAAATCCTACAGTAGATCACCAAGGGAGATGAAAGAATCTCCAACATGTAAATATACATTGGTTTATGTCTTGGATTATACACTATGTGTGCATGTCTTAGATGTGTACGTGCTAAAGATATGCTGGTCTCACAGACACAGAATGGTGTAATGAAATGGCAGGCCTTCCCCAGTCCTTTCCATGATTTATTTGAATTTATAACAGAGAATCTCAAAACAGAATCCAGCCCACTCAGCAGTTATAAAGGCACATAAATCATAAAAAGTTTTCTAGAGAAGCTTTCTAGCTTTCACTCTCTAACGGTATCAATGTCTAGACAGATGCTGAGTGACCAAGAAATCAACTTGCTGGTTTTTTAAGCAACAGAAAGGCATGAAAAGGTTGTCTATGCTGCACCCCCATAACATTTAGTCTAATCTAATTACTCTAATTAGGGCTGATGGAAAGGTCAAGAAAGGCAGGTTACTTTTCCTAAGCTGAAAGGACTGACTCATCCTTTGGCTTCCCAGCTATCAGCTGGGACAGCAATGAGCATGTCATAGAGTAGAAAATGACACCTTGAGTAACACTTTATCTCTAAATTGTGCCAGGTTATCTCAGAAAGTTCAAATTGAAATCTTACTACCATTGAATTTGATGGGAATTTTTCCACTAGCTCCAGCAGAACCAAGGTTTTCCTGTCATGCCTGGGTTGAATACCTTCCAGAACAGAGGATGTTTAGCTGCGAACTGTCTGCAGTAACTCCATCACTTTCAGCTGTGGGAACACAACCTTGCTTTAAAGTAAATGAGTAATTTGAATATCTGGAGTCTGTAAAAGCTCATCTGACCAGACATGATAGCTGTGAAGTACTTTCACTGCTTGAGATAGGGAATACTGGGCCCGTACGCTGTACCATCAGGTTCTTGTTTTGAATGTAACCAAGCTGCCAACTTTTGTAGACAGTGGCTGCATTTGGAATAACTTCAGAAAGTCAGCAGAAGCTAAAAAGCCCTAGTGATCCCCCTTAGCTCCCTTACCAGCCCCTAACATGCTCATTAAAATTACACAGTAGCTGCATGAAGGTTTATATACTTTTCTCATCCCCTCTCGTTTCCTAGAACCTACAGCTCTCCACTGTGGGATCACCTCTGCCAAATGACCCCACCTGGGTCTCATCCACCCCGTATACAGCAAAGATGCATGCACGAATATAGTAGTGCGATGTACCACACCTACAACTACCAACACACGTATCTTCCCTATGTATGTGAACTAATGATTCATGCATGAGACAAAGGTAGTTTCCTTCATTGGCTATAAATTTGTTTGATCGACCCTCAATGCAAAACATACTGCCTGGCACCAAGTATGCCACTGGCCTTTAGTTCTTTTACCTGGCAGTCTTTTCAGGATTTTACCCAGTATTTTCTTTTCTTACCAATTCCAGACTTCCCAGAGCTTGGAAACAACTGTGATTTCCAAAATGTGCAGCTTAACCAAACTGCTTTTGAGACTACAGAAATACCATGGTATTCACCTCACTGACTTTCTTAAACCTTCCGAAGGATCTGGCATCAGAAGACATGTATTCCCTTCAGCTGCATTCAGCCAGTCAGTAATTGCTGTCAGATCCAGTACCTACAAACTTTTCTTCTACCATCCTCCCCAGCATGGTATAAAAGGGAATATTTGAAAAGATTATTCCTTACTCTAAGAACCCCCAAGATGCTGTGAGGTGCTCAGAAGGCAGACTAACATTGTATTTTGCTTCCAGCATTCTCAGGAATATTTTACTGACTCATTTTCACATTTAAGTTTTCTATGGTCTACATCTATCCTAACCATAATCTCTTCTATGCTGTTTGAGCTCTTGACTTCTGCCTGAGCTGGTATGCCTGCATACAGTGATGTAAACTTTAATGACTCTAACTTTCCTTTTCCATTACTTACTGTTGTGTATTAAGATGTTCATAGCCATTGCATTATTCTCTTGAACAGCCCTCCACTATGATTACTACAGACAATTTAACAAGAGTTACATAGATGGAGTCGCCATGTTACTTATAAATTGCTGTTCTAATAATTTGAGGTACAGACATTGTTTATGAGGTATGAGATGCTTTTTTTATAATTAAATATAATAAATCTTCAAAGGTCAGCTTGGCAAAATAGTGTCTCGATGGAAGTCACTAAAAACAAATACATGAAGTCAATGGAAGCATGTTAAGATAAAATTGTAGAGAACAGTTTGATGGATAAAAATAACCATCCAGGGCTCTAATAGATATGCCAATGGTAGAACAAAGTGGGAGAAGCAGAAACTGAGCCAAATTAACAGGAAAGTATTGCTGCTGATGCTGATTAGCAAAAATAGATGTAATAAACATTGATAAAAATATTTTAAAAATAGCCAGACACAATAGAATACTATAGAAAGGATTTTTTATTTCAAAATTTCATTTTTCATTTAAAACTGGTTACTGTGCTTTTGAATTATAAAAGAAGGAAAGAAAGGTCATAAAGAAATATCTTGCAGGACACATATGAGTTAGGAGGTCACTTGGTTCTTAATCAAAAACTGAGAAGCCCAGAAAAGATGCAAACCCACAAAACAAAATTCAAGCCAGCCTTCCCATCCCTTTGCTGTAACAAGAAAAAAAGAATTGAATCACTAAGAGGAAAAGTTATTGAATTTGCACACCCCACTGTTTCATACTTCTCTGTTTGACCTTATTGCATTTTCCTCTAGGATGTCCTGTAATCATCAGAAACTGAGCTACTACAGCTTGATGCTGCTCCATCTCCACAGAGCTGCTGAGCCAGCACTTGCTGTTTGCTTACCTTAACTGCAAAGCGAAATGAATTAGTTTAAACCACCTGACTTGTCTCAGCACCTTTGGGACAGTCCAAAAGTGAGTAAACAGTCAGTTACAGAAGCTGAAATTTGCTCTGCTGCTTGCAGCTGAGGATGTAATGTGAATAGCTCCTGTGATGCAAGAACTGTCCATAGGCTCAGCATTTATGACTTCTCATACTTGTTTGTAAAGAGGCATATGCTTAGACTGTTTTTCATATCTGAGCTCCTTTATTTTTAACCCTGAGTGTGGCCCATCTATGAGAGCTGAGCAGTCTTGTTTCTCCTGGGAACAGTCCACACAAACTGCCACCATGGCTACCAGCAATAATATAATGAGAGGGAGCTTATCAGAAGAGTTTAGCGTGGGCAAAATTATACGTCGTTAACTGGTCTGTTCTGTCATGCTGAAACACAACCAGTTTTGCACCAAGATTATGATCTCCTTACTGTCCATGCAAAGTATATGCTGGTTCATATTCAGGCTCCTCTCTGGCACAGGTCAGATAGCTTGAGGCAGGGAAATGCAGCTAGGACTGGAGGCTGGAGCTTTCAGGGATTCCTCCTCTATATGTAGGATGGGTATGACCAGTGACCAATGTACAAAAGCAGCTACACTCTCTTGAGCAGAAAGATGCACCAAAGCCACTGGCAGAGAATTGGAGAGCAGTTCTTAAATAGCGGAGAAGAAGCAACCATTTAGCCATGCTCTGCGGCACATACTTGCTTTCAACTGAATGCTTAAATCCATGCTGAGCCAATGAAGTTTAAGTTTACCAAGGGTTTCATGAATCTTTACCTGAACTAATGTCGAAGAGAGCCAACTTGCCTCTGAGGTCTCAGAAAGAGTTGGAGAAAAATGTGTTCTCCCTTCCTTCTACCCAAACCAATTTTTGTGCACAATAATGCACTGCACTTTAAAAAAAGTGATTGAAGTGTTGTACAGAGCAATCTTAGCCAGGCATTGATTGTGACAACCTAACACTAATGTGCAGACGTTCAGGATTTATCTATTTTTCAAACTGTAACAATTATCAATAATTGTTACCAACCACAAAAACCCCCACGCCTGAAATGGTATTTATGGCCAGCTTGGCATTTGTACAGTGAACATCATTGTGTATATGCATGTGTGTGTTGTGTGTAAACTGTACGCAGAACTGACAGCCAAAGCAAATGGGGCTTAACTTCATTCCCAGTCTCTGTGATGATTTCATCCTTAATAGCTCGTCTTGAGCTTCTTCAATTTTTTGTTCTCCCATAGTATCGCCATCCTCCAAAGGCAGCCAGTGGGATTATGAACTTTGCCCTCGTATTTGGGCTATTTCTGTTCTGCCACAGGAGCACACAGTATCGCGTGCCACTTACCCACTCCTGGGAGTCTGTGGGCTAGAGGAAGAAGATGGGCAGGAGTTCAGACACCAGTAAGAAGCAGGAGCACCATACTGTGCTCTTCGTAGCAAGCGTCAAAAGACATTTAAAAGGATACTTCATTCCAGCTTGTACAGCTGGGTGGTGAAAAGCACTGAGCTGGAAAGGAGTGGGCTGACCTATGCGTTATTTTTTGCAGAGGGAAGAATTTCAGCACTCAGCAGCATATCATGCAGCAGTTCTGCGTGATAGGTGGGTATAGCACAACCATGGCCAAGAGGGACAGTGATGACATGAGCAAAATCGTTTTATTTATGACTTCAGTCTATCAGCAAGTACTGTTCCCAGAGAGACGAGCAAATGGCATGCTCGCTGGCAGCAAATCGTGTACATGCAAGCAGAAGTTACTCGCGCCACTTAACCCCACTTCTCCAAGGGAAAAAAACATTTCTGAGTTTCAATGGACCTGAATTCAGAGCCACACGAGTAGCTTAGATGACCAGGATTTGAATGTGAGAAGTGAGGTAGCTGAGTTTAGCCACCACACTCTAAAAGGGACCTCCTTTCCTCTGCTCAGCTCCACAGTTGCTCCTCCATGACCAGTCCTGCTTACCGTCCTCTGTCCCTTGGGCAGAAGTTTCAGAGAAATAAATCAAATCACAATCTCACTGATGGAGATCTTACATGATGCTGATGGAAAACTCTGGGATTGACTTCAAATTGTACCTATGGGTTTCAGAGGTCTTTCCAACACTACTTACCATCACTTGGTTTGCTGCATTTGTAGCAAAACTGAAAAAAAATCCTCCCTTTTTGCCCATCTCTCAGAAATCTCATGTCCAAATTGGTCTGAATTTGGTGCGATTCCTACTTGCTGGGAGGTTCATGACATTAACCTCAGTGCAGCAACCATACGTTAGTTGTAACTTTTAGTTTCTCTCCATGTCAGTGTTTACTTCATGAGACTATTACCAGTTCCATTTTCTAGCCTGTCCAAAGCTGTTAAGTAGTATTCTGGCAATTTAGGGCCACATCCTCGTTCTTCTTTGTGTTATCTTGGCATTTTGGTTTCCATGAAGGTATTGAAAAAATGAAACAAATGTAATTTGTTATTAAAATGTTGCCCATGCTTATTAAAACTTCACAAATGCAACCTGACCTCTGGAGGGGGGACTCTGATTTTGCCCAAGACAGAAGGCAAGTGAGCTTTTGATAGTCAGCAGGCAGACATGAGAGAACTGTTTGTCCTGTCTTAAAAGAGGTGTTGAAGATATCTCCTCCCTCCCTCACTCCATGTAATAAGATTGATATTTGTCTGCTCTAAAGGTCTTTTTTGCAGTGCTTTGTTCCAGCTCACAGTGGAGTTGCTCCAAGTGGTGTGATTCCACCTACAACCATGTAAGAGAAACGAAGGAAATTGTATTATGTGACTCTAATATTACCAAAAGGAGGCTATCTGCTGACAGATGAGGTTAGACAAAAGCAGTTGTCTTCTCTCTAGCCGTATTTTTTAAAGGGAGAGATCTATGGAACTAATAATACAACGCTTTAAATTTTATGGTGTATATACGAATTTACTTCACTCTTTTGCAAAGTTTAGGAAATCTTGAGCTGGTTTTAGCCTTACAGGTGGCCAAGGTGAAAGAATAGCAGAATAGCCTTTTGTGTGCACAAAGATGAGCTGCAGCCTCAGCACACTGCCATCCCTTGGGGGCCAGGGATCTCTCCCGATCGCTCACCCCAAAATGAGCCCTTCACCTCGCAAACCCAACAGACACACCAGACACTTTGCAAGGATCATAAGCTAAAAAGGACTATTTTAGACAATCCGAGTATAACTGCTACTGCCTTTCACCCTCCAGACCCATCTGGAAATCTGCACATAGCTGTAAATAATGCCTTTGCTGCTGGGAAGAGCCAGTGCTGGAGGAGTCACCGTCACTCAGGCACAGTATATAGTGGCCTGGCAGCAGCCCAGAACCTCATCTGGGACTCACACCTCACATGGACTGAGAACAAGACAGTCCTCCGGCTTACACCTGGCAGCATTTGCGTGAACACATTTATTTTTAGAAACAGCCATAAAGAGACTGGCTTGTTATTAAAAATAAAATAAATAAAGAAGAAATAGGTAGAGCATTTCAATTTCAAAAAACATTTGAAATAGTGTTTTTGAAACAGCTAAAATTCTCCTCCTAAGTCCTGACCCCTTCCTGTTCTATCCTAGATGGCAGACAAATGGTACTTAGTTTGCTCTATTTAGTTATCTGGAGGAGCAGGGCATTACAAAGTGCATGCATTATAAAGTGAACAGTAATTTTTTTACTTATCAAAGTATCAGTAACATATATTTTAGAATATACCATTTATTTAAGTATATTACCACCTATGCATGCATTTTTCCCTTATTTATAGTAATATCTTCAGACACAGCCCATATAATAGGCATTAATCTCTGGGATTGGGTTCACATTGGTGTACAGTCTGTCCCCTCTGATTTTGATGCTCAGAGGAAAGTTCTGTACATCTCAGTCTTTGACATATAAATACAAAAGGCTGGTGTAGGGATGACGTGGGTAAAAGAGAGAAGATATCAGGATTCAGCTCTCCTAACTGATACCATGAATCAAATACTATTTTTTCACATTTTAGCCCTGCTTGGGTTTGCAGGAGGGTGAGGGATGTGTGGTGTCCCCCCACCAAACTTTGGGCCAAAGTGACTGCAGCCACTGGTGTTGAGCTGATGCCAGTGGACACCACGATCACTGCGATTCCTTCTCTTAGCAAACCTATAGCTATAAACTGCTCATTTCAAATGCCAGCCAGCTTTCACCATGAGACGGGTGCAGTCAAGAGATGACACAGCAGCATTTTAGGTGCAAAAGTAAGTTTAATTAAAAGCTTTGAAAGTGACACTTCAAGAGAAACCAGAGGGAGTGAGTTGGATAGGTCCAGTAGAAAATACTATTAGGTGACTCTTGGTACCTTGACAGGTCCGCACACCTGTGGTGGTCTTCTAAGCACTGGTGGCACTTTTAAAATGGCACAAAACTCACTGAAATGCTTTTGAAACTCCTAACTGCTTTCACCTGCCCACTTCTTGTGCTTACCCATGCCCAAAGAAAATGCTTTCTCTGCCCCTGTCCAATTTATCACAAATCTTTTCAGTCCCAAGGTCATTAAATGAAAGATAGTTGTCCTAAATATTGAATTATAAATGTGTTCTGCTGGCTCTGTTGTCAGCTGCTGCCCAGAGTGGCACTCTGTGCTCTTGCTAAAACAGAAATAGATGGCAATTATCCAACAAAACTCACTGCGGGAGGCACCGCAGGAGCTGGCACCCATCCGCTCCCAGAGCACAGCTCCTCTGCCAGCAGGCATCATGGTGGCCCAGTGCCCTCAGCCCCTTCAAAACACCTCCAGTCTCGAGCATTTGAAAAATACATAATAAACATTAATGTGTAAGTACTGTCAACCAGCTTCCTTCCGCCTCGAGATCAGCTTGCATAGTATTGAAAATATTTTGAAGTAATTCCACCATAACAACACATTTAATTAGTTCAGCCATTTTGGTGTGTCGGTTTTAGCACAATTGATGGGTCTCCATTATTCCACTTATTCATGACGGTGACACAATTTTTTGGAGGTAAAAGGTTCTCAATCACAGCTTATTAGGTAGGTAAGTGCAATCAAAGAGCAGCTGTCATCAGAAAAAATGAAGCACAAAGACTGCCTGCCTGGGAATGCAAATGAAGCAAGCTACACGTATGAAATACAGGCACTGTCCTCTCAGACCATGAAATGGCCCCTCTCCAGCTGTGCATGCTGCTTCTCCCGCAGCACTCAACCCGCAGCGGCTGGCAGGAGGAAGACATCCATTCAAGAGGAGTTTTCCTAAACGCAGCTCTTTCCCTGTGTGTTCTCCGATGACTGAACCATTGCTGGCCCCAGAAGCTAAGGATAGGTTTGCTGTGAGAGCAGATAAGGGCCAAAAGCATTTTTTAGCAATCTTGAAGTTAAAAGCAGGTCACAAGGGTACCAGGAGAAGCCAGACCTGATGCATGGAATAGATTATGTCCATTTCTTTGCCAAACTCTCCCTCCTGACACTGCCACGTGTGTGCAGGGAAGCACTGCTCTTCAGCTTCCTCTGAGCTGCCGCCTTTTGTCCCTTCTTGTCTTCTTTCATCCCTTCTTGTCTCCTTTCCAGGCACTTGCTGGGCACAGACTCTGTCTCTTACACCTTGGCAATAGCTGAGCCAGAGAAACTGCCCTCCACTACACACCATGGTAGGCACTTTTCCTGTAACTCCAGCTTTCCCCGCACTGCATACTTACAATTCATCTTTCCAGGAACCTTTATAGCCAGGACATACAAGCACAAACTATTTTTATGCAGAATTGCTAATAAGGCTTTCTTTACTCTTGATATCACAAGAAATGAATTGGATCCAAGCACACACCCAGGTGCCAGTTTTGATTTTAATTTCTTTAGTGCCTGTCAGGACTCAGGTTTTCCTGTGAAGTTTCATGTTCCCCCCCATTGAACTTGTTCCTTATGTTTTTTAGCAGAATATTTATCTTGCTCAACTCAAGCCACCTTTCTTTGACTGCTCCTGTCATCAATAAGTGTCCATCTCCTCATAAAGACTATGCATTTGCTCTTTGATTATGTTTTTTCCCCTCTCCCACAGATAGAAAGCTGAAGTGATTACCGCAGTTTGGCCACTCTCTTTTCCCAAATAAACCCGGTCAATGAAAATGCAATGAAAATGCCTGTGACTGTCTCTTGTCCCTGAAAATCCTGCAGGTATACAGAAGAATGGCTAGCAAGGTAACTGAGGTCTAGTTAACACAAAAGGTATTTCCACCCCCTCCTCAGAAAGGGCACTACCCTGGAAAGCCTCGCATCCTTTCCAGCAGCACAGACGTGCAGGCAGCGCTAGCGCGGTCCATCATCCAAGGATGCCCAGCTGGGTAATGTCATACCAGAGGGTACTTCTATGCAGATCAAGTGGAAAAAGGTCAGTAAGATCTGCAGTACTGAAAAGCCATTGGATTGTGGCACTTTGTTACATTTTACAGCTATCCCAATGCTTGTAATCTTTTATTAGCATTTTAATAAATGGAAATGATGCAAACACAGGGAAATTCACAGGTCTTAGGCAAGACATTTTTGTCTGCATTCTTTATAGAACTAGCCCTTAATCCTGATGATATCTACATGATATCCATAATGTACATATCTCCTGAGGCTGTAAGACTGAGCTGGCACTAGCCTGTCTTTTGCATGCGGTACCTATTGCTTACTATTGCCTTTCAAGCTTGAAGTACCACAGCAGAAGCTTTCCTGTGGAGGAGCAGCAGCCCGTGCCAGCCTTCACTCAGTGCTACTGGGCATTATTTAGGAGAAAATGAAGAGGAGTATGTTGTGAGCTGCAAATAAGTCATGTTCAAGCTTTGTTCAATGGCCAAGGCGCAAGAGGCTTACCACCATTGCTAGCCCATAGCTGAAGTTTCAGGCCTGAGGCACAGCTAAATCATTGCAGCTCTGAGGTGGGATGTAGCTCTCGCTCTAGAGCCGGGCGGTTGTGAGCTTGTGTGGGTACCTAAGAGTTAGATACCTGTAACCTCAGGGCAAAGCAAATAGGTACTTAGGGCCCTAAAAGGTCAGCAGAGACTACGTGATATCAAACCCATGTGGGATGAAAGTGGGACTCAGATTCCAAATCTTTTTTCTCCTAACATTCAGTAGGCATTGTCTCTGGTTCCTAATTCATTGCAAATCAGTGTCACCACTAAAACTCAGAGAAATGAAACACCGTGCATGCTTTGCACAGGAAAAAAGCTCCCAGTTTCTGCCCCAACCTGCCTGCTTTCCACGCCAGCCCATTACATGAGGATTGCACCCTGTCATTCATCCTTCTATCATCAGCACTTATTTCAAGATAAACAAGTGTCACTCTGGTGAACGGCACGATCCTTATCTTCATTACTTTTCTAACCACTGTCAATTGAATGTACCAGACTGTTACAGTGGTAACATTTATGGTACTATTATTATTCTCTTACACTTTTTTCCAGCATTTTCAGCACAAATCTTTGTAGTGAATGCTTTTAGACAGAGCTCTAATAAAATGCTGGAGATCTCAAGGTTTTGCAAACACTGCCTCTGCCAGTGTTTTGGGTTTATGTTAGGAACTGACTCTCTTTCAAAGTAAAAATGTATTTTATCACCTAATTTCAGGCAGATGTGTGCATCCACCACCCTCTTCTTACTGGAATAAAGGATGTTGTATTACAATGTGTCTTGTAGGAATGGCTAGTGTCTCTGTGGCTGGCATGTATTATATTTTATTGGTGCTAAGAAGATTGTGAGATATTGTGTTTGGGGATAAGAAAATGGCAGAAAACTGAAAAATCTCAAAAAATTATTGGGCATTGGCACTCTAATATTTATAAAATTCTGGGTTTGCTAGTGATTCATAGTGAGACATGGATGTGGGATCTTTACAGTTGGGCATTGAAAAATACTGATCGCCTGTAACGGAATTCAGCAGAAGCCCGAAAGCATCAGCTTTTGATCAGGGTGAAAAAAAACCCAGAAATTGTCCACTTGCAGACCAGAATGGCAAGTTCAGAGAGGGATTGCTTTATTTCTCCCTCTTCATATTGTCAAAAAGTATTTACCTCACAAATGTGGCATCATCCAAATTCTCAGCAACACTTCTGCCTCTTTTTGGACAACTTAATTTATTCATCTATTTATTTTTATTGAGGTCAAAGTAATGGGCATTGAAATAACCAAGATTCAAAATAGCGAGAGGATAGATTACTGTCACTGTAGCTGTATGGAAGAAGAAGACAGACCATATCTTAGAGGGTTGTTGGCCCCCCTTAGACAGCCTGATTGTGAGAATGCTTGGAGGACGCTGCAGAAAGACAACTGCCCAGTTTGGGGCCAGCCTGACAGGCGGGATGGCAGTACACAACATGCTGGTGCAAGGAGGCGGCTGAGGGGGTGACAGGTGGGAGGACGCCAAAAAAGGAGGCAAAACTGTGAGTGTGACCAAAGAAAACTGCTGTCCAGTTGAGAGAATAATAAATAGCAGCTCGTAATGATATGTGGAGGAATTAGGCAGAAGAGCTGAATCCTGCCAAGCCCAGCACCCAGCCCCTCTCAGAGCTTGTGTCCTTTCAAGGCCACCAACAATAACAGGTCCTGATCTGTCAGTGCCTCGCACCTTGTCTTGTCCCTGGCATTCAGGCAGAACTAGAGGAAGAGGGACTGGTAGAATTTTATACTTATTTTCTGCTTATTTTTAAGTATTTTATACATATTTCCCACAGGTGCAGTACTTACACCTCTGGTGTACGTCATTGCAGCAGCACAGCAGTATTGCTCTAACACCTGTACTTAATTATTTTCACAGGCTCACAACTGGATGGTCATTGTGGAAAACTGGATTCAATCAGCAGGGATGACTGTGCTGTTCGATATAAAGTCTTTTAAGGCTGCTGTTTCTATGGTGTTTAAGCATTAAATACAGAAACTGAGATTCCAGTAGCTCCTTGCAAGGCTGCTGGGCAGTCACTGCAGTTAGGGGTTAAAAACATGTAAGGACTTTCATTCAGATGATGCTCAAAACTTCATAAGGCAAATGGAAAACAAATGCTAGTATATCCATGATGTTTTTATGTATGATCCAGCACTACAATCTGTTTAGTCTATATAATAGGTCAAGACACATTTCACTAAACTCCAAAACTCTCTGTGGGCAACTTTTAACTTTTGGATATATCTATCCTTTAAGCAACCTGCACAAAATATTTCCCCTTTCTTTCCTTCCTTCTGTTGAGGATTTTATTCTATGTTCAAAGCATTTTTTAACAAAATGTTAAGTAAGTGATTAAAACCAAATTGATAGATGTGCTATAATGCAAACAGCCTGTGGGACAATCACTGTGTTTTGACTACATTTTAAAGGCGTCACAGTGATTGTTAAGTAGGCCATTATGGATGTTCAAGTTTTTTAAATGTATTGATTTAAATTATGTATGTTAATGCACCTATCAACATTACAAATGTAGTTTGCAGAAAACTACTTATAATATATGAATGATAAGCCATAAATAATAACTATGGCTGTAAATTAAATTACTTGATTATGCTGCAAAGATGCACACTAATTTGGAACAGAAAATTACTTTGAAGTGATTTCAGCAGCTGATAATGCTTTTAGAGTAGCAGAGCTTTATGAGCCATAGTATTCTTTAAGTCAAGCATCAAACTTTCTGATGGATTTTGCCCACTAAGCTGGTTTGTTGAGTATTGCTATGCCCTGAATGCAATGGATGTGACAGACTGACAAAATAATGAGTGAAGACATTTGTTAACCAAAATATGGAAGCACTTTAAATCAAAGACACGAATGCTTTTCTGATAGAAATTGAAGAACTTTGGGTTGGGTATCAGCGAGATCTAAGACCTTGGAAGGGCCTTAATTCTGAGAGACAAGAGAGATCCATTGTCTCTAAAGGAGTTACAGATACTTTGGAATTTTTGAATATGCACAAAGAAATAATGGTATTATTAAAAAAAACCCCTATAGCAGAATTTAATATGAGGCTCTGAAATACAGGCTAAGCAGAAATGCAATGCTTAAGCACTACTCCCATCATGTCTTACATTGCTGATACAGTAAATTAGATTCTGGATGAATTTCAATAGATAGAATAACCAAAAATAACTTACCAAACATGGACTTTTGTACCCAAAAGCTGCTTTGACAGTTTGCATGTACCTAAATGGAAAGGGATGAGGCTGTGGGAAAGTACTGGAGAGCTTGTGTTCAAGAAGCAGTGAGCCTTTTCTCTATATCCCAAGTGAAGTACTGCACCTGCCTTAAAATCAGAGGGTAAAAACCTGGGATTGTTAAGGCATGTGGAACTTACTCCTGAAGGCTTACCTGGAGCTCAGGACAGTGGTAGCACTGCTGTATATCCATAAGGAGACTCCTTCTCAAACCTTGTTGGCCTTAAGGACTCCCTAGATACTTGCTGGGGCATGTGGACCCCTTGAGGATTGTTACACAGTGTGATAGTGCTTATAGTAATTTGTGAGCTTTTCCTTTAGAGTCACCATTAACACACACTAGGCAAGGGCAAAACAGCAATGATTCTTCTGGGCTGGATGAGCAATCAGATTTCTTGTTACAAAGTGACAACAAAGAGACAGTAATAAAATATAAAAACAATCCCACTTTAAGTCTGAGAACTGTGGGTACTTCTAGTTGTTCAGTGCATTTATTTTTTTCCTAATCCAGTATCTCTAAATGTCCCAGCTATTACAAATGGGGTTTGGGTCCACCTCTTCCTTCTGAATTCTGCCACTAGATCTGAACTTGTACATTTGTTGCTCTGAAGCCAATTACTAGGCAATTTGGGTGTGGGTTGGTTTTTCCCCCTTTACTCTAGCAAATGCAAATGCTGGAAGATGGTGTGATCATGTATCACAAGATGTTGAAGCATTCAGTAGTTTCAAGTAAATGGGACTTGTTTGATCTCTCAGCCTGATTTATAAGCCATTCAACAGCAAGATTTGTTTTTTTAATTATATTTTGATTTCTCTTCTGCAGGATCTGGTTGGGCAACATTCATTCTACAAAGGAACAAATCAGGTATTTGGAAAACTTCATCAGTTAAGCATTTGTGGGTTCTGGTTTGGGCAGTTAAAAGCACATAGGCAAGATTCAGAAACGTCTGGTGTGAGAGGAGTGAATGTGCAGCATGAACATACCCTCTCCATATGGCACTGGCTTGCCTTCCTGCTCCTTCCTCCTCACCAGCGCGTGGGTGAACTCCCCAGCCCCATGCCCTTTCTCCTTCAGTGGCAGCTCCCCAGGGTTCTTCTGTCCCATGAGGAGGGTAAGAAGGAGAAAGTCCCTACAATCCTGATCCCCTTGTAAAGCAACATGGGCACCTTTCCTCTCACTAGCTCCTGCCATGCTATGTGGAAGTTTTGGTCTTTACCTTCACCATGGGATGAAAGAGATTAAAGAGGCAGAACAGATGCCTTAGGATACAACTGTAGGTGTATCCCTGTTATACCATTGGGGTCTTCACCTTGTTTCTCAGCAGCCATTGCAATTATATCATCACAGACATCGGCGGTCTCAGCAGCCAACCTGGTGCCCTGAGATTGCCCTCAGAAAAGTAGCAGTATTTCAGGTAGCGCTTTCAGAGGAGAGCTTTGCCAGGCTGGATGGGGGCTCTGAGCAACCTGATCTAGTGGAAGGTGTCCCTGCTCACCACAGTTATATGATAAAGTTTCTCTTTTCAGATAATACAAAATCTAGGACATAGAATCGTGGAATGGCTTGGGTTGGAAGAGACCTTAAAGATCATCTAGTTCCAACCCCCTGCCATGGGCAGGGGCATCTTTCACCAGACCAGGTTGCTCAAAGCCCCATCCACCCTGGCTTTGAACACTTCCAGGGATGGGGCACCCACAACCTCTCTGTGCAACCTGTTCCAATAACTCAACACACTCACAGTGAAGAATTTCTTCCTTACATCTAATCTAAACCTACCCTCTTTCAGTTTAAAGCCATTACCCCTTGTCCT
>JAVKLA010000073.1:34315270-34374840 GCA_034782735.1 Sagittarius serpentarius
CTTCCTTTCTGTTCCATTAAACTGTTCTTATCTCAACCCACGAGCTTTACTTTATTTTCTGATTCTCTCCCCCATCCACTAGGTGGGCAGGGAAGTGAGTGAGCGGCTGCGTGGTGCTTAGTTGCTGGCTGGGGTTAAACCACGACATATACCAATAACCAATACGAAGAAAAAACCACAGATTTCCTTGTGCTCAAAATCAAGCCCATCAATGCTACCAAGCAAGTGGACTCTAGTCTGCCTCTGCAAATCTGGTCTGACACCTTCATGCCAGTCTGAGGTCAGTTTAATTTAGGACTACATTGCACTAAGCCACTGAGATTCACAAACCATATTTTGTGAAGAAAATGTGTTTCTGATTACAAATGGAAAATGTGTACACAACGCAGCTCTTGGAGTGTCTGAACAAGCATCGTCACAGAGGACAAGGAAGCACAATTAAACCTGTATTTCACATGTTCCCTTCTTGTCCCAAAAGCATATTTGGTGGAAAGCAGGATGCTCTGAGCTGGCCTTGTCTTGCTGCAAACGCTCAGATGCACCAAGGTCACACCCAACAGCCCCAGGTGAGAGCAGCGGTGGATAACCTCTTCCCTGCCTGGCCAGGGAGAGCCAGCGCTCCCCATAACATGGGAAAGTTTGAGAGGGATGGAAACTGAATCCAGATCTCGTAGACCACTAGACCTCCTCATGCCCTATCCTGGTGTAAGTATCCTAACAGCACAGGTATGCAATAATTCTCAGTAAGGAGGCAGGGTGGCCAGGTCTGGCCGCTGTTAGCAGCTGGAAATTGATCTCACACACACCTGAATTCTCCTCATTTTGTGCCATTCAATTCATTCTGAGCATTTTACATTTTACTGGATTTACAAATTACTTTCTTCAACACTTATTCAGAGAATTTTTTCCACGTAAACCACCTTAAACTATTGAAAACAGATGGAGTGCTTTTACCTCTCTCAAGTGGCAGTTGTTGACATCAAACCAATGTTAATGTTGACCATCCAAGATAAAACAATGTAGTTTCTGAAAGCAAACTGAGAGAGAAGAGTGTGTGTTGGGGCAGGGGGGACAGCCCCAGGGATGATCCGTGCCTATAAATACATGCATATAAGTACAGGAAAAATAGAGACCTGCAGCAAGAAATTTACTTTCTGTTACTTCTTAGAGCCTGTATAAGAGAAACGCGAGATACACATGGAAACATTTCCATTGATTTCGGTTGGCTTCAATTCGGTCCATGAGGTATAAATAAATTATTTCATTAAGGACTGGTTACTATTGCACATTGTCAGACACAGAGAAAGTCTGCATTGCTACTGCCAATGCAGTATCTGCTGTGGAGGGAAAAATCTCCAGCTTCCAGTGCCAGCTATCAAAACACTTGAAACCGTTCAAGATCTCAGGTGATGTGATTAAGGGACATCTTTTCATCCCCAGTGTAGTGGGCATGGTACCAGTGGCTGCAGAACATAAAAAGGAAAGGCTGAATGAATTACAGTGTTTGTAGGGAAAGGCTGTCGAAAATACTGCAAGGAGGGAAGGAAGCATCTCCTTCCTCCCAGCCATAGTCAACAGCTATTTGCATGATTGCATTTGCTGGCTTCTTTATAAATAGCTAATGCTGGGCATGGCTGATCTAAATAAAAAAATACTATTTTTATCACTAAGAGTACGTATAAACATTCCCCCCTTCATGCTAAGCTGTTGCAAAACATAATCAGAATTGTACTTTTGATAATCGATACAATCATCTTTTGCTTGTCTTGGTTTGTTGGCACTCCGTTTCCACCTGTAAAATCCTGTGGGATGTAACCATTACTGTGTCAAGGGAACTTTGCTTTCATTTTAACAGCTTAAAGACTGCCAGATGCTGGGAACTACACTGCAATTGCTGAAGCATCAGACACTGACAATATATTTGTCTTTCCTTTCGTAAAGAGGACGTGGTTGGTAACTGGAAGGCCTGGGTGACACTGTAAGGATGTCTTCTATTTCTCTCCACAGCAGCAAGCAGGTATCTTATTTATTCAGTTTCCATACTGTCTGAATAACATCGTGCTTTCAGCACTGAGCAGCCCACATCTCTTCTCCACCGTTCATGCTAATGATTATCACGTGAGAGGTGAGCAGGAAAACTCTGTCGTCATGCTAAGAGTTTCTGAGTAATACAACAGTCTGAAACATAATCCGTATTTAAATAGCTCCAGGGGGCTATTTCATGTAGCATTAAAAACCAGAAAAGGATAAATAATTCCACATGCTACTCAGTTTTCACAGAGCAGCACCTAAATCACCACTTCCTGTGTCATAACACCAAGACATAGGCCCTCCTATAGCAGTCTGAATAATGCGAGACGAGACCTACATCAGGAATTGGGGAAAGAGATTTTCTATTGATACGCTTTCTGAAACCTTCAGGAACTGCTAGTGAAAGACAAGTTAGCTGATTTTTTTAAGGGGAGCTGTAAGTGGAATTGCCATCTTCCTTCTTACAGCCCAGGAGGCTCAGAAACACATGGGCAAACAAGCATTTGTCTATAAACAGAATCCTGGTAAGCCTGACTGGAAATTAAGCTAGCAATGAAAATACGGCTCATTAGCCATTTTTCTGTCCCAGTATTTTCGTAACTTTTCCTGGTTTTCATGCCACCAAGCATGCCGCTGATGGCCAATTTCTGGTTACTTCCCAAGTGAATTTTACATAGCCCTATTCCAACCATCTGTGTAATTCAATGACGCTTTAGAATTTGCTTTACTCCAGCCAATTTCTACACCTAGAACAGACCTAGATGAACTTTCTATCTCCTCAGGAAAGAAACATCTGCCCTTAAAAAGAATAACTATTTGCATGATTTAAATGTGTTCTGCTAAAAATATCCAGCTAGTAGAATATTCCCTCATTGCTAAGGAAGCTACAATGCTCCTGTGTCCTTCAACATGTCTTAAGTAAATAACAGCTATGATTAATTAAGGCAAAATTGCATTGGGTAGGATGGTCACCTTCAGTACAGTTAAGAAGAAATGTTCTGGTACAAAAGAAGAGTCATGCTATTCCTGTTCTCCCAAGCTCTACTGCAAATACAGGCTGACAGGTTAATCAAAGCATTTCTGAACAGTTGTAAGAAATCAGCCATCTGATTCAAGAATTCTGTTCCTCAGTTAACTTATTATTCAGCTACTGAAAACTTCATTTTCCCATCTGTGAGATGACAAACTCCAATGAAAACAGTATTAATATTTATGTTCTAAACAGAAAAGGCTTTCAAAGCACGTTCATAAAGTGGAAAATAAAAGCAGAAGTTTCTCCAAAACTTTCTGGCATTTTACATATTTAAAATTTTTCAGCCTTGCTGCCAGGATTTGTTGGCTTAAGAGCAAGAGGTTACATTTTATAAAAGTTATTAATATGGGTGGATAGTGATTTAACTTTTACATCATTTGAATGGTAAGTCTCTATTACATGGTTCAGTTAATTTTAACTACATTTCATACTGTTAAGAATATGTATTCCAAAATTGCCTATAGGTGAGAAAAATATATTTATTGGGGCCATTTTAAATATTTCATGATGGTAGTGTTTACATCCTATATGAAGATAATTCAAGAGAATGTGTGTGCATATGCACACATATCAGAGCTACTGGTAAAAATGATACGGATATGAAAATACTTTGGAATTAACCCATACACAGGGTCTCATTTTTCATTAATCATGTTGTTGCTTTCTTATGAAACGTAAAATCCAATACCTTATGTTAACAATATAAACTTGACAGTCATTAGAAGTAGCTGAAGGAAAATTAAATATTTTATTTGAAACAATTTTGTAAGTCCTTATGCATGGAATACTTTCCTTGTATCGCAGCTTACCAATACTTGAAACTTTTCTGATAAAATATACGCTCAAAAATGCTTACACCAATACGTCCAACTGCTAAGATTACATGGAGTGTCACTCTAATGGTCTGCAGTTACCCAGTGAGAGAATACACCAAAAAGCAGCAACTTCTACACATTTTTTCCTCACATTCTCGTAACAGCAGCTGTCAGCACAGGATGTGTTTATATTATTACATTAGTTTGCAGTTCAAGAGAGAAAACTCATCTTTTAGGCAAGAAACATAGGCCCAGTGCAGGAACTGATTCACACTTGGCTCTCCTGGCAGTACAAGAGTAACTGGCCTAAAATATCTGGATCTTTGAATTCAAGCATACCTATCAACAGCAGCTCAAAAGTAGCAACAGGTACTTCTGTGTGAAGGTTGACACCATTATCGCCTCTTTGCAAGCTGGAAAAAAAACCCAAACACCACCACTGCACACAGCACAAGGCAGAAAAACCCCAACACTTAGTTTACAGTTTCCATGTACAGAAGCGGGTACAGTAAGAAAATTCAGGATGCTAAGTCCTGAAAGTGATGAAATGATAATAAGAAAGATATTTCTTTCAGAAGAGTACTATAATTTCAAAGCTTAATTTTGATCTTAAATTGGGGGGAGGGAGTGGTGGAGTGTGTGTCTCTCTCTTTGAGAGGGGAAGAATGAGAGATTTGGGTTTGGTTTTTTACTATGGGTCTCAGTAGTGATGCTCTGCTACCTTAGTGTGAAAAGTACCTGCTATTTCTTCTTTATCTGGATTACTAAAGCTATTCTAGTTTAACTTGTAGTGTATATTATAAACCCAACACTGAAGATAAGGAGAGTCATTTGTGTTTACACACAGAAAAAAAAAAAAAAAAAAAAATCTATGGCTGACCAGGGAACCAGGGTAGCAAAAATGGTCCCTGAAATACGCATCTCTCTGACAGTTCATCGGGCTCTCTGGATTGCAGCTTCTGTTTTTGAGAAAAGGGGAACGTGCAATGGACTACAACAGGTTCACTCCCAAAGTGGTGTATGTTGTTTATATAAGGCACTCATTTTTTACTGCTGTGACTTGGCACCATCATGTGGCCACTTCGAGTTTGCTCAATTTAAGTAGCAATTTACACTGAAAAACACTTGCAATTAATTAATTAGAATTTACAAATTATTTCAGTCCATTTTAGAAGGAGGTGTTACATATCTTAAATACATTTTCACTACATTCTCAATACATCGTCTTCCAATTGTCCTTTTTTCCCTAAACCTGTGCTCATTTAAACATGGTTTTTCCTCATACTATTTAAATCAGAAGTTGTCAGGCTACAAAAGTTAGACATTTTCAGTGCTTGGTCTTGGTCTAAACTTTACCAATAGTGTGCAAAAACTAGTATCATACTATAGACAACTATGCTTTTCCTCACTACAAGAGCTTTGGAAATTATTTGCAGGATTAAACAGGTCATTGTTTTCTGTTTTACATCAGAAATCCCAAAGGATTTAGCATTTCAGTAAATCTCACCAGTATATTGTTTACATAGTTTGATCCAAACAGGTAGTGCACAATCATGACAACTTTAGTTAGCCAGGTATTCCTTTTGCAAAGTTTCAGGGTCAAAATCAGAAGTAAGATATCATGCGATGCAAATTTGCATTCTGCTATGTTTGGATTGTGTTTTTAGGTAGATATATGAAAGTTTTACCAAGTGTTAGTGTGTTAAAGGCCCAGAGGTAGGCATCTCCATAAATTCAGGTTGCTTATACAGAGGCACAACCTCATGCTCACCAGACAAAGGATTGCTGTCATTCACTTCAGAGCAGAATAATGAGAAACAGCAGTGTAATTTATAGCAGTATATTTTCAGTATTTTTTAAAAAACATATACATCTAGAGTACTTTCAATAATGAAATACAGTTCATCTTTTTGAGTACAATAATGCTAAATTTGGTTCTGTCATTTTTACAATAAAATATATCTTTTCAGCTGAAATACTGAGCTGATACTCTTTAATACACATACAAGTTATATACAAATACAAAATTAAATTACAAATCTTTTAATTGCAGTCAAAAATAATGTAACTATTTTGCAATAATTTGTACACCCAGATAAGTGTACTGTTTCTAAAAAGACTGCAATAAAATCAAACGTAGTTTTTCAGATTCCTCAGGCTGAGGTAGTGCCCACTTCTTCTTTACATACTGAATGTCTATCTGTCCAGATTCTTTGGCCAGTGCAATGCCTAACAATCCGTTTGTTTTTTCTGGTTCTCCCAGTAGAGCCATAGTTACCACACTGAAACCAAAAGAACAGGGGAGTGTTTTTTAATTGAGGCAAGATTAATAGAAATTGGTGTTTTCAAACGTGTTTTTAGCAGGTTACTAATAGTTAACTAAATGATTCCTTTTTGCTGCTCATCAGTGTAATATTCCTCACTATTTCAAGTCCCAACGTTCTTTAGCTTTTCACCAGTTGCAGTCATTTAGTGTAAATATAACAGGCAATTCTTCCCCTGTTCAAAGATTCCATCATCAATTTCTAATCAGGACTTAAAAATTATTTCAAGTTTGTAAAAATGAACTATGTTTTATGGTATTTTCCAGTACAGTGTAACAACTTTAAAAACTGGATTGTTTTCTCCCAAAACTAGCAGCACTATGCTACAGTTTACAAGGCTACAAGTAAAACTTTTAGTCAGAGGAATATTCACCAAGACTAACTTAAGCCTAGGGAAGACAGAGTCTCCCAGTAGGGCTCCCATCAGGGAGGAGAGAGAATCCTCAAGACTGTAATTCAGAAAGGCTAAATTAAACTGCTTTTCTGCATCAATCTGCAGGCTACCCAGGTCTCTACACTGACTACAGGAACAGTACTGGGAGACTACCCTGATGTTAAGTCTTGGTGAATACATGCTAGCCAAAAATATCCTTGTTTACTTTTTGACAATGTACACAATACAATTCTTTATATTGGTAACCATACTATATATAGGGATTTTAAAATGTTGTCCAACGTCTTGCCTATTTTAGGGGTTGATCCCAATTCATTCATTTGAATTTAAACAGTCCAGTGATTTTAGTGGGAACAAAATTTTTCTCTTCATATAAACAGCAACTGTTCCATGTACAGACACCTGTCCCAGCTGATAGCACTATAACAGATTTTGATTTATACTAACATTATTTCTCCTTTATCAGACTGTATAAAATAATAAGCAAATAAGGATAAACTAAAATTTAGCTCACTATAGTCTCTTTCCACACCCCCAACAGTTTAAAAAATAGTTAGAAAAGCAAATTCTAATGAACATCTAATATCAAGCAAAAAAACCCATCCAAACTCTAATCAAAATGTAGATGACAATAATATTAATATTTCATTTAAAGAGATTAATGTAGTGTACTTACTTCTCTGATGGAATAGCCTGCTTTGCCACAGGCAACACATCATTTTCCAGAAGATCCCAAATGTAAATATTAGATGATGCATCCAGGACAAAAAACACAGAGGGTCTTGTTAAAGCCCACTGCAGGGCAGTAATTGGCTGGCCATTTGTGCTGTCATTCCACTGCATGAGGGGATACTCTGATGTCATTTGGTGTAATCTAATACTTCCATCTGAACAGCCAACCTATATCATAGTCAAAAAGAAAATACTTCCTGGGAACAAAACAAACTAAGCAAAATAAAAACTGGAATTCAATTCTTGAGAATATCAAGCATGTAAATAAAATTAGTTATCTGCCTCAAGTGGCACATATCTCATATCTCACTCTAGGGACTATCTGAATTTTAACTTGTAATGAAATTTTGAGTTCAAAGGCAGCAACTCTGTACTAAACATACTAGAGTAATCTAATCCACTAATCCTGGGTTGAAGTCCTAATTTCCTATTTTAATAATCTAATCCACTAATCCTGGGTTGAAGTCCTAATTTCCTATTTTAAAAAAAGTTCTCAAACTATCAACTTCACTAATACTAAATCCAGCACATCTTGAAAGTAGTCTGAAGTGGGGCAAGGTCAGACAGCTACTTAGTGACACATGTAATCTGTAAAACCAAGAATAACTTTCAGTAGGACAGGCTGTGCTTAACAGTATAATGATATTAAACTGATTCATAATGAACAACTAAATCCAAAGACAGGCAGGTATCACTGCTTCCAGATATTTTCTTATAACCTTATAAATTCTTTTAAGTTGTAAGTTCTTATAACCTCTGTCTTGCCTAGTATAACATTTACAAGTTTGCTCCAAACCAGGTACAAAAGAAACTATTCTATGAGAACAGAAAATAACTTAATTCTTAGTACGCTAGGCCACCTCTGCATCAGGAAGACTTCCTAGAATTTTCAAATTATGAGGACTTTTTACAGTGACTGCAAATTGTGCTTATATTTAAAAGGACTCTGCAGATACAAACTTGTAGAAGTTAGTATCACTCTAAACAAATGCATTTGGGAAAAAGGTAAGAACATCCACGTTGGTAAAAGAAAGTTCTGACTATGCAGAGGTGACACAAAATATGTACACTGTAGCCAAACACATTCATTTTACACCTTAGGCAATCCCAGTGAAGTCATGTAACTCATGGCAAATTTAGAAAGAAAGTATTTTTAAGAGAGGATCAAGTACAAATATACGCAGATTGCCAGATGGAAAATCCTACCAAAGTTAGATTCAACTTGCATTGAATAAACTTTCACAAGGGAGACAAATAAAAACAGTGGGTGTGTCAATACAAACTGCTGAGGGCAGATTTGAATGCACCTGACCACAGGGTACAGTGCCAGGCATTCCCCAAGGGTATGTCTGATGTGGAGAGGAAAGGAAAGCAGGGAATGCCCACAGCTGCCTCACACACCTTCATTTCACAGCAATACAGATTATTGTGTCTCCAAAATGATTATGTCACTAAGAGATGCATGGTAAGAGTGAGAAACAGCTGAGGCTTCATTAACAGCAGAAGACCTGCTTCCAATGCTGAATTTCAGTAAAAACAAAGAAAAAGTTGTAAGGCTGAAGCGAGATTGCCATTTCTGTCTGTGAGCCAGATGGTCCACCTTTTACATAAGCAAAGTTCAAACACCAGGACACAAGATTTGTTGTCACTCTTCATGGCAGATTGGAATTAGTGAGGTAAATCAACTATCACATCTAGTTAAATACATCCAGTAAGAAATCCTCCCTCAGCAAGTAATTTAAAAATGAAACTTGTATTATAGTAAAATGTTTTCATACCAAAAATAGTGGCTTTCCAAAAGGGAAGAAATCAATTGCATTGATGCTTATTGATCTCAGTCTGCTCTCCTGGGGTCTGAATAGCTTTGGAAGAACTTTTAAATCATGTCTTGTACCGTGGCCTACCAGCCCCTATGAACAACATAAAGAAAATTAATTAAATAAAACAAAACAAAATTTGCATTATCAGTATTACAAGACAAAGTTAAATAATTCAGAGAGCTAACTTAAAAGATCCTTAATACCTAAGAGATTTTAATAGCTAACAGATTTTAATAATAGTCTCAAATTATAAATTTTATATACAGTCTACTAGTAAAATTCCAAGTAAAAGGGGCAGCTTCCAAACCAAAAAATAACAGTGAGATGAATTTCAGCACAGTACTCACAATATTTGTTCCAACAATGAAATGATTAGGATTAGAAGGCAGAAATTTAATACTCAGTGTCTGGGGCATTCTCTGGCGCAAATCCTTTGGAAAAAGGCTAGGAAAAACAAAGATAAAAGATGACATAAATACAGGGAGTTGTCTCCTAAAGCTATACAAGTACATACAGGAACTCTTGATCTAAAATGTCTATGACTAGCTCTAGGAAGAAGCGTATATTAAAAAAACCCAGAGAACTAATGAAAATATTATTAAATATATCTTACATAACAGCAAATTAATAAAGTATAGGAAAAATTAGCTTTGTGAGATACATGTGTAAAATCTAAATGCCTCTGTTTTGTTACCTGTTATTCAATTCCATAGTAGAGCTATGTACTAACTTCACTTTCCCTCCAGGAATTAAACCTAAAATTATATAAAATAATTATTTAAACTGTTTTAAGCACTTTGCATTGAGAAACTGCTATCATCAAACTAAAACTTAAGCTAATAACTAAAAGGATATTTCATAACTAAATTATTGTAGGTATAGCTTTTGATATGTACGAATCTTACATAATTTAGAACTATTTACTTCAGAATTCAAATCTGAAGAGTTGTAATCTTCGACAGAAATCAAAGAAATAGGACAGAGAATGAAATATGATTATATGTTTGTTTTAGTTTTACAGAATGCATATAACACCCTGTAGTATCAGTCTATAAAATGCAATTCTGTCAATTGTGAAAATGCACACTTATGACACTTGGATCTTTGTCAATGAATTATAGTAATGAGAGACTGTAATAATACTTCTATAAAGTTGGTCTATGTTACTTGTTATTAATGAATAACATAATTCAAATCCTTCAAAGACAAGAAATTTTTTGAAGAGGAAAGAAATGAATGCTGGTGGCAGTAAGACTGTGTCAACACAAGACCGTATCTTTAGAACATACCTCTCCGCAGACATAATACCCAGCTTTAGCAGCTTAATATTGCACACAAGCTAAGTTAGAAAATGGATCAAAACCTCTAGTTTGTTAGCATTACTTCGTTGCTTATATATGTATTTTAAAATGTATCAGGATTTTAATCACAGCCTTTTCCAGTTACGTAAGTGTGTAAGTCTAAATTTGTTCAAAGAACAGAAAATTTCATTTTCTTCATTCACATAACTCAAAAAGGGCTGAATGGACTTTGTTCTTTACTTTTTTCAGGGAAACTTTTTTCTCACACTAAGTATCTTCCCCAAAAGAGAACTTTCAGGACAATTAGCAAAATGGAGATACAGGCAACAACAAAAGCATTATAAAAGATTTGGTTAAAACTAAACAAAGAACAGGAGGACTGAGAAGGACATAAAATCTCATATTCTTTGGGGGGGGAAAAAAAAAAAAAGCTGTTGAGGACACAGAAATCTGCTTTGACATAAGAAATGTGGTTGTCTGGTGGCAATTACCAATACAGAACTACCAGATGAGTTTCAGATAGCAGTGAAAGTAACTCTCATGATATCTAACCAATACCCCCAAATACCATATGTATGTCCTATTCAGAATGAATCTTTTCCTCAGTGATTTTGCCTTCTTCTAAACAATTTTTTGTCATCACTGACTCTTCCTCTCTCTTCTAACTTCATAATCTCAAAACTTCAGCACTTTATTCTACCTCTAATATACAGTACTCACCTAAATCAGTTTGTGAACCAGCTAAATCCACTTTTTGTAATTCAACAACTACCTGAAAAGTCAATATTTAACATTAATAAGCAATAAATATTTACCAGGTTTTTAACTAGTTGTAATAATGTATGACATAACTCTAAAGGAACATTTAGATAGGTAGGTCTAATATTACAATGATTACAGGTAGATTCTCTATCCCCTGTCAATGTCTGCAATGCTAAAAATAGCTTCACATGTCTGCTGGATGTTCCCTGCTGGAAAGCAGAACATGGGAAATTACATTCTACACTTCATCACTAGTTGGCATCTTGTTGGTTTGGTCAGTCACAAAAAAATCACCCTAAACCCCTAAAAAATAAGGAATTGTAACACATTTCCTGTGCTTTTCACTATTCATGGAATAGAAAGGGTAGATCATTTGGCCTGAATCTGTTGCTACTAAAGTTACTTAGAGCTTTAAGGGACTTAACTAGTGATACAGAAGGGAAATACTTTTATCCCCTTATTATTCACTGAGCCATTCAGTTCCTCAGGCAAGATCAATTCAGATGCAAACAACAGGTTCAGCAGCTGGGCCAAAGCTGCATCAGAAAAAGACTGAAAACATCCAATAGAAAGAAAAGTTGTCAGAACAGTAATTAAGAGCAACAGACCTGGTGCTTACCTGCCCGTCATATTTTAGGCAGGGTAATCTTATCCACAGATTTTCACGTTTTGCCTCTTGAACATTTATTTTATATAAATTATGAATGTCATTTCTCACGTACATTCAGTACAGTCTCTGACACCACTGTGATTCAAATAACATAAAGTAGGTGGGTGGAAGAGGACTGAGGTCTATTACTCAGTTAATGGAAATATGTGAACATATTCCTATGAAGCAGAACTACTGATTGCCTGTTTTCATGAATTCATGTACCTGTTAATAGTTTTGTCTAAGGATAACATCATGGCATTAGGGAGCCAGGTCAAAAATTTTGAAGAGAATTCCAACAGAATGGCTAGTGTTGCTGTACTTTTCAGGGAGGAAATTCTCATCAGAAATCCTGAATTTGGGTTGCTATATTTGAAGAAGCATTTTATTCTTCCAACACATGATACTTTCTCTTTTCTTACATATATTACTCACCCACATATTGAGGATTCCATTTTCATCCATTGAAGCTATCTGAAATGGAGGGCCTGACATTTCTATGGAAGGAATAGTAACAATTTATATTCATACACTGACCTTCATCCTGAACAATATCAAAGGACTTGAAACATTTCCTAGCTTAATACATTCTCTGAAGGTTTTATGATCCTCTCAGCTGCATAAAAAGGGAAAGTGCCCTAATTCTACCAAAGAAGAAAAAAGCATGAAACTAGTACGTTCAGTCTGTCCTACCAGACAGGTAGGTGTTCTCTGTCTGCATCTTTTAAAATGTCTGGATTCTGCATGGACTTTGGAACAGAACATAAAGTGCAAGAGATGAAATCTTGTAAAACCTGCACATTTCTTTGGACTACTACGGAGTTCAAAGTGAAAATCTGCAATGGAAGTAATAATGTCTCCTCTAGCACACTGTCTGAGAATTTGGGGGCTTGAGGATTAAAGTTTCTTTGCAAAGGCTGGTCATAAAAAAAATTAGGCAAAAGGCACAGGAAGAATCACCAAGTACAGTCACATATTTTAAGTGCTTTCAGATATAAGCAAGTTGCTCCACTTCTTTGGTAGGGGTTTTTTTGGACATTATAGGAGCACTAAAACTTGTCTAAAGGCAGTTTTTGAGTGATAACTTGTTTTATCATGGAAGAACAAAATATTGCCTTTAAAACAGACATTATGACAAGCATGCACCCACATCTGATGTGAAACTGCACTGAATGAACATTACATAAAAATGAGAGTAGAAAATAAACATGACTGTTGTATGCAATTAATACTACAGACAACTGAAGAGGCAGAACAGAATTATAAACTGGATTTTGGCTATGACATTTGTTTCACTAGACACCTAAAGAAAGACTCAGACATATTGATGCTTTGAAGAGCAGCTTACATACCTTCCTGATAAGAGAGGCCTGAGAACCCATAATACTGATCAGCGTAGAGAGAAGTTGAGACAGGTTCCACTGCTAGTATAGGAGAGGTGTGGTTTACTGAGTTTAGAATGCCATCTATAATTAAGGATAATGAAAGGTAAACACTGTATTATTTTCTACACAAACACAACAAAACCCTAATCACTTTTCAGCTTATGGGAGAATGATGATTAAAAAGAAAGAATGGCAAATAATTACTTCATAAAGAATTACTTTATAAAAGTCTCAAATACAATACTGCAAACTGTTTCCTAAATTAACAAAATACTACTAGATAAATCAATGTTTCATCATTTGTATTTACTTCTCGTTTTCCAAATGACTGCTGCACCATTTATGCCACTATACCAGACATTTCATTAAAATCTGCCATTTCAGGGTTACCATGAAAAGAATTGTGTTCATTTCAAGCTCCATAAATAATAAAGGTAGAAATAAATCACTGCTTACTATAGAAAAGACAAAATTGAAGAAAAATTACTCTGACAGAGTATTATTTAATAGAGTAACTATGCTGAAACAAACAATTCACCACAAGAAAATATGTATTTAACCTTTAATAACATGTTAAACTAAATGTATATTTAGAGCAATTTCAATATGCATTCTTTGTCAGACACTTGATTTCTGGATTTGCTCTGTGTACTGAACTTAATCTCATTTAAGACTAAAGGCTTAAAGCTTCCTAAGTATACAGCATTAAAAAGTGCTTGCTTATATAAGGAACTACAAGAAAATGTATACATACATTTGACTACCAGCGTATTGTGCAACATGAGACCAAGCATCTTTGATCTACTAAAACACATTTAAAGTCTGTCAACAACCAACTAATATTTACTTTAACATAGCTACTGCAATTAGATACATTTGTGAACAAAAGAGGACTTTGTGCATGTGTCCAGTGTTTTTTTTAGAAAAATAATAATACCTCAGTGTAAGTTAAATGGTAGCACCTGCACACAAAAAAAGGAAAAATACATACAGAAGGACTTATTTTGCAATAAAATTATTTTAAAAATATTGCTATGTATTATTTTTCACTCTAGGGTACAATACAGTGGCAAGAAAAATAGCAGCAATTTATAATTAAGATAAGCGAAATCAAGGGTCACACAGCTGGTATGTACACCTCATTCCCAATCTCTCAACATACACCTACATGCATTGAAATCTTCAGTAAGGTTAATGAATTGCTCCTCTGTTTAAATTTGCAGTGACAAACATTGGTAATAGGCATAAAGATCCATTCATTTCCATCAGAATAAAATTGTAAGGATCTTACACACCAATTCAAATGCAGAGTGAAGTACGTTGGATTGCATCTTCTAGTACGTAAGTTATATGCCCTAAATAAACTTCTGTAACTTTTGAATTTGTCGTCTATGGATGACAAGAAAATTTACAAAAGCCTATGTTATTTTGGTCATACACTAAGGGATCATAAGCGTAGGAAAAAAAAGAGAAATGCAATGACAAGAAAATGTCAAAGGATGAAAGGAGGTCACCCACAACTACTTTTGAAAAGTAAACTTTCTTCTGGCTTCTTAATATGTATGCAAGATTAATTAGGCTGTAGCTGTGCTTCTCTGCCATTAAGAACCTGAAAAGAGCACGCTACGGCTCCCAGCTGGCCCCAGTGCTAGAGATTTTTCTCATGTGACAAGCTGGATGACAGAAAAATGTATGTCCAGGTTTTGCTCCAACATGCAATTGATACATTTCTAGAGATATTGAACCAGAGAGCTTTTGGGCCCCAAAGTTTAGGCACAGCTTCAGAATGCCTTCAACAAAAGACCAAAAGTAAGTTGACCGCTGACTATGGAAGTTAGAATTCAACCTACTCCATTATATAAATCACCTCTGACATTTAGCCTTCACACACTACTTGTTTCCAATGATGCGATCCTGATATATGCTGAACCAATAGTATCAAAAAGAGACAGTTGTCTGTGTAATGAAAATAAGAGAAATTCCTAGATCTTACATTGGTACAATAATGGATAAAATAGCAATAAAAAAACCACAACCCTGAGTCAACTTTTAGTGTATCCAGGTAGAATCCAGAAGTGATAAAGTTACGTAAGAGGAATGTTAGAAATGTGAGATTCAGACCAAAGATTAAGACACTTAAAATGGTACCTACATATAAGACAGCTGTATAGTATCTGTAAGGGAACTAAATCTAATCAATACAATCAATCCATCTAACCATATACACATATCTACATTAGGGTGAGACGAATAGCTCTCTAGATCCCACAGAGTAGCACTGCACTGATTCTAACAGAGGTTATGCATGTATACACTTGGATATGTATCTTGCACGCAACCTTATACGAACATCAAGACAGGTGACAATTTGTACAGATTGTGACCTTTAAATGACATTTGAAAAACTGTGGTTTACAGTCTTAAATAACTTCATTTTTTTTTTAAATACATCTTAATATGTGTGTTTGGATGTAGACAAAAAAGAAATGTAGGTTATATTAAGGGAGATAACATGACAAAAATTGACTAAGCTAATGATTTCAGACGAGGTACTAGTTCAGTAGTCCAGTTTAATATTACAGTGCTCCTTGGGTTCTACACCTGGTCCACCTCTCTGTTCTCACTGCTTGATGCATATTGAGCTTGTTTACATTTCTTTACAGCTATTACTGATTGGCAGTTTTTACTAGACTAAATATAATCTCTAAACTGGCTAACCTAGGCTACTGAGAAAGAGTGTTCTTAGAAAAATCAGTAGTGGAATTGTTTTACTGCCCACAAAATGACTAATCAGAATGCATAGATACTAACCAGTGGAAAATGTTGGAACTCTAAACATCCAGTCAGTTTCACTGATCACTATACGAGGGTGCATTCTTGAGTCTTCTCGAAGATCCCACACCAGCAATGAACCATCTATTGTTCCACCAAAAACTAATGTTGTTTTATTGGGACTAAAGCAGCAACATATCACCTGTTAAGCAGTAAAAATATGCATGTTGATATTGCAATAAAGGCAATGATTTGATAAGCCTGAAATATGTTTGTTCTTCCTAGGCATGCAAATCCAGAAGAGACAGATTACAGGTGTTTGCAGCAGATGGACAATTTATTTAAAAGGGAAGTAGAATACAAGACTTTCAGTAGGCCTTCCCTTTTCAAGACAATTGTTGTGCAATCTGCACCTACTGCTACAAAGCTGAAGGGGTTGATTAAACTGTATGATAGTGATGGGTAGAGAGAAGTCCTGACAACATCTGAACAAGCTGTTTTACATCATTCACTCTTCAACCATGAAATGGAGTAAAAACTAAAAAAAAAAAACCCACCAACCAAAAAACCACACCATGACTATCACTACATTCTAGTACTGGAGCACAAAATGACATGAGAATAGTGTTTTGCTCACTAGGCTCAAATGTGTTTCTCAAACAATGACATGTCTTGCAGCAAGACAAGAAAACAAAATACACATAATAAAGCCTTTTATTCAATGGGCAAATACACAATGTTATTAAAACATACCTCTGAGTCACATATTAAAACTTTCTGAGGACTGGAGGGCTGCCAGATGTTCCAAACACATATGATGCTCTTTCTGTTCAGTAAACCAACACCTGTCTTTTCAGGTAATCCGTGAACAGAAAGTAGTGTCTGCCTCTGAACTTGAGACACATACAGGCAGGATATTTTTCGGTCTAAACCATTAAAAAAAAAATCAAGGAAGAAAAGCAATAAATAAAAAAGTAAACTCACTGCAGATGAAAAAGCATGTTTAGCTGCTATAGCAACAACCAAAGAAGCTAAGGTGCAATTATGAAGAATATTTCTATTAACAGTGGGTTGCTTTTGACGCTATACAAGAAAAAAGAAGGGACTAGAGAAGGAATAAAAGAAATTAGAAGGAAGTAGAAAGCAAAAAGGAAGAGAGCCAGGAAGTTAACAGAGTAATTATTCTGGGCATAAGCAAACCAATCTGATCTGACAGCAGTATGTATACTGAAAATTAAGCTAAGTCTCAAACAGGAAACAGCACAGGCCAGGCTTTTTCTCATTCATCTCATGTTCATGTTAGAATATCTACGGTTTGTGTTAAAATAGGTCTTCCAAACATAATTATAGATGCTTTATTTTTCATTTTTCTTTTCATCTGAACATCTACTGTTTATACGGGGAAGATATAACTGCAGTTCAGATATATCAGGCTATATTCTCCCTGTTCAATAACCTTGCTTTATTTGCAACTTTGGCCCTACTGTCAGCATAAAGAGCCTAAATGAAATTACACCCCTTGGGATGGTCCTTCAATAACCTAGGCAAGAAATTACATCCACAGCACCCCTATATCATGCTAACCGCTGGCTATATTTCTGATTTCACAGCAGTTAGGATGCTCTGATGTTCCCTATGTGAAACCAATCTGCACAGTTACAGCAAGATTAGCGTAATTACAGCGGGCTTTACATCATCTATGTATCCTGATATGTGCTGTTTGCACTTCAGTCATGACAAAGAGCATGGTATTTTGCATAAGCAAGAAGAGTTCACACTGTATACTAAAAGGTGTAGAATAAAGTTCCCTTACCATGGAGGAACGGCTGGTTTGTATTTAACTGGAAACAGCTATCACTAATAGTCAGACTGGTTTGTCGAGATCTTAGTTTCCACCTGGGTTGTGCTGCAACTTGATCTTCCTCTAGCAAAACAGCAATCACCTTTCAAACATAATTACATTTATAGAAATAAAAGGGTTGTCTTATCTTTCAGCTTTGCTATTTGTAGCTTTCTAAAGTATGGGGATTAATTTAATAAACCTTTATCAACTCTCTTGTTAATTTTATATCTTTGCAAATACAGCTTTACAGACATGAAAGTTGCAGAGCTCTGGTTCCATTCCTTTGCAGAGAGATGAATCTCACTGATAACGAGTATTATTGAAGTAATCTATTCAAATTAGTCAGAACAAGTACTGTAAGTGATCTATCACACTGTATACTTATGCACACAACTCATAAGGGATATTAAGTACAGAAGTATACCTGGCAAGCAGACCGAAGGAAATCTGATAATCTTTTTGAATCAATTGTAGGTGTTAGAGCTCCATTCACTGACATACCCTGGCTGTTTATGGGACCTAAGAAAAAAAAAAAACCAAACCCAAACTTGAAGCTTCAAAAGGGCATCAATTAGGAAAACCATAAGAACAATGCAATTTTTAAGCAAGAGGAGAGTGGCAGGAATCAACTTCTCTTCAGCAGAAATAACAGTACTGAAGAACAAGATCTGTTGGGGAATCATATCTGCTGCCAACAGAAACAGCAATCCAGAAGGAAAAAACTATTTTCTGCCACTTACTCTCCACCCCCTCCACAGGGGGATTCAGAGTGCCTACAGCAGTTCGCTATCGATGCAGCCTGCAACATTACAAATTCTGACAATTAATGGGTACAAAAGAGAAAGTTTACATGCATATATCCATAAATAAATAAGATTTAAATGTTCTTCACCTCCAGATACAAGGGTACTTTCTCCTGGATGCTGTGTCCATTTGTCCAATGTCTCAACTTCCTCAGTCTGAACTTCTCTCTCAAGATTGTCCTCGTTACACTGAACATACGCCTAAAGTAGAAAGATAACGTGATGAATATATGGGTGGCAGAGCTAAGAATGACAGCATGTAACTGAATAGAACTTATACAGTCATTTTAAATCTGATGCGCTCAACCTCTTCTGTTTGTAAATTCAGACCTAAGCATACTGACACAGTGTCACTATTTTGTGCATGCACATTTTACCACATTTCACAAGAGAGTGCTAGACCTACTGCAAAAATACAGAATGTCTTACATGATGCATAAACACTAAACCCAGCATACTTGGGACAGTGAGCCACAGACATACAGAAAGTCCTTTAGAAAATGGGGAAGGAACACGAGAGTCCTCTTCTAACACAGAAGGGAAATGGCTTGTCTGGCCAAAAGTTTGATATCATTGCTTTATGGTAATTAAGGCTTAGAGATGAAAATTATTAACTTATTACTTTACTGTCCTATTAGCTTTAGTAACTTTCTTTTGTAAGGAAAATTATTTTCCAGAACAAGAATCAGCACTTTCAGGATTTAAGTATTACTACATGTTTGTTACCCACCTGCTTAGTGTTCATTTTACCAAAATTCCTGATATACATGTCGTACTCATTTACAGGAGGCAAATCCAATAAAGAAAAACTAACTGAGAAGTCCAGATCAATTAGTGGGAGAAGTTCTGAACTCCGTTTTCTTTAGAATGAATTACAAGAGAGAAACACAAAAAAGGTTAAGACCAAGTATTTGGTATTCCAAAAGAAAAACAACCTGATTTTGTACAGTACGAGAGATCTAACAATGCATTGATCTATGCAAATTAAAGCTGTACTAAAATTAATTGGCAGATAAAAATATATCAATAGAAGTACATATAATATTGTTACGAGTTCTCATTTAACGTTATGCTCAGATAATTATCACATTTGAAAATGCAATACTGATTGCAAACGGCAAACTTACGTGGTTTATTATTAAACCCAAACCGGCAAAGCCTAGCACGACCATCTTACCTCACAGAACAGCTTTTGCATACTTAGGCAACAGATGAATGTCTCTTTCTTCCTATAGTTAGGATGGTGGCTAATTCTCCTAAACTCATTTGTTTAACTTACATCACCTATATGTGTACATGCTTTATAAAGACCATCTATAATGTCCTGGTTTTGTTAGACATATGCAAATGTATTTTGAATATCCTCCATTGGTAATAGACTGCCTGAATTTCTACCTCTTTACATCACTAGGGAAACAAATAACAATAGTAGCAATCCTAAAATATATTTTAAATATATATATGAAATGAATTGCTCATTCATAACCTGTGGACATGAATACTGATGTCTTCCCCAAAAAGCAGGCCTCCAAAACCCATCAGTTACTGGACTACTGGACTTGGTCTAAATTGTATGAAAACGAGTACTTGAGATTGCAGGAGACTATGTCTTTTTCCTCTTGTATTTTTTGTTTTGAATAAGATTAACACATTGTACAGTATTTGAGATACCTGAATCTCTTTGTCCTATGAAATGCCAATCTTTCTACCTTCCTAAATTCCCTTGCTGGAATGATAAAAATATAACTCAACTGCCTTATCCAGCTTCCATCAATCCTTTTACTTTCTGCCTACCTCAATTCTTAATTTTTTCATCTTTGCTCACAAGTAAAACTGTATTTTGCTTCTTAATTGGAAAACATGTCTACCTTCATATACTGTATCTTACTCTGACAAGTGAAAAACATTTGTGTGATATTAAAACATTTATGTGATATTACTTACTATCATCAACTGCAGAGATTCCTACCACTCCACTTGTATGGATGTGTGGATAATGAAAAAGATGGTCAATCTTTGCCACAATTCACACAACTATCTATCTACTTTAATGTCATAAAACTGTTAAGATACTTTAAGAATTAACTGCTTGAATTACATACAGATGTCTATTTACAAGTTAATTCCATGCTCTTGCTGTAGTAGATTCCTTGACAATAAGAACATTTTTGCAGTCTCCCTTTTTCTCTCTTGCACTTTCAGGTTTTTTTATGCACTTAATATTAATACAACCCAGATACGGAATTGCTACAGACCCATAACTGTATCTAAACAGTCTTACAGATGCATATTCTAGTTGAGTTTCTTCTCAGTAAGATAGTCTTTGAAAAGGGAAAAGATGGGAGCAACACCAGCTGGAATTTCTCCTCCAATATTTTAGGCTGGATTTTTCTTTGTGCGTAAGGACAACTTTCACATCTTCTTTTTGCTACCTGATAACATCTATTGCATTTTCTTACCCACATTTTATCTTTACTTCTACTTCCATTTCCTAATACACCACCTCTTCACAAACATTGTGGGCACAGATTGCTGAGATCTAATTCAAATGTATCAAAGTTGCTTCTTAGTTACAAATCTTCATGATACATGCAGACAAATCCTTAAAATAAACTAATAAGCCTTGTATTAATACATACAACTCCAAAGTGCCACAGCTCATTTATGGGATGCTTTCAGTTTATTTCCTGGTAGCAATGTATTATCACAGCATTAAATTCCACAAACCCTTTCTCTTTCCGTGAAAATACTGATTATCTTCACAGGCTATATATGTTGCTAGCATGTACACAAAGTTATATACATACTCATAATCAGCCATAGTACATAATCAGTTGAGTCTGACAAATATTTCAAAAGGCAATTCTTCAGAGGGATGCCTTCCTGAATTTCCTCATCTGCCTCCACTGTCTGGAAAGGAAGCCTAGAAATGAACTCAAGTAAAATTTGGGCATATAAATTTAGGCAAGGTGAATTAGGCAGCCCGGACAATAAAATCTCCCTTATGTGAACATTAGCCACTGTCCTGGTTTCGGCTGGGATAGAGTTAATTGTCTTCCTAGTAGCTGGTACAGCGCTGTGTCTTGCGTTTAGGATGAGAAGAATGTTGATAACACCCTGATGGTTTCAGTTGTTGCTCAGTCGTCTTTAGACTAAGTCAAGGACTTTTCAGCTTCTCCTGCCCAGCCAGCAAGAAGGCTGGGGGGGGCACAAGAAAGTTGGGAGGGGACACAGCCAGGACAGCTGACCCAAACTGGCCAAAGGGGTATTCCATAATACCATGGGATGTCATGCCCAGTATATAAACTGGGGGGAGCTAGCCTCGGGGTGTGGATTGCTGCTGGGGAACTAACTGGGAACAGGTTGGCGAGTGGTGAGCAGCTGCACTGTGCATCACTTGTTTTGCGTATACCAATCCTTTTATTGTTATTGTCACTTTATTGTTGTTATTAGTTTCACGGTTACTTTCTTCCTTTCTGTTCTATTAAACTGTTCTTATCTCAACCCACGAGCTTTACTTTATTTTCCGATTCTCTCCCCCATCCCACTGGGTGGGGGGGGGGAGTGAGTGAGCGGCTGCGTGGTGCTGAGTTGCTGGCTGGGGTTAAACCACGACAGATGTGCAGCCATAAAGAAGTGGAATCTAGTATTATCAATAAAATTTAATATTCTTGCTTTATGCGTCCAATTGATATAATAGAAAATTGGAGGCATATACAGCGCTTCAGACAAATCTGGAGCTCCTGGCAAGTTCCACAAGAAACAGGCATCAATGTGTTTCTTTAACACAGAGCTGTCTTAGATGTCTCAAATCTAGATCAATTTTAGATTAGTAATAACATGTTTTTACACCAACTGGTGTTATCCCTGAAAGGGAACATGCTATTTTGGCAACACTATGTACCACAAAGTCTTGATTATTTCAAGAAATTACAGTTCTGCAAAGCCCTGAGAGCAGTTAAAAGGCTTGCCCTTTAGTACTATAAGTCAGTATCTAATTAAGTGACTGAAGAATTGTACAAAGTAATTACAATCCTGGCAACTCATTCTGCAATAAAATGACACACATGAACTGATATATAGATAAATTTCTGTTATAAAATGACATGTAGCAAAGCCTGTAAATGGTATTTACTTAAGAACTAATTACTGTTAGCTTACAAATAATATTTGACTCTAAAAGCCTCGTTTATAAACATCACGTATTTCAAATATAATGAAAAAAATGACATCTCACATAGTGAGTTACCATTTTGTGTGGATTATTTAAAATACACTTACTTCTGCTTACTAGCCATATTTCGGCTACTTTGTCGTTGGTTTGCCATTTGAAAATCCATGAATATTCCACAAAGAGAGTTTCTGACAGAAGGGTATTGCCTTTCTGTGATATTATAAAACATTGTTAGTGTTATAATTCACACTTTACAGTGATTAAAATGTAAAGCAGTAAGTCTAAAAAGCAACAGATTTATTATGACACAGCTACTAAAAGTTACTAGTTTGCACATTACACAATGTGCCCTAACAGTTATCAGTACAAGAAGCTTGTTAACTTTAGTAATAGGCCAGCATTTTTCCCTTATTATGGTCCTTTACTGATCAATTCAAAATGACTGACCATTGTAATTTTTATTTTAGAAGACTATAATGCAGAAAGTGCCTCTTTCTTTCTCCTGCCGTTAGCAGGTCCCTTGTTCCCCTATGTACAGTAAAATGCTCTATGACCAATTCCAAAAATCATATCAAATTCACATAGACTACATCATGTGCATGCTACACTTCTAAATAAGAATTCATCACTGAAGCTAGTGGAGAACCTCATCAACACAAGCTTAACTGATGCCCTTGGATGAATAAGCAAAACATTGAAAACTGTCACTTTAAAAACCACAGTTAATGGAACAACTACAATATCTGATGTCATGTTGATTTTACTCCCTTTCCTGGCTAGGTGTTAGCTAATTGACCTTCATACCCAACTTTCAGTCAGAACCAATGGTGTTCCACTTCCTCAGAGGAAGACTGCCTTTTTAGATAATACTTCTAAAATGCTTTTAAACTTCTAAAAGTCATTACCAGAATGATCACCAGCCATTTTAACCAAACGAGATCAAAACTTCATCAAAAAAGTGTTGTGTAATTTACAATAAAGCACTAAGTGCTACAATTCAGAACTGAAAAATCTGATTCCGTATTAGAATTCCATATTGTTTATTAGAAAAATAATAATGATTGCATAAATCTTCTGCAAGAAGAAATTCATATTACAGTATAATGGTTCTGACTTGCAATGACTACTTAACCGACAATCTATTGATACTGTAAAGACTTACAGAAACTCCATGCTATTCTTCTGTGACTATATTAACTTTATAGGAAATAGAATAAAAAGCTGTTTAAAATTTTTCTGCACAATGATTCTATAGTGCTGTTCACATGAGTGGAGAAGGCAAAGGGGAACCACAGCTGTGGTTGGTTAAATACGTAGATCTGGCACTCCAAGGTATCAGATCAACTGAATACAAGACAACAGTTCCATAGTCACATTTCAGGAATAAAATGCATTTTAAAAGTGATATAGAACAATATATTTAAGTAGTATCTGTATTTCTCTCTCCTTCCCATCCAGACCAGTGGCTTCAACTTTGCTTAAAAGGAAAAGGCAAATTAATGTCACCGGAAGCCCCAAACTGTTCTAGCACTCCTCCAGTTTTCAAAATCCAGACTCTCATATCCTACTCTTACCCAAAATAAGACATACTAAATGTCAGTCTGTAGATTTTTATACTTCACATTTTAAATGATTAGTAATGCCTCTGAATCATTCTTTAGCAATGTGAAAGCTACAGTACTTACCAACAAACCTAACTGACTCATCCAGAGGACCAGATTTCTGCCTCTAGGCAGACTCCTAGAAAAAGTGGCCCATTTACTCATAAGTTGTGTTATTCATACATTTAATAAAAAAAGGCTGGTATCTAGCCACATACCCATGATTGGTTCCTTTTTTTCATTTTCAGGTTTCTTTGGCAGTGAAGTACAAATTCTATCATTTTCTGCACTAATTGCTCTTTGAATTTCTTCAATTTCTGATATTCTGGAAAATGGAATCTGTCTTAGGTTTTCTTCTGCATCTCTTTCTTCACCACTTTTGTCTTCATCACCATCAAAATCATCTTCGTAATCCTTTAAAAGTAACAGGACTTTCAATAACTAATAAACATGGATTACAGACGTATTTTTCAAGATCTTTTTATGAAATTACAAAATGCTGTCGAAATAAAAATAAAATTCTCATACAGATGGCTGTAAATCCTCTGACTGAAAGGCATTTTAAAATAACTGTTTGACAGAAAGAAAATGGCATGTCTTGACTGTGCAGTAATTTTAATCAAGAGAGGACAATCCCATGGTGGTGTTCTTCAGTGCCCAAAACAGGTTCCTTTTTTTTTTTTTAAATATCCTAAAGTAGGAACTATCTGTTTAGGTGAATTATGTATTCTTTAAAGAAATAAAATCACAGTTTTCAGTGGCATAAATGCTTCATAGATGTATAAAGTTGTTTATTTTAGAATTTTAATTTAAGCTGCCATTCAGTGCCAGACTGTTTGCAAGTCCTTGTCTAAGGCTCATTTTTTAATAACTCTCTTAACTAAGACAATTCATGTCACACTAAAATAATCACCTAACACAAATGATATGAACAAGTCAAATATCCTCATTTCTCTCCACTGAATGGTAAAGGACTACTATAGTGACATCAGCAGTCAGCTCAACGGTGGGCATCACTCCTAATGTAAGTGGCGAGGAATTCTAGCTTCACTGAACAAAGACGTAGCTGGTTCAGCTAGCAATGAAAGAACATCCAACACACTCTATCTTAATAACTTTAAAGTAAACAAGAAAGAGCTAAAAGTAAGAGAGTTCAAGTAAAAAAATTAGTGAAGCGACTGCTGTGTGTCAATATTTTTTTCTACAATATTTTTGCAATGAAAAACAAGGCGCTTTTTTCCTCCTGAAATTGATTATTTGCTCCCATTATTTAAAAAAATCAGCATTTTTCACAGAAAACCATTTAAATAATTTAAATCCAGGAAGAAAGAGCATCTTGTGAAGACTTCAACTCAAAAGCAAAAGTTGGTTCCCTACCCCTGATGAAAACTAAGTAAATATATAGCAGAGAGTTTCTACATAACATTTTAGTTACTTACTATCTACTGTTAGCCAAGTTAAGGTCACTGTTACCAAAAAAAGAATAAGTAAAAACCATGTAACATCCTATAATTTTTATTTCTGTGAATAAAGGTAATCACTATTTTGATACTTGAGAATTACTTCAAAAGGACAATTGTATGCTTTTACTTACTTCAAAATCATCTTCATAGTTTGCTGAAAAGTTATCAAAACCCACGTCTGAACTATAGATGCGTGTATCTTTCATTTCCTAAACGGCAAAAATAAAGGAAATTGTTAAATTGTCTTATAAAAAATTTAAATCTTTATCTGCCAAATCTTAGCATAAATATAGACGACTAGTTGTTCTTAGATATTTCTACATTTTCAAGCAAACATACAACAAATTCAGTTTAGAAATATAAATAAAAGTATATTAACAAGCGATAATTACTGACTTAAAATAATAATACAGGAAGACAAGACTGAACTCAACCCTATCTTGGGAGGACCAACTGTTTTCCCAGCAGTATTTTTACTGGGAAGGACGTAAAAACTGCTGTGTTGTCTATAATTTCAATAGTATACAGTAGCTCTTATGATGGTGTAACAAAAAAATAAGACTGTTCTACTTTTTCGAGGATTAGAGAAAATTATCACTATACCCAAGTTATAATGGGGGACTCAATCTGTTAATAAAATAATGCAGATGTTGGAACCAGGAAGACAGAGACATGGATACAACAGGAAAATAAGATATCTTTATACATAAATGATTTTGTTAACATTGAATCCTCTACTGTATTTACATGGAATAATATTTATAGCATCCCTGAAATAACTTCAAAGAAATTGTCTTTCTCTAGCTTACTGAACTTGATTAAAATAATGCCATTTAATAACCCCAACATATACCCCAAACAAACATAAAGCTTACAATGACACACACTGATCTATCCAATCTTTCGTCAGCCTTTTCCCTCAATAGCTTCTTCAAAGTCAGACTAAATTATCCACGAGTAAAGGATTTCAACAAATTTCAGAAAAGAAATAAATGTGAGGTTTTACAAAAATTATCCAGCATAACAGCACACCTATAACCTGCTTCTACATTTACAACCAAAGGATAGCAGCTATTTGCCAAATGCCGAATTAGGCATGCTTTTGATCCTTTCACAACTCTCCAAGAGCTAGAGTCACCTAGTTTTCACACAACGTAGTACTTTTAAAAGTATTAAGGACATTATATAGCAGTAATCAGCTGCTGTGGATACCTTACTTTTGAGAGTCATCAGACTTCTAGAACTAGGACTACAGTACTTCAGTCTTTCTGGTTGCTGCTTTTTGTCATTTCTCAGATCAATCTCTGGATCAAGAATAAATTATATGAGTCAAGTTGTCCATACAGGCAAAACTGGCCAAAACTGGGCAAAATTTCCCCAATTTGTTCTGCCTGCAAGGTTGCAGGTACCCAGCAGTAACTAATTCATATAGATTTTTTTTTTAAATTCTTATTCCATTTAGTCAGAGACACACGTAGTAATACACCCATAAAGATGGTTATAGTCTTTATTACATTACTATAATCACCTCTGAATACACCTATAGAGCTGTCATTTTTATTAATAACACATAGATGTGTATAACATTACCTCTGTTACACATGTAGTTTTTATACACTAAAAACCTCCACCTGTCAGTAGTTGTCAAAATCTTACCATTCTCATAAAAGCCTCCTACATTCTCTTAGGAAATCAGAATCATCCTATCACAGCTAGGTTCCTACTTTAAAGAATAGACTGTCAATACAAAGCAGGACTAGGAAGTCATGGTGGAATACCTGGATGACTGTGGCATTTGGAGTAACAAATATATGAAGAAATTCAACAGCATAAAGTGCAAACCCATGGAATTTTATTTAATTATCCCTGTTGAGTCAGGTCTTAAGTAGGTATCTTACCCACCTAGGTTGCCTCCTATTGCCAATGAAGACAGAGAAGATAATGAAAAAGACGACCAAATATAAAAGGACTGAACTGCCTATTTCTCTCCACAAAGGGAATTTAGGGAAATTTAGGTCCTCACCACAGTCAATTCACACCTAAAGGTAAGCTGAATCTGGGCCTTAAAGATTAGCATCAATGCCAACTGCTACCTGGAACCTCAGATGTTGGAAACAACAGAGGAAGAGAACAGTTTGAACAGATTAGTCGATCCAGGATGACTGCTGGCCATAGTGGTAAGAGCTGTGCAGACTAAATCTAAGAATATGTCAAGAAAGCTACTTCTTTCAGGAACAGATAAATATTTATGTCATGTACAGCATTACAAAAGGCACTGATGAAAATTCACTTTCAGTACTGTGTTCAGCTCTGGTCACCCATATTAAGGAAAAATTAATGCAAATTGAAACAGACAAAGAGACAGCTGCTGGAACGATGAGAGGAATGAAGAATTTGGCTTGTATAGGTCAGCAAAATTAAGTCAGAGAAGAGACAAACATGCTTTCTATAAGCGCATTAGGGGAAAAAAACCTAAAAAAGTATTTGAGCTAAATGCTAGCACTAAAGCAAGAATAATGGAAACATACTGGAAATTAGAAGAAAAGAATAACAGGGTCTTAGAACATCCTTGAAAGAGAAGTATTTCTGGCATGAAAACAGCCAGGTTTTAATAGAAGTTAGCATGGTTTTGAAAGATACATGACTGAAAGATATATGAAAGCTTTATGGCTGCCCATAACATGAGAATGTGGAAAAGAATGTCTTCATTAGGTGCTACTACTTTTCCCTAGATCAGGACCGTAATCCTACAAAATTCAAAAAAATTTGGGTTTTGGGGGATGGTTACAAATGGTTGAAAATATGACCAAATATTTTAAAAATTTTATGGTAAAGTTAGGCTCTATCTACATAGACTGGTCCAGATAAACCCAAGTCTATACAGCTTGCACTTCAGACTTGCTGAAAACTTGGTTCTGTCTGCACCTGTCCATTTAAACATATAAAAATATTTTCCTCTTTCTTATGGCAACTGTTTTAAGAGACGTACATGAATTACATTGCTAGCTGCACTTTACTTGGCTTATACTACATATTATTTGCTTATGTCAGCTGTTTATAGAAAGAAATAATATACTTCAGGTATGTGTAGATGATTTGTATTACACATCTAAACTCTTCCCACTTACTGAGAATTATTTTTTCAAGCACAGAAGATACTGAAATACAGTTGAATAGATGGCTACCTTCAATGCTTAGCAAATTTATACAGAATAAATCAATTTTCTAATGCTGTATCCAGAAAAAGAGGTTAGGATATACCTGAAGACCAATATACATAAATCTTATCTTAGAATGGCATTACATTGAAATATGTATTGTAATTGTTATTAATCCCAAGAAAAATGCAACATTCTAAGTTCCAAAACGAAGTAGTTCTACCTCTTGTCTTGTGTCCCTTTCCTCTTCTTCAATGAGTTTTCCTTTGTCTTTTACAGTCCTGTTTAAAAAGAGAACATCAATTTTATTGGTTAACTTGGAAGAAAGCACTAGTTTTGGTTTGGTTTTGTTTTCTGGGGTTTTTTTTGTTTGTTTTAGAAAAAACAGGTCGTCTTTTCCTGAAGAGGAAAAAAATAGTTGAAAATTTCCAGTAAACTAAAATATTTCTACAAATACTTTTATAGATCTCTATTTATGATACAAAATGATAATGAAACAGCCAAGTGATTAATCAGCTAAGAACTGCAAAAACCTTGTCCAAATTTAATGCCTATAATTGCATCAAAATGGAAGACAAAGTAAGGAGGAAAAAACCTGTTAAACCCACACATCTGTTAGTTGTATTAGTATCTGCAGCAAACTGGAGATCAAGATCAGGTTGGTGCAATGTGCTCCAAAGCTATAAATCATAGACTGACATTCAAACCTGGTCTTTCATTCAGGGGTTGTATTTATGAGGACAATACAATCAGGGTCAGAGAGCAGGAGAAAATCAACAACCAGCTCTGCTCCTTAACAATCTATTTGATTATTTTATAAGTAAAGTATCAGATTTCAAGAAGAGGAGGTTCTGACTTCTTAAGTAAGAAGGTATTCATATATACTGCTGTTGGGATTGACAAACATAAAAAAAGGCAACAATAAAAATAATAAAAATCTGGCTGGATCCTCTCATAACAAATCAGAATGATTCAAAGGTGACAGTGCTTGAAGCTGAACCAGGGTTTTGGGACATCCCAATAAACCATATTGCCTTCCTTGCCATTCAGAAATGGCTAACTCCTTTTTCCCAGCTATGCACAAGCAATGACTCCTCCAAAACACCCCATCAGCAATAGCTTCAAAATATAACCTGTATATTCAGCACTGCTTGACACAGTTGAGTGCTGCTGCTAGGAAGCATCCCAACATATGCATTCTGAAATACTTCATTTTTTTTCTTTTGTACAGGGATACACATCCACAATGACAAATTCACTACGACTAAAGTAACCTGTCCCATGCTTAAGAAACAGTAATAATACTTAGCCAATAGTGCTAGTGACTTCACTACCTCTGACAGTGTCCCCAGAAGCCAGCATGCCAGTCTTCTGTTTAGCTAGGAAGCTAAACTAGGGTTTAAGAATGAGAACTGTGACTGACAACACACCCGGAGAGTTATACTTCAGAAAGTTGTATAGGAATTCCACATGGCTGAAGCATTAAAGAACACAGAGAACTACAATATATAGAGAATTTCTGTAAGATTCTATATTTGCTAGTAATAAAACTTAGAAATATCATCCTGAAATTTTACTGATCCTACTGAGGATGACTTGGACTTTTCCCTTTCACATACAACAGTAAGCCTCCTATATATATATATAATGTTTTAGACACCATCCAGAGTAGGAATTAAGTAGAGATATTCAAATTAAAATAAACAATATAAGAGAGTCCTGTGTAGTTCATCATGAACCTTACATGTGTCCACGTGACTGCATAGTGAATTTCCAGGTGGTACCATACAGCATGTCTGTCTCCCAAACTAAGTGCTCAGATTAATATACATATATACTTTGCAAGGACTGCAAAATACCTCTTGCTATCCTGGGGCAGAAAAGAAAAATAAATGGAATACAAATACATATGTTTTTATATGAATCCTCTTAGAGGCAAAACACTTTTTTTTTTTTAATTGCTACAGTATTGTACAAAGAGCCTATGAAAAAAATTATATTCACCCTAGATATCTGAGATCAAGAGTTCATGCTTATTGTTTTGGTGGTGACTGAATCGTAGTAGATACCGTACAGTGTATACTTATTTTAAATCTCTGAATTTACCTTACATGCTGATGGGTCATTTCTTCTTGAATCCTCTCCTCTTTTTTGTTCTGTAAAAGAAGCCAAAATATTCATGTGTCAGAAATGCTGGGAGGAAATATGTATATGAACCTGTATTAGTAGTAGTGATATTAAACAATAAGAAAGGTTTCTAATGAATTATTTAAACAACACATACTATTTTTGTATCAGTCATCGCTCATAAGAAGTTCTGTGTATGAGCTAACATCAGAATAATCTCCTTACAGATATGGTAAGCAAAGAAAATAAACACTCATAAAGGATAAGCTATACACATAATATGAGCTTCTCCTGAAAATATTAAATACTTGGGAGTGAAGTTTGGTTACATCCCTTTCTGCAATGCATTTCAGAAAGGAAACAAGAAGGGATCTTGAGACTTCTTCGCTTAACAAAACCTTGTAATGCTTTACCAGCATAAATTCTGGCTTTTTTAGAGGATACCTTCACATTAATATATGGTGAAATGGTTAAAAAATGGTTAAAAAATGCTCTGGGCCCAGTGTATACTGCTTAAATTGTGAGCCCAGAGCACTTCCCTAAATAACTCCTAGGCGTGGCTGAAAAACTGAGAGGGACTAAAGGCTGACCTCAGTAGGCCGTGGCCAGCCTGTTCCAAAGAATGAGATTTTAACAGTATGGACTGCTACAATTCACACCAGTTGGACCCAGGGCCAGAGAACAGTCTCGGGCACCTTTAATCCCCAGTATAAGGACTTGACTCTTTAGTTCTGTATTATGAAGGTTTGTCTAAGTTTGGAAATGTATTCAATAGGTTGTTTAAAATAAAGGTGCTTTTCTCTACCTGTGAACATCAGAAAAAGAAACATAACTCTGAGACAGAAGCAGCAGCATCAGTGCATATCTTCTGTAACAGCTACTTGAATAAATTTCCAAGGAAGTCAAACCTTGAGCAAGCCCCTGACAGACTTTTGAATTCTGCTGCAGAAAGTCAGTTACAGGAATCACTTGAGGTGGGCCCCTACAGTGAAGATGCCTAGTATTTTTGCTAGAAAATACACTTCTGAACTTTTTTTTTTGAGAAGCTTGTACATCTTTACTCTTTAGGCAGCAGCAGAAACTACCTTAGACTATCTGAATGGTTCCATATTCCATAAAACTTACCTGATTTTCAGAGTTACAAATTACTATATATTCTTTCTCCCATTCTTGTAGAATGAGTACTTGTATTACAAAAATCAGTAAAAAGTGTCAAAGTTTTGATTAAGTCTCTAGGATATAACATGATCTTCTGTATTAGAAACATAAAAGATATTCTAGGGCTTCCAAAATAGAGGCAAAACCCATTAATATAAGGGATCTATACTCACGTGCTTACTTATGAGTTACATATCCACTCTCCCTTTATAAGCAACATAGAAAATAGCTTCTATTAAAATCGTATTTTTTTTTCTATAAAGGCAGCCAATACATTTCAATGGACCTCCAGCCTAATCTCATCTCCACTTCAAGTGTTAGTAAAAATTTCAAAAGTCATAGCAATAAAGAATTTTATGAATAAAAAGACGTTTCTAACATATAGACAAGTTTCTAGTTTAAATTTCATGGAAGGAATCTGCTCTGGGTTAGGATACTTGAACGCAGATGTAATATTTTAATCTACCACCTTAGCCTCAAATATCAGAAAACACTGACTTACAATGCTAGTATTTTTATTATTCACCTTATCAATGATGATATATCAACAATTAAAGTAAGTTATAAGGTAATGTTTTAAAGTCTTAAGAAAACTAACCCTTAGATCATGCTTCTTTCTTTCATTTTCTCTACTTTTTACTCTCTCATTAGCTTCTGCTGGTTGTCCTTCTCTGTTTCCATAGGAAGATCCCTCTTTAGATCTCTTCGATTTATGTTTTTCTTCCTCTTCCTTTTCATAACTTTTATGACTTCTCTCTTTTGAAAGCCTCTCTTTTCCTGGCCTAACAGAATGTTCTTTTTTTTCTCTGTGTCTTCTTTCTCCCTCTTTATCCAACTCTTGATTTTTCTGTAACTTGTGTACATGTTCACCACCTTCAACTTTGTAGGCTAAAAATCTGTCAATGCTCTTTTTGGTATCATCCTGGAAAAAGAAAAATAACATTAAAGAGTTAGAAAGTTCTCCAAGATTGTTTTATCTTCACAAATCTATCCATTTTTGACCATTAGAATGATGGATTTGTAAGTACCTAATCTCTTTCTGCCACATGGATCTTCCACAGCCATTTTTTTTAATCTCCTACGATGGCAAGTTTCAAATTATTATAGCACTTAAGATTCTGATATTTCTTCTGCGACATCACATACTTTGCTACAGAAAATTCTTTGGATTAGGTATTCTTCACACAAAAATTTAATTCTTTGTTTACTAGGTGGTCTAACATAAAATAGGATGTATATTTACTAATATCCTTGTAATAAAGGCATAAATAGCAAATGGAAAATTTTGATGTAGCTGTACAAAAATAAAGCAATGTTTGCTATGCAAATTTTATTTTACTTTTACTTTAAAAAAAGAATTAAGTATGTCCTTAAAACAGAATGGCTCAGATATATTTTGTTGGTGTGTGTTTTGCACACTTGTGAGGACCTTACTATCTATGCATCTCTGATTTCTTGGGAACTGGAGTCTGATCCAGTTTCTTCATTATTCTACAGTTTTATCTTACTCCATTATGAAACATTTCATTCCTTTTTCTTCCTTTACCTTCTTTTCTGTGTGTCTTCTTTCTCGCTCTTCACTTGTTTTCTCCTCCTCTAGAAAATGTATGTATAAATTAATGAACACATTTTATTATACTCAAACTCTGTACATAATTAACTCTAACATATACAAAATAGTATTTCAGTGACATGGGTTTTCTAAAACATAAGAGCTTTCTAAAAATAACTTAATATTCTGTTTAAATTCGTTACAGAATGTCTAGGCAGGAAGGTAGGTAGTCTCTTCAAGTCAACTGATCAGCAAAAACAGTGACATTCACCCTCTCCTCAAAGGAAGGGAAATGAGCATCAAAATTTTTACAAGCACAAAATAGAAGTAGGTTACCACAAGATTCTGTAAAGATATACATTTCAGTAGGTACTCACACATGCTTGTGTATGGGGTATGGTTTCAGAGCATTTCTATCTAAATACCAATTATTTCAAAGTACTACAGCATCTCAAAGCAGCTTACCCAAATGATGCCCGTTTTCTCTTCTTCTGTGATGTTCTTTATCTCTTCCTTCAAATGATTTCAGATTATTTTGTCTATCTATTTGCTTTATCTCATGTCTTTTATGCTTTTTGTCTTGTTCCCTATCGCGCTCTCTGTCTTTATCTTTTGGTATACTGTACCTTTCCTGCTCCAAACTCAACTCTTGAAGTTTAGCTTTGTATCTCTCTCGGTCTCGTTCTCTCTGGAGCTCTTTCCCCCTTTCTCTCTCTCTCATTTTCTCTCTGTCTCTTTCACCAGATTTAAACCTCTCTCTCTCTCTCGTTCGTTCCTTGCTCTTCCCTCTGTCTTTGTGTTCATGTTTATGACTGTCTGTGTCCTGAACAGACTTGTCTTTCTGCAGTTTCTTTTCTCTGTGCTTTTGGTCTTCATTTTGACTATCTGGTTGTGATGCCTGAAATAAAAAAAAAAAAAATTAAAAACCTATTATTATAATTCAGAAATCTATTTTGATATCACATATTCATATGAAAAAAAATATTAGTGGATCGCTAACTGTGAATTTAATTTCCCAAACTGTATTAAAATGCTGACATGTTTCTAGGCTTACTTTGTAAAATTACTAACATTATGTCCATACTTACTGTAAAAAGAACTAATAAATGAAATAAATAATAAGCTGCATTTTCAATATATTTGAAAAGAATCTGGTAAAAAAAGAAAATTTACTGTGGAACTGTGCATTCTGTTTAGAACTAGGTCAAAAAATTAACTAAGCATCTTAAAGCTGTTAGCTCATGTAGACAGAAACCGTGCCATCTTGTAAAATATGTTACAGATATAAACAATAATGGTAGATAACTGGGCACCCTGCCGCTGCATTTAGAACAGAAGATTAGCTTTTACTTGAACAGAAAGCAGCATATAAAAACTGCGAAAGAAAGTTTTTGGCCTAGATCCTTTGAGGATGCAACTATTCTTACATTTTTCTTAAGTCATAAGATATTATATTTTAACCTTCCTGAAGCAAGTAGCACAACTCCCACTGATTTCACTACATCCACGATTACAGCTATTTACTCAATGCAGAACAAACAGAACTTGCTTTGATTATAGTCAATGAGTAAAGTGAATTAAACTTTATCCATCTGTTTCACAGACATGAAAGTTCAACCACACCACTTCTGGTGGAACTAAAGCATTTCAACTCAAATTTGTTTGCTTTAGCCCACATGGAACTAGTAGAAGTGTTACTGAATGTCTAAAAAATAATGTCTGAAATAATAAGGAGCTTTGAAAAGTAATTGATAGAAAGCTAGGTAAAAGATTAACAAGTAGGATGCTTTAGTTTATAAAAGGACTAATGAAGATCTGCACACGACAGAAAAGAAGATACATATTGGAAAACAGCTTTTAAAAAAATACAGCACAAAACTAATATGAACATCAGTGGTGTAACTGACTGGAGCCTGAATGCCTATTTGACTAGCGGATAAAGTAATTATGCAGTTTAAAAGTGCATGATAAACATGAGAGATGATGGTAACACATACAACACATAATATACAGGTAGGAAATACACATGTAGAAAAGTAAGTATATATAAAGCAGAGCTGTAACTTGGATTTGGGTGGCCAGCAAATCAGACCTTACTGTGTGCTGTGTGATTACCACAACAATGGTATTTTTTCCATTTAGCTAATTAAGAAATCTGTAGAGGAATCTTATATGACTTGCGTAGCTAGAAACAGTTGAGTGGGTCAGTCTCTGGACACACTTGGACTAGACACATTCCAGAACAGTCTGTTGTGGCAAGGAAGTTAGCAACTACACATTAAAGATCTGTACTGTTTGTATTCAATGATGCAGATTTTAAAGTGTCTGGTGTAGCAAAAAGCCTTAAAGAGCTATTATAAATCCCACAAGGCAGAATGGCTAGTAGAACAAGCAGTCGACCCTCTATGTTCAGACTGTCAATAAATTCCACTGCTGTAAAGTAACTTAACATCAAAACTAGTAGAAATAAAATAAAATCACCCTAAGATGTTTCCTAAGTTCTTCTGATTTCCAAGTATCTTCTTTGGTTCTTCTCTAGAACAGAAAAGACAGCAAAAGACTGAGTAATCAATTTGCAGAGTAAATCGCTTAACAATGAATAGTTTTTTCAAAGGATCAAGGTATGTATGGGAAGTTCCACAGAATTTTGTAATGTAAACATCAATTTCATTTAGCCCTAATGTGTATTCTTAGAGCGTACCTGATCTGACTGGACCTGGAAGAGGCCTGAAAGTCAGATTTCTGCTGGGTTATCCAGCCCTGTACACACATGGTAACCAATCTGGAAGTCAGTGCCTATGGTGGATAACAGTGGAGCCCTTCAAGAAAGACTTAAAATTGGTCTTCCAATGATAGTCAGACCACTTTTGGAAATTAATCAATATATCAATGTCATTAGGTTCAACCTGCTGCTCTATTAGATCCAACTTCAAAGTCCTGGTCAGGGACTTTTTTAGGTGAGGTTTTAATATCTCTGAGGTTGGAGTTTTTCTGGGCAACATGGTTCTTCAGTTTGACCACTCTCAATTAAAAATATTTTCCCTATACAGAGTCACAACTTCCCTTGCCAATAGTTGGGGCCACTACCTTCTCTCCTCTCACTGTACATCTCTGAGAAGAATTTGGCTCCATCTTTTACACAGATCCCCTTTAGATACTTGAAGACAGCAGTTAGATCCCCTCTTAGTTTTCTCTAGCCTGAACAGCTCCTTAGCCTTCTTCCCACATACATCAGGGCTCGAGCCCCATAGCCATCTCAGTGCCTCACTCTAGAATCTGTTTAGTACCAGGGGCCTTAAAACCAGACATAGTACTGCAGACAGGGCCTCACAAGTGCTGAGTAGAGGACAATAGTCTTCCCAACACCTGCTAGCTATGTATGCATGATATACATAACCAGGATGTGGTTAACCATAACCACCTGAAGAGTACCCTGATGACTTACCTTCAAGTTTCTGTCCACCACAACCCCCGGATCCTTTTTCTGCAGAACCACTCACAGAACCCATTCAAATGGCAAACAGTGAATACATTTGAGTCACCCCAGACTCAGCTGTAAGAACAGCAGTGAATCTAAAAACACCATGACAAATGTAATTTTTTTTTTTTTCATCAGCAGGGATCTGACATAGCCACAACATATTTTTGTTACACTTTTAAACCCTAAAAGTTAAAAATAGTTAGATTACTGTGCACTTCAAGCGAACCAAGTAAGCTTTTAGTTTAGTAACTGCATGCATCTCAAAAAATGCTGGTGCTATTTTTCAGTCAACTGTCACTTAATATTTTAAAATGGTTCAGACTACATGTGTAAGTTGACTGATATAAGAAATATTTGTACATAGCACTGAACAAAAAAGTTAAAAGACAATGAAAATAATCAGGGTATACATGGGGATTGTTTCACTAGACTTCTCCCTAGTCAAATATGTTATATTTCCTCTATCCTCATTTGCAGAGTTACTGCCCTTAACTGCTTGGCTGCTGATAAATAGATTAAACTAAAAAAACCTGTAACTACTGTTAGAGATCGCTAAAGCAAATGAGGAATTTTAATCTATGGAATATTTTTAACTAGTTCATTGAAGGATGATGACTATATTCAAAGTGACATGACCAGGCTACACTTATTCTCAAATTTAGACATGGTAAAAGTTACTAAAGATTAACAAAATAATCACTGATAAAATTAAATTATGAGCTGCACTGGTGCAAGAAAATAAACATATGGTGCCCATTTTTTTACTAATTTATTATATGAAAACAGAATTTTAGCAGTATACCTTATTTTTTAAATTATTCTACATGAAAAAATTCTTGTCTTTTCAAACTTAGATTTTATAGAAGATTGTAGTGGCCTGGTAAACTTCATCTCAAGTAAATCAGAAGTACCAAGAAGGCAGCCTTCAGAACAAAAAGAAAGTGCCCTTTAAGTTTTATTTTCTTCTGATCCTTAAAAAAGGCAAAAAAGTACAAATATTTACTACTGCAGAAAGTCAGATGAGAAAGTAAAACCAAAGATGATAATTTTCTTGAGTGAAGCTTTAATAAAACCTAAGAAACTCAACAGAACTTGTATGAGGGTAAGCTGGAAGGAAGGATATGGATGGGAAGAGAACAGAATGCTGTATTATAGTCTCAAATAGTAACCTATTTAAAATCCCTAATATATACAATTATGTTTTGGTTTTAGACAGTATTTAGGCACATATCAGCAAAGAAAGAAAGAATGCTAATGATGTTAGCCTAAAACCAGCATAACCAACAGACAACATCAGATAAGGTAGTTTGAGATTTATTTCAAAACTGAGGCAAAAAGCATGCAGCAAACATTTAGAGATGATTCTCTGGTGCCAAAAAAAGGTCCATTTGCCAGTTTTCTGGGGCCTGCAGTTTTCGTCTCCCCATCACCACTAGAATCTGTTGCTTTTATATATGATTATTTTCCACTTAATTCTCTGCTTTTGCAGACTAACAAACAAATAAATAGAAAAAGAGAGATCTTTTATAAAGCTTAAAGAATTTTAATACCTTTGAGACCACTGTCCGTCCCTCTGTAAGTAGTCATTGTACACACAAAAAGAAATGTTTAAAACAAACTTTAAAAGGATTTATTGAAATTTCTCACCTGTCTGCTAATTTAGAAGTACTTATATACTCACTGAAATCCACATTAAGACTAGTAGTTTAAACCACACTGGGGTTTAACTTAATTCATCCACCTGAGAGCATGGGGAGCTCATCAGCTTACATAAAATGCCACAGATTTACTGAACTCAAAAAGTGCGACAAAAATTTTTAACATTTAAGAATCCTTTAAACTAAACAGTAAGTATGTTGCCTTATGAAGTCAGCAAAACAAGAAATCTTGCTACTTTAGATAAACTCTTCAAGGGGGATTTCTTCACTCAAAACCTAGAAAGATTGGAGGTTTTCAGAGGTTAATATTGTTTTTAACTAAGAACTCAGCCAACTATGATTCTAAAGAAAAACAAACAGAAAAACAGTAAAATGTCTGCAGCTTTTAAGCCAGAGAAAATGATTTTTTACATGTAAATTTTTTTCTTATTTCCAGTAAGAGAGCCCTCAACTAGGTCAACTGCACGAATGATAGACTTGATTTGATAGAATAGAAACAGCAAAAGGCAGCTTTCTCATACAGTGTGGCTGTTAGTACGACTACCTCTGGGTCTTCAGCAGTCTTATACCAACACACCTGAAGAATTTTAGATCAAAGTTTAACTTTCCATCACAATTCACTAACTTGCCTCTTTTCAGTAAAGAGGTTATTGATGTACCAGTTACTGAAATAATATCTGAATTAAAGTTTTTAGAGCAGTCCTAACATACTACCACACGTACCCTGCCCAGCCACTTCATCTCCTGCTCCATTTTCTACTCAGCATGACCACAAATTACTTAGCTGTAAAATCCAGGTTCACACAACAGTAGAAGTGATTTGATACTTCTGCTTTTTCAAGTGAATATGTAACATAATAACTGATGTTAGCATGTCCATGTGGTTTTGTTCCCTTTATTTTTGAGCTCTACAAACTTTTTGTAATTTAACACCATCATGCAAAGATTATGTGGGATCCTAAAGAACTAGAACCCAACAATTAGCAGTTACAGGAGTATCAATTATTAAATATACTTTATCTACAATCTGAAACATTAAGCGACCTATCCTCTTCTGCAGAAAGGTCCATGGCTGATACAGAGGAATAAGGACTTCCTTACTGCCGTTACTTGGGTGAGAGTTTCATCGGCCTGCCGACAAAACAAGGAGACTTGAATTGTCCAAGGAGTGCCAAGGGGTTCTCAGGGCCAGCAAAAGAAACACTCGGGCCATTTCCTGCCTTTGCCCCCGCGCAGATACCCTGGCTTATTCAATGCCCAAGGACATGAGTGGCGGCAGCGAGACGCCGCCAGGTGAGGGGACGGCTTCGGCAGGCGCCAAGGCACCCAAAAGGGCCGGGAGCAGGGCGAGTCTGAGCAGAACAAGCCCGGCCGGGCGGCGGCCGCAGTGCCCCGCTGCCACCGCCCCCGGCGCCTCCTCAGGCCCCTCCTGGAGCGGGGAGAAAGGAGCGGGGCGGCCCCTCGCGCGGTGCCCGCAGGCGTCGGGCCTGGGCGGCGCGGGCAGGCTCGCCCGGCTCCCCGGAGCCCACCACCGCTCCCCAGCGGCCCCCTCACCTTGTCACCCTCCATGGCGGGGGCGGGCGGGCGCCGCGTCCCGCCGCCACCGGCCGCCTCCGAGCGGGCAGGAAACCACGGCGGCTGCGTCCGGGCCTGCTTAGCAACAGCCGGCGAGGGGGAAGCAGCCGATCGGCCGAGCGATGGATGAGCGCCAGGGCCCGCCGCGAGAACGGGCGGACGCTGCTGCCGCACAGGATCGTGGGAAAGGGAGAGGGCGGCGGCGTGAGAGGGCGTTTTGTGGCATATTTGGCTCGGCTGCGGCGCGGAGGGATGGTGCCCGGCCATCTCCAGCCGTTTCCTAGCGAGGAGTGGCAGTTTGGGATGCCTGTACGGTTGCAGGAAGGTTTCCCTCCTCGAGCCGCTGCCTAGCTGGATTTCCTCAGGTGGAGGGGCCCTGGGGAGAGCTGGGACCCGCCGAGCACCATCCTGTGAGGCGGGGAGGGGGCACTCGCCTAGGCAGCCTTTAACGCCCGGGCAGCCTTTAAAGCACCGTTGTTCTCTTCACTGCTGATCTTGCTAGGTTAAGTATACCATGAAACCATTCCTAATCGTAGCTGATTCACTTTTAGTGAAGTCATGCACGATTACTGTGGGAAAAAAATGCTTAGGTGATATGCTTTGCTTAATCTGCCATGTACCCAGGTGTTAGGTAGAGGCAGGTATGCAGAATACCTGTAGAAATAAAAATAATTCCCGGTAATAAATACCGGAGCTGTTTTCTGCAACAAAGAGCAAGTGGCAGCTTACCAAACACTGGTGAAACAAACGACGTAAACGATGATTGCCTGCAGGAAAGGTGTGTGCTTTTTTCACAGCAGATACTTACAACCTATTAACGTGGGATTTAAAAGACCAGGTGAAAATTCCTCTAGGCAGTTTTAACTTTGTTGTCTATTTTTTTCTTTTTACGAGTTAAAAAAAAAGTTCATATGTAAATGTTACTGCTAATACTAATTATTAATGTTTGTAGAAAACGGAATACTGAGGGGGAAGAAAAAAAAACGTTTTTGCTTTTGAGAAACATTCTTGCCATAGTTCTACAGGAGTTTTGTCACACTGACTTCAAAGAGATAAAATTTAACCCCTTATACTTGGCCTTAAATAGTCAGTTGACAAATACATACAAGGCCTTGATACAGTTGCCTCCCGTGCATGTTTCCAGAATAAGTTAAAAATGCTGTAAAAGTTGCCTCACTGTCTGGACTACGAAATACTTTCCTTTATCATGCAGCAGAAAAGCAAAGGCACATTAAGGAAGCAATTAGGAGGAGGGGGGAACCAACCTGATACTTTATTAAAAAAAACCAAACCAACGAACCACCATTATCTATAAGTATGACCTTTAAGGGCTAAATTACATCCACTAGATATAAGCATCTATGGATACTAAGCTATTTATAAACTTTCTTATGAATTATTTAGCTGTCTTTGTAAGAGCAATAATAATCTATAAGCATTTTGTATCTTCTTCCCTGAACAAATAAAAATGCACTTACAAGCCATCTTGGATTAACTGAAAGAGCTCTTTAGCCAAAGTGGTGACAGTGTTATAAACACATGCAACTAGGCATCTGTGTAGTAAAGGATATTCTACAGAAATGCTGTCCCACATATAGAGGCCAAAGGACAAAAACTATCTTCAAGTACTCTAATTGAATGTTGTTTTTAACAACAATATAGCAAATACGTATAACTAAAACTAGTAAATGTGACAGTGATACCAAAGACTGGACAGAAGAAAAAGCTTTTTTTCAAGTTCTGGTCCTACCATCTACTCTTTAGAATATGCATATGTATTTGTTACCAAAAAAAAAAATTAAATCAGTTTTGGCTCCCAATATCTTTTTCTTACCCATATTGGAGTATACTAGTGAGGCAGCTTTATGGCAAGAGAAAAATTACAGATGTGGAAAGGCAGCACTAGAGGGTTTGGAAAGAATTTTTCAAACTTTAAAGCCAAGGATCAAACTTAAGTTTGACTGTTGCATGAGAACACAAGCTGGAATAATACCTTTGGAATAAAAGAACTAAAAATTGTGCATGTTTAAGTGTTTCCACCATGTATTAAAATAAACTACAGTTTCTCACCAATGTAGCAGAAAAAATTAATACATCAGTAGTTTTACTGTTTTTATAAAAATGGGTGCTGGAATTGTGTGAATACAGGCAATAAAATGGCAAATACCTGTTACTTACTAGATAGCATAAAAGGATGCCCTAGCTTTTCCTAGAAAGAAAAGTGGTGTAAAGAAGGCTTTTGGTAGCCCTGGGAATTTTAATACAATTTTAGCTTCTACATGCTTTTCTTTTGTCTGGCTTGGTATACATACCTTCTTCTTTACCTGCACTGTTATCTGAAAAACAGGAATATAAAATAACTCAGCTTTTTACACTCTGTAGTAATAAGCTATTTTTTGTCTTTGGATGTTCCTCTAATCCTGTGAAGCAATATCGCATTTTTCTTCACCTCTGTATGGCATGACACACCACAGCATTACATCAAAAAATTATTGGAAATATCAGCCCTCATAGGGACAACATGGCAACCCTCCACCATGCTTAAAAATGATGATTCTTTTATTATTAAAAAAAATAATAATGCTTTTTTTGTATGAAGGAAGAGACTTGTTAGGATGTAGGCTTTGTAGCTATATTTTTTTCTTTTTAACCGATTTCTGCTGAGGCCTTATGTAAATGAGAAGAAAACTCAAATATTACTATCAACGGAAGTGCATAAATGACCTCTTGCAAAGTGTTCAAAATGCTTATGTTAGTCCTCAAGGTTCATAAATAGAAACAGCAAAAATGTGGATCTCTGAAGAAAACTTTGTGCCTTTAGTTTTGAACTATAACTTCAGAATAATCCTATTAGGAAAAAAAAGGAGACGATTATTGTGAAAACTTATTAAGAAACACATTTTAGTGGAAAGTATTTCTGCCTTCAGGAAAAAAAAGTATTTGAGGATCTTATAATGAGAGTACAGTTTATGCATTCAGTGAAACTGAAGCTGGATTGGGTGATAACAGGGATCAGACAGGTATGGTTTTGTCCAAACAACAGAAGCTCTGTATACTGAACAGGTATGGTAGTGTCTTCTGACTCTTCTTGGTGCTATATAATAGATAATTTTAAGCAGGCAGAAAATATTTGTGCTATATAATATATAATCTGAAGCAGGTTGAGACAGCTGGATAAAATCAAACACAGAAGTAGTGAGTATTCCATCATGAAAATTTACCAGGATGAAACTTCGTGTAAATTATGTTTCCATTAATAATTCCAAAATGTTTAGGAAGAAAATCCCAAGTGAACATTCTCAGATTTCTATTCAATAAAGATTTCTATTCAATAGTTAAACACCTGTAGAGAGAAGCGTCAGACTGAAATAATGCTGTTGGGTAAAAAAAGGTATAATACCAAATACTGTTCAGGAATATTAACTGTTACTGAACATTGTCAAGAAGCAACAATTAAAATTGTTTCCAAAACATGTTTTCTTGTGTGAAATCCAAAGAAGTCAGGGAAACTTAATTTTCTTTTTCACCATATAAATTGAATTTTGCCAGTTTTTCTCATCCTCAAAACCCCAGGTGTATAAATAAGATATTTTAGAAAGTTATTCTGAGGAATAGTGCTGGTACTTACTGGAAAAAAAGCATCACGGCAAACTGATGTGATGCAGGGTAAAGATAAACATAGGATGACATTACTTTGACTCCAATGGAAGCTGTTGAATTTGAAAAAGCAAAAAAGGAATCCAATAAAAAGGAGGAACAAACACATAGAGCTAAGAATGGGTATAAAGGAATACTGCAAGCAAAAAGAATTAATTAAAATTCTAAGAAGGCAACAGAACTACAAAGCAGGATGTGAAAAGAATAATTATCTGAATGAGATAAACATAACCTGCTCTGTAGCTGATACAATTCACTATAGGATACATAAGGAAAAGCCAGAGTAATCTCTGTGCTATAAGCCAGCAAGAGTTCCTGATGCATTGAAGACTGCTATCATAAGTATTAAAAAACAGGATCAGGAAATAAAAATAACAGTGAATTAACAATTCCAAGATTTTCGAGCAAATTATTAAACAATTTATTAGCACCAAAAAGATTAGAATAAACAAATAACTTGTGTTTATCCAGAACATTTCATGAAACTTTATAATAGAGTAATTGACCCTAATTTATCCCCTAGCAGCAGACTTTGTATGTTGATTTTAGTAAGACTCTTTTGTCCCTATTATAATAATGGCTATGTTAATTTCATACCACCCAGTTTCTTTATCAAAATACTGTGTGGGGCCAAGTCAGTTATCTACAGAAGTTCAGTAGAAGTCAACAGTAACCTCTGTATCAGAACTTTCTATTGATGTTACAGATAAATGCTATCAAACTAATGCTACAAGATCTTGTTCCTGTTTTCCTATTTGATTGGCACAGTATCACCCACCTTTAGTTCTGATTTATCAGACTTCCCTATTGACTATTGAATTACTCTGCCCAGGATCAGTGCTAGGCTGTCAGACCTACAGTTATGTGTTTGTCATCCTAAATGCTACTACCAGATTTTTTTTTCTGATGTCTTCTCCAGTGTATTAATACTGACTGTACAGGGTAGTCCTCTACAAATTCTGTATCCAGCTCCTTTGCAGAACACACACTGAGACAAAAAGGAGAGCAGAATAAGATGCAGCATATGATAAAGTGTTAGTTGGCAAAAGTCATGTTAATTCAATCACTTTTTTTTTCTTGTTTTGAATTTTCATTTTGGTTTGTAGTATAGTTGTATTCTGCTTCAGATACTGTGAAGCCAGATAGGGAAGTAAAATGGAGCAATGGAGTCCCAAGACTGAGAACAAAGAGCTTGAAAAAATGAGAAAATATTAATAGTACTGGTTGTAGTGGAGGGAGCCAACATACAATATGGCCGTTTGTACTAGGTGTTACTGAAACTTGGGAATGAGGTGTTCACAAGAAAGTCTGTATGAGCAAACAAAGTAATTAGAAAAGGAATGCAGTACATGCAAAAAATCACCCACATTTACTGTTATTTGATATTATTGGTATCCAAAGGGGTCACAGAGTCATACTTGATAACCCCAGTTTAGGGTAACAAGTTTTTATAGGGTCTTATGCTGCCCTTCAGTCGCCTTACTGTTACAGCCTGTAGGTGTTTTGAGTTCTCTAGAAGTAAAGACCTAAAGTAAATAAATTGTCATTTCAAAGCTTGGATTACCATATATTTGTAAATAAATGATTTTGTTACTCCTTTTTGTATCATTTGGTGGTAGTTCTGAATTTTCATCCTGACTAACCTAATCATACAGGTGGAGAACACACACTGTCAATAGTAAAGAGAGAGTAAAGAAGAGCAACATGAGTCTATGGCCAGAAGTTGGTTTTGCTTAGCGTGGTCCATTGTGTCTGATTGCAGGCATGGAAGGAATTTGGAAAGATGATACAACAGAACAGCACATTCAGTTGTCAAGATAAAGATTCTTTTTCCAATTCTGCCCTGCAGCACTGAGCAAACAACTTTTCTTTTTGTGCTGTTGCCTTTCTGACTTTCCATTTCTCTGGATAATTGAGATTAGGTTGCTTTCACTTCTTAAGGAAATGAAGTTTATGCAGCTTTCCTATTTCTCCATTTTTATGTGTTTTCATAACTTTTCAGCCTGTTGGCTAAATTAATTCTCCCCTCTTCCCTGCCTGCAAATACTAGTCCTACAAATTTGTGAAAACTGGCAGCTGAAGAGAGGAAAAAGGACCCTCATTCCCACTAAGTTAGCTATTCCTACTAAGGTTAGCTATTTAAAGCCAAAAGAAAAAAAACCAATCAACCAACCTCCTGGTAAATGCTGAGTTTAATCAGCAAGTGCGTACCAGCCAACTGATTAGCACACAGCTAAGGACAAGCAACAGCTGCCACTCACGAAACTGGTGGTTACATTAAAATTATTGAAAAGATAAAGGAATGCTAGGAGAAATGACGTGGGAACCAGGTGCTACTGTGATAAAGGGATACAGGACGCAAGCCTGTAGAAAATCAGCTTTTCTAGTTCCACAGATCAGGGCTTGTGTAATCCCAAGATCGTGGGTGCCACCCTAGGTACTCCTGTGTATTAACAAGATGACAGAGGAGCCCGCTATATCTGAGGATGTGTGAGCAAAGCTTCAGGGAACACCTGTTGTAACTAAGGAGTGGGATGACCGGGCTCTGGTTCCTCTGAGCCATTGATCAGTCGGCCCTTTAATAATATCCCCCAACAGAGAACACAGAAAAATAACGAACCTTGTTACTGGAGGGTGTAACAGGTAGAAACCGTTCAACCGCAGACATGACTAAAGAGAATGGGGAGATGGTGTGGTTTGCCCGTGAGGGAGCACACACTACCACGTTCGCGGTCCCTAGCGCCTTGGCAAGCGGGTTCTCCTTCTGCCGCCCAGCAAGAGCCCGTTTCCTTGTTACGACCCCCTCTTCCCGCCGCGCGTTGCTCCCCTCGTTCCTGCCAGGCCTCGCAAGCAGCGACGGCCGGTGGCTGTTACGGGCGGGCCGCTGGGCTGGCTGCCACTAGCGAAGCTGGGCGAGGGGGGTTCCGAGGCGACGGGGGTCCCGGCGGCAGGGAGGAGAGATCGGAGAGAGGCGGCGACGATCACCTCCTGGCCCGGATCCCGTCGTGCAGGGGGAACTCCCCCTTCCTGGGGCAGGCCTGGAAGGGAAGGAAGGGTGAAAGAAAGACTGAGACAGAGACAGAGTAACGCCAGCTCGGGCCCGGCGGAGGGGAGGGGGCAGCAGGACGGCCGGCTACCCGGGGCGGGGGCGACGGGCGCCAATAGCGGCGGCTGGGGACGAGGCGCCTCCTCGCGGTGGCAGAAGGCGCTCCCCCGCCCTTCCCCCCCCATCCCCCCCCAAAGCGCTGCACCACCCTCCCCGCGGCGGCGGCTTGGGCCGGGCCGCCCCGAACCCGGAAGCGGGCGGCGGTTGGTGTCGGTGCACGGTGAGCGGGGCCGGGCGCAGGATGCGAGGCGCTGCTGCCGCCCTGCCCCCCTGCCCGCTCGCAGCCAGCGCCCGAGGAGGAGGAGCAGCGGCAGCAGCAGCAGTAGCAGCAGCAGCAGCAGCAGCGGGAGGAGAGGCAACTGTAGTAGGAACCGCCGCTGCGATAGCATGAGCGGGGCCGCGGCTAAGCAGTCCCCCGGCGCGGGGTCCGCCACGGATCCCGCCGCCGCGGAGAAGGCGGCGGCTGGGGACTCGGTGCCGGAGCCGCCGCCGCCGCTGCTGAGTGTGGACGTGACGGGTTTGGTGTCGCAGTTTGCGAGGAGCTTCGTGCTGATCTTCCCCGTGTATGTGCTGGGCTACCTGGGGCTGAGCTTCAGCTGGGTCCTTATCGCCCTGTGCGGGCTCTTCTGGATCCGCAGGCACCGCGGCGGCAAGACCTCCCGCTTGGGCCGGGCGCTCGCCTTCCTGGAGGACGAGGAGGAGGCGGTGCGGCTCAGCGTCTCCTCCGCAGATCTGCCTGCGTGGGTGAGTGGCCAACACCCTTCGGCGCTTCCGAGGGAGCACTCGCGCCCCGCGGGCAGCGCAGCCGCCGGGCGGGCTGGGGCCCGTCTCCTCGCCGGGAGCTTGCGTGACGCCCACCCCCGGGGCGGCCCTCTCCTCCCTGGGCTGCGGGGGAAGAGGCTCGCTACAGGCCGGAGGCCGGAGCCCCTGAGCCGGCCTGGCGGCGTGGGAGGAGATGGCATCTCCAGCGCCCCTTGGCTACTCGTCCCGGTTCGCCAGCCTCTTTCGAGACTTGGCGTCCAGCGGCGGGAGCGGCGTTGCCGGACGTGGGGCAGGCAGAGGGACCCTCCGTCCGCCGGGGTGGCCTGTCCCCGCGGCCCGCCCCGGCGCGGCCACCTGGTCCGGTAGGACCCGCGGCAGCTGAGGCGGCCGCCTCTGCCGTGTGGTGACAGCCCCGCGGCGCTGTCGTGTGGCACTGAACCTGTCGTGGACAGGGTTTCCCTCGCAGAAATTAAGTTTACCTCAGGGCTTGGGTTTTTTCCCTCACAGATGCCAGTGGCGCACACGTCTTGGATGTAGCCAGGTCTCTGCAACGCACAGCTCTCGCAACTCGGGCAGAAACCTTTTCTTAAAAAGTTGAGATCAGATGCAGACAAAATCTGTATCTTAATGGTTTTACTGTTTTCAGTAAAGCGTTACTTGCTAGGGAGTGACATAAAAATGAGGTGGTGTATCCGGCTGGTTTCAGGGTTATGACGTGAGGGTAAGGTAGAGGGGCTGTGGTGGCCTTATTTGTGCATTGCTGTGGGTGGTTTTAAAAGGCTTTCTTCGAAAGTGCAGCCTTCCTTTGTAAGTTTCAGGCTTTCTAATAAGTCTTTAGAACTACCGTTACTATTTTTTTTAGCTGAAACTCAGCTTCAAAGTTGAATACTTTTTCTTCGCAATTTTTACATTGGAGGATTAGCAGTTTTATAAATACGGCTGGCAGCCATCCACGTGACAGTGTTAGCGCTCATCCAGACCTCTGTATGTCCTGGTCTGCCCTGGTGATCTGCTGTGCAGAGCTTGCTGCTCTCTTAGTCTCCATACCTGAAGCTTGGAGGCTTTCTGCTAAACCTTTCTGTGCCATTTCTTTGTTGACTGCTCTCCACTCCTCAGTAACGGCCATCCACACCTCTGCTAGGTACTCTTTGCAGTGACTGTGTATCGAGCAACATCGAGTGTTGCAGTGATAAGTATCCAAGTAGCTGTTTTCATGTGATCAAATTGCTATATCTGATGTGACCTGTCCCTGCTCTGCTAAGGAAGTTACAGGAGTTCCAGACATCTGGAGAAAATATAGCGTGTAGGTGTGAGATGGGAGTCTTTTTTTACTGCTGTTTCTTCATATCTTTTACCCAAGTTCTAGTGGAAGATCATGGCAAAAGTGAGGAGAGTGTTTAGGAGAAATCAAGTGGGTTTACTGCTTGAAGCTGAGATGCGAGTCTTAAATGATGTAGTTAATAGCGCTTATGTTAGCTCTATGTTGTTTGTTGTTTTTTTTTTTCCCCCTGTAATCATGCAGCAATATGATGGAAGTGTTCTGATTTGATGCATTTGAAACTAATTAATTGAACGTAGATTTGTTGTGGAGGGTTGTATATAGTTACTATCTGCTGATAACTAAGCAGTAGATATTCAAGCTTAGTTGTGTGTGTAAATTTTATTTTAAGTCACAATTTGTTACCTTTGATAAAATGGCAGTTAATTCCTCTGTGGAGTTGTCCAAATGACTAAAGACTTAGAAACGGAACTCTTGACTGAAGTCAGAGGCAAAAAATCACAGAGAGGAATGAGTGCTGGCTGAAAACATCTGCATATGCTATGGTATTATGAGAAAGCAACTGGTCAATATACAGGATTTCCCCAAAAGTGTGACCTTCTGATACTCAAGTTGGCAGGCATATTGTAAATCAGTGTTGGTTTTTTTTGTGGTTTTTGTTTCTTTGCTTGTTTTCCCCTCTTTAATCATGTTCTTAAATTTTAAAGGTCTTGATTCTTTTCTTGCTGCTGACATATATGCCTATATTCTGGAAGTATTATGCTTCCAAATAAATGTAGCTTACAGATGAAACACAGTCTGGAAAACAGAAGTCTTCAGAGAACTGCAGGCCCACTTAAATCAAAAGTGGTCTTCACTGTCTGCTGTCATAGTTGTCAAGCTTTATATGAGTCTTCTTGTTGCCTCTGTAATGTGTCTTGGAAAACTGCTATTTTCCTTCCTTCTGCTTTGTGTGTGGTGTGTTGAAGATTCATGGATTGCAGTCATATTTCAAATAAGAGCTACTGGATGGTATATGGAGCCTGACATCTCTTTAATAGGTATCGAGTTTATCCATCTCAGTGTTAATTCCAAACTGGTGTATGTTCCCTTGGTTTCTGGTCAGGGAAATAAACCTTAAAATACTTGCGTAAGACAGTGCTGTGTTTTAATTTATTTAACAGGAATAAGAAATTAATTTCTTTAATAGGAACTTTAATTGGAAATTGTTTACTCTTCTGGGACTGAAAATGAGATGTAATAAACCATTTTTCAACTAAAATTATGTAACAACCCAAACATTTATTAGACATGTAGTATCTTTCTGGGCTATTGATTGGAAAACAACTTTAGCTGAGGAGCAATGTATGTAAGGTGTGATTTCCTTCCCCCCTACACCTGCCTTGGGACTGACTGCTGCTTTAGTGATTCATGTTAAGTATTCAGTAATACTGCATTGAGTTATTAATTTTAAAGAAAGTGGTTATTGCAGGAGTGGTGAATTAAGATTTTTTTCTGCTGGCAATATGCTCAGTTATGATTTGAAAGTGATACTGTTGTGCTATCATACCTAGAGTTCATAATGTTAATTATTGGTTTCCTAAATTAGATGTACTTCTTCTGTAAGCAGGTGGTTATACAATAGGAATATTCTGCACTGTGCATGTAAGATGGATTAATTCAACATGAATACAAGTTATGTTATTTAAAATGTCAACACTGAATTATTTAAAAGGAATATGTATGTGCTAAAAAATATTTCTTTTACTGTCTTAAAAGAGTAAGATCTGTACTCATAGATTTGCTAACGTAGTTATAGCTCTGCCGCATGTTTGGAAGATGTCACTGATTATATGGGGTGGGAGGGAGCAGAGGTGGGTGCTTTTCCAAGTCATTTAAAACTAGGCAGCAGAATTTACAATGAGAAAGGACTGAATATCAAAATGGTCTTCAAATAAAGTCAACGTTTCCTCTTTCTTAGCAACATTTTTGTACACTAGATGTATTTTATACTGAGATGAATGTCATTAAGATGCAAAAATATATAAGGAAAGCGGCAATTTTAGGTATCACTACTTAGAGGACAGAAGGTAGGAAACCAGGACTCTCAATTTTTAAAGGCCAGGTATCATATTGCCTTTTATTTTTAATACAGTAATGGAATTTCATAATCTAAGTGGTATAACAAATTTACTTTGTTTCTCAGAACAACCAAAAAAGTTAACCTAATTTTGCTATTGTAGGGGTTTTTGGTTGCTTAATGTGACTTTTATAACATGGCGACATATCATGTTCGACATCTTTTTGGATAAGTGAAACTGAGTCCTTTTCTTCAACATACAGATAAAAAGCCATGCTGATTTTTTTTTTCCCAGATTAATTGTAAATTTGGCTTGGTACCAGGAGCTGTATGTGTGTGCAGTCTCTCAGCAGGCAGCAGGAGACCGAAATAGGAACAAATTATAGCGTTTTTAAATAATTGAGTCTGAAAACAGATTTAGACAATTTTATTTGTATCCCTAACCATATATTATGCAGAAACTGAAATACTGTACATCATTGATTACAAGTCTGAGTAGCATTTTGGGTTGTACAGACTTGACTGAGTTTCTACTTGGAGTGACTTTTAGGGATTTGTTTTTGTTCTTTTGTTTTCTCACTACTTAAGGTAAAAGGAAAAATATTCCTGAACCTAAATAGGTCTCTAGTCACCTTTTAACTAAACTGATTTACAATCCTATTGTAAAGAAATGTGGTAGATCCTTTCTCTTGAGAAGCTGTATGAAATTCTTGCAGACTGGGAGTATTGTGAATTACCATTGAACTGCTACACCACTGCTACAGCTAAAGGGAGGAGATAATGTCAGCATGTACTCTTTTTAGTAGATGCTGATGTATAGCTACAATAATCAATAAAATAATTATCAACCCATGTTTTATTGAGTGTTTTTGCAATAGTGATGTTCAGTAAAGTATGACTTCAATGGGAGTTGCATATTTCTTAGTTGAATGTTGAAAAAACTGTTGGTGTTTAAGGGATGAGGAACCATTCTGAGTAAAAGCAGACTTTAGAACACGTATCTGAAAAAGGAAATTGTGATTCATTACCATGAATTTATTTGTCTTTAGCCTCACGTGTTAGAATAAAACATGCATACGTACTTTTTTTTTCCCCCCAAGCCCTTCCATGACCTTCTTGTCAAATACTCCAATTATAGGGTTAGCGCAACAAAGACTTTAGTTTTTACTGATATTGAGAAGGCAGACCCAGTGTTTGTGGAAGAATAATGGTGAGGTAGCTCTAACTGCAGGGTCATATCCTGTACTGAGTGACATCTGTAGAAAAGGTTGAGGTGATTACTCTCTTATGTGTATTTGAGATGAAGATTTCTTAACGGATGTAGAATCAGACTTGCTAAGTGGATCTTTGATAGTTCAGGACAGGAATCTCCAAGGAATCCCTGCTGATGGGTTGTTAAGTATGTACTCAGTAAACCTGGTAAACAAGTGGTCTTATGCAAGACAATGTGTGTTTTTAATTGCCATAGAACAAAAAGATCTTCCTCTTAATTTCTAATTATACCTATGGTTAATGCTGTTATTACTGTAGCTGTAGGTGGGTTTTTGTACAACATAGTAAAATATGAAAAGGAAGACTCTGAGGCATTGTGACACATTCTTCTGATTCTTTCTCCAAATGTTAGTTGAGCATGTTAGATTGAATTTACCGAGGAGTGATTTATAAGAAAAATTACTTCTGTGTACGGCTACTTAATGCTAAGCTGGATCTAATCAGTTTATATGGTTAGTACTGCAGATGGCCGTATACTCTAGGATGCCAGCCTGCATCTGGAAAGTATGAAGGGGTGTGTACGAATAGAGTAATAACTTGTGAGTACTTAACTGAAGTCCACATCCGCCTTCTGCCTGATTATTTTCTTTCAAAACTGCCTTCTGTTCTAGGTGCCTGATAGTGTATATATACATACATATGTGTATTGTGGGTTGTGTGATTTTTTTTTTTTTTTTTGTGGGTAAGGTTTCTTTGATTTTTTTTAAAAGAAGTTTAATTTGATTCAGTATTACTTCTTGTAGTCAAGAAGGTAACCTGGATGACTTTCTAAGAGTACCCCATGGTTAAGAGACATCAATGATGGGTTTAGGAATGGAGAACCAGAGGAAAGAAAAGGCATTTGTCGTGGACGATTGATCATATCTTCCTGTTTCTCAAATAAAGTTTTCAAATTTAGTGTGTTAAAACTATGCTGAGATGATGTCTGTCACATAACACATCCTCTCACGTAGTAATGTGGTAAGCATCACTAGGTGATTCATATGTAAAGATCCTTTTCCAGAATATTTATGGTAGAAAGCCATGTGATGAACTGATGTTTATGAACATGGTATGAACCTACTGAAGAGAAATTTTAACCTGAAAGTATTAGTATGCTTCTTGAGCTGTTTTTAGGTGCCACAGGCCTCCTATGTATGTATGTATGTATAATACATTCTTTTTTCGTATAACAAATTGATATTACATTACAGTTATTACTGACTTTTGGGACTACTGCTAATGTGTTCTTTAAATGTGCTGTTTTTCTGAACAACTAAGGAAGATGTGTACAAGTCTTTTTAGTTTTGTTTTTTTTTAAATTTATATTTTAGTGTGCTAGTGTTGTTTCTATGCCTAAATAGTTTTGCATATAAGGCTGGCCCAGCTTTAGCCAGATTTGAAAACGTGGGAGTCATAAAGATCTTGTCAGTAAAGACTGAAGTTTTATGGAAGAAAAAGATGTCTAGAGTAGCAGTCGACCTTTTCTGCCTCTTTTACAAGCTTCTTCTAATTTTAAATTACTCCTGCTTTTTGAGATTGTTGGCACATCAGAGTGTGGTTGGATATGCATTCTAAGATTTTATTTTTTTTTTTTTGCACATGAGAGCCTGTTGGGAAATAGGAAGATGAATCAGAGTTATTGTCAAAACATTTTCTTTTTAGTAATGAAAGCCTGTTCTAGAAATTTTAAGTGTTCTAAACAGTTCTTCAGTGTCCTGTTCTTGTTTTTTAAAATGAAAGAAGCAGCAGCATTTTGTTTCTGGTAAGATAAAAATCTTTGACTTAAACTGCAATATAAATCAAATTATTTATCTCCAGTTTATCAAATCATCAAAGGTTCTCTAATTGCTGAATTTGCCTTTAGTGTAACTTCTTTTGAGCTTTGCAACAATTTTGTGCTGACCATATGTCTGTACTGAATCTGAGGTGTGGTTTTGTGGAAGCTGTTTTTAAAACTTGTTTTAAAAGAATGCTAATTTTTAAATATCCTCTGTAGTATCTGAAACCAGTTTGTCAGAGCCTTATAGTAGTGTATCAGCTTCTAAAAGCAGCAGTTAATGATTATAAATTTAACCTATGCCTTTGATTTAGTATGTTTCTACATACATATGTTGATACGAGAGAATCAATAAAAGAGTGATTCTTCTGGAAGGATTACAGAAATAAGATTTTTTTGTATGAGACACTGGCAGTTTAGATACAGAGTTTTTTGACCTCTGAGATATCATCTTTGTCTTTTGTTTTTCCTTATTGTTGGTTAATATAAATTACCCTTTCCTAAGGAATTTTAGAACGGACACTCCACCGGCAGCTATGGAGCTTTTCTGTGGCATACTAGGGGCCAGCTTCTAAGTTTTACATACCAAGCTTGACAGGCCAGCAGCATTTCAAATGTAGTATATGTAGAGCTGCTTTTGCGTGTTCAGGGGAAGTACTGCACCACTTCACAGATTAAATCCTTATCTTTGGCTGGTGTTTGTGAACACTTGATGAAAATAAAGAATATACAGGGATGGAGTATTCAACATAGAATTGAATGTGAATAAGATCAGTGGGGAAACAGTATTTTGATAAGAAATGGGGAGAGTGTTTATTTTAAACAACTTTGAATTAAGTAAATTATGAAACTGAACTTTTTGGGGAGGTCTGGCATTTTATCATTTGTATAACTTCTGGATCATACGGCACTTTGATATTTCTGGGTAAGATTCATTTCAGTTGAATGAGGAGAGAGTTCTGTGAGGTTCAGAAAGAAAACGTTGGATGGGGAATAAGGGGGAAAAATCAAATCAAGAATTTGCTAAAAGTGACCATGTGTGACATGGTGGAAGGCAGTTGCCACCTTGATGTGTTTGACAGTTTGTAGTTGTGCAAGGTGGCATGAACTGACCCAGGACCCTGCTTCAGTCCCACCTGCCATGCACTAAATGCTTTTCTCATTTTGCAGCAAAAGAAAGAGAGGATCTGGACAGCACTTGCATTTCTTAGGCAGTCTTAATACCTTTTTTGAGGAAGCCTTGGCTTCTCAGTGAATGAGACTAGTTCTGTTAGGGCAAGTAGGGAAAGATGGTAGTGTAATTAAAGATGTGTGTGTATTTTTTGAAAATAAAGAGCCAACTTAAATTTATTTTCTTTCTGGCACTTGCCACATTCTCTGTGTTTTGGTTTCACAGATGTTCCTTTTATTAAGGTTTTAATGTAAATTTTGTGACTTTTCTTAGCTGGCAATCAAAGAGTAAGTCACAAAATGGATCATTGTCAGGCCTGGAAAGTGAGTTTGTACAAACTTGCCACATGAGCTAATGGAGTAACTGACAGCAATAGTAGGTTTCTTCTCCGTTGACTAGAATTTGTCCAGATTAAACTTGTTTTATAAGGAAGTTTCATTACAAAAGTGAGGTTCAGGAATCCTGAATCCTTTCCTGACTTTGAGGGCATGTGTTCAACAAGTATGCTGGCCCTGGTAAGTCCATTCCACTTACCTCAGCTTCTCAAGATGCTTTGTTTTGATCCCTTGTTCCTTAACATAGTCCTGTGTTTCTCTTGAGTCTGCCTTTATGTGAGGAGCTGTGTCCCATGTCCTCTTGAATCCCATTGGTGTGGTGCATGGTAGGGGGAGGAAGAGAGGTGCTCCTCATCCTTCTTGCGGAGTCATTTGATCCCCATCCCCAACCTACTTCTAGTTTTTATTCCCAATAGCTTCTACCAAGTTTCATGTACAAGTCTTTGTTGGTCTGATGGAGTTTTTATTTTCTTTGTTGATTAAATGGTGCAGCCTTTTGTTTTGTTTTGTTCTATGTGCTTCCTGTGATATGTTAAAAGTTAGAGGAGCAGTGAGAATTTTAAAGCTGCTTCCTACTAACGGTTCCTTATTCATGAGAGTATGTATAAACAGCATCCTTGAATTTTATTTGTAGGCTCTGTAGGCTTTTCTTTGCATTCTAATACACTTATTGCAGTGTTTAGTAGTTAAAGAGAATGATTTTGCAGTTTCAAAACAAAGTAAATGTGTGCTTCTGACAAAAAGGGGTTTCTGCATCCAGTTGCATTTTCCCACTACCTTCTTATGCCAGCATTAGAATTTACTTGGCCACCTAATTGTAAGTTTTTTGCCAGGTTTAGTGTTCAGCTGGATCAGTTCCTTGAGTTAGTTTACTGTGCAACCACACAAGTGCTAAGTGCTAATGCCTACAAAAAGAAAGTTATGGAAGCCTGTGGTCAGGTTTAAAGTGAAATGGAACAATAGCCTGCATGAAGAGGGACTCTTAGAAAGAAGTGGCAAGTAACACTGCTGAGGTTTTTTTGTAGGGAAGCAAAGTTTGAATTTGTAAAGTTTATAATGTCAAGTTGCACACCCAAGTTCTTTTATAACATTTCAACAGACCTGTTAACATACTTAATCATCTAAGTACTTTGATCCAACTTAAAATTTGTTTTTTTGTACGTGATTGAATCAGATGAGCTCCAGAGGTCCCGTCTTCCAACCTGAATTATTTTATGATTTTTCTTTGTTTGTTTTAAGCTGTCATTTAAATTAGCTTTCATTCTTCAGTTGTGCCTTACAAATGGTAAGAAGTCTTTTCTGCATAAAATACCAGTATTTGCTTAACTATTAAGTGTACTAGCAAAAAAAAACCAACCAGGCTATCTTTAGAGAGGTGTTTTCTGGGAGGTAGTGAGACTTTTTAAGTCATTCAGATGCCTGTCAACTAAATAGCTAGTATTAAAATTCTGTGCAGCAAATTGCTAAAACATACAATTTTTCAAATGGAACTCCCGTTATATAAATAACCTTTGGAAGATGGGTGTTCCTGTATGATGAGTCATTGCACAAAGTTTTGTCTGCTACACCCTGATATGACTACAAAGTTCTCCTTAGGAATTGAAAATTTGAGACAGGGCTAACAGTTTTCAGCTGAAGCAGTCTAGAATTATGTACCATGAAGTTGTTACTAGAAATAGGAAACTAGTTTTACTTGGCTGAAAATAACTGTCATATGACAGACAAGCATTACATTGTCATTTGGCTGTCCTTATCATATAGCAGCATGGGTCAAGTTTACATTAGTTCAGTTGCAAGCACTTTCACCTGAGAGATTTATATTTGTGATGTACATTGCATACCTTTTTGCAGCTGTTTTAATGAAGACTTTAATTGAGAGGGTCTGGTACAGACTCTAGCACTGTTGTTTTCATAACCTTTGTTTGCATTCCTTCGGTTAGATACTGGCTCACATGAATTATCCAAACCTACTGAAATAGTTTCCTTCGGGAAGATTTTGAAAGATGTAACATCAAATGTGAAATTAAATGTATTGATAATCCATTGTTTTGTATCCCATCACTCTCTACCCTAAAAGAAAGGTGGGAAGAAAGCGGGTGAATCTAAAAATGCAGTGTCTTCCTGTTTCATTTTTAAAAGTAACCACAAGATATGTTGAAGCATGAAGGTAGCTATAAAACCTTAATTGTTCCGATTTGAATTAATTTGTGGTATTATGATCTGTACTTCTGCTCTTAAAGTTTGTGAGTGTTCATTTTTAGAATAGCTTACTGAAAAAAATGGATTGTGGAGAGGAAAACATAGTGGGAGGGACTTAAATAGAAATTACCAGCTCAGGAAGCTCATAGTTTGCTTTATATTTAAGCATTATTACTGCTTTTTTATAATACATGGTTCTTCATGCCTTATTTCAGATCTGCGTAGCTTGATATAAAAAATGTATCTGTGCTTTCTCAGATGCCCTTCTTCACGTAGCATCTTCTGTACACTGTTAACTTGATCAGCTTTGAAAAACAATAGTGAGTAAGTTTACAACTTTATATCCAAAAACTCAACAAGAACTCGTGTGGCATTCTTCTGCAGGGAAGAGTTCATGCTCTGAGCTGTGACTTTTTGAAGAAGACATGCTCTGAGCTGTGACTTTTTGTGCAGGCTTACAGAGCAAACTGTCGGGACTTGTTGGTAGCTAGCAAGTTCGATCTGTCTGCATGTTTCAAGCAGATTGCTGGCTGGTCCAGAATTGTGAAAAATTGTAATCTGTGTTGAGGCAAGTCTCTTCCCTCCTCCCCCAGTCGATTGATTCATCTTGTTAATTGTTGAACTAGAAGCTAAATTCTCTTGTATGTGTGGCTAGGAAGTTGTCTTAGTCTACTTATCAATTTATGATGTAGACTAAATTTATATCTTAAAATGCTGTGTTCCTCACCCAATGACATTCTCCTAAAATACTTGAACTAGAAAAAGAACACTTTTCCACCTACCCACCCTCTGCCAGTTAAATGTCAAATAGCAGCCAGGAAATGATAAGAGTGTGTTTCAGGGGGGGAACAAAAAACCCCAGTGTTTAGTTATTAGACTTGTATGTGTTATAAGAATATTCAGTAGTGATAGGTATATTAGTTTGGGCTTTTGAAAGTGTGGGTTTGTTTTTTTTCTTTTTAGGGTGTGTTAGGTACAAATACTGTGTTGATGTGAATGTGCCTAAACTGTCCATGTTCCTTTGATAAAATCAGTTTTCTTATTTCTGTCTTGTTTATGTAAGTCTTTATAATAAGAATTAATTTTCTACTAAATTTGGCTATGTATAAAGCTTTTTAAAAAGTTGCATATAATATGCGCTTGTGTTATTTTCAGGTCTTAACATAGATGTATGATAACAGAAAATGCATTTGGCAACAATAGGTTTTTTTTTAGTTCCCTTTGTTTTGAAAGTTTTGCAATTATAGCCTGAAGTTTCTCTCCTGTATGTGTCCCCTCTTTCATGAGTTCTCTAAGGTGAATAACAAAAATGTTACCAATCTGTTCACTTTGTTACTTTGATCTCGCCCCCCCCCCCCAA
>JAVKLA010000073.1:34374940-34390652 GCA_034782735.1 Sagittarius serpentarius
CCAAAAAAAAAAAACACCACCAGAATGACGTTTGGGGTTGTTTTTGTTTTGTTTTTTTTTTTTCCTTTTTTTGTTCATTAGAGTAATCCATTACACACAGAGCCACAGTAACAGCCTGAAAATAGAGTTGGCTTGGAAATCCCTTTTTTCACAAATCAATTTCTACTATAAGAATACAAACTTTAATTTTACTATATGAGAGATGAGGAACTACAGAAGTGTTCTGTGAAAACAGCAATTCAGGGTTAAGTGATTTGCTTCCAGCACACACATGTTGTTCTTGGTGTACCTGCTTCCTTTATATTGAATTTTTTAGTTTTCAGGCACAGCTAGGAAGGAAGTGTGTTGTACTAGTAACACCATAACAATACTTCTGACAAAGCTGTCAATGGAAGTACAAGTGTATATACCTGAAGTTAGTCTTTTTCCTCTTTTTTTAAATTGCTGGGTTTTTTTTCCCTAGTGCTTAAACCTTTGTTGGGTTTGGGGAGAGGGTCTGCACCATGTTGTTTTGGATATTATGCAGGAGTGGGAGGGAATTGTAGTGGGCAGTTCTTGTTTGGAAATAAGTGTACACAGGACCATTAAAGCCTAATGGACAATTCTCGAGGATGTTCAAACATTTACCTGGGAAATGGGTAACAGGAAAACTCTGTGGGATACCAGGGGACAGTCTGTGTTGGTTCTGGCTGAAGACATCTGAACTTTCATCTTTACTTCAAGTGAGTTTGGTAGTTGAGATGTAGAATATTTGGCAAGATACTTTGTAAAACTTCTTTTAGAGTAAGAAGTGGAGGCATTTGTGCTTGAAGTGAAACTAAGTGTAGCTTTTACTTACTGTTGCTTTAAAGTAATTATCCTTGATTGTAATAACGTCGATTCACATCTGTGTCCTTGGGGTACAAGCTGAAAAACTGTAGAATATCATTTAAGGTTCAATTTATGGAAAAGCAATAGAAATGTATCCACATGCCAGAGCAAGGAGATTAGTTCATCAGTGTTCCTAAAATTAATGGATTTTAAGATCTGACAAGTCACTTTGGAATTTCCTCTACGTAAAGTTATGATTCCTGATTCCCATGTAACATAAGCTTCTAGTATAGATGTAACCTGTAAGAACTTACAAGGTCATTTGCTTTTTTGCTTGAGACTTGCAGTGCTTGGGGAAATGGTTTTTATTTTTGTCAACCGCAGTCATCTTGTGGGTTTTCATTTGTTCTAGTTTCTTCTTCCAACAATCAGTGATGAACTCCAGCTCTGCTTTCTGCTGCTGTGATTATTTGCATTGCTAGGCACATGGAAGTAACATTCCTGTCTGTCATACTCTAGCAAAGAACACAATGTATAAGTAAAGCTGTTACATTGCAATCTCCCACTGAGTAAGTGAAATGGAAAAAACTGATTTGGAGCAGCTCAGATTAGTTAACGAGGTGGGATTTGAGATGTTACTGTTTTAACAGAAATTAAGTATACGGGCTTCTGTGTATAAAAGAGAACGCTGAGAACAAGACATTGAAATACATATCCCAAAGACTTTTAATTTTATCCAACATAGTTTAAAAGTTACTTTGAATTGCAGACATTTCTATAGACAAATAGGTGTTCAACTGTTTAGTTAAAACAAAAGTCTTCAATTTATTTAGTTAAAAAAGAAGTGTCATAGATGAATGTTAAGCTTGCTGACTATTTGATGTCCTAATAGTTTTTCAAACACATTGAGCAGAGTCAGGCCTGTACAACATGCAGCAAATCATACATGGCAACAAGAACGGTGGATTTGATTTCAACATCCCTTTGATACTGAAAAAAAATTAAAATCCTTGCTTTTTTCCTCAGAGGCTGGTTGTACATGGAAAAGCCTTTATCAAATTCTTGAAAATACTTTTTTCAGCTGGAATGATGTAGTTGCAAATTAACTGCTATTTATGCAGATCTCTGAAAATAACTGGCATTTTACTCAGGGGGGTTGATTTTGTTCTAACTGTCATCACTGCATTCTTCTAAACTCAAGTGATGTCTTTTGCAAGAAAGCTATTACATGTGATTAAGAGCTGCATACAGATCTTAGACTGCTGAAAATATCTGTTAGTGTACTGGGCTGGCATTCAGGGATAAACCAACACAATCAACAGTAAAAGCCATTAAAAAAATCTATTGCCAATTAGCACACACAATGAAGTTCTCTGTAGCAAACCGAAATGTAGATTCAGCCTACTGAACTTGGGCACCTCATTTCAGAGATCCAAGTCTCTTTCTGCCAGCTGTCTTTAGTCACTGGGAAGGGATAAGCTGAATTTTTTGCAGGAGGTCCCTTTTCTCTGTATCATAAGAACCTAGATTAATCAGGTCACAACTTCACTGCTACTTTTTATGTGTCTAAATTTAGTTAGGAATAATGTGGGCCACAGCTGTTAGATTTTAGTTAATACACATAGTAAATATTCTGTTGTAGAGCTGCTAAAAAAATTATTAGCACTGTGCAGCAGCATCTGTTGCAAAATCTGCTGACGGTTTAGGAGCTAGCAATGACTTGGCTGCATATATACTCCGTGCATGTGCACAAACATTAACCTCTCCTTCAAGGGAAGTGCAGGCTACGGAAGGTTCTGCTTAGGAGCAGTCAAATGAAGTGGCATAGTTGTTCTGGCATTGCCATGGGCAAGTTTCTTGAAGCTAGATTTTAGGTAACTGATTGACTAGGTAGTTGATTATTTGCAGTTCAGGCAGTTGTCTTTAACTGACAGAATTTTTTTCCACTTATAGAATTAATATTCAGTTTATTTCTATGTTTGGTTTCCACTTAGAGCTAGACTTTGCTTTTGGTTTCCACTTAGAGCTAGACTTTGCTGAACATAAATTTAGACATGTAAATCCGAATTAGTTTGAGATTTTCTTTATGATCAATACAGGTATCTTCAGAGAACTCTATCTGACCATAGGAGGAATGTTTCAAGATGTCAGATATATCTCTCTCCAGAGGCCCTTAATTCTCTTAATTAATAATATAGCAGATGTAGAGTGACTAAATTATTCTTGGACAGGTAAAAGATAGAATTTTGAAAATCAGAGAAGAATGATTCAGCAATTGCAATTGCCTACTGATCACTGATATTTGAACCTTTAAAATGGAAACCTTTGAAATTGCTGTGAAACCATATATGGGTAAAAAGGGTGGTTGAGATGTAAAAAGAGTCTTCCTGTTGTTGTAAACTGCAGCCAGGATATAGTGGGTATGATCTGATTATCTCTGTTCCAGGTATACACTGTGCAAATATCCAAAGTGGGAGAGTAGGTATGGTTTAAAACGCAGAAATTGTGAGCTTATAAGCAACTCAGTCTTTAAAGACTCTGTGTGCTTAATGTTATGATTCAATTGTAGGCTGTATGTTTATAAAGTGACTTACTACTGCTGTCATTAATTAAAGTAGTATCGATTTATGATGGCTATTTTTACTGCTAAATTGGGAAGTAGAAGAACATAGCCTGTTTGTAATTGCTGAGAGAAGAGGTGACAGCTCTGTGCTGCATTTATGAAAGGAAAAATGTATCCAACTCTTTCTTCACTCTTGCTACCTCTCCATCGTATCAAACACGCAACAATTGCAGCAGTCTAATGCTGGAATGTTCCTCCTCCGCATACGAGAAAATACTGAATCTTAATCACTCAGCTACTTGCTACACATGTTTGAAGGGCAGTAACTGCCTTTATACAAGGGCTAGTTTCAGTTGTGGGTAAACATCTCCATGCAAGCACTTGCTGAGCATAAGCAATGGCTGTGTGTATAGAAACAAGTTTTTGTCATTCAGGTCAGCAACTATGCACATTTGATTGGGCATGCTACCTGGTAATTGATGGTATTATTGAAAATCTTTGGTATATACCCAAGACAGTAGTTTTTTCACAGTTTACGGTTTCACTGAAGGGCTGGTTTTGTAACTGCTTATATAAAACCCAGGGTATATTCTTTCAGAAAATATAGGAACTCCTCTTTAAACATGTGCAAATAAAATAAGTGAATTTACATTAAAAGCAGAGAAATTAAAATGGAGTATCATTTAAGACATATGGCCAAACGTTAAACTTCCCAAACAACAGGGGAAGGTAGAATCTTTAGTTTCCAGTATCATTTTTAAAATAGCTTAGCTTAGGAAGAGGAGTTATATTTTTTAGAGTTTATGATCACTTTTTTTCCTGTTTTTTGAGATGGAAAAACTCTTGTTAAAAGAGGCTGGAGAATGTTTTGATGCAGACCATTGTAAGACAACTATTTTGACAGACGGTATCAGTGATGGTTTGTAGTCATAACATGAGAGAAAGTGTCTGTGTCTTCAGGAAGCTGCAGTCTCAGGGGATGTTCCCTGGAACCAGGGCCTGTGGAATTTTGGTAGATTGAAGGGGAGCATTGCAAGCTGATGACTGGGCTTTTTATTTCTATTTAGTCATTTGTGTTTTTGTATTTACTGCGGGTCTCTTAAAAGATGTCATCTTCTTGAAGCCTGGTCGCTAATTTAAAAAAAAAAAAAAAAAGGTCAAATGTTGGTTTGAACCTCCAGATTTCCTACTTACAACAATGTGGTTTTTTTTTTTTCCCTTGGCTTTGCTGATACGTAAAGACTGGCATGGAAGGACAAGCGACCGAACAAATGCTGCTGTGTACTCAAGTCAAAGGATCAGCAGGACTGTCAAATATCTAGGCATGTTTTAACTAAAATATTACAACTTGTAGTAGTCTGTTGGAGAAAAGGTATTGCATGCCCTTTGGTACTTGTTTACTCACTTGCTTCAATTCTACTTGAGGGGCTTCACCTTCCTTTTTATGAGTGTGGACTTTATTATGTTGCAAACTCAGAGGTGCCTGCCAGGCAGTATTCATCTGTGTGTGTATGATCGTAAATCTTGTAGTGCTGTGGATGGTGTATTTTGGTATTCAGTTCACTTTCTGACAACAATTATTGTACAGCTCTAGAGAGACACTGCAAGCATACTTTGTCCTCCTACTTGTTCCGTGTGTAGTCTAGAACAGCAACTTCTGTAAGTGTTAAATTATGTTTATTTCAATTTTTTTACTATTTTTAATGAAAATTGAGTTCATCAGTGTCAATGTTAAGTCACAATACTGGGCTGTCAATCTGTTTTTAATGTTGTATTTGTCTTAGGCATTGTATCCTCATTCCAGGGCAAAATTGTCTATGTTGTGTCCACCTGCTGAAGGATTATTCCTCTGAGCCTACTGAATTCATAGGACTTTGGCAGCTGACTTTACTTGGACCAGGATTTTACCCGCTTTTCCAATTCCAGAATAAAAAAATAAAACTTTACATTTATATATGGAAACCTGCGCCTGACCTTCACACAATATTTTTCTGTTGGTGACTGTGTGGTTGACAGAAAGCATTGGTCTTGTGGGAGATCTGCAACTTGCTGGTTGTTGTGCTGTATAGATGCCATATGTGTCAATCCAGTAACATAACCATGCATGTTTTCCTCGGGGGATGTGGTTTCAATAGTATCCTTTCCTTCTGCAGGTTTAAGTACACTTACTCCGCTTTTTCTAAAATAGCTTCTTGAATAACAGGCACTGAGCTCAGTCATGGGACAGATGTTCCAGCGGAAAGATAGGCTATCGAAACAGGTCCATGATTTCTATGAATACAGGAATTACAAGCTGTGGGCACAGATTGAAAACATGCTTGTAAAACCTTTTCAGTATATAATGAAAATACCTTTTCTACTTCAAAAGCAAGTGATATTGCTGGGTGGGGATTGGGTGGGGATTTTTCTTTATTTTGAACATTATCTTCTGTGAGTTGAAGATTTTTTCCCTCTAAAATACCTTTTGTTGATAACACATAGAGTCAAAATAGTAAGACTGATATTTAAGGATGAGGATAGTGGTTAATTTGGTTGGGAGGCAGTCTGGGTTTTGATTCCACCTTGTAACTCAAACATGTGATGTAGCACACCTAAGTTTAGAAACTTCGTTTAGCAGGAAGTACTTCAGTGTCTTTCCTTAGCAACCCATCCTACCAAAAACACACAAGAGCTGCTCTTCCTGGTCTATACTGAAGAATGGTGGCAAACTCCATGGTTTTAAGGTGGAGTTTATAAGCAGAAATAGGATAATCATGCCTGCAATTGCAGGGGATTGGAATTCAGTGGTCAGAGTGTTTCCCAATTATGTATTTCATTGGTCTGGTATTTTCAGCATGATCCTGCATGAGGATAAGGGCTGCCCTAGAAATCTAGAGCATCAGTTTTGCCTTAAGTGAACTTATCTGATACAAGGGAATTCATAAAATGGAATTAAATTTTTTTTTTTTTTTTGCAAGGATCTGAGCATTTTTGAGGTAGAAGAGGTGAAGGAGGATGACACCAGCTCTTAAGTGTTACAGCCAGCTGTTGCAGAAGTTGAGAGGATGGATATTCAGGGAAGGATAATTCCATAATACTACTTTGTTTTCTATTTTTCCTTAGACATTGCTTCTGGTTGCTGTGTTAGCTGGACCTTTGATCTCGCCTAGTGCAGAATGTTACGTGTTGTCAATGAAATGTATGATATATTTTGCATATCTTTTTCCAACAAATAACACCATACTGTATTTTGTGCTGAAATACAGTCCATTGAGGGGGACAAAATTGTTTTAGAGAGGATAGAGAACAAATGTCATAAATCATAGAAATTTTAGTGTGCACCTGATTATTAGAAATAATGAGCTTTGTATAAGAACCTGGTATAAGAATCTGGTGAAATGCTTGAATGGAAGAACCAGAAAGAGTAACACATGTAAGCTGTTTGTAATCTGATACCTGATGCTATCAGGTTAACTAGGGCTTCCCTCCCCACCCTTTGTTGTCACTATGTTAACCGAGTCCCAAACTAAACATTACCACTCTTTTTGGTTTCACATTGTTAGAATGTTCTGCTTTCTGTTACTTTTTCAGCAGTTTTATAGTATCAAAGAGAATTTATCACTGAATATTTACAGGTTCAACAAAACTGCCAGACAGTCTGTCTGTACCCTTTATAGTTTCTGGCTTTTATGTAGTAAGTTTCCAGTGTTTCAGCTAGAAATGGTACAGGGGGATTTTAAAATACCTGCTATACCTTGGATGATTTCTGATTATGTTTAAAAAATGTTTTAATACCAAGAATAAGCTCTGGCTGGATAGTACTAGATATAGTGCAGTATGTAGAAGTTAAACACTTTTACTGGTCTTGGGAGTCAAATTCAGTCAAAACATGAGTATGCATATATTTTCTTTTAGTAAGAACTAAATAATAAGCATAAAAGAGCTAAATAATGAGCACATTCTACAGACTTGTTTGACTTCTTGGGATGCAGGTTAACCCAGCTTGAATTTGCATGTTCTGATACTGTATTTTAGCTTGAATACCACAAAAAACCTCAAGTTCTCCATTTTGCTCTTCTGTATTTTCAAATACAGATTTGCAGTTTGCTTGCCCCCAGACCAATAAAAAATAAGTGAATATATGTCGGAGTTCACAGATTTGTTTCAAATGCATTGTGAGTTATAGGTTACATTAAAAGAAAAAAAAAAGAAAGAAAAGAAAAAGGTTAACCTATAAAGTTTGGGGGTTGGTACATGGAAATGTTCCATGCTAAAAGGTGCACATTGAGTCATAGATCATTTTGCCCGTCAGTAATTAGCTGCTGGTAAGCCAGTTAAATACCGGAAAGGACATTTAATCTGCCTGAGAAAGAAGACAGGCAGTCTTGCAGAAGGTGGTCAGTACTTCTTGAACACTTATCTTTCCTGAAAGTTCATGTCCTTTTTGGTTCTCACAGAATGCCTGCATGGTTCCCTTAGAGAGATTAGCTATGTAATCTAGCAAGTGTTAACAAGAGTAAGATCTCCCTGGTGAAGGAACCTTTGTCTTAGTGAATCAGAGCTCCTGAATACAGAGGTTAGTAAAGCGGGTAGGGAGTGAGTAGAGTAAAAGGAGAAGAAACCTCCAACGTTTTAGTCTAGATAGCAACAACAAGGATGACTGACAATTTGGTGAAGAGCCCAGCACTTCTTTTCATAGCTGTAGACAATTCAAAGGATAGTAAGTTGTGCTGCGATAATGGTTGTATAAGCTATTTTGAAAGCTAATATTTAGCAGTCCAGAGAGGAAGATTTTTCTTCTGCTGACTGTCAAGAGAGCGAGACACTGGCATGCAGTGGAGTGGGAACATGTCTGGATTCTCAAGGGAACTGAGAAGGAATTTGTGGTACAGGCTTAGAGGTACAAAAGATGTCATGGTTTTGAAATGTGACAAATTGAAAATAAGTTGCTAATGCCTTTATAAAATTTTCAAAACCTGAAAGCTCGAATTTCAAGGTATTAAGACTTTATTTGGGAAAGGAGGAGAAGGAATTAAATTACTTTTGAGAATAAAAGGGTGAAGTTGATAACCTGTTAAAAACTAGTACTGTGCAAGATTTTTCAAGTGGTAAAATTCAGTGAGTCCTTATAGCTGTGATTCATGCTATGCCTTTCAGCAGTTTAAACATTTAAAATCTGGGTCTCTGCTTTCAGTAATGATTGCAATGCTTGTGGGAATTTGGAAATGTGCTGATGTCGGCTGTCACAAAATGTTTTATTTCGTAAATGTTGGTTGCACTAGGTGTCTATGATCTGGTGTTACAGCAAGACTTTAATCACTGTAAATCTAGTTCTTTATTTTGCCTATGTAGAGTGTTATGCTACTCAGTTGTGGTTTTTTTTTTTTTTTTTTTTTTTTAAACCCTGCTTGTCCTGGCTTTTCATTGGACATCAGCATTTAAAATATAATTGTTATTGCCATGAATGCCCACTGAAGGTGAGACTGGAAAAGTGCATCCTGCTGTCGTTACAATTGATAATGAATTCTGGTCTTCTGAATATGGAAGTAGTGTAGATAAAAGCACTATTGTAAATGTAGGTAGTAAGCGATCAAAATGTTAAACCTAAGTTCTTACGTTGCCTCACTTTAAGAAGTGCTTAACATCACTTCTGTTCCAGCTGACAAATTAGAAGAATGGTAAACCGTTAGATGAAGAATGTCTTGAAATATTTTTGTTAGGAATCTTCCACTCCCTCTAAACTTGAAGATTGCTGTCTTTCAGTGAGTCTTTATTCTTGATGGGTTCTGAATGATGGATATGAACTTCAATGGTGTAATTGAAGGATTGGCTTTTGGCAGGTCTTTTAGGCCGCAGACACCAGTCAGGTGTCGGGAAAATGTATATACAGGTGACTTATTATGTCTTGGTGGACCTGCATGCTGAACATAATGATGGTTTTATAATGATGCTAGTATATCCAATGATTTCACAAGTGCTTTTAAATTTAAATCCCTTTATATGAAATATATAGGATTTTTAATTATTATATTAAAGAGATTTCTAAAATTAAAATAAAAAGCCTAGCCATCAAACTGTGAGAAGCATAACTTAATTTCCTCGGTCTATGTTTTTAGCATGACAATTTTTTTTTCTTGTAGAGAAAGATTAAGGCAAGATTAATCTTTTTATTTAGCAAAATTAAGTTCTAAAGGCTCTATTTCTTGTTTGCCAGAACTTGTTTTGAGTCTTAGGAACACTTCCTGTCAAATTTGACATATTGTGCCACATTGTTGAAGTTACTTGTTGGAAATCTCCCACCCTGGGAAGCAGAGATCTTGTTTTAGACATGGTCCAGAAACCTTCATTAAATTCTAGAGAAAAATGCAAGCTAGATGTGAAAAATATGTCTCTTTCTGTGTCAGGATATCACTCATGTCAGAAGTTCTGCATGTGGATCCTTCAGAAAGTGGAAACCATTAAAAGGTTCCTGCAACTTAATGCCCCCATATACCTTCTACCTTTTTTTTTTTTTTTACTGTCTTGTCCCAGTCGAAACCGATCACTGCAAACTTACAATCCTTTTCCAGCTGGAAAGTAGAAAAGTGTGAACACAATGATTCAGGAAAAACTGCAAGATCTTCTTAAACTTCAGTGAGAATAAAGCAGTTTGGTTACAGGGTTGACTTCATCTCTATATTGAAGCCTGAGTTATGATATATAGTATTAGTATATTGGTACTTGAAGATAATTCTGAAATTGGGCTGCACTAGAAGATGAATCTGCAGTAGAGGACTGAAGGCTTAAAGTTTTCTGTTTAGAAAGAGGTAATAGACAAGCAAAGGAAAGCTACGTGGTTCCCTCTAGCAGACATAGTATGCTGTGTTTAGGGTAAATTCTGCATCCGGATACAGCAGAAACCCATACCAATGTATTTCCAGATGTTTGGAAGGAAATTTTGTAACCACTAGTGGTGAAGCAAGGGACTTCTGTTTTATGTGTTGCTTTTCAGGTGATTAAGCCAGGATGCTTCTGGAAGTTAATGATGCTTAGTTTTTAATTGCTAGTATGAACAGCTTTCCTCGAGTTGGGGTTGCAAAGGCTGAGTGTCAGGTTAGAAGCAGGATTTCCCAGTTCCCTTACTTCCTACCAGACTACTGTTCTGTCATTCTTCCAGAGCAGCTGCTTATAATGCCTATCCCGGAGGATTTTGTTATGGCAGGCTGCTGCTAAGTAGGAGGCTTCTGGGTAACTCTGTATTGTGGCATGCTTGCTCCGTCTCTGCAAAAATAGCAGCACTTAGGCAAATTTTATCTAGTTTTTGTACTGTTGAGTCAAACTGCTGAAAAGTAATGCAGTTCTTGACAAGCCTTAGTGCCATTATGAGTGAAGCATGTTTAACAGATGTTGAAGTGAAAGATAGGCATGGAGAAAATGAAACTGTTGTGCTTTGTAATGTCTCAGCATCCTTCAGTTCTGAATTGCATGACTTGCTTCTGGGCTGCCGTTTTGGTTGTATCAGAGCTCTGGAACCTCTTCTAGGCAGGGCTTTTCTTCTGCAAATACAGCATTATTTTGCATCGCCAAAGACGTTTGCCACAGAAATTAGGGGGAATGTCCAAGTGAGAATATTCTGGTGGTATTGCAGGGCAGCAGTGGGGTGGATTCTGAATGCACAGGTGCCAAAACTTTCCAGTTGATCAGATTTTTGCTAGGGTGCTAGCAAAAATTGGAGGATTGTTAATTTTCTGAATGCTGTTCCAGTGAATTCTGTGATGAGAAGGAAAACAGGACAACTTTCTCAATTGCAGTCTTATGTATTTTATATATAATATAATTTAGAAAAAAAACCTAAGCAAAGTAGCATCTTTGTATTATTTAAATGAGAAACATAGGTACATTTATGGTCATTGGTAGAATTTAAAAAAGCATTAAATATTCTGAATCTAATTTTATGTTCTAATTCTAGCACAGCAGGAAGGGTGGATGTGAGATCCCTCTGTGTAGTTGGGGCTTTAGTTACATTCAACAGTGTGTGTATCGGTAGCAGTGGCTCTTGTTACAGTGCTGCTACCATTTGCAGCATTTTATGAAGACCTGTTTTATGCTAGTTTAGCCTGACTTTAATTAAAACAGCCTCTGTGCTGCTAGTCGTTTTTCTTGTCTCCCAGATATGATACCTACAAATGTATGTTAGGAAATACGTCCTTCAGGGCATACCAGGATGCTGAAGTATCCTGTGTGTGTGAGCTACTGTTCATTCCAGGTTTGAACTGGTCAGTATATTAGGCCTTAATTTAGACCTTTAAGAAGAAGGGGAGAGGAACAGAGGTAACAGAAGGCTGCAATGAAAGAAAACTTTCTATACCATATAAAGAATCTCATTTTACTTGAGGTGTATTAATTTTATTATAGTACCTTTCCTGTGTTAGTATTGAAACCCAGAGGTGTTTAAGCCATTTGTTTCAGACTTTCTACAAGTGCCAACTTTTTTGTGTTTAATTGCCATGTTGAAAGAATTGTTTTTCACCTTGGTGCTCACACTGACTCTGAAGCAGATAGTTTGTGAGGCAGTGGAGAATATGGTAGAGATCACACTGGAAAACTTGTGCTGAATAGCTGTCTATAATTTGTTGTGGCAGCCCTTAGGACTTGCTGAACTGATAGTGGCAGTTCATGTGGGATGACAATGTTTGTGCTGGTAGAATGTTTTTGGAACATTTGGTGGGATACCAAGTACGTGTTTCTAATACCACTGTTATCTCAGGTGCAAATCTGACTCAAAGGGCATGTAATTCCCCCCAACCCCCCCCCCCTTTTTTTTTTCTTTTAAAAGTTTCTTTTGTTTTCCAGTGTGTTGTCCAAGCACTTAAATGACTCACGTTCCAGTTTATAAATAAATACAATCCTTAACCTAGCTTGGCATTACAACTGTTTCTTCCATTTAGATACGTTTCCACTTTTTCCAGTATTTCCATTTTACTTTCAGGTTTTCTAGTGATCAGAGTGCCATGGCAACAACTATAGGGCCCTTCCCCACCTCTTTTATCTCTGTATCCTCCTTACTGTGTGTGGTGGGTTTTTTTGTGTATTTTCCCTCCCCTTAATTTTCTGATGTTTGATTTTTTTTCTTTTTTTTTTGTTTGTTTATGGGCAATGACTATCAAAACCTATACTGCTTATTTTATATAGCTTTTAATTTTAGATTACTCGTACTGATTTAGGCAGGTCCTTCTAACTGCTGTTTTGTGAAGTACTCTGTGGGCCTTGATAGTGTGTTTGACAAAATTGATTTTCTATATTCAGCCTGCTTCTGAATCTTCCAGATGTTTCTGTTGAAAGACATTACATATGCAACACACCCCTAGTGATTCTCAGTGAAACTGTTTCAAGAGTCCTTACTTAATCCCCTTAGTAAAAACATACAGCATTTTGTAATACTGCGTGTGAATTTTGCTGTGCAAAGGCTAATCGTTTTAATATATTTAAGACTGCAAACACAAACACTATGCCAAGGCATGCTAAACAGAAACAGCATCAGATTATCAAAAAATAATGGAAATAGCAGTTGTTTGTTAATTTGGTAGCAAGGGCCTGTGGTTAATTGCAGCATTTTTGACGAACCCTCATTATTAACAACTTAACCTTCTCTTTCAGGAATACTGAATCCTGCAGTTCTGCAACAGTAAATATTTAGTGTGCTTTTCCTCGTAATTCAGAAGGTATGGGAGCTACAGTATTTCTGGGGTTGATAGAAGTTAGGAAAATTGCTGGGATAACCCTGGAGATGGATTATTGGAATAAGAGGAGACAGCCTCGCTGCTCTGCTTTCCCTTCCAGCCACCCCTTCTTTACTGCCTATTAGAAAGGAGCTGTTGTCTGCCCAGTCTGTGTGAGGATAAGTCCCTTCAGGTTGTGTTGAGTAGCAGAAGGCTCTGCATTGATTTCTCTGTGGAAAGGAACAAATACTTCACCTACTGCTGCTCCTTGTTTCTCCAGAGAGATAGGGGATTGCAATTGCTGCCTGGAATACATGGGATTAAGCCATTAGCCCTGCTCAGCTCTGTTTTACCTAAAATGTCCTTAGGCCAGACTGTGTTACTGATTGGAAAATACTGGAGTGAATAGCTGTTAAATTGAGCTTGAATATCACTGTACCGCACTATTCTGTTCATTCTGGGATTCTTCTTAATTCTTTTACTAAGTTTCTTTGGCCTTTTTGAGCTACAAGTGCAGTGAGTTTAGACAAATTAATCTGGCAGTTATAATTCAAAGGATAATTTAATTTTAGTGTGTTTCTTTTTTGCCACACCACCTAGCTTTTGGCTTAGTAGTTGAATAACTGTTTATGCTGTGCGTTTAGAAGGCGATTTTGAGCATGTAAGCTGGGCTTCTGTTCTGAATTTCCTTCTGTAGGATGCGATCCCTCTCCACTGACGACGCATGAAGAGACTATAAAGACTAATTGCAATGCCCTTTTCTATTTTTACATTTAAGCTAGGCAAATGTGCTTTTGATAGAGAGGAGGTTTTTTGTATGTAATTTCAATATTCCAAAGTAAGTGGAAGGAATTGGTATCTGATATAAGAGAGTTTTGTGAAATAACTGGAAAACTGGTCAAGTACACTTAGTTACATTGTAACTATATCAAGAATTGGTTATATTGTGTGACCTTATAATTAATCAAAAAGTTACTGGGACAGTTTCTTAAAAAATTTCATCTGGAGCAACAAGTGATTAAACGGTGCAAATGGGAGGAACTAAACATAAGCTAAGTAATGCTGACTCAGATAAATATCTGTTAAACACAGCTATTATAACACATTATTTTTAATGTAGCCTAAAATTGAGTTTTTACCTTTAATCCTGGGGGGGGCGGAAATAGAAGGGAAAAGCCAATGTGCAGTGGTATGGGAATTTGGTTTGGTTTGGGTTTTTTTGTTGTTTTTTTTTTTTTTTAATCTAAACTGCTTTTGTTGCTTCCTTTTCTTACTTTGCTGTAATACACAGTTTATGAGAAAGTGATTGGTTTGTAGCAAAAAAAAGTTTTCACTTTATGGAATACTCTGATCAATAGCAGTAGTTTCGTACTTCCAATGTAGGTGCCATTTTTGTTGTTTCAGTTCATGTAAATACTTAGGACCTATGTATTAATCATCATTAAAGAGGAGTTAAATATAACAAGGGTTGGCTGATAAATAGCTTCAAGGATGGAGAAGGCTACAAAGGTAATTTTAAAAAGAAAAGTGTTTTTCAGTGAGGGGATCAGTGAATAATAACAACTACTGTGCAATTTATATTTTAAAGTAGATTTATTAATACCTGTAACTTGTGGTAAGAGCAATTCACCATTACTTCCAGAAGGGTGTTGTAGTTTGATTCTTTCTGATTTTCTTGTCAGTGCTTGCTTTTAGTGACATTTATGTAGATATGTGAAACCTCCTTTATGTGAACGAAGAATTATATTTAAGGCAGAGATATTATTATTATTTGCACTTTGAAACTCATTTGATATGATATGCTGATTACTGTTTGACTTTGCAAAGTTTCCTACCAATCCTTAGTCCATGGTGTTTGAGTTTAATGGTTATTATTCTTTGTCTAGCCCTGTTTCCTTAGAAAGATGCAGATGATCGTCTGGGCAGAAAACTGAGTTAATTTAGCCAATAGGAAGAGCATATATAGAGAGTTTGAATAATAAAATAATCGTGAGTAAGAAATGTTTCTACTGTTATTACAGAAACAAGAGCTTATTAGTGGTTTTCTTTTGTCCCTTTTTTGCTTTATTATCTTACAGGACAGAACAAGGAACTGCATTCCGTGGGCTCTTTCTGGTATTTTATTGATCGTTACAAAAAATAATGTGTTCTGAATTGAGTTTTTGACAGCACAGTCTATGAGCATATCAGAAGTAAACATGAGAGTTGTTTAGAGCTGAGCACAAGCAGTTGTGTGAGAAAGCTAAATCATGTATTTTTAATGTGCAGAAACACATCTTTTGAGCGCTTCCAAGTATTTTGCAATATAACTGTGTGGTGGGTTGACCCTGGCTGGATGCCAGGTGCCCACCAAAGCTGCTCTATCACTCCCCCTCCTCAACTAGACAGGAGAGGGAGAATATCATGAAAGGCTTATGAGTCGAGATAAGGACAGGGAGAGATCACTCAACCAATTACTGTCACGGGCAAAACTTGATTTGGGGAAAATGAACTTAATTTATTGCAAATCAAACCTGAGTAGAGTAATGAGAAATAAAAGCAAATATCAAAACACCTTTCCCCCACCCACCTTCTTCCTGGGCATGGCTTCACTCCCAAATTCTTTACCAACTCCCCCTGAGTGGCACAGGGGGACGGGGAATGGGGATTACGGTCAGTTCAT
>JAVKLA010000073.1:34400297-34430002 GCA_034782735.1 Sagittarius serpentarius
CGAAACACTACTTTAGTATTTTTTGCATCTTCCTTGAGTTCTTTTGGGTTTTACTTTTAAGTTCAGTTGTAAAAGGGGTGTGTTTTGGTTTAGTTTTTATTGTTTCTGTGAGGGTATCAAGTACATTATGATCATTGTTTCAGAGTGTTTTTCAGAACCTTTTGAAACAACTCCTATGCATTGCTCAGGATCCAATTAAGAATGTTACTCTTGTAGGCAGCTTGACTAGCTAATCCACAAAGTAGGCATTGGAAAATGTATTTAAATATTCAATTTCAGGACCACATTTGCAAAAGGAACACTTTGTCTTACTGTGAGCCTCATGTTTAAATATTGTCAAAACTTACGTTACAACTTAAAAGTCTAGTTTCTGGTGACAAAGATGCGTGTGGGAAAAATTTAAACTGCTTGAGTAAATGAGGTTAAAGTCTAAATAAATTGTTAATAAATATTAATCTTACATTTGTTAAGCTGCATGAATGTAGTAAACACTTGGAGAAAATTAAAGGGTATAGGTCAACAGAAAATAAGATAAACTCTGTCAAATTAAATGTGAACTGTAGTAAAGAAAGCCAAAAAAGATTGAGACACTAATTTTTCATGTAGCATACTTGAATGGAGAAACTTTCTACCATTCTACTGGCAGAAGACAGATGTAAAAATGGGGTCAAAAGACCTTCTAAAAAATAATGAAGATAGTCCAAAGCGCAGAATTACAGATCATTGTAATCTGGGAAATATGTTTGTTCTATTCTTTCTTTGTTTTTCTTCTGGGTATCTTCTATGGGCTACAGTGACCACATACAGTAAGTATACTGTGCTTCTCATCTGATTCCATAGGGCTGATGTTATGTTCTTACACGACTGTCCTCATTAACCTATAATCTAGCTCAGTGATCTGTACATTACATGGGTCATGAATATTTCTGGGATATTATGATCTGAATGTATAGAATTTGCTTACTAAATGAGCTTTCAAGTTGTATGTCATGTTACAGTGGAATTCTTTATGGTATCAACTGTTAATGGACCCAGCCAAATATTTTAGGGGATAAAACCATGTTTAATTTATAATAAGGTTCAAAGTTGTTGACTTATTACCCTCAAATGCAGTTTGTTACTATTTTTACTTCAATTTGTCATCGTGTTGTTATGGATTTTCAAATGAGCATATTGCTTCCCAGTCTTCATAACACAAATAATTCTCATGCTACAAAGTGCCAAGATTGAGGTTTCAGTTGCAGGTTTTAATTGACCTTGCTTCTCTGTGTCATGTTGTTATGCAATTATATGTGTGTGTATTTATATATGTATAGATATATCTACTATCTCTCTATATAGTTAGATAGGTAAAAATAGAAATTACATCATTTTAAATTGTGTATTAAAAATTATATACCTATTTTTAAACTGTACAGTCACACTACATTCTTTCCAGGGATAGCAATGGTCACCTTCCTTTCACATAGACCCCTGTCATGTTGTTGTCTTCCAGTTCCCCAAACTAGTTGTTGTACCGAAATGATTCTGCATAGTGTTATCTTTTGAGTAGTCCAAAATAAATTCCAGTGTTGGATGTTTACAAGAATGTCTCGGTACTATTGTTTATTTCTGTTTAAGGGATTGATAAGATTTGATTTTCCTTGAAATCCCATAGACAGCACCATCACACACAGAGCACAGGAGGCTACAGATGATTTGAATAATGGATATCTTGAACACAGCAACTCTCACCTTCATTTTCTTTTGATAGTACCTTGTGGCCATCAGTTGTCAGGGGGAGGGGGCAGGGGTCCTGCTCTTCTTCTCTTACTGTGAAAGTCTCCGGACAGAAAGTAATCTATTTTATCTTGACTTGGTCCTAAAATGGCCCAATAAGGAGAGCAACTCCATTTTGTTCATAATTTCCCAGACATTTCTGTAATAAAATTTTATCAGTCTCCTAAACGTGGCTGAACAGTTTTTCACTGTACAGGCTAGGTCTGAGGAACCTAATAGGAGGAAGCCTGAGTTCCACTGCAGAATCTGTAACAGGGTGCCCTGTAGAGGAAACAAATCTTTCCCCCTCCCAGCAGTGTCTGGCTTTAAGCTGCCTTATCTCCTCCCCACTTAGTTCCTTCTTCCATTTGCTTTAACTGGGCAGTCTGTTCAGAAAGCTCTTCAGATTTCATTTGTTCTTTTGTTATAACCCATATCTTAGCCGATCTCCTTGTCCAGCCAGTCTCTCCCTAGCTGTAGCTTGGTATTCAGTCTGTTGGTTTTTGTTTTTAGCTCTCATTCTGTAGAATCATTGACCAATTCCCTTGCTAAATCAGTCTCAAGCTTTCTTCTAAATTCCTTGTTGAGTCTCAGAATTAGTTTGTTTTCAGACCCAATGTGGCTCACAGCAGCAGCAGTTCTTGGAAAAGGTCTGCTCAACTCTGCTGGTACGTGCTTGATGTTCATGAAACTTCAGGAAGAGCAGCTGCTAAAATCTGAGTCTGAGTTGTGTGCAAATAATCTTTTAGCCTTGTAGCATGGGCAAAATAGATGGGGCTTTTTTTACCATCTTCTACAAATCTGTCTCTGAGATACAGGGCAGCATCTGCAAAATTTGAAGTTCTTGATCTTGTATCCCCAAAAATGGGATGCAAAGACTGCTCAGGGAAAAACTTGCATTGTTTTTAATATGTTATTTTCTAATTTGGTTCCTGCCTCCTCACTCCCTTCAGAAAGGGCTCAACTGTTTTTGGCTTTAAACCTTGCTTAGTGGATCATCCAGCTCAGCAGCATGCCTAGCTTATTGAATTTCTAAATGTGACTGTTCTTGCAAGTCTCTGAATATTTCAGACAAATTTGATTTTTAGCAAAATAACCACCTCTGTCTAGTGCTTCTTATGATTATATTAGGTGAGAGTGGATTTGGGTACACGTACTGTCAGTGAGACCGATGTAGAGCTTTCCTGAAATGGAGTATGAATTCTGTGTCTGTTATTTCCCAAAAGTAAGACTACTTGTTTTCTCTTATGTGTGCTTCTGGAGATGACAACAAACCTGTGTTTTAATTTGAGTGATTTTGATGACAGTGGTGATGTTTTGAAGGGGATGTAATTTTTTTAACAATCTTGACTTTGTTATATGTTATAGTGTTTTAACATGCATATTCTGTGTATAGGCTGAGATACAAAATACATTGTCATGACAGTGCAAAACACATCTAACAGGGTATTGCAGTTTAGTCCATAAAAATGGAATGTATACTTTCTTTTTTGTTTTAGTTTTGTTGGAAACTGTGAAATTGATTTGGAGATCAAGAGATACTTCTGCAGAGCTGGTGTGAAAAGTATACAGGTGAAATTAAATTTTTTTCTTTTGATTTTGATATCGAGTCATCACTGAATCGTTATTTTCTGATTAAATAGTTTATAAGAAAAAAAACAGTAATTGTGTAGTTTTGTTGCTTACTATTTTTTCCCAGTTGCTTAATATTGATATTGCATCATAATTTCAGTAACATGACTTAGCTGAAAGGGTAAATTCCTTTCAGATGTAGAACTGTTTTAAATACACAACATTTTCTACTGGAAAAGATGGAGAAAATTTCACATCAAGCCAATGTTCATGTGGTGTGTAGGTTTGTAAAGGGACCGTGGAGCTTAAATTTTTGTTTTATTTAATATTTCAGTGTTAGATGCAATTATATTAGTTTAGATGTGATTATTATTAGTAGCCTTGTCTTCTGATACTGTTTCTCAAATTTTCTTAACTTTCTGGGAACAGATCTCTCTCTCTAACGAGGAAAAATAGTATGCTTTTTCTTTGTGTGTCTTGAGATACCTATAAGCATTTACCTACTTTCGTTCTAGTATCTGTGGATGCCATTGTTTGGGTTTGTGCCACATTTGTTTACATTGAGCTATATAAATAATCTACTTCATATTTTTAGCAAAATTACCCCTAACATGACACATTATCATGTAGATGAATGCAATGAATTTGTAAGCCCTGCTACTTAGTGCCTGTGTTAAATTTTTTGGGTTTGGGTGACATATAAAGCAATATATATAAAATTCTTCCATAATCAAGAATTCAATGAATTAGAAGTGTGAGCATTGCCAGTGAATAAATTTTATTTAAAACTTGAACTAAAGTCAATTCCATTCCCTTTTTTTCTTGCCTTCCACAGATCCATGGCACTATGAGGGTTATCCTGGAACCACTAATTGGAGACATGCCCCTAATTGGAGCACTGTCCCTTTTTTTCCTTAGGAAACCTGTAAGTACTTTTATGTCTGTTTCTATTCTTTTTAGAATGCTGATGACAGTAGTCAGAAAATGATGGAGCAAGAATTAAGCAGCAAAAGGAAAGAATTTAGGAAATTGCTACCATTTGGTTGAACTTTCCCCAAAAAATAGTGGACAAATTTTATGAATAGTAGAAGAAACCAAGATGAATAATAATTACCTTGGAATTATGTTTTGTCAAAGTTGTCAAATTTTTCTTATAAGTCTTCTAGAAAAGGAAGATCAATAGATACCATCTAGGTTGTTTGTAAAAAAGCTTTCGTTGCTGTTTCTCATGACAGTCTGCAGGTGAGCATGGTCTAAGTTAAAATTCCACAAGATCTGGGCAAGGCTGTTTTGAAAACTGTGCTGTTGTTGCCACAAATTAAAATCAGAATGGGTGTTTTGAGATCACCCACTACGATGATTGAAGTTTTTATCCTAGATAGGGGTGGACAATTTCCATTACGTTTACCAATAACCTAAGTATGAGAATGGATGAAGCCCAGAGTGAGATGGAATTGGAGTTCAAAATGATCATGACAGTAGCAGAAGTTAGAGGGAGAGAGAGTGTCACGTAATTCAAATGAAATATGTGCTAGGCCAAAGTGCACATTTGGGCAGGAATAATAGTGAAACAAAGGTAAGCCAACAAGGTCTTGCTGGAATGAAAATTATATAGCTAGACTGGCGTGTGTAAACAAGAGGATTACCCACAAATGTTTTCAGTTTTAGGCACAGCACTTCAACAAAGATACTAACCAGTTGGAGAGTGTCCAAAGTAGGGAGATAAGAATAAACGACCCTCCAGGACAGACCAAAAGAATGGGAATTGTTTAGTTTAGAGAAGACTGAGGAAAACATGTTCTTAAAAAATGTGAAAGGCTTTTACAGATAAGAAACAGGCAATCTATTCTGCATATCAATGGCAGATAGGATAATAAATAATAGCAGCAAGGAAGATTAGGGCTGGACATAGGGTATGATGGAAGGCCTGAATGGCAGTGGTAGCTAAGTGCTGCAGTAGGCTGCCTGGGGACACTGTGAATCTCTGTCACTAATGTCTCTTTAAGAACAGATTGGACCTGCATCCATTAGGATTGACATAAGTATAGCTCTTCTAGAACCATTCACACAGACGGGCTCTTGAGGTTGTATTCAACCTCGTGAGTCTTGTAGAAGGTGAGTTCCTGGGCATTCAGAATGGCATTACCTAGAAGGGCTGACCATGACTTAATAAGAGTCAAAATACTTCTGAGTAATTAAAAAAGTTTTTAATTGTAAATAATATAATTATGTACAAACAGAGATTACTTTCAAGGTATTATAGCATCTGTATAGGATTCTACTGTGTTTTACCACCTTTTTTTTTAGAAGTAACTGGTTTCTTTATCCAAATGAAACTGTGATACACTTTAGAAACCTTTCCTAGGTATCATAGTTTAACCCCAGCCGGCAACTAAGTGCCACACAGCTGCTCGCTCACTCACTCCCACCCATTGGATGGGGGAGAGAATCAGGGAAAAAAAGGTGAAACTTGTGGGTTGAGATAAGAAGAGTTTAATAGAACACAAAGGAAGAAACTAACAATGACACTAATAACAACAATAAAGTGACAATAGTAATAAAAGGATTGGTATACACAAGACAAGTGATGCACAGTGCAACTGCTCACCACTCGCCAACCTATGCCCAGTTAGTTCCTCAGCAGCAATCCACCCTCCGAGGCCAGGTCCCCCCAGTTTATACACTGGGCATGACGTCCCATGGTATGGAATACCCCTTTGGCCAGTTTGGGTCAGCTGTCCCGGCNNNCCCACCCCCCCCCAGCCTTCTTACTGGCTGGACAGGAGAAGCTGAGAAGTCCTTGACTTAGTCTAAAGACGACTTAGCAACAACTGAAACCATCAGGGTGTTACCAACATTCTTCTCATCCTAAACCCAAGACACAGCACTGTACCAGCTACTAGGAAGACAATTAACTCTATCCCAGCCGAAACCGGGACACGAGGTTTCCCTGTTCTTTACTACCCAAACAACAATGAAAGTACCTGGGGATTTTTTGGCCGAACCAATATCAATTTGTGTCATGGAGTCTGGCACCGAAATGATGGACGTTCTTGCAGGATTCAATAATGTTGTAGTCATTCCAGACATATTTAAATTCTCTTGAATTGAGAGAATTAAAGAGAATGATTCTTAGATCACTGAAGAGGAAGAAAAATTCTGCATCTGAATAATTAGAAGAAAATGAGTTAAGGAAAGTTTTCTGAGCCCACGAACTTTTCTGAATTCGGGCCTATCACAAATTACCTGATAGTTACTTTTCATGAGAAGCTGTGTTTTATATGGCTGTCTTGCCTTTTCATGCTGAACTTAAATATGATCTTTTTCAAATAAGTGCAAAGAATGACACTAATACAGTTTTTGAAAGCTGGGAACCTAGGTGGCGTAGTCATACAATTTCAGTTCAACACTTTCCTCTACATTAAAATGATAGATGTCATCAAAGTTTGTGCTATGATAAGGCACTATAGGTAATGGATTTTTGCACCTTGGAGTGATTGATTCACTTCAAAAGCTGTAGTCTGAGTGTCGCAGGTAAGACTGGCTGACAAACACCAGTATGTCTGTTGGTAACTTGGTGCAACACTGGTAGAAGAACAGAGGATAGATAGCAAATGTAATTTTCAGTGTCTGAAAATGAGTAACAAATACTCTACAGTTCCAATTGAATTAAATCTTACAAAATACAACAGTAATTCTAGTCTAGGTTTTACTATTTCCAGGAAACTTCTTTTTTAATCTACAGATGCCTCAAGAAATTTTCACAGATGTTGCAAAGTATACAACAGTCTTACTTTAGAAAAATATAAAGAACATAATACACATTGCACACTTGCTGGTGGAAGATTCTTTGATGTTGTATATGTGTGTATAAGGCAGTTTCAGCACTTTGAAGTTTGATACTGCTTTTAATAAGTATCAGTAAGAAGGCTTAATAGAAAATGTGAATGTGAACATCATGGAAATTCTTACGCTATACAGACTTCTTTAAAGAAATTGTTTCCATCTCTTGGAAGTATATTTTCCATTGGAAGCATTGGATATGTTCTAATTAAACAGTAAAACTTGTGATGTCAAGAGTTAACAATTTCAGACTATGCTAGGTCATAAATTACGAGTGTATGGGTTTAGCCTCTTTGAAACAGTCTCAGATTGATCGTCTTGGTTTCCTCAGCAGTCTGCAACTCTAAAAAGTTGATCTAGTTTTCAAGGTTTGGGGGGTGGGAATAAATTCTTTACTTCAACAGCTTTAGAAGTTTGTTGTTATTTTCTTCAGTGAAATCACATTGTTGTAACAATTCTTTTGAACAAATGTCCTATGATAAATTTTTGCTAACTTGTTGAAAAGATAGGCTTGTATGGGTGTTTATGTATGGCCTAGGAAAAACTTACTGTCGCTTGTGTCATTTATGTGGCTTGTTTCGTGTGTGTAGAGAAAGCATGTGTGCTTGGGTAGAGGGAATGTAGACTTAAATCTTAGGAAAACATGCAAGAATTTGGAAATGTTTTGTGAATTATTTAGCGAGGTTTTTTTGAAATAGTTCATGCAAAACTGATAGAACATCATTGCTCTTATTTGGAAAGGGCTGGGGAATTACATTGAGATGAACCAAACTTGGATTTCCACACATTTCTTTGAAGCGAGTCTAAACATTAGGAGATGTCTGCTTAAGTTTTGTCTCATTTTTACTCTTTGGTTGAGCAGTATGAGTGTAGGGCATCTGTTAATGTTCACGTTTATACTAACAAACTAAGCAGGCCCGTGACAAGGATTGAACACTGCCTGATGGTAGTCTGGACTGTGTAATTGTTAGCGTACTCTCTGTTGTTATTTTGCTATTTAGTGCTCTCCCAAACAATTTCCAGACTCAGTACAGTGCCTAGCTCACTCATTACAGGGACCATCCAATAAACAAGTTAAATGCAAACACTATTTTAACTAAGAGCAGGGAGAAGAGTTGAGCTGTGTGGACGGAGGCTTTACATTATTTCCTACAGGAATGACCTTTCTTTGTGTTGTCGAAGTGGTTTGTGTTGTCTCTCTCAGTTCTGTTTTGTATTCACTGAGAAAGAAACTAGTGTACAGTACTTCTGCAGAAGCTGTTCTGACACCGTTGGTGTCAGAGCCGTGACCCGATGCAGTGTCTGTACTGCTTTCCTAGGGTAGGTACCTGCTGCAGCTACTACTGCTTTGCTGCATTCTAGGGGAGAGGTAGGAAAGCTGGCAGAGCATAGGGAGGGAGAGAGCAGCAGCGGGTGTGCTTGTAAGCAGTTCCTGACACTTCCTCTGTTTCCCAGTACCCTGCTCTGGCAGCGTTTGCCTGATCCTTTCATGTCCAGTACTCCCAAATACCTCTCCAGTCAGCTTTTAGCTCCGGTACCTGTGCACAGTCCTTTCTGTCCCTGATCCGCTCTAAGTGCCGTGCGTTTGTGAAGTGCTTAACTCAGACAACTTGTATCTGAGATAATAAACTGAAAACATATCAAATGAAACGCCTCTTATTTGTGGTCAGTAGCTTTCTGAACTTTGGGAGGGACTTTGACTGGAGTAATTTTGTCTTTACTCCTACCCCCATGCCACTTTATTTGGGGTCCAGTTGAATTAGTGGGGCAAAAAAGGATGGGAAGTAGACCAGAGTAGGAAAACGAAGAAGTCAATCCCTCCCCAAAAGTATTCGGTTACAAAAATATTAAAAGTGTTTTTCACCTTTTGTTCCGTTTAAAAACTAAGCTAGTGGTCAAGGTCTGAGCAAACTTAAGGGTGGATTGTTCAAAAAATGTATCTTTGAATCAAGTTATTCCATAATTTTGACGGTTACACATGGATGTTTAGTTTTTTCCAAGCAGACTTCTCTCCTCACTGTGGTGTGTATTCTTGGTGTTTATTTTTCGAACTTCTGTAGAAAAATGTAAAATAATGCTTATTATAGCAATACACAAGTTCTGTCCTCTTACTAGAGAGCAAGTGGCTGCAGCCAAGGAAAGCTTTTCTTCAGTATTTTTGTTAGAAGAGAGGAGGAATTAGTTGGCAGCTAGCATTAGATTTTGTTCTCATATTTTCCAGTAACTGGCAACAATTCCTCTTGCTCTGTATCATCTGTTTGCTGGCCTTGATGACTATATAAGGCAATGCTGCCTAAATTAATAGTTCTGAACATACTTGTTTAATGAGTTTACCAGTCTCGTATTTCTCAGTAATGCATGAAGTTTTTGATGCTACAAGAGTTCTTACTTTATATGAAACTTTTAAAATACTGTGTTTTGTTGTTGTTATTGTGAAGAAGGTACTAAAAGTTTCATCAGCTTATAAAATAGGTCCAATTATGTAAGAGATTCAAGAGAGAGAAATATGTGCATTCTAATGTTTTGAAATAATCTTTTAAATCTGACCTTCAGTGCTAGAGAGAAGTTAGCATTGTGTAAATAGTCAGGATTTGTAAGGGTTTTTGCATTACTTCTCATTATGTTAACATTATCTGTTTACCATATATTCTGCTTCTCTAAGTTTAGTTATCTTTTACTTTTAGAACAAAATATCACAGTTAATTACTTAGATTTTTGGTTCAGTTATAGAAGTGTATATGGCTTATAGCTGTACTACAAATCTGTAATTTTCAAAAGCTTGTTTAGTGGCATACTTAATACTGAAGGCGTGTCCTAACCCAATCTTTTTCTCTTAAAACAAACAAACAAAAAAACACCAACAAAAAAAACCAAAAACACAAAACCAAAAAAAACCCCCAAAAACCCCAACCAAAAAACACAACAAAATGGACGCATGAAAATACCAGTACTATTGTTCTAAAAAAACAATGGCTGGAAAACAGGATGCTTTCCAGGAAAAGTGGGCAACTCTTCCAAAGCTCTCATTTTTATATTCACAGTTTTGCCCTCTACTTGCTGATTTGAGCACTCTTCTCTCTCTACTCACTTTACAGATTGGTTCTGTTGTGTAGTTTTGATTTATTTACTATTGCTTTAGGTTTGTTTAGTATAGGCTGCCTTTGGAAAACTCAGTGCTGGATGTGACTTTCAAAATTACCAGTACTGAGAAAAATTAAACTCAAAAGGAGTGCTTGCACCAAGAATGAGTCCTAGTGAAATGGCTGAAAAAAACCCTAAAGTGATTATGTAGAATACAGAAGAATGTTGGTTTTGTTTGCTTTTAGTTGATCCAAAATCAGAACATATGAGACTGTCAGTATCTTTGCTTCAAAACTTTCTAATCTCTTTTAAAGGGGTTTGTGGAACACCTAGAAAAATTCTGAAACGTAGGTATTGTTATAATAATATTTGTTAAGAATGAGTCGTGTTGCTTACAAAGTAAGAGTGATTTGCACTGTTACTTTGTATATTTATAATTTGCTGTAACTTAGATTTTTTTATTTTTAATTTTAATAGCTTATGGGATGTTCTAAACCATCACAGCTGGAGCTTCCCCACTACCGTATTCTTCTCTCCCTGTGCCCTCCCATTCAGTGTTATTGTCTCTCTTATACCAGTTGACACTCCTGCTGCTGAAGGAAGGTGGTTAAGGGACATAAGCCGGCAGAATATTAAACACAAGAAGTGACTAGTTTCCTGTCCTTCAGACATATTTTAGCATCTTGAGCTGGCTCACTAAGGAGTCAGGAAAGCATCAGTACTAGTGTGAGGGTGTGAACTAAAATGCAGGACTGGTAGAAGGGTAGGAAGCAGTAGAAAGTAGAGGGAATTGGCTTGAACTGTAGCTTTGAGCAGTTGACATTATGGAGAATAGCAAGGTGCACTGGATTTTTGTAAGACCAACTGTGATCTTTCTTCTGGTCACCTTAACTCAAAAACTTGCCTGCTCTGTCTCTTACCCCCCCGACTATACATCTTATCTCTGTAGCAATTGTCTCACTTAAATCTTTAGACAGTTAAAACTGAAAAACTTAGCTACTGTTAAACACAGTTCTTGTACAGAGGTATGCTGTTTCCTATAGCAATGATGAAAACCAGTGTGATTTGTACTTTCTATGGTATTCTATAGTCAAGCCTTGTTTGAGAGGCTGAGTTTATTTTATGTTTACTGGGGAAATACACTGGATAATGTTCTTACTAAATTACTACAATAATGTTAGCACTTTAGCATTGTAGTGGTAATGGGCTGCGCTCTACTAACAAGACAAATTGTGCTAGTTTCTGCATGACTATTCACAAGTAGCAGAAGAGGGCATGTTAGTCCCCTTCTTGGAATAAATTTCTGAGAAGAAACACAACTTGTCCTATGGAATGGTGTCATTGTGCCCTGTAGCAGAACTTAAATTTGTCCTGCAGAAATCTTACACTTCCATAACTTGATTAGCAGGAAGTTGTTCATCAGCATTTTAAAATACGTTGTGGTTTCTCTTCTGAGAATTAGTAGTGCTTATAGCAGCCAAATCAAGCCACAAGGTTGGCAGTGTTTAGAGGTTGCCTCTTGTGCTGCTGTGAACTGGAGTTATGGCCCTGTATATTCTACATTCCAGTACATTCTTTTCCCTTTGCAAAGGTATCTAGGGTATTGAGAACACCAAGTATGTAAAATTCTCGTCGATTTTTAGCCTACCTTTTCTTACAGGATGCAGGGATATATATTTTTTTTTAAAACTCTTTCAATGTACGTGTTGCATGAATTCTCGATACAAAGCCTTGGTAAGACACAAAATTTCTTGGTTTTCAGGGAGGACACAATTTGTTTTCACTACTCTGAGCAGAGGAAGAATTGAAAGAGCTTTGAGTAACATGACACACATACTACATCAAAGTGTAACTGGGGTCTGAAATGGCTCTCTAGGCCAGCGAGCTGGCTGGTAAGAGTCTCTGCAAGACGTATCACCTCTCTCAGTTGCAATGTGCTGTGGAAAGACACCACATCATTTCTGGCTCCTGGCAGAGTTTCACTTGGTAACAAATCCTGAATGCAGTCTTTCCAGTGTCCTGTTAGTTCTGCCACAGAGAACCAGCTGGCATTCCCTGAATTTAGCTAAACTAAGAGAATTATGCATTGCTCAAAGCGATGACAGAGAAGGAAATAAAATTGTTACGCTATTTTTGAGATTTATGGGCCAAAACTTTTTTTGTGTAATTTTTTTACATTCAGTGCTTCATAAAGTGATTGATCAGCCAGCAGTCTTTTGCTTGCTCCCTTTTTCTCGGTAGGGCTCTTCAGTTTGTTAGGGTGGTGACGTTGCTTTAACTTACTGTCAGAACCACAAGTTAGTTGTTGTCTTCTTCAGCAAGTCGTGGCGTGGTAATACCCGAAAAGTAGAAAGAAAATCCTTGTTATTTGGCTGGACTATGGCTGGAAGGGCTCCCTCTTGTATATAAAGCAATACTGTAGATTTGACTACTCTCTCTGCTGTGAGTTTGTCTGCTCTCAGTGCTATTTCCATACTACTGCAGGTATAAGCTTTTTGTTGTCTGAACTTGGTGTTCCTTTTTGGAAAAATCTTTTCTGATGTTAAAAAGGTGTATCTTATGTTGAAGTCTAATTATGTTTGGAAGCCAGAAGTGCAGACTTGAAACAACCTTATTGAGAGGAATGTGGGAGTGATGGCGGAGGAAGAACACCAAAACAAACAAAAAAAAAAAAAGAAAGAAAAAAAGCATTTATCACTAATATCTGTAGACTAAGATTAGAAAGTGCTACTGCTGTGATAGCAGTGTGCTTCATTCCTGCTGGACTCTTCTGGTAGAACTGGAAAGGAAGCACTGTGGTGGGCAAATGTAGCAAATCTTGTCTGCAAGGAGAGCTTACCTTCAAAGCCCAGATACTAAAAGCTTGATTTATGCCAGGAGTTTGAAGGCTCTTATTCCTTCCAAAACATTTCATGGCTTGAGATTTATTTGCAAAGCTTTTCTAATAATCCTTTAAAGTGCTTAGCCTTAGTAATGTTTTTTAATTTCTTAGCTTCAACTTTGAATGCAAAAGGATTTGTCTTTAACGTTTCTGCAATTGACCTCTGTCTTTGTATTTATTCTTGTACAATAAGTGGATGAAGTTTCTGATATTATATATACTAATTGCATTTCTTGTCTAAATGGCCACTCTTAGTAGCACTATTTTTTAAGTTTCTTTGTGTAATTATTTTTTATATGCTTCATGATCTAATGAATTGGCAGCCTTGTTTTTGAGAAGAGGTGTGTAATAATGAAAGTACTGATAGTGAGGTTGTATGATAGGCACTGTATGTGTTTCATGTGCTGTGTTGCAACCCCGTGAAATGCTTTTTGGTCACATAAATTGAAAATCTTTGTTCTCAGTGGTATCTCATAGCTTGTTCTTTGTTTTGTTTTGGGTTTTGGCAGTTAATACAGAAACCACTATGATATATGTTTGTCTAGTGTAGGAGATGTTTCTCAATGCTGAATTTCAACATGCATTATGTTGCTCAATTCATTTAATTCAGTTAAGTCTATTTAGGAGACAGCACAGGACTTTGCTGTGTTAACTGCTGTATGCAATATACTAAACAAAGCATGAAAAAATCAAAAGGAAATGCAAATATTTTCTCATTTTTCTAGTTATTCTGAAAACATCAGTATATAAAACTGTTAAATATGGGATGCAGGTATGAACACCTTAGGATAGGGACCACTTCTTTGAGGTATTCATGGTGTGTATTTGCCTTCTAATTGGCCTATGAATAATGAAAAAGGGAATAAGTCATGTAATAAACTGGGTTCTTTGTCTTAAAACAGTATAAAATTACTTATTCCAGAGTCTTGGTAGCCTCCATAGACTTTTAAAAGTGTGACATAATGTAATGTCAAAACTTGTGATTAGAACATGAGAACCAGTCTGAAAACACAAGTTGTGGTTAGTCTTATCAGCTACTACCAAGCTACATGTATGTTACACTACTTAAACATTCGTGGGTTTGCAGGATTGAGGAAGTAGTACAAAACCAAAGTTATTCATGCCAAGTTGGATTTTTCATCCTGGTTCAATTATTTATCTCTTAACATTTTTTTCAGAGTTAAGGTGAGCATGAGATTTGAGAACTTATACTAATAATTTGCACCATTAATTTTCAAAGAAGAATACACTGAAATTACCTTCAGTTTTCTTAAATATAAATGTTCTGGGTGTTCTAGCTCATTGTTATTGTAGAACTGTACAAGTAAAGCATACATACCAATGTAAAATAACCCATTTAACAACAAATAATTTCTAACAGATTTTCTTTTGCATTTGGAAATTAAAAACCTGATAGCTTTAAATTGATATTCATGTAGAAAAATCATAACACCTTAAAAAAAAAAAAAGAAAATGACAACTGTTCAGGGTACTGTATGAGTTTTAGGTAAGATCTCATCCACTTGTGGAAGGTATTACTGCCACTTAGCCTTGCTACCATTCCATAAATAGATGTGCCTTAGCAAACTGAGCTTCCCATCTACCTGAAGAGGACCTTTTCCAATCCAGTTGTTAACTGTGCATTCCCTTGCTGAAAATGTTAATTACAAAACTGTTTTCCTAATGTGTGTTCATCTCTCGCACAAAACTTCTTGTAATTGCTTGGGTGACAGCCTGATCTATAATTGATAGGCATTGTATGCTAATGGAAGATAAATTTGAAGAAAAAGAGGCAGAATTTGTGTCTAAACACTGGCTCTTGAGCAAATGGGACAAGTGGTTTTAACTTTCTTTTTGTCTGTTTGAAAATGAGCCGATAACCTAGGTGTCTCAAAAGCATTTTCTAAAATGCAGTGTTTTCAGCAGTATAGGAAACTTTCACATGTACTAGCTGAACTCTCAGTATGTTTATTAGAATATGGATACATAGTCAAATAACAGTGTGGTAAGTGATGATGTGAATTCCATAGCCTATCAGTTCCTCCATATTAGGTGTTCAAGTACCTACTTTTTCTTGTTAAGGTAGGTTAGCCTTTCCTCACTAAAAATGATCCTGCTAGCACTCTAATGGAAAGTGGGCAAAACTAGTTTTAAATGAGATATCTTTAAAAAAGACACTGAATAAAAAATGGTACTGGAGCCAATGATATCTTCATGCTTTCACCTGAAGAATGATGAAAGTCAGCAGTCTGTGTACCAGGCTCTGTACAGTCTCTGTACAACTACTAATGATAGTATTTTTCACTTTAGGTTCGGACAGTCTGTTTTCAGATATGACAAATGTATATGAACAAGTAGATGGCTTAGGCTGAATTTAGTTACCCTCACATGTGCATCTAGTGTGATTCTCTGTAGAGAGGGGACATCTGAAACAGGACCTCTGACCTTCTGGAGACACTACTGGATGGGATTCTCCCATGATGGGGAAAGCTGGAAATTTTCTGCCACAAGGAAGATGACTCCTACCCCACCTGCAGATTTGCAGCTGTGGAACAGATTCAGGGTCAGTGTAGCAAAGGAGGGCATGGGAGCATCTAAGCCAGCAGAGCCTGAGTCAAGCTGAAGCACCAGGAGGAAGTGGCAAGTGATAGTACTGAGTGTCTCCCTGCTGCAGGGGACAGAGACCCCCGTCTGCCATTCTGACCTGTTGTCTTGGGAGGTTTGCTGCTTGCCTGGGCCTCGGATTCAGGATGTTGTTAACTGTTAAAGCTTGTCTGGCCCTCAGACTATTTACTCACTGCTGCTCTTCCATGTGGGCACCAACACTACTTCCAGGGGAGATCTGGAAAACATCAAGTGTGACTGCATGGCTCTGGGTGCAGTTCAAGGGTACAGGGGCCCAAGCAGTGATCTCAATCCTGCTGGTAAGGGAGAAGGGACAAGAAAGTGATTTGGAGTAGTCAGGGTGGGTTTATGAACAGGAAATCATGGTTAACCAAGCTGATAGCCCTCTATGAGAAGATGGGTGGCTTGGTGGATGAGGGGAGAGCAATGGATGCTGCTTATCTTGACTTCAGTAAAGCTTTTGATGCTGTCTTCCACAGCATCTTCATAGGTAAACTGATGAAGTACAGACTAGATAAGCGGACAGTGAGCTTGACTGAAAAGTGGCTGAACTCATAAGGCTCAATGGGTTGTGTTCAGTGACATGAAATCTAGCTAGAGGCTGGGGGCTGACTAGCTGGAAAGCAGCTTTGCAGAGAAAGATTTGGGGTGTCCTGGTGGACAGAAAGGTGAACTCAAGTCAGCAATGTGCTCTTACAGCAAAGAAAGCCAACACCACCCTGGGCTGCATTAGGAAGAGCATTGCCAGCTGGTTGAGGGAGATGATCTTTCCTGTCTACACAGTACGGGTGAGACACATCTGGAGTCCTGAGTCCAGCGCTGGGCTCCTCAGTACAAGAGACATGGACATGCTGGAGCGAGTCCAGTGAAGGGCCACAAAGATCATTAAGGGACTGGAGCATCTTTCATATGAGGAGAGGCTGCAAGAGCTGGGCTTGTTTAGCCTGGAGAAGAGAAGACTCAGAGGGATCTTATCAATGTGAATTCTTGCAGTACATCCCATGATACACCTTGCCTTTCGTTTTGGAATATTCCGTTATTAATTCTTACTACTTTTTCTGTTGAAAGGACAATGATTTTTTTTTTTTTTAAATGCTTAATTTGTTACAGGTAGGCTATGTGCTTCATAGGTAACATTGTTGAAATATTTTACCACCATTACAAAAGTATATTAAGTAACTGCTCCTTATGTAAGTAAATGTATTATGTGTTATCTTTAGTTGAAGTATTCACAAAGGAAATCACTAATTAAATTATTAATAGCTCCTTTATAAAAGAATGGTATGTACTGGGGTTTTTAAATAGAAAATGAATGTAGGGTGATTATTCTTGCATGTTTGTGGAAAGATGCAACATATGTTCTTGTAGAGTTTTGTTGTTTTGTTTCAGCATTTAACTGAACCACCACAATTAGTTTCTGAACTGAGGAATTCCAAAATTCTTTTAACTTTTTTCATGCAGTTATTCTTAGATAGGGTTAGTTGGTTTTGGAAGCATGGTGGTAGTTGGGTGGGTTTGGATTTGTTTGTTGCTTATATTCAATTAACTTCTGTGCAGTTAATAGAAAGTTTTCAGTGAGAAGGGAGATAAGGAAACTCAGTTCTGTTAATTTTGTTATATAGAATTAGAAGATTATAGGATTGAAAAGGACATTAGAAATTAGTTGTTAATGCCAGCAGCCCTGAAACAGAGTAAGTACCTTTATAGCATTTGTATGTCTAATATTCTGTGCAGATTTCCAGTGAAGGAAATATATATAATCTAGCAATGAGTTATCTTTATTAATTATTTCTGAGGATTTTTCTGGCTTTGATATACTTAATCCTGTTGATACCTTTCTTCTTTACTGCATCAGTGGTAGAATGAATTTGTCTCTTTGTCATTGAAAACAGCCTCTTCTGTGTTTGCAAGCTGTTGTCATGTCCTCCTTCCACCTTCTAAATCCCAATCCTTTGTTCTTTCCACTGGTCACGTCTTCTAGATCTCTTATTTTCGTGGTCTTAAATGGGATTCCTCATCAGCTTATTATACTTTCCTAATTCATGTTGATGACTGTTCATCTATAACATGTATATGATGAATATGAAAATATTTCTCCAGAAAATAGGACCACATTTCATTATTTAGTATTTGTTGTATGTAGTAGTTACTGTGTACCCATGTATATTGGGGCGTGTATTTATATGTATGTGTGGAAGGGTGGATAAGAGGATGGTGAGTTGTTTTTATAACTCTTGTTTCAAAAACTGTGGCTAAAAATTCTTTAGAATGGAAGAAGTTTTGGGTTTCTGCTTAAGATCCGGGAAACTGGTTGTTAACCCTCCACTGATCAGAATTTATAGTGATCAGGTTTATTTCTTTGGTGTTGTGAATTCTAAATTGCCTTTTTTTTTTTTTTTTTTTTTTTTTTCTCCTTCTTCTCCCTCTTTTCTCTGTAATTCACAGCTTTTGGAAATTAACTGGACTGGACTGACCAATCTTCTGGATGTTCCGGGACTGAAGTGAGTATGTAAAGCAGTGTTTGATATTCCTCCACCCCGATAGACCCCGGAAAATCTGAAGACTATAAGCTAAATAATTTTAGGTTAAATGACGCTAAGAAGTTGTTTCTTAATTTAGAATTATACGTAATTGCCCCATATGCAGAAGGTAGTGATTTCATTACACTTCTGATGTACTATCACTTGTATCTAGTAGGTCTTGTTAAAAACATTTTGAAAAGATAATTTTTGGTCTGCTTCTTTTAGTGTGTTCAACCTTTCCAGATTTCCAGAATCTTGTGAATTTCCTCTCTGCCATCTTCCAGGACAGCAGAAAGACTAAGAGCCTTATTTTTCACGCCAGTGGGTTCACAACATCTTGGCTTATGGCTTTGTATGCCAATACATCTCTAGTTGCTTGCGTAAAGGTAGTTAGAAGTACCTTAAGACACTAATCAAATTAAATAAACTTTCTAATCTCTTCAAGTACTTACTTTTAAAGCTTTCAGTTTCTTAGGTAAAGATCAAATGCGGTAGCAGAAATATTGACCATATATAGCTAGAAAAAAATGCTTGGCTTATTGAGAGCTTTTCAAAATAGCATATGATAAAACCCCAAAGAAAAAAGCAGAAGTAGAGATGAAAACCAAGCTGCTTTGAATCATTGCAATCCTGATAAGGTTAAATCCATGAATATATTCATAATTATCAAATTGTAATAGTTACCCAGGGGCTTTTTAATATTGAGACAATGGCTAAGGGGATAATGGTGTATCTGATACACGCTTGGATTTTGTGACTAGTCCTTTTATTGGATCCCATGCTCTCAAGAGTTGGCTGACTCCAGAATTATTTTTTATTGTTTAAAAACAAGAGTTTGGATTTAGGTATTAAATTAATCCTTTAGTGCTCAATTGCTTTGAAACGGTTTTTGCTTTACTTACGCATGTGAGGCCATTGCATGGAATCCCAGCTGAACAGTTTAAAATTAGAACTTGCATTAAGTAGGTTAATGGCTGCAAGAATTGCTTATGTTTCAAACCTGCTTAAGACTGCCTCCGAGGAAAGAGGTTTACTTGATGGGTGAGAAAATGGCTTCCAAAATACAGCTCCTGAGTAATAGTTTGCTCTTTTGACATAACACTAATAAATTTACATTCAGTACTTTAAACTTACTAGGCTCCTGAGATTCATATCATGCTGTGTGTTTGCCTGACTGCAAACACAAAACCTCAGATGTAAAAAAGTATGGAGAAGTATCTCGAGTTTATGGTTTCCAGAGCAACCAGGCTTGGCCATATACGCATAAAATGGTGCCATCTAGATGTGGTATAGTTTCTATAGTAACTGTACTGAGGTGAGTCACGCTCTCCCTTGCCAAGAGATTTCTTCAGTGCTGTATTTGTTTTTCTTACCTTGCGTATTTCGGTATGACAGCTTGACATATTGTAGTTGTTAAAAACAATGATGAACAAGAGATTGCTGCTGCCACAGGTACCTTTTTCGTCCCGCGGCTGTTGGCTACACACTAAACCAGTTATTTTTACTCTGTTTGCAAATGTCTTCTACTAAATGAATTTCTGCATTTGCTGCTGGAAGCTTCACTGTCAGCTGTTAACAACTTCCATTGCACTTCATGTATGACTCTACATGGAGAAGGACACAAAAGTAATTCATATTTCATCATTAGTACAGCTTACAGAAGAGTGGAATTAAAATCTCTATTTGAGGAGGAGACAAGCTCTGAGAATACTCAAGGGCTGTCAGGAGGGGATGTGGATGATGGGAAGATGAATTATGTTATGGTTGCTTGAGAATAGTAAAAATACTCTGTGCAGCCACAGATGTGCTGTCTCTGTGGTATGTATAAAGAAGATGTATGAAAAATACATACCTGCTTATTCTGTTACCAAAAATTAAGTAGAGCTAAATAGAGAGCAATACAAAAGAGTTGGTAACTGTCGATTGTATTTCTGCAATGAAGCACAGCTTTTGAAGACACTTACTCTAATGAACTATATGAAGCATTTCACACCTCTCATTTTTGTGAACTGAAAAAATAATTGTACTTAGAATCAATGACTTGAAGAGTTTTACGATCTGAAGAAGCTGTTTATTGATGATGTATCAACACAAGGGTTTAAATTGATACACCTTTCTGTGTTGCTTGATCAGTGATTTGTCTCTGGTTTCCGTAGATCAGATCTCTTAGTTTAAGTAATAAGATAATTGAAAAGATTGTCATTTTTGCCTTGTATTCATGAAGAATACCTTCCATCTGGGAGCACCCCACTTGGCTAATGTTTGGTTAGATAAGTTTTAAACAGCTTGAAAGTGTCATGTTGTTTTAGAATTCATTTAATTCATTATTTAGTTATGATATTCGGTATTCTTTTTCAGCTCCCTGTTTTTAAAGATGGAATATCTGCTATTTCCTATGGGTCCAGTTTCTCTGTGTAAAATTCTGTGAAATTCCATTAATGCTGGTTCATTTTTCGTATTCATTTTTCAGATGTTTTAGTGAAATTCAAGCATTTATGTTGGGATAAAATTGTGAGACTCACCTTTGGAATCACAGAGTTGGGGTTTGCTCCTAGCATAAAAGATTGCCATCCCAGTGATGGGGCTATGTTGTGCTTCAGGCTGTTTCTTTCTCTTACTTAAGGGGTTTTTATGCCTATAGCTTATTTCATAAAGTATGTGATCTTAACCAAGTACTAAAGAGCACGATAGCCTTTCTTTCAAGGCAGCTCTGGTACCATTGTCTCTCTTGCACTGCTCTTTTGCTTTGTCTGAACTAGGTCAGTTACATTTTCTCCATTAATCATCTGTTCCTAAGGCATGCCCTTTATTGAGCATAAAGGCAGAGCTTTCTCTTCTTGCCAGGTATGGACACTAACAAAAGCAGGAACAAAAACTTACCTGATCTCTCTACTGGAGACTTGTATTTTGAAAAGTGTGATTGTTGCTTGTGTAGTTACCATCACCTCAGCTTTTTTTTTTGTTTGTTTGTTTGTTTGTTTTGTTGGGGGTTTTTTTTCCCTTTTAATATTAAGACTGGTTGAGGTGTTTATCTCAAATTTTTAAGTCAACTCTAACAAAATAATGGGTTCTATTTTCTTGGCTCATTTTAGAGAAGGTTTAGCATACATGTTTTAGGGTTCAGTGTTCATATAGAATGAAAATCTTTGTAAATATGATTGGATAGGCTTTGCAGGAAAGGAAGGGGAATATAGACTCCTCTTCAGGACAGATGTGAATTAACTCACAGAAGTGGAGAGGAAACATTGCTTCTGAGCAATATCTTAACATTGTCCACTGTTGCTTCTTTCAGAGAATAAACAGAGGTCTGCCCAGACCTGTCCATTGATCTTGATGCAGCCTTGAGTTTCTTCTGTTCCCACTGTACTGGATGCCATTAAAAAGTCAGCCATGTTCTATCATGTATCATAGTTAATCTAGATTTACAGTGGAAGTGGGCAGCCAAGGGGATGCAGGCTGCACACGTTGCAAATCTCTGGCATAAAAGATCAGTGTGAATTTGAAATAGGCCAGATTGTACTTAATTGGTTAATTCTGTTACCCATCTCTACCATAATATGTTTATTGCTTGCTGCAAAATTTTCTTCCCAAATGAAAACGTTATATATATATATATAAAAAAAAATTCACTGCACCTTTTGTGTTTTTATAGTTATGCTAGCTGCTGAGTCACAGCTACTCCCAACTTGCAGAGTCAATTTTAGAAAAACTTCACAAGGTGATGACACACAAGTGCTTCATTTGAAAAATGTTCTAAGTAATCAAACATTATCTGCATCTTAATTTCATAAAGACTGTAAAAGGAGAATCATAAAGTGTATATAGGAGGAGAAATCATTAATCCCTGAAGCAGCTCCACCAGCTTTAGCAAGAGTATTCCTGCAGTTCAGTATATCTCAAGTATTTTTTAAATTTTCTCTCTGAACCCTAAATCTTCCTGGATACTTGTCTTCCATGGTGAATTGTACCACTCCAGTTCTGCCTTTTTGCCAGTGTAGGCAATGTGTGTAACCTGTGGTGTTGGTCTGACAATGTACTGATTTGTTGTCAGCTCAGACCCAAACTGGATGAACTCATGGCTTAGGAAATCTTTTTCTTGTCGGTGTTTGTGGAGGAGTATGGGGCTGGGTTTTTTAAGTGATTCATTACCAGCGTGATTGTACTGCCACTCCCTTTTTGCCAGAACAAAACCTGTTTTGCCTTCCCTAGGCTATATTTTACTCAGCCACAAGCACGTTTTCTTTGTATTTCTGTTTAAAATGATGGTCCTCCCAGCTCAAGAGGATAACTTGTTTCATAACAATACAGGAATGGTTAGCCAAACTTTCAGGGACAGTTAAATCATTATTGAAATACAGAAGTAGATTAACAGTTAACATCTGCTTAGTTATATGCAATGCAGGCAAGAAAACTTACGCAATAGCCTTTTACCCTGGGTGGCTTTAAAAGGCAGGGGTGAGGGGGGAACTTGGCCGTGGCAGGAAAATGAGAACTTCATATTCATGCTGTGGTTTCTGCTATTCGGTGTCAGCTGCTTCCACCTGGTGGCCTTTTTGGCAATAATCCTTTATTTAAAAAAACAGTTTAAAAACCGGGTGTCTTTTACCCCACTCCACCCCCCCACCAACCCCAAGGCAAACATTTTCTCCCTTTAGGTTGTTAAGCAGCAAAAGGAGTATATTAGTGTGACATAATGTGTTTAATTCTCATTAAATAACTGAGGATTATTTTCTCCAACAGTGGCTTATCAGATACAATAATATTGGATATAATATCCAACTACCTGGTCCTTCCAAATAGAATTACAGTCCCCCTTGTCAGTGAAGTGCAGATTGCCCAGTTGCGGTTTCCTATACCAAAGGTAAGCATGTTTCTGTCAATAATGTGGCATTTAGTTTTTTCTGTAGTAGTAACTGTTAAAGATATGCGCCTCTGAGTGAATTTCTAAATACAGTTACTGCAGTAGTACAAGTTATCGTGAATTCAGTCACTTAAAATAATTGATTTAATTTATAAATAATTTCTGTGGAGTTAATGTTTCATAATAATGCCAAGAAGGACATTTTTGTTTTGCTAGACTCTTAAACATATTGCTTGCTAAAATATAGTTCAGCTGCATAGACTAAAAATTAAGTAGCATATTTTTTTATATTACCACTGTAAATTATTGTTAGTGCTCTTCACTTGAAAGTTGCTACTATTTATTGCTACCCACTTTCTTGATATAACTGGCATTTTTCTGATTGTTGATGACAGTTTTTCTGTTCGGGATTCTCTTGAGTGCTAGGTCTGCTGTGTATGTTGGGTCATCCTTGATATCCTTCCATTTACAGCGTGTCCAAACTAAGTTTCATGTTAAGGAAATTGCAGTGGAAATTATAAAACGTATATTGCATAAATTGTGATGACATGGAAGCTTTGCGATTACTACATAAACTCATCTTTTCCTTTTTCAGGGTGTTCTGAGGATACACTTTATTGAAGCTCAGGACCTGGAGGGGAAAGATACTTATCTAAAAGGGATTGTCAAAGGAAAGTCAGATCCTTATGGAATCATCCGTGTGGGCAACCAGATTTTCCAAAGCAAGGTCATCAAAGAAAATCTCAATCCAAAATGGAATGAAGTTTATGAGGTATAATCAATAAGAATACCTTGTTGTGCATTCTGTAAAGTTGTATTCTAAAGTTTCTTTCGTTAAAGCAGATACTTTGGGACTTCCTCAAAGAGCTTCTTGATGTCTGCCTCTAAAAGCCCAAAGTTCTGTAACAAAACAGAAATTCTCCATTGATGTGTATACTTTTTTTGGTCTGGACTAAGCAGCAGTAATTCTGGAAAGCAGTCTAGTCTCTTAAAGCCAACATTAGCAAATCGCATCTGAAAAGCTCTTATACTTGCTCTACTCATTAAATTACATCTTTTTTTAAAGCATTTGCTTATTGATGTGTTTTAATACACAAAGGCACTGCAGTTCAATGTTTTACTGTTACTATGCCATTTAACAAAGCTAGTTAGTTTTACCATTGACAGTGTCATCTTACTGTACTTCCAGGCCTTAGTATATGAACATCCAGGACAGGAGCTAGAGATTGAGCTCTTTGATGAAGATCCAGATAAAGATGACTTCCTGGGAAGGTAAATGTTACAGAGAATATGTCTGTAGGTATTGAAAAGAGATGAAATATTTTGATGTAGTCTTTTTTTCTGTTTCTTTTTGCATTTTATTGCAGTTGTAGTTCTATATTACTGTATTTATAAATAATCTTTTCAAAATTACAGTAGTAAGTAGATCCCTAATTACTTCATATATGTAAATATATGTATATAAAAATGTGCTTGTGTGTGTGTAGACACATCCATATGTTTACATATTTAAAAGAAAAATAAGGTAAGTATTGTGGGTACCCAGGAAAAAAAAAAAGGGGGTTGGTTTTTGGAGTTTTTTTGGGGGGGTGGTGTTGCTGCTTTTTTTTTTTTTTTTTTTTTTTTTAAATATAGGAATTGTACCCTACCTGCTTTAATGTTTGTAAACTAGCACCAAGTCTTGATTATTTCTTCAGGCAAAGTTACTATAGCTTTATAACTGTGTATCTTCTTCATCTTCATAGTTTTTAAATGGCTATCTCACAGTTTATTTTTCTCTAAGAGCTGATCTTAACTATTTGATTAAAGAAAAAAATTTGCTGTAATGCTTTTGCAAACATTACTCACTCTCAGATTCCATAGGCCTACCTTTAGTGTTTACCCATAAACATTTCAGGGTTTTAGTCAGCTTCTTTCTCCAGTAATTTGTCACCTTTATTTCTTGCAGAGTTTTGGAGCTTCCCATTGTTGCTTTCCATACAGAGTAGAACTCCCTTATCTTTCCAGCTCCTTCTCTCTTAACAGGAGCAACAGTACCTACTTCTCTTCTCATTAAAATAAAGAAGTAGGTAGTACAAAGGCTTCTTTTCTTTGCACTTCCCTAATCTTACACTGAAGTGGTGGGGGGGGAAAGTGGCATAATGTGTACATCAGTACTAATAAAATAAAAAGCCACAACAAATATTCATGCACTGGCATGCAGTTGTCTGCCCTGTTTAATTTTTAGCAGATTTCCTGGTATGTTTTTACTTTGTATGAACTAGCACTCTCCCAGACGATGCCAAAGCATGAATTTGGTCATAGCATATGTCCAGGGGCTATTTCCAGTGGGTAGTTTGGATGTGGTCACTGTTTTGAGAGTTCGGTTATATGTATGTGAGCCATATTGTGCCAGTTGCCCTCGTAGCTGCAAAACAGGCTCTTATATAGGCATGTTTTCTGTTATCCTGCATTCATCTTTGTTCAGCCATTTCATTCCCTGCTTCTTCCTCTCTTAGGGGCTAAAAGAATAGTATTCTACTCTTTTGATCTCAGTGGAAGCCTGGATACTCAGCAAACACAGGGTGGGGTTTGAGTTTTATATTAGATTTTTTGCTTCTTTGCTAAGATACTGATTTTTTTTTTCTTTTCTTTTTTCTAGTTTGATGATAGATTTAATTGAAGTTGAAAAGGAACGTCTTCTAGATGAGGTTAGTGTTCAGTACGTTTTGGTTTAAAAAACCCCGTATGTTGTATAAGTTTTTGTTCTTGTATTATTTTTTTTTCCTGGAAATAGTTCCTGTATGTACATGAATAACCTTAATGCTATAGAAGTAGATTCCATGATGATCAGTACAGCGGTTTAAAGGATATCTGAATGGTGACATCTAAAGAATAATGCTATTCTTCTCTCATGGGGTTTTAAGATTACTAGTATGTAAATGCACAAAACAGTAACTTACATATTTGATGAGAGTTTTTTCTTGCAGGAGAATAGTTAATTGCCTGATTTAATTATTATTAGACTTAGACTAATTTTTGTCCTATATGTAAGAGATTTTATAGTAGTGTTATATAGGGTTTGTATTTCCAGAACATCTTTAACAGAACTTAAAATCTTCTCTTGATATTTTAAAAATGCTTTTACTGTATAACATAGAGGTTTGTGTGGCTGTTTTTGTTGTTCTGTGTTGTAATATTTAGTGTGAAATAGGACATTTTAAACAATGAAACAGATCTTTTCAGTTTATGCAGACTTCAGCTCTACAAGATTTCTAGTAGAACTTAGCATTTCCTCAATGTCCTGAACACCTAATTGCAATCACGTATTTGTTTGGTGTCAGATTATTTCACATTACTTTGCTTAACTTTTAGTGGTTTACTTTGGATGAAGTGTCCAAAGGAAAATTGCATTTAAAACTGGAATGGCTCACATTGATGCCAACTGCTGAAAATCTAGACAAGGTATTAAAGAAACACAGTACTTTTATCCCGATCTTAATTGTGATTTTTCTTTGTTGTTGTTGTTGCGGGATTTGTTGGGGGTTTTTTTTGTTAAGTACGTGAGTAATTTAATTCTCTAGCTGTTGTGAATTTGGATAAACCTGTAACTTTATTCAAGCTGTTTGTCTTTAGAAGGCTCAAACCAGTCATAACTGTCAATGTACTCTTGTAGCATGGGATTTTAAAATGCTTTTGTTTTCCTCTTCTTTTCTCTTAATGTTATGGTTTGAGAATATCGGCTAACATTTCATTAGCCTAGGAGATAAAGCTGGATGTGATAATATAATCTGTCCAGTCTAAAAAAAAAAAATAAATTAGGAAATGGGGTGGAAATTTCCATAAAAATGGGTTTGAAATATCTATGCAAGTCTTGAAAACTTACTTCTTTTCTCCATAGTGTACATTTGTGAATGTTTGTGTTTTGGGAGATGTTTTTAAAATATTTTTCAGGAATGGGAGAGAAATAATGATGATATTTGATTTTCAGGAAGGCTTACAGTATGTTTTTGGTTTAGGTGCTAACAAGCATTAGAGCTGATAAAGATCAAGCCAATGATGGGCTTTCTTCTGCATTGCTTATTCTCTATTTGGACTCGGCAAGAAACCTGCCCGTAAGTTGTATTCTGATGGATACCCTTTTGTCATGGGTATCTCTTGTGTACTTCCAGCATGTCTTGCTTGGTAGTATGGCACACTGCTTTACTAACACACATTATGCCATGTTTTCTATACTTTCTCTTGTTTCAAAACGTGTAATGTAAGGTCCACATTTTTTTAGTAGTATAGTATTATAGATATATATTTAATAAAACATTACTCTTTAATCGGTGTGATTTTTCTTTAAAGAATGCTCCTTTCCTGGACTTGAAAGGCTGCATGTTTTTATTACACAGTGTTTTCCAAAAATAGCATGGGATTAGCATGAGGAGTTTTAGGGAACTAACTGGGAAAAGGCCCGCTTCCTTGAGTTCAGGTAAACTTGCTTGCTTTGGTTTAGGCTATCTATGGTAGATTTGAAGGTACTGAAGTTCTCCTCATGAAATTAATACAGTGCAGTTGTTGTTACAGTAGCAGAATACTTGTGCGAGATTTCTGTCAGGTTGTCATTTGGAGTATTGCTTATTTGCTTGTGCAAAACATAAACTCCAAAAAACTTAATGGTTCTGTCATTATATGGGTTATACTATGGGACTGTGAAATAGCTTGTTTATGACAATCATAGACTGTTTTGTAGTTTATTTCAGGATAGTAAAGTACTTTTCTGTGTTGTAAATGATAGAAGTAATAAAGTAAACCCTACCACAAATAGATATGTGAACCATAACACTGAGTTTTGCTGTTTTTCAGCATTGCTATTAGATGAGAAATTCTGGAAGTAATGATTAAATTACTAATCGGAGAACAAAGTTTTCAAGTCTTAGATTTTTTTTTTTGCATGCATTTTGCAAATTTGTCCACTCATCTTAAATTTAAGTTTAAATGCTGCATCAAACAGGGTGGTAAAAAATGAAACCTTAGTAACCTAAACAATTTACATCACTGACTAGTGATTTCATGTCTGTCCCAGGGTGTATAGAGCAGTGTTTGGAAGTAGTATTTATAGGTTATTTTAAAAGCTAAAAAGATGTAGCTCATTTGGAAGAGTCCTGCATTATCTTTTTAACTTCATTGTATTGAATTCAGGGGAACTCTGTAACTTAGCAGAAAAAGAGCAGAATTACTCTAGTATAGAGCAAGCAGAAATAGAATAGAATTACAGCGTGCTTAACATCAGTTTCAGAATACTGCAATCCACAGAAGTAGTCCATCTGCCATCTGTTTTGTGCAGTAGATTAAATTGAACCCGTATCTGTATTTTCTTGTTCGACTACGGGGTTTTACTCAAACTGTTACAAGTTTAATATATTTGTTAAAATACACTAAAGCCTCTTACCTAGAATGAATAGTTTAAAGTTCTCTCATCCACAATTTCCAATTTTTTTCTGTACAGTTCTGATTTTCTATATTAGAATAGCTTCTCCAGCAAATACTCGGAGGCTTTGTCCTAGGTTTATTTTTTTTCTCTTCCTATTTTAAACAAACATTCTGTAACATTGTCTCCCTCCTTCAGAAAGGTTAGGCTGGAAGTCTTGAGTTCTGCCTACTTTCGGGGACAGTATTTCAACTTCATTGCCTTAATCAGTACTTCTAGTCAGTAGATCGCTAAACTCTATGGCACAGAAAGGGGACGTTCCTTGCACAAAGCTGACCAATTAGGAAATCTGGGAACAGGAACCCAAATCTCTTATTGCTGTGTCTGATGTTCTGTCTACAGTACAAGAGTGCCTGGGTGGCTTGAGAATAAGGGTGGTCATAGTGTGGGACCTGTTTAACCCTCTTTTTTTTTTTTTTTTTTAATTGCTCTACCAGCCCAGAAAAGCAGTTGCTACAAATGACTCAGCATTTAACTTTTAAGTTATTTTCTTTCCAGAAATGTGTTATAAAGAATATGATAGAAAGTAACATTGGACACTTGCAAATTCCATTTACAAGTTCACAGTGATAAAATAATACAATACTGTGTTGAATTCAAGTGGTCCAAAACCAGATACAAAAAGGCTTCACAGTTAGGTGGGGGGAAAAATATCATGGGAAGACTTCTTCATGTGGGAGAGCTGAAAAGATTTTTATAGATTCTATAAAGACAATGCTTAGATGATGTCACAGAGCTGCTAGACAAACTGCAGTGAATTATAGCGAATACAGCTTTTTTATGTCCATTTGATTCTAATATGGAACAACATTTACAAGACTAAACATGAAAGTCTGCTGGCTTCTCATGTTGTGTTCATACTCACTGATAGGGGTCGTGCAGTGTAATAGCAAACTTCATCGCTGTCGTGGTTTAACCCCAGCCAGCAACTAAACACCACACAGCCGCTCACTCACTTCCCCCCCCACCCAGTGGGATGGGGGAGAGAAAATCGGTAAATAAAGTAAAGCTCATGGGTTGAGATAAGAAGAGTTTACTAGAACAGAAAGGAAGAAACTAACAATGACACTAATAACAACAATAAAGTGACAATAATAATAAAAGGAT
>JAVKLA010000073.1:34430102-34442836 GCA_034782735.1 Sagittarius serpentarius
AGGAGAAGCTGAAAAGTCCTTGACTTAGTCTAAAGACGACTGAGCAACAACCGAAAACATCAGGGTGTTATCAACATTCTCTCTTAAACCCAAGACACAGCACTGTACCAGCTACTAGGAAGACAGTTAACTCTATCCCAGCTGAAACCAGGACAATCGCTCTTTTGGATTGCTCGTATTTATGGGGAACAAAAAGTTCAGACAGAATGAACTGTTAAAACTACACTGACCCTTCGTAATAGTTTTGAAGACTTTTGTCCACAACTTTAGTGTTACAGCTGAAATATTTTCTAGATGAATAAGTATTTTTTATTACCTTCAAAATGTATTTCTTAAGTTAATGCTTATTACTGGTACATTTCAGATATTGTCATCAGCCTTGGTTTTTTTGAGTTATAGTGGATAATCCCCAGCACAGGCATTTCTTTTGCACAGATGCATCATAATTGTGGGTTTCTGAGACACTGGGATGATTTATCTGAAACATGTTTCAAGTGAAATAGAAACGGTGTAGAAGGCTGGTCTCTAAATTTACTTAGTTGGATCTGCCATATAAATCTGAACTACCAAGAGTAAACTTGGAAAGTGGGTTAATATATTTGAATAGTTAATAAAAAATAAAAATAAAGAACCTTTTCACCTTGCTGCACTATAGAAAGTCATTTAACAGATGAAACTATTTGTAATGACAAAGATTTACTTACTCTTTGTTATCTGCTGTATTCTCTGGAATCCTTTGACTGTTTTCTTTAACTTTTTTGTGTAGTAAAGCTGCTTATGCATTCATTCTGCCACAATCCCATCACTCTGCTTTCTCCTTCCATTTCCATCTTCCTAAGAGTATCTACGAGGGAAACTTTGGGTGTGGATACTTAAAAGAGAGGAGAGCATCGGGACTAGTCTTTTGTGAAAACACTACCTCACTCTATAGAGCACTATTTGTGAGTTCTCTGGTATTATTTGTATTGTACCTTTTATCTGCCAGAGTGTGGATTAGTGCTACTAAAGCCACTCACTCTAGTGGAATGAGAGCATGCAATTTGTTTTGCTGCATGGTTTCAACAAGTGTGCATTGTTTTTGTGCTATTTTTATTGCATTTTAAAGGCTACTTAAATTTCATTGATCAGCATATCATTGGGTAAGTAATTAACTTTTTATGATAAAAACCCAAAGTAAGTTTGTTGTAAAAGCTCTTACATTTAACTTAAATTGCTGATTCATTGAGAAATAAAATGCATACTATACTAGCACACTGTGTGCTGGTGAATTGTTGGCTTTTATTGCAAAGAAATTAAACTAAGAAATATTACAAACAACATCCCTGTAGTGTCTTTAAAAGGTGATGCACTCAATGTTTATAAGAATTTGCAACCTCTCCACATTGGTTCAAGCATTGCTTTAAAAATGGGTGTGGTTCTTTGTGCTCCCCAAACTATAAATTCCCTTGTAAATTCTATTTCACTCCATGATGCTCCTTGTTTTGCAAATTCCCAAGCTCCTTTTCTTTTTTTCAAATTTCTCTATAGTCAGGAAAATCCAGGCTAGGGAGAACCACCAATAATATTTTTTTGCTTGAATTTAATGTTACAAGATTATTGCAAACTGATGAGTCTCTGAATATCTTACACTTAAATCTGCAAACACAACCTTGGTATCTTCAAAAAGAATGAGAATCTGTTCAGCGTAAGAACTCTTTTGCCAGAGGGAGGTGGGTATGCCATTGTAGATTGTGCAGATAAATTTGTTGCTGGCTGGCTACTTTCGGTTTGTATCATAAACCTTGATTTAAAAACACTTTCCCCTCTGCTCCCTGCCAAATCTCAACAAAGCCCTTTTCTGTGGTCCTTTGAGTTAATTTCTGTGTAGAAGTTCATTTTAATATACCAAAAAAGTTACATCCATTACCACATGAATAAGAAATACAGTTCATAAGCTGTGGTTCAGTTATCTTGGTATTAAAACTGATAAGTAGTGGCGGTTTCTTTTAGTTATAAAAATACTAGATACATCCTAAAAATAATAATAATAAAAAAAAAAATGCTTGATAAAGAATGTAGCCCTGATGTTTTTGTTGATCTTGGGGTCTTTGCATTAGGACATATAGTCTACGTATAACAGCATCTATTTAGACATTAGACAAATCTTTCCAAATCCCGGAAGCAAGTTGTGAGTCAGAGTGGAAGAGCAACCATTTTAAGATAGCCAGGTCTGGATTTCCTTCAACAGCACTATTAACTGCCTTGTTCTGCAGTTGCATGGGTGCTGGTATTGCAGCAAGCAAGAGGACAAGATTGAGGGCTGGAGGCCAGGAGAAAGGAGAGGATTGTAGTAGCCCAGAGACAGGAACAGCTTCAGCAGTCCTAAAACTGCATCTTGTTTCCAGGGCATCTTTAAACACAAGTTATTATGCACATATTCACACCTGCAAGTTCAGATATCTAATTGACATGTAATATGAGATACTTGAGGGGAGAGTGGAGGTTGTTAAAAATGGGGATCACTTTATATAGGGAGAGGAAAATCCAATGCCCTGAGTGTTCTCTATTCTTTTCTAGACAGTGTTATTGACTGCTGAGAACCTAGCTTCATGGCACTAATTCAGACATTTACCTATCTAAATGTGATTTATCTGAAGTTAAGGAGTATGAATAGTGTTCTTAGTGCAATTTCCGAAAGTGAGTAACACTAGTTTTATGATATGTTATCATTAGTTCATAACAATTTTTGTTTTAATTTGGTGTCTATATTGCATAGAAATTATACATATTTTGATTCGGCTTTTACAGATCAGTGACTGTCTTCTAGTTATCAATTGAGGGTGCACTCACAGGTTTAGAAACTTCTAAAGCCTCATTTTAACCCCAACCAAGACATAGTGAGTCAACAGAAGTAATGAGCTGTACTCCAAAGCATATTGAATTAGAATCAGGCTTAATAACAAAACAGCTTGTTAGTTGCGGTATAATTTATGGGTTTGTTATTAGGATTTACTGCAAATGTCACTGCCTGTTACAGAATGCTAGCCTGAAATCTGATTTATTCTACTGGTTCAGTTATCAGTATAGTTCTTAGATACCTGTCCCCTTTTCCTATAACTGCAGAGAAACTCAGAATCACAGCAAGATAATTTTGTCACCCAAGGCAAGATCTTTTCTTGGCTTTTTATATTGAATACTCCCTTTTCTTCTCCTAATCTTCTCCTGCCCAGCCTTTCAGCCACCATCCTCATGGACCTGCAGCTCCTTCCCTTGAAACCTGAAGTCTGGCTTAAACATATTTGCCCCAGCTGATGTCCCTCTTGGCCTATCCTTGCTATGATTCCAGAGGAATTGAGACATGTTCAATATCCAGGAATCATTGGTTGCCTGCCTTTATAATTGATCACATAGGTTTGTTTTTGACTTTTAAAATTCTTTGAAATAATAATATAGGGGGGGGGAAAGATTTGTACTGGATATGCAGGTGCAAATGTGAAGGAAAGATGGCCAGTAAATTGAGGGGCAGTTTAGGATTCAAAATGATCTTGATGAATTGCAGATACAATCTGAAAAAATAAGGTACTTTTCCATAGAGGATGCTCATTGTACCCATATAAACATGGGATGGAAATAGTTGTCTGATGGATAGCACTACAGAAGTAGATCTGTAGTTGTGCTGTATCATATTGTTATGAAAGACAAACACCATACTGTATACAGAAAAGATGAATGTAGCCTGTAAGATGTATGGACTAATCCTTCTGTTCTACTTAGCCATTACTAAGGCCCTGATTTTGGCCACAGTAATCTGAGATCTGGAGGACAGCAGTGATGATGATGAGAAAACCGGTAAACGTGACTAGCAGAGGAAGAGAGTTTAACCTTAGGAAGTAAAGATGGGGAGGGAAATGATACAAGGCTGCTGCAAACACAGACACTTTTTCACGTTTGTCAGAAAACAAGAAACAGTACTTAAACTCCAGCAAGGAACATACTTGTCAGGCATTAAAAAATTTTCTAATGGAAAGGATAGTTAAACATTAGGTTTGATATGCCTAAGGATATTATGCAGTCTCCATCTTTGAAGGTCTTTAAGTGCAATAGTAAGTCCATAACGTAGCAGATAAATAGCTGTGGAAGATTCCTTAATTTTATTTTAAGAAAAATAATGATTTTAAAAAAAACCGTAAAACCAGCCAAAGCTTATTTCTGGTTTTCTCCAGTTTCATCGTATTGTATGTTCATTCTGAAATAAAAAGGTTAAAGCTGAATGCCAGGAATCTCATCATTTATATTGGCCAGCATCAGGATATGACATTCCAAAAGAAAATGTAAATAAGTATTTCTGCATAAAGGTTAAATCTCTCTTCCAGTTTTAGTCACTTTTGGATTTGAATTTCAGGAAGGTATTTCTTATGGCAGAGCATTAATAATATCGGTTCCTGTTCATAAACCAGCATGTTTAAAAGGGCCATTATGCAATTTTTTTGTTGCTACACACTACAGCTTTTAAAGCAGAATTCTCCCTTCAAACCAAAATTTGTGCTTAAAGAAAAGCCAGCTATAACTGTACTAATTTGAAGTCTGTTTTATTTCAAAATTCTATTTCCTGAAATGATTTCTTAGGGGTTGAATGCAAATTTTCTGTAACATTTTTGTACTTTATATGTGTCACTTTAAGAACAATATATTATTATTAAAATAAAATCTAAAGATTTACTTAATTAATGGAAAGTAATCAGAGGTTTTGTCCTGCTAATTCAGTTCAAATTCCTACTGTTAGTGTCTTTGTCTTCATTCAGCTGAGTAAAGTAGTAGACCTTCATTCTAGTTAGCATGCAGTGTTTGTATTGTTCATCTGCTGAGGAGGCTCAAACGACTTCAATTTTTATAATGATCTAAGTCCTGTCAGTACTTTTAGCATTGTAATTTCTCCCATAAAAGGACTCCTTCACATAATTATTTGACTTATCATCAGAGATGCTTCTATGTTGTGAAAATATACTTAAGCAAATACAAAAAAGGTTCATTCAACAGCCAATCCATAGGACATCAGGCATTCAATAAACCCTAATTTGTGAAGTTTCTTTATTATGGTAAAAAAACCTGGTAAGGGAAATAGAAGTGGACTGAAAGTGAGTATATTAGGTTTAAAGCAGAATACAAACATTCAGAGAGGACAAGAAGGAAAAAAAAAGTTTTGTCAGACTTTGTTGTTGTTGTTGTGGTTCCTTCATTTTTTTGTTTGAAACATTTTTAGGTCTTTTGGTTGTTTCCCCCCCCCCCCCCCCCCGCTTTGTCCTATGTTGTCATGTCATAATTAATTAACCTAGTGAAATTGCTTCATTGCATGACTTATTAACCCTTCCTATGTTCATTCTCTCCTGACTTAAAAGCATAATCCATTAGAATTTAATCCTGATGGCTTGAAGAAGGCTGCTGTTCAGAAAGCCCTAAAGGTAAAACTAATACAGTTTTCTGTTTAAGGTCACAAAAGTAATTGGAAATGCACAAATGCACTTCTCTTCCAACAGCGGATGGAACTTCTGTTGTCAGATACATATTTGGTGCAATTCTGTTTTACTTGAATTTGGTTTCAAGAAGCGGTCAAGACATTGGTAAAATATTGTGGTCTCTGGAAGTTTGAATTTTAGATTAGTTGAGTGGAGTATAGAGTGCTTTAGAAGACTGGGGGAAAAAAGTAGTCCTGAGAACTAATTTGAAATAGTAACTAAAGACCAAAGCTGACATGAAAGCTAAGACATCTTTTACATACTGAGTGATACTTTATTGGTCAACTCTGATTTTATTGGTTATTCATTCAATCTCTGACGTTTTGAAATAATCTTGTTTCTGCAAGTCTTTATATCTTTTATATAAATGCTAAATAAATTTAGCCCAGCTTTTTGATATGGAAGATATGGAGTTGAGAGGCAAACTTGGAAGGCATAAGCCAAGTTCTTGGCTGGACAAACTTGGACAACAGGCAGTCTCTAATAGACTGTCAACAGCAAATCTGTCAGTAGCAGTTGTTAGAGATGCGTTATATGTGTGTGTACATATTGCTACTTAGCATGAATTAAAACTATTTATATTTATATATCAGCATTAGCAACAGGGTCTTTCTGTCAACTTCTGTAGTTTCATCATTTTATGAAGAAAAGGGAGTTTCAGGTGCCTTTTTACGGAAAAAGAAAAAACTAAACATATGTCACCTACCGTTTTTAAACACCATCAGTTGGAGTGTAATCTGACATTCTTTCTGTTCCTTAAAACTTTGTATTCTGTTGTCTTTGGTGAGAGCTAAATATTTTCGATTAGAAATCGTGAAAAAAAGAAATGCGGCATTCATCCAAGAAAGGAGTGCTTTCTTAACAGCTTTTTTCTAAAGGAAAGTATGGTTATAAGCAGTGTGTCACATTAAAGTCAAGTAATATTAGTGGAAGTATGATGTCCAAAATGTAAGTTCAGATCCAAAAATATCTAAAATATGCACATTATTAATTTGAATCTATAAAATATTTGAATCATTTGGTTGTAATTGTGACCTTACATGCATTAAGTAGATTTTAACTAACTTTCTGTTTACATATCTGATCTGTACAATTTCCTACATCGTAGAACTCAGTCTGTTATTAACCATGTATGCTGTATTTTCTAGGCCTTTTAAACTGCATTAACAGCTGCTTGAGATGATTAACTTTCATGTCTAACTTTTCTGACTTAAATTTTTGTTAGGTTAATTTAAAATTTGTGAAAGAAACATGTAGTTGGGAATGTTCCTTTGTGTATATAATTTGTTTCTAAACTGATGTTTATTTTCACAGTTTGATGTAATGCTATACAGCTGGTGAGCAAGGCTCAGATATGGCAGATGGTTGATTCTCTAATAAAGAGTATTTGGTAAACTGTAGAAATATACATCAGGTACATTATAGTGCATCTTCTTTTTCCCCAGACTGAAAAGGGGGGAATATCAATGTTCTGATATTACATCCAATTTAATAATACTACTGCAATGTAAATAAAGTAAGCTTCCCAAATTCGTGCTTTCTCCATATCTCCCATCTGCATGCAATATTCATTTTGCTGTTTTAAGTATGCTTCATGAGCTTTGGGGGTTGTAATGCTCATTAAAGCATAAGAATTTGCACCTTACCAATTTCATTCAAAGAAAACAGAAAGGAGTCTACAACTCCTGCTTATTTGTAGCATTTTGCTTCAGTGTATTTAGGGTAGTTGGATGCTTTCATGTTAATGTGTTCAGCAGTTACTAGGCAGTCTGCCATTCAAGCCTGTCGAATAAAATGCTGAGAATAGTATATAAGCATATACTAGAATGCATATGACTTGTATTTTTAAAATGCAACCATTTAAGTTTCAGAGGAGAGAGGTTTTGCATTCTTCTGAAGGCAAAGTTTTTGCTTTTTCTTTACCAGTCAGGAAAGAAAATAAACAGCAATCCCAACCCACTTGTTTTGCTGTCAGTTGGGCACAAGGCACAGGAAAGTAAGGTAAGTCCCTACTCTTTGTACTTGGCTCTGTCCACAAAAATTTGGTGGCTCTGTGGCTTGTCGTTGGCTATCAAGCCATTGAGCCTATACACTGCACTAAAAGTTACTACCAGAACTGAAATTGCCAACAAGAAGCCAAGGATTGAATGCGTGCTTACTCAATTTAAACTGTCTGCAGAGACCAGATTTTTAACTATTTGTAGATGCCCTTCCACAGTAGGTTCTGATCTGCAACTGGGATTTCTACAGTAGTGACTGTATAAAAAACTGTGGGCAAAGAGCAGGCTTCAAAATAACTGATCAACATTTTAAAATTTACAGAATCACAGTTAGAAAAATGCCCAGGTTTAAAAGGACACTGAAGAACATCTGCTTGAACCTTCTGCTTAAGAGTAGGGCCTTAGATTAGCCAAAGTGCTGTGTAGCTCTCAGGAGCTTGTAGTGTAGTCAGGCTACTTTGTTGTTACGTCCGCTGCTTTTTCTGCTTTGAGGTATGGACCACTTTTGTGTTTTGAGGAGACTGTCCTCTAGCACTCCTGAGCTCCTTTGCCCTCCAAAATAGACACTCATGGAATCCCTTCTAACAGTTTGGAATCCTTTCTAACAGTTCCTAGAGCAAGTTGAAATCTGCTCTTCTGAAGTCCAAGGCTTTTATTCTGCTGTTTGTTTTCTTCATGCCCCTTAGGATCTTAAGCTCTGTGATCTTAAGGTCACTGTAGCCAAGGCTGCTGTTGACAGTCACATCTGCAAACCAGTATTCCTCATTTTTAAGTGGTAGACTCAGAAAAACACCATTCCTAGTCATCACATCCAATGATTGAGAACAACCGTAACGCAATAGTGTGTGTTTTCCTAGCACAAACCCTTAAATTGGTTGTGCACCACTGTGCTGCTTTCCTAGAAAACACTGGAGCAGTTGAAGCTCTCAGTGAGAACCTGGTTCTGCAGATCTGAGACAGCTTTAAGTTGTCTGAAGGCGTCATCCGTCTCTTTTTCCTAACTGGGTCGTCTGTAACAGATGCCTGTCATGAGGTTGATCTTGATGGTGATCCCTCTGATTCTGACTTAAGGCATTCAACATACCTGCCGTCCATAACTAACCTCTGTGTATTCAAGCAGCTCTTTAAAGTAAAATAGCAACAGTGAAGTGATACCTAGATAGGTAGATATATGCAATATCGGTGTGGGGTTTTTTTGTGTTGTGTTTTGGGTTTTTTGGGGGGGGGGGGTTGGGGGGTTTTTTGGGTTTTTTTTTAAGTAAGAGTGTCAGTGAGCCAAAAGGAGAGGACATGTAATTTGGCTGCTTCATACCGTGTCAAAAATTGTCAGAAAGCCTGAAACAGATGTTACATACAGTCTTAATTTTGATACCTATTAGAGAATGGAGGTAGAAATTCAAGTCCTTTGTTCCTGGAGATGGCTTTTTTAATGATTTTTTTTTTCTCTCTCTGCATACACCTGCTCCATTAATGGGCTGCTGAAAGTAGTGAGATTTGGCAGTGAAATCTTCCACATGGCTACTTGGAGGTTAGAAGGAAAAATACTAGTTTCTAGTAGTTTCATTGAGTTAGTTCAGCCCTTGCAGAGAAGTATGAGAAGAGAGAGAATGTGCTAGTCTAAAGACCTTGCATTTGTTCATAGACTGGTGTGAAAGTAAAGGTTGTTTAGCAGGAGTTTTACTTTACATACAGCAATCTTAATGCGAAGCATATTCTATTACATGTCCTGTGTATAATTTTATATGTGATATTATATATGCCTCAGGTAGATCCCACTTGGTATTTGTTTAAATATCTCGGGTTTCAGACATAAATTTTGCAAAGCCAAAATGAAAAACGTATTCAATGTTTGACACCGGCTTTATTAGACGAGAATGTTTTATAACTTCTATGCTTCCTGTTCCCTAACTTTAGATTCGATACAAGACCAATGAACCAGTATGGGAGGAAAACTTTACTTTCTTTGTACACAATCCCAAAAGACAAGATCTTGAAGTTGAGGTATGTTGTCTCACTCTTTTTAGATACCTTTCTTTTCTAAGGCACTGCAGTAGTAACATTCAGACATTACAGGCTGTTGTGAATGAGACTGAATATATTGTGAACACCACTAAAATTGTACTTAGTGTTTTTTAAGGCCAGCCTATGAAATGTTTAATTGCATTTACTACTAAAAGGAAGAAAGACTATAACCACTCTCACCAGAAGAACACGATGGTTGTCTTACTTGTGTGTGTGTGTGTGTGTGTGTGTGTGTGGAATGTAGATTTTTATACCTGTTTTGAACCTTTACAGCCTCAACTGCTAGCAGAAATTGCTGTTATGTATGGCTGATTTGTTTCCTCTCTCATCCCAAGGAAGTCTTTGCTTTATCCAAATACTGTATCCCTTGACACTGCTGACATGGCATTTACATAGTTCAAAGAGACTGAAGTGTAAATGAGGATTGTCCTAGTTACTATTCCTTTAACAATTGTGGGAATTCATCTTCACGCAGACCATTTGTAAACCACGTAGTTATTTTGATCAAGGATCAGGTAGATGTAGATGTGATAGTTTTCTGTCTTGCGTTTGCTGTAGAAGATAGGGATGAAGAAACCAGGCATTGAGTATATTTGTTTTTTCCTTCTTCAATGTAAAATAATCTTATGATCAGGGAAATTTGGTTTAAGAACAAACTACATTCCATATTGTTTGGATTTTTTGTTTTTAAATAAAGCTGTCATCTCCTTTTCTTTTTCTGAATTCTTACAAAGCAGATGATACAAAGTGACTTAGCTTCTGTGTTCCTTCAGGTGAGGGACGAACAGCACCAGTGTTCTTTGGGGAACTTCAAACTGCCTCTAAGCCAGTTGCTAGAGAGTGAAGATTTAACTATGCATCAGCGGTTCCACCTGAGCAACTCTGGTCCAAATAGCACTATCAACATGAAGATTGCACTCAGGGTACTCAAATATACTTTCAGATATTTACAATGGGAAAAGTTTTAAAGACTTGTGACTGCTTGTCTTCTAGCTTTATGGAGAAGATAGTATGTTTCCTTGGGTGTCACAATGCCAAGTGTCCTTAGTTGTGGTAGTGCTATCAAGTACACAAAGATAACATCTAATTTAAATATGTTTGATTTCAAAACCAGAAAATTCTCTAAACAAAATGGTAATCAGCTGCATTAATTAAGGCTGAGGTTCCTCAAGGTTTTAGTTTCAGAAATCATGTTTGCAATCTGAATTCCTTCAAGTCTCTTATAACTCAGTAGGCTACAGATCAGTGAAATCACCTTTATCTTATAGAAATGGAACTGAGGTCATGATGGTTTAAAAAGAATAAAGTTTATAGAAAAAGGAGTTACCTTCATAGTATTAGAAAAATTCAGACCAACTTTCAAGTACAATAGAGTTTTGAAGACAAAACATGCATACCTGAAGGCTGGTTTGTCTTTTCCCCCAGCTAAATTATTTGGTTTAATGAGGTATTATGTCTCTTTGCAAACGCTGTTAAACTTCTGTTAACTTCTGTTATTTGTTCTTTTCTAAAGCACTTTCTTGCTTACTTGTCATTAATAAATGGAAGTTAACCTATAAAGTAAGGACAAGGAGTGAGAAGAACTTGTGATGTAGAATTAAATTTCAAAGGATTAGAAGAAAAAATTATAGAATACCTTTCCAGGTGGTTAGAGCTGCAAAGTAAATAGCACTTGCACCAGAAGTGTGTAGAGTATGGGAAGGGAGTAATGAGGAGAATAATTCTAAATGAATGGAGAATTTCACATTGTTTTATAGTTACTGCAGTTGCCACAAAGATGGAGCTGTGTTTTGCTGTGCAAAAGGTTTCCTATGGTATAGTGAATGAGTATAAGTGTGAATATTTTTGGTCCTGCTGTAGTGTCTAAATTTAACAACTTGTCACCAACCAGTACTCTTGTAGAAAAAACCCAAACTGTTCCTGTTTTTTTTATACTGGAAAATAGTAATATTACATGTTTTTCTACTGTATCTAGGTCCTTTCTCTTGAAAAGCAAGCAAGATCTCCAGATCATCAACACTCAGCCCAAGTAAAAAGACCATCTCTTTCCAAAGATGCAAGAAAATCATCTTTTAAGCCTCAGGTTCCTGTCTCACCACCACCTGATTCAAATAAACCTGTTCCAGCTTCCCCAGTGACTGATAGTGATAAAAAGACTGATACAGCTGAAAAAAGTCAGCCTCCCAGTGCCAGCCCTCAGTGGCCGACAGATCTCAGCCGAAGTTCCTCCAGTCTTCATGCCTCTAACTTCTCTTATTCTCCCAGCCATCTCTCAGTCAAAGAACCCACTCCTAGCATAGCCTCAGACATATCTCTGCCTATTGCCACGCAGGAGCTACGGCAAAGACTACGACAGCTTGAAAAGTATGGTGTTAATTGCTTGTTTTTGCAAGACATCTAAGTTGATTTTTAAAAAATGTCATCAGTGCAGCCAAAGAAAGAGTGCCTAGTTTGCATTTCAGTAATATTTTTTCCTGTTACAGTTTGAGCCTGGCACCTGAAAATCAGTCATTGTGATTTTCTGCTTTCTGCCTGTACCTTGGTTAGACAGATTCTGCAATTAGAAGTTACCTTACCATTGCAATGATCTGCAAGATAAAGTCCACCTTGTTCTCATAGCTACACCATGTAGTGCTAAAAAGAGCAGGATGGCAAGAGAGAAGGATATTTTTCGATACAGCATTAATCGGTTTCATGGCAATAGTTGGCTGTTTCAGCACTGAATCCCTATTAGCATTAATATTAAGCTAATTAAGCTGAATATAGCTGGTCTTTTTAAATTACTCAGAGGGATAGCTGATTATAATGCTTTCTTAAATTCTGTAATATTTTTTAACTTGCCTCAATGGGCAGCTATACTTACCAGTAAAGATAGCTGAGCAGCCATTGTGCTTTGAATAGGGGAATGGAAACCATTAATTCCCTATTCATGTAGCTTCTCTGTGAATCTAAGTAGAAAGATTGTAATTTTTTATTTGTAAGGGATTGAACTGATTCATCTTTTTCTCTGTCAGGGTTCATAGAATCAATAGAGTAATATAGGTTGGAAGGAACCTCTGGAGGTCAGTCAGCCCTCTGCTCAAAGCAAATCCCACTTCAAAGTTACATCAGGTTTCTTGGGCCTTGTCCAAACAAGTTTTGAATGTTCCCAAGGATGGAGATTCTATAAACTTTCTCAGCAACTCTGGTGCTTAACCACTCCACTGTGAAAACATGTTTT
>JAVKLA010000073.1:34442936-34460244 GCA_034782735.1 Sagittarius serpentarius
GTTTTGCCCTAATATACCTAGCCATTGTCTTAAACATTTTTTCTGTATTTCCAATTGGAATTTATCTTGGTGCAACTTGGCTGTAGCCTCTTGTTCTTCTACTGTGCGCAGCCACGAGGAGTCTGACTGAGTCTTCTCTATAATGTCTGTTGTAAGTAGTGAAGGACTGCAATTGAATCTGCTCTTGGCCATCTCTTCAATTTATACAAACTCATTTCCTTCACCATCTGCTTATGTGCTCCAGTCCCCCATTTATCTTTATGGTCCTCTGCTATCTTGTCTTCAGTTTGACAGTCTCTCTTCTGGCCCAAAACTGGGTTAGACTTTGTTAATTATGATAAATTTTGAAATACAACTCCTTATTTAATACACAAAATTCATACTTTCTCATTTGATGACAGTGGTAAAGCTATGGCTGAGGAGGTCCTTTATTGCAGGCCCTCTGTTTTTTAGGTGCTTTGATTTTTTTTTTTTTTTTTTTTATTTTAACTAAGAAAATACTGAACTGAAATGCTTCATTCTAGTTTTTAAAGTGAATGACTTGGGAATTTGAATGGAGCAATCACTTTGTAGTAGCTATTCACAAAAGAGGCATGCCTCTCCCTTGAAGTTAAGATATCCTTCAGGTGGTTGAGAAATGCCTAGCATGCCATATACTGTCCTGTGTGAAACGGAAAATAGTCAGTTTACACAAACTAAAACAAGCATTTCATAGAGACGAAGGAACTCTGCAAATATTTGCCATTCTTTAAAACAGAAATTCTTAAATGTGGTGCTTGCTTTTTATGTAAGCATGACTTGTAACTGTAAGTGTGAATTGATTCTAATCTTATTTTCATTGTGGTATGAGCCACAGAAAAGTGAAATGGCTGTGTTTACACTGTGGTTCGAGCTTTTAAGACAATAAGTGGGTTTAAGTATCACTATTTTAATCCCAAGAATATATTTCTACGTTAGAGAATTTAGAAAAGAATGAGCTGGTCTTCTAATTGGTTCCTGGCCATAGGTTAGAGTGGCCCATCACTGAGGTTTTCATTGCAGTTTGCACCATTATTCTTTCCAATTTCCTAGATACTGCTTTAATGTTTATTTTAGGTAAACCCGTTCTTTGCTGATAATGGTTTTCAAAGTACTGAAGACCAGCAGACCTCTAAACTGGCATGAATATCTAGCTTAATTTGGAGAGTAGAGCTGTTAGACAAGGAACTGAAGTACAAGAAACTGATGAATATGCTCACATGCTAACATGTGCTCTGTTCTTTCACGTTGGTCTAGTGAAAAGTTAAATGGAAAATACATGATTTCTGGAAAAACTATTCAGCATATATTTCAGCAAGGTCTTACTTAAAATTTGCATTTAAAAAACTAAGTGTAATGTTCTACTTTTTCCTGCAGTGGAACAACTTTGGGGCAGTCTCCGTTAGGACAGATTCAGCTAACAATTCGTCATAGTTCACAAAGAAACAAACTGATTGTGGTAGTGCATTCCTGCAGGTGAGCATAAAATACCAAATTTCATTTCTGTGTGTATTCCTTTGTAAACTTTGTCATATCTTGACTTATCTTCTTAAATTGGTTGTCTGGATGATCTTTTTAATTTTTAAAATAACATACCGATTGTAATTATGTGTAAATAAAAACATGCAGAGCTATACTTGGAATCAGTAAAAACTTTGTTGAAGATTTTGCTGTGATTTGGTATTTGTCTGTTATGCCTCTGTCAGCTTTTAAATGAAAATGGCATGTAGGTTTTTATCAGCAGTGTCTGAAAGCTGTCTCTGAGAGACTGTATTTTTAATGGAACGACAAAAACGCATGATTTTTGGAAGGCCATGTCTAAGCTTTGAATTGAAATTTAAGAAACACTATATTCCTGCCTCTGCTGTCTGCTCACCATTTATCTGATTTTGTACAAGTCACTGCTTTTTTTTTTTTTAAGTTTTTCTTTTCCACTGCTGTTATCTATGTGCTATATCCTGTGCATCATCCTTTGTACAGGATATCCCACAACTGATTCGTGTACTAAATTAAGTGATAGTAGTGTAGACACTTATATTCAGCAATGTCTGATTTATTTTCTAAATGTTTTTCCTTGTTTTTCACTGGTCACAGAAATCTAATAGCGTTTTCAGAAGAAGGATCCGATCCATATGTGCGAATGTATTTATTGCCTGATAAGAGACGATCAGGAAGAAGAAAAACACATGTATCAAAGAAGACATTAAACCCAGTGTTTGATCAAATGTATGTTCTACACTATGTGTAGTAGTTTCATATCATGTAATTACAAAGCTGTCAAATCAAGGTTTCTCAGCTTGCCTAAATGGATGAGCTGTCGAAGCTCCTAGTTGTCACCACCAGATTTGATCACACCTTTCCCTTCTGCTGTAATAGCTCTTCCCATCCTTCTATTCCCTGTTATCCCTATAGCCCTTCTTACTCTGTTACCAGCCACTTCTCTCTTCTTTCCTGCCTTATCCTATGTCAGTTACATCCCCTTTCTGCTGGTAGCGAAGAAGCAGTGTGCACTCTTCTGGCAGGTGGTCCGAACACGAGTGCCTTTTAGTTGCCCGATGCTGTTGGCATCCCTTCCTGCCAGGAAGCATGTCGATTCTGAGTGGCTGATTGCCTGGCTGATGGCTGCTGCCTTCTCAGTGGGACTGGCCAGCCAGTGTCTATGCATGATCAAATTGCTCAGTCAGTCTACTTGGTGGCACTTCTCAGCATCCAGGGAGTCAGGAAATTTCCTTGTAGGTTATATCCTGGCCCATAGGCTGGAAGTTGTGCAAACTTGTGCAATGTTATATTGCATAAAAATCCTTAACTTTGCACTCAGCTTTTTGATGGTAGCTTCCCTTACACGTGTACCCCTTGCTCCCCCACCATCACTTTTCAGTAAAGATGACCTTTCTCTACAGACAGAAGGTTAATTTGGGGAAAACCATACTTCATTCTGTCCAAGAGAAATCTGTAAATCATTAGTTAGAGGCTCTGGCAGGTTTTCCTGGTAGTGCAGCTCACTCCTGTTTACTGCAGGTAATAGATTTCTTTTACCGTGCTTTTCCAAGTAAAATGTATTGCAAAGCAATAAAGCTGTTTTAAAAACTATGGTGACAAACAGATGTAGAATGTGGTATAATCTTGCCCTCACTTTCTCTAAGTTTCAGATCTAGCAAACAAAATGTGTTCTTCCTTAAAAGTTGGTAGGTTCCCTTGGTGTGCCAGGAAAGAAAAGGAGCTCTGGTTATTGAGGACCGAGGATCAGTAATACTGACCAGTCTTTCCCTTTTGGAGAATAGTGATACTGGGCTGTCAATACAGTATCATTCCTCAGTCTCCTCTTGGTAGAGTCAGTGGTCGACCTTATCCTTGTTTTGTTTGGTTTGGCTTTTATTTGTTCGTTTTGTTTTACGAGTGGCTTCTAGAGACCAAAGGCAACAGAAGTCTCAAACATTTGATGTTAATATTGATCATAGTATGGAAGAAAAATTTCAGGCAAATCATCGGGATTTTTTTCTTCATTTATCTCAGACCTTATTTTTTGTTTGGGGAGGGGGATGGTTTGGTTATGATTTGAATTGTTGCTTAGCTGTAGGAACTGAACTTGGACTTAAGGTACAAAATTCTCTCTAAAGCATCAATTTGCCTGTCAGATTTGATTTCAGTGTTTCTCTACCTGAAGTGCAGAGAAGAACACTAGATGTAGCAGTGAAGAACAGTGGTGGTTTCTTGTCCAAAGATAAAGGGCTGCTTGGCAAAGTAAGTTGACAAAAAGAAAATTCTGTTAATACAGCATGTTATTATACAAGACTAAAATCGTCTTGTGATACGAGCTTGTTAGTGTTGACTGAAGCACCTGATTCAGGTACAAAGCTTTTAAAAAATTATAGATGGCTTAGATGTCAAGCTTCAGTAAGGGCTGGAACAAACTGCAGAGGCAGACATCAAAAGATGTGCAGTGATCTCTTCTAGAGAATGGTAAGTTCTGAGGCTTGCAGTAACAAAAGAAACCTGCATGTCAGACTTACTAATTATGCAGAGGAAGAAAACAACCAGTAGAAAACAGGTGATATCTCAGAAAATGTTTAGACAAAACTGGAATGACACGCAAGAGTACTTTGAGAAACACACAGAACAAATATATGTTTAGTAATTAAAATTCCAGATTGTAAAATCCATGAGAAAAGAACTGCTACTGGAGACGTTCCCAATGCCAAAACCAGTTACTGGGTTTACAACTTCACTGTTCTATAGGCACTCATTAAATCACTCTTTCCTACACATGTGATTTGGAGCATGCAAAAAAGAATAGTAAATTCCTACACCCTTGCAAATTGCCGTATTTTAGCTCTAAAGAGGATGAGCGAGATCAGAATCGTGGCCAGTTCATGGTGAGCAGTGTTCTTAATTTTCTTGTCTACCAGGAGGGCTGTTAGTGTAAACGCATCAGCTGATTGCCCTTGCCAAGGTATGCCATGTTCAGAATTTAAGCCTGTGAGGTGCTCTGGGACCGTATCACTAAAGGGTATAGGTTTTTAGGTCAAAACCAGCAACTTGAAACTTTACTAGAAGTCGGGCAGATAGCTATGATGACAATGATGTAAAATATATTGTTTGTTAATGGCATTACTTATACTGTAGTTTACAGGATTGTCAGATTTGATCTTTAAAAGACAATAGAATGAAAGACACATAATGCATTGATTGCTAATTTAACTTTCCACAGTTATTAATACCTCTGGCGTCTGAAGAACTTGCTAAAGGCTGGACCCAGTGGTAAGTATAATATTTCCTTTATTAATAATAATACTACATACTAATAACTAGTGTGTTAATAATAGTTTTAATAATACATGCTAAATGTAAAAAAAACCTCCTGTTTTTTTCATTTTCAGGTATGATTTAACAGAAGATGGTACAAGGCCTCATGGTGCAAGTTAGGCCCATGGATACTGGGAATTCCTCACACATAATTTTGCCAGCCTTTATATATTTTTAAAGCTTTGTTCTCACAGATGTACCAATATTATTTTTATAGCTTTACTGATTTAGTTCTTAGACACATCCTCAATAATTTTATAACACTTGATCATTTTATGTAGACATAGCCTTTCCCATTGTTAAACTTTGTATTTTAATTTGCTGAACAGTTTTATGTTACTGTAATGTGCAATAGTACAGTAAAAGTAACCTTTTGTGTTTAAATTGAGCTTTATGACAGCTGTACCTATTAGGAAGTGAAAAGATTATGTTCTGCTGTTTTCCTGCCTTGTTTTATATCTCACCAAGGTATCTTGTACCATGTAAATATATACTATTTTTTTATAATTCTTCATGCTGGTTTGAATTCAGAAGAAAATTAGATAAAGGATATAGATATTTTCTCCTAAATGCACGTTAATTTCTTCAGATAAATCTCTTTTGTCTTTGCAGCACAATGGTCTTAATCATTTTGTGATATTCTTCAAAAACAAACTGCAGAAAAACATTTTTACTTTATTGTGTTTCTGGCCCACTGTGGCTAGCTTAAAATGTACAAAACATTAACATTTTAATATTTATATATAAATGTATTATTGGAAAATCATGCTATAGAATATTATAAATAAAAATGAGAGTTCTATAAATACTGTATAAATAGAGGATGAGGCCCATGAATCACAGTTTCTAAATCTGAGTTTTCATTTAATGGAGTAAACATAACAAACAGTACAGTTTTATTATACAGGTTCACTTGGATTTTGTTATTTATTCCTGTACTCTATAGTACTAGACACGTGACCTTTTGAAGGTATGAGGACATGGATTTTTCTGTATTATAAACAAAATCCCTAACCACTTAGAACTGTCCTGACTGCCGTGTTTCACTGATTTATAAAGTATACAAATCAGCTTGCAATGTAACTTCATATAGTAGGCATATGTACAAGACGTTATTTTTATTATACTATACTGTGCTAAATAGTATCTTGTGCTATACCTTCTGTAATACTAAAATGGAACACCAATAGGTAAGAAAGTGTGAAACTGAGTTGAAACTGACTGTCTTCACAGTTTCTTCATTGCTACTTAGTGTGTTTGGTGCATGAAGAAAATGTACTTCGTGGTCCACACGGTTTCTTGAGAAATAATGGCATTCTACTGAAGCATTGCCATAGTCTGCTGCCAGACTACAGCAGTGAAACAATTAGCACAAACTGATAAAAGTAGACCGTTGAGAGTTGAAGGGAGAGTATCAGCCTAAACAGCTGAGCTCATAACTAATTTTATGAATTATGGGGAATTTTTTTGTGTGTTCAGAACTGGTTTTTCTTTTTCTGGTAAGTTTTCTGACTGTTATAAAAATGTGCATTAAGAATCCAAGAGAACAGTTCAGCTCTTTCAGAGCCAATGCCCTCATTCTTGGATAAGTATGCAATTAGACAGACAAAGTATATTACTTAGCTAAGATTCTAGAATGATCTCTCAGCCAAGAAAAAATTCTAAAGCAGAATATAAACTCCTGAAATTAGCTTTATTGTAAGATTACTGACAGAACCTTAATTCTGGATGTAGAATATGCCTACATTACTAGACGTACCAAAGTGCCTACCATAGATGTAGCTTTTTGTCTTTTTCAAGCTTAAGAATTGACTCATTTCAGTTTGTCTCAATTCAGTTTAACATGAACGTTTATCATGGATGTGTGTGACATGCACGCATACACCTCTGTACAGTGATGGCCTTCTTATTGCCGCATTTTGTACAAGACAATTTTAGCAAACAAGCTTACACTGTAAATTTTGCTGCTGTTACTTTCTGATGGACTGGGCAATAGAGAGAGGTTTGTTGTAAGAAAACGTTTCCATTTGAAGGCTTCACTCTATATTGGAACGTATGAGTATCGATATATATATACACTCATCTATTCATATAAAATGTAATATATTATGAAATATGTATTTTCTTTGCTATGTCTCCATTAAAATGTTAAGAATGGAAAGACAGAGAATTATTGTTAATGCAATGAAAATGCAGAAAGCAAAATCTGATCTAAATAAAGGAGGTCTAAGAGCAGCAGTTTAGCATAATTTTCTTTTGCCTTGGTTCAGCCCGACATGGAAGGACTTCTGCTGTACATCTTAGCCAGTGGCTCCCCAGAGTTTGATCCATAGCCAACAAATGGGCTGTTAAACTGATTTGATGTTTCAAGTCTTAAGTGAAGTCTGGGGACAGATGTTAGAAGACTCTGCACTTAAACAAAAAAAAGTGCACATTCTGTCTTCTGAAGTCTCAAGGGGGAAAATAAAGCTGTGTTTGCGTCAATGTGAGATGATAGCACAAGTGAGTAACTGAATGAAGTATATAGGACAGGTTTCCAAAATGGCTCACAACCTAAAATTAGGGATAGGTTCTTAAGAGAGCCCAGTTCCCATTTAGGAATCCAAAATGAAGAGATTGAATCGTCATTGTAATTCAGCAGCAGTAACTCCCATTGACTGTAATCAGTCCTGGATGCCAGACTTTTTAGAAATGTTCTCCTGAGTGAATTTGGATCAGAATGTGACTGCCTAGATGAGATGGATTCTTTTGATAGTGGAAACAAACCTCTGTGTCATAGTTATCAAATTCTGTTTGTTCCATTTATATGGAAGGAGGAAGGACAAACATTTTTCCTCTGGGCAAAAATTGCACCTCATTATCAAGTCAATGTATTCAGTATCAACTGATAGCTTTTCATGTAGTTCTTGTTTATCCTGTGCCTTAAAATATGAACATATGAAGACGTTTAAGAAATGGCTAAAAATAAGCTTTGTTACCTGTATGTACCAACACGTTCTGTATTATTGAAACTGTTTTTAGAATTACTCTGCTTCACTGACAAGAAAACCAGCTTTCTTAATTATAGCAGTGGTATAACCCAAACTCAAATCAGCATGCGCATTGGTTGGATTTCGATTAAGAGAGTTTTAATTTTCTGTCTTGGGTCCTTTATCAGAGCTGCCACAAATGATGAGAGTTGAAATGAGAACAAAGGGTAATCAATTTTGTACAGATTGCCTTTTTTGCTCATGTAATTCTACATTATGGTGCATGTATTTATTCAATAAATGGTTCATATGGAAGTCAGCGTGTTGCTTCCCTCTACACACACACTACCTTTTCCTCTCTTTTGCATATCCCTGTCCTAATTGGTAATACAATGAGGTGAGTTTTTAAAATAGTCATGTATGCTGACTACTCTAACCTCAGTAGCCTTGCTGTAAGGTGTGTAGGCGGATTCTTGGGCTTTACATGAGAGAAGGTGGAGTGAGAAGTACAGGATACTTCACTGGGGAATTCCACACTTGTTGGATTCACACATAAGAATTAGTAGGTCCTTTTTTCAACTTAAGTGTCTAAAATTTTTTTCTCATAAAATGATCAGTTGAACAAATTGTCATGATTCTAGCACTTACGAATCAATTGTCATTAATTATGTTTTCAAAAGGACCTAGAACTGCATGTAATTTCCTTAGATTTAGAACCAGCAGATTTCTACGTGTAGCGTTCTTTCCTGTCCTTCCACCTGCTTGGTAAGGCAGATATTGATAGAAAATGCAGCTACTTACTCCATAAATAAGAAAAGAGATATTGGATCCTCTCTCTGTTACAGAAAAACAGCCATAGAAATTACGCTGTTTGGATTAAACACTAGCTTATAACTAATTATAATACCATAATTAATTATGATACTTCTTCCCTTAAACAGCTACAACTTGTCTAAATTCCTAGTAGTCAGTTTTCATAAGCCATAAATAAAAGCTGCAGAAGTTCATCACCCAGTTACTACTGCATTTAGAAGGGACCGCACTGGGTAATCTTTATTGATACTAACTACACTATTATGTTTGGGGTTTGTTTTTTTTCCTAGGGGAGATATCTTCCTTTTTTAGCAGAATAAAGGGCCTCTGCTAATCAATGGGAAGGCAGCTAAAGCCAAGTAAAAGCGTGCCCATCTTCATACCTCCCTCATGGCAAGGTGTTTCTGGAGGCCACTGCTGATCAGGTGTCTGCATTTTCCAGGCTTAGATCAAAATCAAACCTTCCATTCAGTCCCACAAGACGGGCGGTAACTGGATCAGCGCCTGCAAAAGAACGGTGGCTATGTCTTCACGAGATCTTGTTAGAGAACAGAAATAATGGTGCAAGACACTCTTCCAGATGGATTTGGTATTACTTTGATGGGCTCAGCCAAGCCTAGTCTTTTTCTTCATATTTGCTGTACTGTTGAAGCTATTTTGGGCAATCATTCAGTTCATCTGGTCTCCATCTAAGAGCAGTGTTTGCCAATATGCTTACCAATGTGGTTATTTTAAGTATTTTCTCAGCTAAGAGACGAATACAAAATTGGTTTCCTATGAGGTTTCTGTTTTAATCAGTTTAATTATATTCTCCAAAAAAACCCTCTGAATGTTGGATGGTACCTTTGATATTTGGTAGAAAGAACCAAAACTTCAGATGGTCCCAGACCTATTTGTGGCTGTAGCTGGTTGCTGAAGGAGTCAGGCTATTTAATCACAAATGGTGTTTTTATAGATCTTCACAAAGTGTCTAACTTTATTATTGTATGCTTTTCTACTCATTTCTAAGGCTGTCAGGCTTTCAGCAATATTCTCAGCCACCTTCTGAAATATGTTATTTGAAAAATGCAAAGCAGCTAAAGTAAAAAAAATGCACTTGTGTTTCTTTCAGAGTTATGAATTTAGCTGCCAGATTAGATGGCAGCTCTGGGAGGAAAGTTCTCTAATCTGTATTTATGTGACAGAGGTGATGCAGGGAATATTGCTGGCCAGTCACCTACAGTGGAATCCAATTGGAGCAAACTACTGCATATCTGTTTCCTCAGATGCTACCAAAGTGAAGCCAGCCTGTCTTCCCCTGTTGTTTCTTTGAGTCCTCAGTAGCCGTAAACTTTATTGCAAAGGAATTAAGGGCTAATAGTGATCATTCTTCCCTTTAAGATCCATACAGAAACAGGTTCAAGGATGGACAAATCTAGGCAAGATTCCAGCCTTTCCCTCCCGGGCTGTGGTAGGGGTGGTTCTTGGCTTGGAGACAGCGGGGTGCATTCCTGCCCGGGACTTTATAATCCAACTGCGCTCAGAGCTGGGCGTGTGGCACCTCAGCCTCAGTGCAAGGAATGACATAGAGAAGAATGTTGTGACATCCCAGCACCCCAGCTGTCCTGTGATTTCACTCATCAGGTGCGTGGTAAGGATCTGTTGTGTAACTGATGATCAATTTTATTTATTTACTTTTTATCTAAGCAAAGTAGTTCCTTTCAGCAGGAGGTTGAACTTAGATGACCTGCTGAGGTCCCTTCCAACCTGAATTATTCTGAGTCGCGAGTGTATTTTTATAGATGTTAAAGCAAGATCAGGAAATGTTCTGGAGCTCCTGTGCACTTTTGGGTCTGTGCAGCAGGTCTTCTGGGGCATGTGGCTGCCTGACCCCAAGCTCTCAGAGACAGGCATGTAGAAAGTCCAGCTGGGCAAAAAAGGGAGGCACGTAGCAGGGAGTTGCAAGCTTTGTTAAGTCAGGATGCAAAAATTGTGTAGTAATTAAAAAAACATTAATCTATGCATAGAACTGGAGTTGCAATGTAGATGACGCTAGCACAGTGATAATTGTCTGTAGATACTTAATGTAGGTCATTAATTTTACTGGATAACTGGGGTGATGTCCCTAAAACAAAAAATGGTGCACACATTTAATGGTGGTTGTTTCCAGCATGGAATTTCAAATAAGGTTTTTTACTCCAGTTAGATTTGCCAAGCTAATGTGTCATTCTGCAACCTCTGAGACTGACAACTGGAGCTTACCAAGCATTTCACAAAGATTAATAATTTAATAAAGAATATCCTGCAAGATGGTTCCATGCAGACTTCAACATGGGAGAAATACTTCAACTGACATGCAAAACATTAGGGATTTCAGCCTATTTTTTTTTGTTGCTCTCTGGAAGTTTAGTTGAAGTTACCATGTTGCAATGTTTTCAGCTGAGAATTTATGGGAACCTTCACCTGGTTTTGCATGAATCAGGAAATGTTCTCTGAGCTAAAGTAAATATGATAACCACTGAACGGGTGCTCTGTTGTAACTTTTAGCTCAGAGCCCAGCTGGATAAATTTGGCGAACTGTGACAACAGCAACCAAATGAAGAACTTGGATTGTCTCCAGATCTGTCATTCATACAGGTGATGGAAATTAAATGAAAGGTAATGAAAATGAGTTAATGGAAATGGCTGTTTGTGACTTGTAGAATGGTATTTGTAGAAATGCTAGTTCTTTGTGTTTTATTTGGTAAATTATTAATTAATTTGCATGTAAAATAAGTTGCAATTGAAGTTTTTAAATTCTAAGATGAGCCTTCTGAAAAGAGGTGTAAATCTTCGAGTTTTAGGCAACTTTGTTCTATATTTTTTTTAATATGGTTTTTCAAGTTCAGATTATTGGAAATCTAAAAAATGCTTAATTTTAAACATTTTTATACAGCATTTTAGTTTTGATTATCTTGTCTTTCACGATGAGACTTCAAAGTTTTTGGATTTGTAGTTATTACTGCACCATTTTTCTTTTCTGAAGACACCATTATATTCCACTAGATGGTAGTGCAGGCTTTATTCTGAAAAGCCTTTTTTGCTGCCTGTGCACTTTTGTTTCTTGTACAATAATGAAGTGGTCTGGATTCTGGGCATCTTTGGGAGCAGAGCCTGAAGTCATCCTAGCTTAAAAGCAGTGAAGAACAGGCATGGTCCCCACTGCAGTCTGCTCTGCCCCTTTGCTCTGAGGCACAGGTGATACTCAAAGAATTGAGTTTCATAATGGGGGTTGTTAATATCTGGATTCAATTTGCCAAAATGTTTTTGTAAAAGCATTTAGTCTTGAGGTACTGGGAAATAAAACAACTGGTCCATGATTTCAGGAAACACGAATCTTCTTCTGGAAGATTAAGGTTCTAAGTTTACCATAAATTTAGCATGCTTCTGTCAGCAATTCTCCGTGGGTGTTTCATGCCTTAGATACCTGGCCTAGACAATTAGATTTGATTATAGAACTCCCTCAAGTTGCTGACACAACTTTAATAAGATTAAGAGCAAAAACTTGACAGTAATTAGAGGCATGCAGAAATGAAATTACAGTTTAAGTCATGGAAAAGGGCTTTGACCAGCACGTTTGAAACATCAGCGTGCTTTAAGTATTTATTTCTACTCTTGGTTCAAGCATGAGGCTAGAAACTCAGGATATCTAACAACAAACTCAGGATATCTAACAACGACGAAATCCATCATGGAGCAGTACGATAAACACAGGTGGGAGAAAGGGGCAAAGATCAAATTCCAGCAAAAACAAAATCTTACAAAACAACTTTCCTTTGTTTAATGACATGATCAGAAAATATTTGCTAAATCACATTGTCACAAGGTCTTGTGATATTAAAAGTGTTGGATGCACGGAACAGGAATAATTGACAGGTATGTCTGAACAAGTGAACGTGCAAGCACTTTCAAGTGCCTGACTCCAAACGTATGCCCCCCAGCCTGATCCTGCACAGAGCAAGTCCTACACTCACTCAGTTCCCATTTGTTAGCTTTGCATAAGGGAAGCTGGATGTGCATCCTGTAAGAAAATCAGGATGGGCTCTGGTTAGGTTCCTTGTCTGGATCACGAATGTGCGGAACACCCACGTCTCGGCTCAGCCTTGACAAAGCCAATGTTGATGTGAGAGACAAGCAAATGCTGGTATATTCTCCAAGCAACGTGAAGTAGTTTGTCGGGTGTTTGTGTATGTCCATACGTACACATCTATATATAAAAACTAATATGGACAAGCAAGTCATGTCCATTCTGATATGTATATGGTATTTTTTGTGTTTCATATGTTTCTAGATGTTGCATGTCTATCACAGTGAAACCTCTAAGAGCACTTGTAAAATTAATAATAATAGTATTTTTGTAATTTAAAACCAATTCTTCTCTTTATCCATAAAGACTAAAATAGAATGAGAGCTGGAAGGAGAGAGAACACAAGAGCTGTAAATCTCTACTAACTCAGACTGTTAAATTTAATACGGTTAAAGTAATCTAGAGGTGGCAGATGTAACTGCAGTTTTACATCTGAAACAAATTAACTGACAAACTAGTATCACAAATTTACTCATTGATACATAATAGTCTGAAAGATGTCAATGACTTTATACTAGAAAATGCTGTAGCTATCACGAAATGTGATACTGCTTTTATTTACAGCAGGATAGATTTAGCTATGCAAATACTGTTATTGTAATTTCTTTTTGTGAGCATTTTATAGCATTTCAGAAATCTTTCAGTTTTCATGGTACTAATAGTGAGCAGACTAAAATTACTGTGATTTATAACACTGCCTATAAGGAAGGAGGGATATGAGTAAGAACATAATAATCAAGCAAATAATAATAAACTATTTTATAATAAAGCATGATAATAGAGCAAAATAAATAAAGCTGCACGCTTTTCATGCCTTAAATGCACCTTGGTGTGAATAACCTGCAAGACACCCAGCAGTACGGACGAGCTCCAGCGGGGCAGCAGTTCAGTACGTCAATAGCACCTACAGCTGCTCGAGGGAGGGGCTCTTCAGAACGGCTTTTCCATTCCCTCTGCCCGTTCTGTTTCCTTATTTTTGTTCCTGTTAACAAGGATCATTTTTTCTTCTTCTGTAGTGAATGGGTTTTTTTCTACTTAATCTCTTAAACTCTAAAATTGTTTCCTGTTAATATTAATAATTTAAGGGAAATAAGCAGTTTCATGGTCTAATCACACCACCATTGAAAACTGACAGTTGCCTCTGCATAAAGGATGGCGTGACTGGCAGTATTACCTTCAGGCAAGGGGAGATCTGGAGAAGTGGAATAGTGTGAAACTTCATCTCTCTCCCATGCTGTTCGGATTATTTATCAAAGTATGTGAAGATCAAAAAAAAAAAAAAATCAAGGGAAATGAATGCATGTAAATTATTAACAGCCTGCCTCAGAGGATGAGCAGGTTTCGTGGATACTGTATTAACTATAACAAATTTTCTTACATATACAGATGAAAAGAAATAGGAGTAACAAGTCTAACCTGTGTACAATAAGCTCATCAGAAACTATTAGCTAGAAAATAATGTTATAAATATGAAAAAAAATGTGTCAAGAAAGCATCTGATGTTCAGGGAATTACTTGGGGTTTTTTTTGGTGTTGTTTTTTTACAAGTATTTATAATGTTGAGTCATATAGGTTAAAACAGAATACTTACTATAGTCCAAACTATGATGTTCTCGTGAGACACTTGTAATTGAGATCTCTTACACAGGCCACCAACAAGAATAAAGACTAAAGAAGCGGTAGCACAAAAGCAAACCTTTATTTGCTGTTGCTCAGCAACCATGTGTGGAAAGCCCATTTTTCATTTTTGCCTTAACTTGACTTGACAGGAAAATGATAATAAATATGAGATTATTATCACAGGGTATAGATTAATTTGAACAGATGAACAGATATGTCAAAAAGGGGCATATAATTTGGTACTTTTGAAAGGGAGAACATTAGAGAAACTGAAAATAGAGTTGTAGCTTTGCTACTAGCTTGCAGTTCATGCACAATTCTTGAAAAAACTACAAAAAGCTATTCTGCCTCTGGTTTCTCTGTGTGGTCCTTTAAAATGAACCATTTGGTGTTACTCAGTCTGTTGTTATCTGTGTCAACTTCTAGTTTCAATACTATGAAAAAATCATTCTGTGGTTGCTATGCAACACAAATGATAAGCTAAAATATGTTTTAGTTCATTTGCTAAATGACTATGTGCCCGACTAAATAAACAGTAACCAGGTGACTAATATAGCATCTAATTAAGAGACTAATCAAGGTATTAATGACATACTCAGTCCACACAAGACGCGATAAAGAAACCCAGCAGTTTGGGTCTAAAATGGCAAAGGTTTTTAAGGTATGCAGAAAGGATAGACATTAGCACTATGTATAAATGTCAGTTTTCATACTTTTTTATTTGCTTTTGCTGTTCTACAAGTATGATGCTTGCTCATACAACTTATTTCAAGCAAACCGTTTCATAGGCTTCTGGCACTTAGCTGAATACCTAATTTAAGAAATAAAGTCAAGTCCATAGGATCTGAAACAACCTGAATTCTGGATCCTTCTTTACTGTAGAGGAGAAAAATGCTCCCTTCTCTTGGTAGTCTGCTTCTGGAAGTCAATGCCTGCCAGCCGTCATGGTGTGGGGATTAGGGCTGGAGGACAGATGCTATTTCAAGTGATTGTCCAGGGATCTGTCTCTCCCGGGACCTTTCTCTGTGCTTGCCAGTAGGTGGATGTTGGTAATTTGCTGGATTGCCTTTTTCACACTTCAAAGGAGACGGGCCTTTGTCTAGATGGAAATACGATGTGAGGAGGTACGTGTGTGTTTGGTTCAGGTGGAGACAAGGAGTGGCACTGAACTGCCGGTGCACAGTTATGTTGCTCAAGAAGATGAGTTTTTGGCTGCTAACTCCTTCTGCCATATTGTCCTTGCCTTGGGTACGCGACTGTCTCAACTACAACTTGTAAGTAATGTAACCCATACTCCTACGGTGCCTACAGCGCTTTCTATGTGGCACATATTTGTTTTAAAATCCAGTTATTTCAGAAGTTTTATGTGGACTCAGTTGATGATTCAGGAATTGAAACAGTTTTTCTCTTTCAGTAACAGCAGTCATCTGTTATATACATTTTTAAGCAATACAGAATAGCATTATTTATATGGGATAAGCTTCTAATAAACTATTTTTCATCCTATAGTCTTCACACTGTATAAAAACCAGGTAGCTTACACAAAAGCTTTAAAAAATAAACCAGGAGAAGTCCATAAGTCAAATATATATGGCAGAAAATGTGACAAGTCTTAATTTTGAATATAAACTGATACTGTGAGAGGTAGGATGGTTAAAGAAGATTCTATGTTAAAATATTAGCAGAAGACATAAATACTACTTTAAAAAGTAGTGAAATTTTACATACAATATCAAATCAAATCTGAACTACATCATGTTTTTAAAAATTACAATCCAGAAAAGTCCAATCAGATGTGAGAACTTTTATGGCAATTATTGTTGCGTTTCTGTTTGTTTGCATAGTAAAGCAGCATATGCTGTACTGCTATCACAGACTGAAAGTAAATGATTTCAGTCAAGCACATACCTCTTCTGAACAGCCAACATTGAGAAATATTATGCTACTGCAAATGCAAAACTGAAAGATATAAATTGAGCCTTTAACAAGACATATTGACTGTTCTTGGTTTGCAGAAGAGCTCAAATAAAAGGGAACATTACAGTCTGAAAGCTGATTATGTTTAATTCAAGGAACTGAGTCCAGCTATTTCTGAACACTGCGAATTAAGTTTGAGAAGAAACAGAAAGCAGCATTTCCTGATATATTAAAAAAATCTTTAGTTATCAGAGTGTAAATACCGTCTGGCGTACATAGTCTCCTATAAATTCTGGTGAGTAGCCTGCTTAGCTCTTCATTGCATTGGATGAAGAGCATGTAATACAGGTATTGTTCACCATTGACTAAGATTAAATGCGTATCTGTCAACACTAGCAACAAAAAACATTCTTGGAGAGAAAAAGTCACCAGTGATACCAAATGGATGATGCAGGCTTTGTGAGCTAGCATAAGTGTTTTTGTAAGAATAGTATGTTGACGTTACCCGCGATCCCTGGAAGAGGGCGTACTGTTTCTTAAGCCTATACATGAATTTAACTAAACACGTTTTATCCCTGTTTGAAGGCATTGAGACTTAAGAGATGGCTGCAGGAAGGTAACAGTAAGCTGGTATGTGGATTTAGTCCCTGTCAGCCACCTCTGGGTAATTGATCGACGCTCCTCCAGGGAAAGATGTGTAAGCAACCCAGCCTTTATTATAAAGTGAAAGCAGTCGAGAAGCATTTCAGGGTAGCCAAATTTTAAAACCGGGAAGCACAGCCTGCGCTGAACTCCTTACTGCTGCCGGGGCTGCAGCGGCCGGGCCGCGCCCCTTACCGGGCCTGCCCCCTCACCCGGCGCCTCTCCTCCACCCCACCTCCTCCGGGCCTGCTGCAGCCCTGGCGGCAGCAGCAGCGGCCGCAGCAGCAGCACCGCGCTCTTCAGCCCCCTCCTCCATAAAGGCCGGCCGGGGCGATGGGGACACTGGTGGCCTCGTCTGGAGGCAGGAGCGAGGAACCAGAACTCACCCCGGCCTACCGGTGGCACCCGACCGCACCCACCT
>JAVKLA010000073.1:34460611-34542482 GCA_034782735.1 Sagittarius serpentarius
GAGCGCCCCCACCGGCGGGCCGCGCTCTCGCGAGATTTCACCCCCACCCACCCCCTCCCCTCCTCCTCCTCCTCCTCCGGCCCCGCCCCCTCGGCCGGCAGCGCGCGCGGCGGCAAGGCCAGGCCTGGGCCTCGGCTCCGCGGGGCGTGAGGGCAGCGAGGGGACCGAGGGGTGTCCCCTGCCCTCCCCTCCCCTCCCGTCCCTGGGGGGGCACCCGGGGCTGGTGCCTCTCCCGGCAGCGGGGCGGCGGGGCATTCGTAAGGACGGGTTTGTCCCGTGGGCAGCGCTACTGAGAGGCGCAGGCTCTTCTCCCGCCTGTCTGTGCGTGCGATCGCTGTTTTTGTTTCCCTCCCGTGCAGGCAGCACCGCGTTATTGGAACCGTAACCCGCAGATCTGCGAGGATTTCTTTCTGAGGGAGCCCGAGGTAAGCGGCCCGTCTGTCTTCCCACTTCCTTTTCTGCCGGGGGCGTACGGTCGCCTGGGGAGCCGTGCCGTGGACCTGGCGGTAGCTTGGTACCTCTTCGCTTGACGAGAGAAAGGGCGAGAACGTTTTGCTGCCTGTCAGTACTTTTTATATAAGTAAACGCTGTCGTCGGGAATGACGACTAGCTAAATAGGGCGTATGTGCTGGATACAGTGTTCTTTTTAAAGATGAAAGTATCCACTAAAAGGTTCTTCTGCTTTAAGACTTGTTTAGTAAAATGAACTAAAAAGAAAGTGTGCAAATACTGCAGCCTAGTGCTGTTGCGAATTATGATGCGGACTCGGATATCTGTAAAGTATTTTGGAGGGGAAAACATCTTTTATTTATAACTGCGTAGATGAAGAATGTAGGTTCATATGTTCTTCACTGTGACCAAAAATGGTCTTGTTTTGAGATACAGTACTTTCTCTAACGTTTTGTTTTGTTTTTAAGGCAAGAAAAAACAAGACCACAATGAAACGTGAGGCGTTTTTACAAGTTGTGTCTAAAGAGTCAGTTGAAGACTTCTTGCGTTATACTCAGAATCCTGTAAGTAAGCCATAATACATGTGCTTGACTAATAAAATCGTTAAGTCTGTTATTAGTGCAGAAATTTTGTGCCATAGGGACAGAAACTCTTTCTCTGGTACCTGCAGATGTGCTAGAATAATTGCTATAGAAAATAAGTTCAAATGGCACTTAAGGGAACATAGCTGAAAAAGTTGTAGATTCTGAAATTTTGCTATTTAGAAAGCAACTAACTTTTTAACATTTGACTGTTGCATATACGGTTTACTTTTTTTTAAATAAATGATTAGTACTGTAGTAATATTTAGGAAAAAAACAAGTACTCATTTGATGTTAATGAAGTATTGGGGTTTTTAAATTTCAACTGTGAAAGAGTTTATTGCTGTGTAATGAATATGACCTAATATACAAACACAGCAGAGGCATGTTTCACTAGTATTTGTTCTTTCATTTGATAATTTAGGCTGTCCACTTATTCTTTAGTTTGTGTGCAATTGTACTTGATAGTTCTATTTATCACTGAACGTTTTAGAGGTGGGATAGATTGCTCTCTGTAAATGCAGTGTGGAGAGAAGCGGGAGGAACAACAAATCCACTGAAATCTACTAATTAAAAGTTCATTCTCACGTTGTGTCTATGATATTGCATAGTAATCAGAAATAATAATTTGCATTGTGGTGTTTTCCACTAAGCTTCAATCTGTCTGGTATTAAGATATACATGATTTCTCCTAAACATCATTTGCTAGCCTTAATAAATGGTATTGTAAGGTTAGTTTCTTAAGCTTTCTAATCAGTGTTTTCCTAATATTACCTGGATCAGGATAAAGTAAGTGGATCGGTTGAGCTCTGTGTCCACAGAGGCACAAACTAACTTACTAATGTAGCGAATGGATTAAACTTATGATTTCTATAATGGGCATCATGTTCTATGTAATAAGCTAATAAGCTTAGAAATGTTTGTCTCCCAAACATAATTGAATCTCTTTGTCCAAGAAATTTGCTAGTTTTTTTCATTTGCACTCCTGTATGTAATTATAGATGACAACTTTATTACCAGATTGCCTTTGCTTGAAGTCTCCTTCTCATTTTTTCCCAAATCTAAACACATTAACAAGGTACTATTCTGTTTAGGATAACGTACAGTACTTGCAGCATTTCCTTTTCGATTAATTTGGTCGTGTTGTTTCTGCCATCTTCATGCAGTAATCTTATCTTAACATATCTTGGTTTATTTGGATTAAAAATTGGGTTTTCATCCTTTTATTTTTTCATCACCAATTCATAAGAGTTATCTTGCAACAGTTTTCAGCTGTTGCCAATATCTCTGGAAACTGTATGTCACTAGCTGTAATAAGTATATTGATTAAAACTGTTTTCATGCCTTCACAGCATAAGGGAACATGAATATCCAGATTACTTTTTGATTGTCTAAGAGACCTGAGTTATTTTATTCATTTGCTTTTGACACCTTCACTTTATCAGGTGCTGTTAAATTTTTCCACTAAATCCTGTTCCAATTCAAGAAAATACATTATTTCTTAGACAGGAAAATAGGAATCATGCATATGACTATCATTCAGTGACATCCTTTTCTCTCATAGGTTTTGGAATAATTCTGTCTTGCATCATCCCAAAGAAAGATCAGAAAGCTCTTGTCTTATTATGAATTCACTCTTTTTGTTCAAAACAGTACGATCTCAATATCCTGTCTTTTGAGTTTGTTTGATGTAGAGGGCTGCAGAACTCCCTGTGTGGCCTTTGTTTTATTGTATTTGTTTCCAGCTGTAGAATAGGATAGAAATTCTGTTATAAATATGTAACAGGACCTTTCTTCTCATACCCTTCTGGGAACCTTCTAATACTTACTGCTGTTTCTTTCATTATTTTCTATTTTTCTTTTTCCCTTCAACTTTTTTTATCTTTTTGATTCCTGTTTTTCAGTGTATATGCAAACTAAAAATATTTTTATTTCAATATCATGGACATTCTCCCTCTTTCCTCCAAAGTGTTTCTGATCTGGTAAACCTTCGCTTCAGTACTGCAAATTACATCCCCAAAATTATCTGTACTTCCTCTTGGCTGTGTCTGTTTTTATTTTTCATCTTTTCTTTGCATATCCTCTTTCCTAGCAGGTTGCCTACCCTTCTTTGATGCTAACAGGCTCTTTGCGTCTCTGAGATAAATTCTTCTAGCAAGGTTCTTCTGAGGAAATAGTTCAGATCAGTCTCTTAGTGAAGTCTCTTACAAAGACTACTAGTGGCTTCCCATTCAGTAGATCTTGAGAAGGAAGTATGGGGTTAATTGGCACAGGAGTTAGGTTTGATGCAGGGGGCATTTAAAATAGTCTGGTATACAGAGCACTGTTCTGTGCACGTTATACTCCAAAATCCGTAGTGCTGTCCCTACAGCTGTACTGACTGTTACATTTCTAGTCCTTGCATAAGGATTTTCTTTCAACAGCCATCATCAATCTGTATTTAAGATAGCAAAGATATGATCAGGGACTTCAATTCTCTGCGGTTGTGAGCTTTGTAGCTAAGAGTATGGAATTGTCTTCATTGGGAATGAAGTATTTGGAACACATGAGAGAGAAGCTGATGTTACGGGCATGTGATTTATGTTCAGTAGTGTTGCTATCGAAGGCTAAACACTTTAGTCTTAAAAGAAGAACTCTTGTTTCATGATAAAGAGATAAGCAGCAGGAGTTTTTCATGCTTTTTTAAAAGACATACAACTTCTAGAAGGTATTTTATCTCTAACTGCAGAGGAATGGATATTAATCCTTAATGTAAAAAAACTGTTAATTTTAGGAAATACGGTGATGAAATATAAGCCACTTCACTGATGTGGAATTGTGTGGTACCTTCTGACCATTCACAGAAAAATACATTTGATCCTTTCGACTTGAATGAACTACTTCAAGAATTGCCAAGAAAGCAAAAAGAAGTACTATGGGAGAGACTGACGCAGCTATTGACAGAGAGTTTGATGGAGAACCCTGTGGAAACATGGCAGAGAACTGAAGATGATGAAAATAATGATGACATGGAAGTTGAGATAGTTCTAGAAATGGTAAAAATCTTGTAAAATAAATATATTATGGGTATTTAGTGTTTTCTGGGAAATAAAATGGAGTATTTCCATAGCATCTGAAAACATGCAAGGGTTATCAAAGAAGGTCAGTTCCAAACATCACCTGCCTGCCCCATTCTTAACTGACTTCTTAAGTGTCATGCTTGGGTTAAGCTGAACTTATGACTGCTCTATACTACAAAAGATTAGATCTGCTGATAATTTTAATTATGAAAGGAAAGACTTAGGCTTTTCATTAGAGTTGTGTGGCCTTTTGGTATGTCTTATTTCAGTAACTAAATGTTAGTATCTCAGATGTTCCTTAAGTATCGGGCATAAACTATAAGAAATGCACTACCTGTTTTATTATGTCATTTTATTGAATGATGATTATGAAATCTAGATTTGAATGCCCCTCCCACAAATTTAGCTTATACAGAATTTCTCTGACTCAGACCCTCATATACTGCCTTCTGCACTGTAGTCCATATAGTCTTGAGAATACTGGGGAAAAAGGTTATTTAGTTTCTGAAGAAAAAAAGAAATGCAGCGGGGAAATGATTAGGGCTACCTAGAGGCTTGTGGAAAATCCATCCTACATACAGAGGCCTATAGAATCACGTTGCTGGATCTAAAGTCACCAGATCTATGCACTTTTGTGTTGCACAAGACCCTGCTAGTTAGGTTCTTTTTAGCTCTGAGATGGATGTGTGTTTAAATGGTTTTGTTGCAGGTAAAGTTTCTAACGGAGGAATGGATACACATGTACAGTCACCAAGTTATCTACTAGCTGGAGCTGAAAGCCCTTTTCAAACTTTTTGAAATGCATGATGTACTTCAAAAATCTCTGCTTTTTTGCCTCTTCTTATTTGATGGGGTTTGGGTGCCAGTATACTCTTTCTTCCAAATGGAAGCATAATAACGATTTATCTCTGCTCTCTGTTGCTAAGGTTTATTTCTTGTTGTAATTACCTTCTGAATATAAAATAAACTGCAGAATTGTTTCCTCAACATTGCTTTCTTTCAGAAACAAACTGTAGCTGTGATCCAAGGAGTGACAGCTGTAGTTACTGCTTCCATACCTGCAGTGGATGAGACTGTAAACTACAAAGCTCTTCTAGAATGTGTTTTTATATTAAATGGTGCGTAGTTACCTGTTATAGAATACAGCATTATACTGTTTTTTTAGCAGATGAGTATGCTAGGCTTTTTGTTTGACCTGACTGGCCTATGGAAAAGAATTTACAGGAGAAAAGTTGGTACTGATGTGAGCTGTTATTTATGAGACAAAATTAAGGGAGCATTTATTTAAAAATCAATTACACAATCTAGAAGCTGGAACTTAAATAGTTCTCTTTCTCCCACCTGTTCACCCAATGATAGGTAACTTCCCTTATTCTGTGGCTTACATTATTTTTAAGGCAAAACTTAAGGTTCCATTGTTACTGATCCAAACACTTGGTCAAAACCTTAGCGTTAACAAGGCTGCCTAAATACCCACAGTGAGAATAAGCCATCAAGCTAAGTGTGGCATGAGCTGGTTGACATTGTGAGGTATAGTGTACTAACGGGCTAGTGTTTTACAGGAATAACTTGGTTCATTGCAGTAAATAATTATTTTATTACTGTTGTAGGTATTCTTCCTGCATTACCTGAATATGGAAAAATCCTACAGGGCGCTATCCAGCGTGTATGTGAAATGTGGTGGGAGAAAGGACTGGAAGGGAAGGAGCAGCTAGGGAAGACTCTGTTTATCATTTTGCTAAGGAAGAGCTTGAATAAAGCTGCTACGGTATGCTGAAGCTGTATTGACTTTTAGATTATTACTGAGCATTCCAAGAAAGATTATCCTTCCAAAATACCTTTTATTTCAAGTTAATGTGTTTTCCATGTCCTAGTGCTTATCAATTAATAAAACCTAAGATAGATGTTGGTTACAAAGTGTCTTTTTGGTATTGATTGCATAAGCAACATATTAAAATGTTGCTTTCTCTAGGACAAACTTTAAAGACTTTTGGCATCAATTTCACAAGTGAACTGGGGTTGTTTACATTTTTTTTTTAATTATTATTTCTTCACTTATTTGTAAAGTCCAATGACCAAGGTTTCAATAGCAATTAACTCTTTTAGTTAATTTGGCTTTTAAGTACTATGTTCAGCTACCTATAGAGACTAATTATGTGGGAAGCTTCATTTTCTGTTACTCTGTATCTCTCTACAAATAATTTATCTTATTCTTCATTAATAGATTGAGATTCTTTTTTTAAATGTGAGTTACTTATTGTTGCATACATCTTCTGCCCTAACCCAATAAATATCTCCTTTACTTATTTCTTTCTGGTTTTTTTTTCCCCCTGTTAACTGCTTTCATTGTATAAAGTTTCAGAAGTGGAATGATACAGTTTCCATCTGTTTTACGTGAAATAGCAGCTTGCTTTCTGTACTTGAGCATGTCTTCAGTTGTTGGAAGTCGGTATTTCTGCAGTTACACATATTTTTGTAATTTTTCCCAGTGATGTGTTGAAAGTCAATTAATGTTCATAATTTTACACTCTGAAATCTTCTGTCTGTAACAATGCTTTTCAAATTCATTATTTAGAATCCTTTAAATGCTTCTTCACATTAAAGCTATACCTACTTCACTATAATGTTGGCTTTTTTTTCTTGTCAGGGTGCAGATGTGGTTCGTATATGGAATCTACATCAGATATTACTTTGTTTTGATTATGATTCAGAGGAGAGTAATGAAGTCAAGGACTTGTTGCTTCAGTGTTTTATGAGTGTAAAACACATTAAAAAAGAAGAGGTAAGCAAACTTTTATCTTACTGTGATTTTATGTGAGTGGGCTTTGGTTACTTTTAATGATTTTGCATTAAGCCTTTTACGGTACAGTAGGCAGCAATGCAAGACAAATCAGTTCTGACTCCAAGATATAAATGGTCAATATTCTGTTTCATTTGGAAAACCCTTTATTCCTATTCCAGACTATAGTGTAAAAGCATGTGTCTAAATCATCACTCCAGTTTTTGTATCCTAAGGTAATAAGAACCAAGTGCTTTGCTTCCAGTGCATGTCCCTCAATACTTAAAAACATCCCCTGGTATAATTCTCTTCTTTTATAGCAGTTTTTCTTTTATTGGAGACAGATAACTCTAGGAAAATAATTTCCTTTCTGAATGGTTCCATTTAGGAGATTGCATTGCCATAGTCTGTTTTAAAAGTAGCATAAGAACCCAACTTCACAGCAAAATGAGAATTATTTTATTTGACTACCTACATTTCTCTCAGTGAAGAATTCCTGTATTGTAGTTTTTAGTTTGTGCCTGTGCACCAAGATAGTAGTATCCAAGCTTTTTTTTCTGGTTAGGTGACAACCTGACGTTGGCTCTGAAGTTCTAACTCCTCCTTACTTGTTTAAAATATATATATTCCCTTTCATGGAATATATGAACTTATGTCATAAAATGAGCTCTTGAGATTGCTGCATGATTGTGGCAGTGCAGGGATATGGCATTTCAAAAATGCTGGTAGCAAATGAGTTAAGTGAAATGTTTGATAGACCAGGTTTTGGATACCTGACGCTAAGGTGATATGGTTTTCTTTTGTTACTTACACATTGTATTTTAAGATGTTTTAGTTTTGAATAAAATTGGGTTTTACGAAGGCAATGTGAGAGTTGGGAAAGGAAGGAGAGAAAACATGGGTGGAAAGAGGGAAGACTGGTAAGACTTTATTATCTGATTTTGCATTTAGTTTTGTCCTTGGTATATTTCATTTTTGGTCATTTTTTGTGCTCTTGAAAAAGTGTGTACCTGTATGTGTTCTTTGTCACAGTACTTAAAATGCCTTAGCTATATTTGATTCTGTATTAATTACTTCGCTTTAATTTGAATCCACTGCATCACATTAATATTTCATGTTCATATAGGCACAGTAAATAATAGGGACTTGTATACGTAAAATGAAACTGCCGTCTAGGCTTCAGAAGCAATGTCTTGTAGTCAGTTTTTTCTTCCACATCTTGTGAGATTTTTAATATAACACGTTAATTACTACAGAGATTTTCTAAAGAAACTTTGTACCTTAAATCTTTGGGTGAAACACAGCCTTCAGTACAAAAGTAGTGTTTGTTTGTTTTAATTTTGGGGAAAAAAGCGGTAATAATCAGACTTGGTACTGAATGTTTCTGCTGGCATATCAAAACATATCCCCTTTGCTCTGCAAGAACATGCAGATTTGCTCACACTTTGCACATTTAATTCTGCCCAAGCTTTTGCTCTTCCCTCCTCCCAGTGATTTGTGGTCTCTTGACATTTTGTCACGTTTTCTTTTTCATATGCCTGTCTCTTTCTAGGTAGATACAGAGAGAGCCTTACTGCACGCTGTGGTCTGGCATATGATCATATTAGCGGTTTAAATCCTTAATCCTGAATCCTTAGCTTTATGGCTAGAAGAATGGACTGAAAGTAGTAGCTCCCAGCTGGGAGTTGAATTTGCATTCTGTTAGTCCATCCATTCCTTTCCGATAAAGGTGAAAGATCTAAATCACTGTTCACAAATATAGACTCTTACTGATTATGTCCAATCATTTCATCAGTTCTTTCCATTGAATTACTAGTATTGCCTGCCAGGCATCAACTCAGAGTGCTGAAAACTTTGAGTGGGCTTGGGGAGCTTTCTTAATTTCAGAGAATACCTTTTTAATATTATTGAAGTCTGTTTATTAGCCTAAACCTCTTTAAAAAAAGCTACAAAGTCTGTCAGCACAACTGACAGGTCCATAGTCACTGTTGCTAGTTCCAATTCTGGACCTGACCTTATTAGATTATGATAGTGTGTAGAACTTGATAGAGTATCTGCCTTTTTAGGGCTTCCAGGCCCTGAAAGAGCTTCAGGCTCTTCATCTCCAAGCCTGATAATTTCTGACATATAATCAAGGATGCTTCAGCCATTCTCAGACTTTTTGCTAAATTTAATCTGTACCTCTTTAGGAATGCTCTGGGTTTGGTTTTGTTTTTTGAGTTTGTTTTTTTTTTTCCCCCAAAAAAAGTTTAACATGGAAGGGAGGGGAAATAAAAGTTGCTCCTCCTAATTCTTCTTCTGATTATTCCTAAGTAAGTAATGCTGGTGAGCATTTATGTTAGAATTACAGAGTTTGAGGTTGGAAGGGACCTTTTGAGATCATCTAGTCCAACATCCTTGATCAAAGTAGTCAGCTAAACCAGGTTGCTCAAGGCCATAGCCAGTTGGGTTTTGAATATCTCCAAGGATGCAGACTGTACAACCTCTCTGGGCAAACTGCTTCAGTGTTCAGTCACCCTTTCAGTGAAAATAATTTTTAAAAGTTAAAATAAAATTAAATTTTCCTTATGTTTAAGAGGAATTTCTTGTATTTCAATTTGTGCCCATTGGCTTTTGCCAAATCACTGAGCATCACTGAGAAGAGTCTGTCACCATCATCTTTCTGTCCCCTATGAGGTATTTATATACATGGGTAAGATCCCCCTGAGCCGTCTCTTCTCTAGGCTAAACAAGCCCAGCTCTTGCAGCCTCTTCTCATATGAAAGATGCTCCAGTCTCTTAATGATCTTTGTGGCCCTTCAGTGGAGTCGCTCCAGCATGTCCATGTCTCTGTTGTACTGGGGAGCCCAGCATTGGACTCGGGACTCCAGATGTGTCTCATCAGTGCTGAGCTGAGGGGGAGCATCACCTCCCTCGACCTGCTGGCAATGCTTTTCCTAGTGCAGCCCAGAATGTAGTTGACCTTCTTTGTCATGAGGGCACATTGCTGATTTCTGTTCAAGTCATCAACCCCAGGACCTTTTCTACAAAGCTGCTCTCCAGCTGGTCAGCCCCCAGCCTGTCCTGGAGCATAGAGTTATTCTTTTTCAGGTGCAGGACTTTGCATTTCCCTTTGTTGAACTTCATGAGATTCCTGTTGGCACATTTCTCCAGCTTGTCAAGGTGCCTCTGAACAGCAGAACACCCAATCTGGTGTATCAACCAACCCTCCCGATGTGGCTGCAAAATTGCATGTACTATTGTCTCATCATCTAGGTCATTAATGAAGATGTTAAACAGTGTTGGCTCCAGTATTTACCTCTGGGGTACACCACCACTGACTTGTGGCCAGCTGGGCTTCATGTTCTGACCTAATGCTCAAACATGTGCAGGAAAATGCATGTTTCAACTTCTGAAAATGCTACTGGAAGTCACAGGTTTTTTTTCTGTCCTCTTCTTCCATTTGGAAAACGTCTTGCTAACCTTAGTGCTATGTTTGAGTATTGCTGCAGTTGAGGAAGCTTTTTGTATCATCCAACAAGGCTCTTTCAGTCAGTCCATTATTCTGCTGTCACTTAGTTCACCCTTGTAATTTCTTCAGTGATCCGTTAATGGGAGTCTGTTTTGGTAGGAAGTGAACTCTCTTATGCCTTGAAGTAAACTGTCTTATGCCTCTGTTTACCTGGCAAGTTGTGGTGGATTGATTTTGGCTAGCTGCCAGGTGCCCACCAAGCTATTCTGTCACTCCTCCTCCTCAACTGGACATGGGAGAGAAAATGTGACAGAAAGCTCATGGGTCGAGATAAGGACAGGGAGATCACAGAATATCTCACTTTGGAAGGGACCCATAGGATCATTGAGCCCAACTCCCTGCTCCTCACAGGACTACCTAAAACTAAATCATATGACTAATAGTGTTGCCCAGATGCTCTGACAGGATTGGTGCCATGACTGCTTCCCTGGGGAGCCTGTGCCAGTGACTAACCACCCTCTCAGTGAAGAACCTTTTCCTAATGCCCAATCTGAACTTCCCCTGATGCATCTTCATATCATTTCCACGTGTCCTATCACTGGTCAACAGAGAGAGGAGATCAGCACCTCCCCCTCCGCTGGGCACCTTGAGAAAGCAGGCAAAACAGACTTGACTTGGGGAAATTAATTTAATTTATTGCCCATTAACAGTGGAGTAGGATAAAGAGAAACAAGAACAAAACTAAACCCACTTTCCCTTCCTCCCACCCTTCCCTTCTTCCTGGGCTCAACTTCATTTTGGAATTCTCTACCTCCTCCCCCCGAGCAGCTCAGGGGGATGGGGAATGGGGGTTGTGGTCTGTTCATTATACCTTGTCTTTGCCATTCCTTCCTCCTCATACTCCTCCCCTGCTCCAGCATGGGGTCCCACCCATGGGAGACAGTCCTCCATGAACTTCTCCAGCATGAGTCCTTCCCACGGGCTGCAGTTCTTCACAAACTGCTCCAGCGTGGGTCCTTTCCACAGGCTGCAGTCCTTTAGGCACAAACTGCTCTAGTGTGGGTCCCCTGCAGGGTCACAGGTCCTGCCAAGAGTCTGCTCCAGCGTGGGCTCTCCATGGGGTCATAGCCACCTTCGGGCACATCTTGCTGCTCGGGCTTGGGGTCCTCCACAGACTGCAGGGTGGAGATCTACTCTACTGTGGACCTCCCTGGCCTGCAGGGGGACAGCCTGCCTCACCATGGTCTTCCTCACAGGCTGCAGGGGAATCTGCTCCAGTGCCTGGAGCACCTCCTGCCCCTCCTTCTTCACTGACCTTGGGGTCTGCAGAGTTGTTTCTCTCACATATTCTCACTCCTCTCTCCCAGCTGCTGTTGCGCAGCAGTTTTTCCTCCTTCTTAAATCTGTTATCCCAGAGGCTCTACCACCATCACTGATGGGCTTGGCTGTGGCCAGCAGAAGGTCAGTCTTGGAGCTGGCTGGCCTTGGCTGTATCAGACACAGAGGAAGCTTCTGGCAGCATCTTACAGAAGCCAGCCATGTAGGCCCCCTGCTACCAAAACCTTGCCACATAAAGTGACACAAGTCACTTTACATCCTTGAGGAAACTAGTTCAAAATAAAAGGGGAACCACAACCCATTCTGGAAAGACCTTGAGATAGGGTCCAGTTAAATTAGGTGTCTGAAACCAGTTTAGACATCTACACAGGAGCCTAATCAGTACAGGTTCTGGGAAGGATTTAATTGCTTAAGTATAAGTGACTGACCTGTGCTACATTAAATGACCTAAGTTGGCTCAGACATCCACATAGGGCTGGCACATAAACCACAGGATCTTTCATAGATCTCTGCCTTCTGGAAAAACATCTGAGCATTTTAAATTGCTCTGTTTAGGTAGTGGCACATTGCCTCTAGTCAGAGGAGTCAACAGAACAATTCAGCTTCATAAAACAGTTACTAAACAGCTGATCACCTAAATTACTTTCCAGGCAATTAACATTCTAGGGACTTAAACATCCAAATTTAGGTGTCTCAGTTTGTGAACTGAAATCCAACGTCAGTATGTGAACTGCCAGCACAGATCCAGAACGGTAACTGGGATTTTTCTAGCTCTGCAGCCAGGAGATTAAGTATCTTAAAATTCAAAGTATTAAACCATTTTCCTGTTGCTGTAAAACTATTGTACTTATGTTGCAAGTCCTTCTGTTTGGGATTTTGCATCCTGAGAGAGGTTAGTTTTAGTGACAACCACCTCGTGTGTTCTTTAGTTTCCCTACCTGGCTTATTTTGCTAATGGTAGATTTCTTGTAGCAACATGTCCAACACTCCCCCAGTATCTCTGCTGAACCTTTTCCTTTCATTCTGTGTCTATTTCTAAAATGCTAATAGTCATACCAAGTATCAACATGATTTATGAATTGCCTTGAGATGAAACCGGACTTCTATCTATCAGGGCTAATGTTCCCTTTAGTGCCTACAGGCTTGTTCTACAGTTCCTAAGTATACCACATCCCAGAGCGTAGCTCCATAGCAGCTTAAGATGACGTAACTCCAGGTTGCAATGATTCTGTGTTGCCACAGGCTAGCATTCCTATTTTCCTTTCCACAGTATGAATGTTCAAAGGTGGAGCATTCATACTGAATGAGGTAGCTGATCAGTTTTTTTCCTAGTAAGTTTATTTTTCAGCCAGATTAACTGCCTGGACTGGTTCATCATATGCAAGGATGAAGGGAAGGAGAGGGTCTGGAATGCAGTATTCTGGTTCTAGATCAGATTAAGCTGATACAGAATTGCACATTGATGCCTCATTGCAAGATCATGGAGTTCAGTTTTTCTGCCTTCCCAGATAGTGCTATTCAACACAGTAATATTTCTCAGAGGCTTATTTTCAGGCTGCATTAGTGGAGTGATCCTCTGAATTTGTATCTCTGTGATTTATGAAAACGTTCTTGTTCAGGTGGGGTTTCCAATCAAACAGCTGGAGAGCTGTATTATTGTGTTTTAGAGGTAGGCCTGTTCTCTCTTCTTCCTTGCTAACCTTCGGTGCGTGTATCCAGCTGACAAAGTCACATGTATTATGTCCGCAAGCACAGCAGTACCAGATGCCCAACAGTCTGTTAATGCATTAACCCCAAAGATGACAAGTTCGCAGTCTTATTCACCTATCACAAGTTTACCTCTCAGGGTACTGAGACTGTTGACAACAGTAATTGTTTCAGATCCATTGATCACAAGCAGCAGATTAAAGTAGAGGCACTTACTATCATTTCCAGGATCAGGGTCAATCTGTTGAAATCTAAGGCAAAAAAGAATTGGTTGAAAGGTACTTTGTGACTTTTCTTCATCTGTCTTGCTGCTGGGATTGTAGAAGATGAGATTAGTTTGTCTTCATCTTTGTCTTGTTGAGGCAGGAGCTGTGGGTCAAGACTCCCTTGACCTTTTGGTTTGTCAGGCATGTTGATGGAAGAGTGCACCACTGGGACTCCAATATGTGTGTTTTACCACCAAAGTTGGAGATAAGTGCCCTTTTCTTCATTTGATTTTTTTTCTTTCTTGGTAGAAGAAGCTCTCATTAACAACAGGAAAATTCAATCAGACCTGTAGACAAGGATCTTGACATTGTATTTAGCCTTTAGATCTTGATTTTTATGATCTTCTGAATTACTTCTTGACCTGAAGGCGTTTAAGCTGTCAGCTCCACTAAAGGGCAGTTTCTGCCTATATGCTTCTTTCCCTTTACGCCTACTCTATGATATTCCAGCTCAAAGTGTGTCTGGCATTCTCAGCTGTATTTGCTCTGTTTTGTCATAGGTCTGAATAACTGTTGGTCCAGCTCTTGATGGAAGTGCCTTTGAGCCTCCGCTAATTGTTCAGTGTACCTTTTGAACTTCTGCCAATGTGCTCTTTACTATTTCACTTCCTTATTAATTTTCCTGATTTATTTTTGGCTAGAAAAAACAGGTACAAAGGACCCTTACAACTGGCTGACTCACCCTTATGTATGATAAAACTTTTCAAAGTCTCAGAAGCTGGATGCCTTCTTTTCATCTGTAAGATGAGCCCAAGTGAGGTTGTCTGTACAGATACTGCGTAAGGCTCTAATTCCATGGGCAGATCTTCCTGATTCCAGAAGAGCAAGGGCTTATTTACTCGATCCACAACCTTCCACTGCCTTTTCTTGCAAAAATTCTGTTGCTCATCAAATTTGTCATCACCATTTCTGACTTGCTAATACAGAAGAAAACTAATTCAGGAAAAAAAATGAATAGTTTCTTTTCTGCTTTCATGAATTAAAGCAGCTCCAGGAGGTCTGCAATATTACCTTTCATAAGGCAAGAGGAAAGGAATTGTCCTTGCTAATCAGAACATTTATTATCCTCAGTGGCCCCGCTGTTCTCTGTTTCTTTGTTCAAAAAAGTTTCTGTATCCAGTGCTGGCAGAGTTGTCATGCTATTTTGTTTGTACCTTCACCGTCATTACAGTGTCATCCTGGAATGATATTGCACTTGACAGAGCTCTGATGATGTGGCCTTGATGAGGGTCCTGAGTTGCACAGTCCCTTATCATTATGGAATATTACTTGAAGTCACACCAAAACAGAAGGGACATTGAAAAAAATGCAGGCAGATATGTAATCCACGTGTTCATTTGTTTTGCCTTTTCTCTACGATGTAAATAACAGTAATGCTTGAATTCTGTTTAAAAATTAAGAATCTTGATTTTTTTTTTTTCCTGCAACAATCTCATCTGTGCTTATTAAAATTAAAGTTGTAATTTCTTTTGATCTTTAAGCTCTGTATTTACTGATTTTTGAGATGGCTCTTAAATTGGGTATTCCTGTGGGGTTTGACTTCCCTTTTTTTTCTTCTTTTCCCCTCCCAACAGGGAAGAAGATTCTTGAGCTTTTTGTTTAGCTGGAATGTAAACTTCATTAAAATGATACATGGAACTGTTAAAAACCAATTACAGTTCTTTCCAAGGTATGCATCACAGTTAGAGTTCTTAATGATCATTAAGAGCTTGGCTAAAATCTTGTTTGTCTCACACTCTAAAATACCTAGTATATTGATAAAATATATCAGAATCGAGAGACCTTCAAACCTGCTGAATATAACTACTGTATTGTTTCAGCAACTTAATTTAATAGTTGCTCTGCACATGCCTGCCTGTACAATTATAGGTGTAGTAAAGTGCTTATTTAGCAAATGGCTTTCATATAAACTGTGCTGCATTACTTGCAGTGTTTGTGTGAGAATTGCAGGTCCATTTCTGCTTGTAAGATACTTTTTATTTTTTCTTATGAGCAACCTTTAATTTAATTTGGTAAGATTCTATATAGAGACATTGTAATAAGAAATGACTTGCAGGATCATAGCCTGAGAACTGGACTGATGGATGAAAAATGTAGATTTTTTTTCCTTTGATTATTCAGTGAAATATTACAGAAGTAGTTCTTCATATTAAAATCAGAGGCTTTCTAGTGCTTTCAGTTAGAATAATGTATACCTGTACATCTTTATAAAGAATTTAAGGCATTCATTGTGTGATAAATGATGAAATAACTGTGCTAATGTTTTGACTTTCCCACCATAAAAGGTATTCCCTGTGTTTTTTAATAGTGCTTGGGTTCATTAATTAACAGTTAACTTTGTTTTTCCATAATTATCAGTGTAGACTTTCAAGATAATTTCTTCTAAAAAAAATAACGTTGATGCACAGAATTAAGAATATTATTGGTACTTATCAAAAACTTCATGTTGTTATCTTTATGAATTGTACATAGATATGGTTAGGATGCTTGCTTCAAAGTGTTTCCCATATCTTAATACAGATCCTCGATGGAATACATTTCAGAAGTTTACTTCAGGGCCTGGAAGAAGGTGTCAGGAGAATTTATAGAGGTAATACTATGCTTGAAATTTCATTTGAATAGTTTTGAATTTCAAGGCGGAGAAGATACATGACTTTTCAACCTCAGAAAGGTTCCTAAGCAAGCCTTAAGGCATTATTTCCCTAAGGAAAGGGCCTCTTCAGCGTTGTCAAGAAATAACAGCATGTCAGGCTTTGAATGTTTGCCCACTGTGATCAGCTTGGCTGCATTTAAACACTTTAATTCCTCTGCTGAAATAATGGTTCACACAACTGCATATACACAATGTTTTTCATAAACACACTAATTATCTGAGTTATTGAAGCTTTTCTTCAGTATGTGCAAGTCTATATATTTGATAGCTTAAATATTTATCTAGTTTTCATGGATTTGCATGGAGATGATTAAAAGCATAATTACAGCATCACAACAAGGCTACAGCCAAATTTCAGATACCACATAATTCTTATTTACTGTGCGGAGGTACATTTGAATTCTAAACTTCTGGTTCTGAGAATCAGATTAATTGTATATTCTGAAATTCTGAAAATCAGTTTAAGCAGACAGAAGCCCCTAGCATGGAAAAAATTGGGCCAAGCAGAAGCCAAGTAAGGCATAATATTGAAGACTATTTTCTGTTGTTTGATTTAGAGAAAAATGTAAGTTGCTGCACAACCTACAGTACTTATTGTTTTATTTTGTTAACAGTAGCATGTATGTGTGTTTTCTGTAGATACTTGAACATAACTGCATTCAGGATTTCATGCATCATGGAATTCATCTTCCCAGAAGTTCTTCTGTTCATTCTAAAGTTAGAGAGGTAAATTCCTGTAAAGCATGACATGAACTAGTAGCAACAAAATCAGATCAGTTACTATAAAGTAGAAAATATCCTTTTCATACTAAAATACTATACTAGGACTAGCTGGAATGGAATTACTTTTCTTCATAACAGCTCATATGGTGCCGTGTTTTGGATTTGTTGACAAGCCTTGATTAAGTTACAGATTCTAGTTGTCTGTCTGTGGCTTTTATTCATGAGCAAAACATTTGAAGCAGAATGAGAAGTGCGCAAAGGTTTTTAAGACAAGGCATTTGTATTTGATCTATGCCTCTTCACCTCCCATGCTTTCCCGCAAACACATGGACGCTGGAGTGTATAGTATGTGCAATATATAGCTTGATATACCAGTATACAATCCTATGTTGGGTTTTTGTTTGTTTTGGTTTGTTTTTAGGGGGATTTGTTTTGGTTTTAATCAAATGTAAATAGATTCTCATATCTGTAGTGGATTCCCTTGTCTTGTGATTCCTTATTGATGGAGCAGGCTTTTGACAGGGCATTTCATGTTTTTCAGACTCAGAAGCTTCTGATCTTGAAAGAGGACAGTGATGTATTTAAATCTGTCTTTGAGTTGCGAGGGGAGCAGGTCTCGGAATAAATTTGAACAATGTGTTCTTTTTCAGTATGCAAGAATTTGATTTAAAATGGTCCTTTAGAATTCAGAAGTTCCTGTAGCAATTAGGAAAGTAACCTACCACAGTCATTCACTTGAGCAAAGTTTGGGCTATTTTATTGAAAGAGTGGGAAGGGAGGGGAAAGCAACACGTACAGCTCTCCCTTCTGAATTCAAAGTTCTGATTACAAAACGGATGTCCATTTTGCAAATATCTGATACTCACTGTTCTAATGAGATCTATTACACAACAGTACTGATTAGCCATTAATCCTGGGTTAAATCCATCATTCTCATGTAGAAATAAGAGCTACATAGTCTCTTATAAATCATATAGTGTCTTTACTTCAGTATATTTCAAAACCAGAGAAAAGGGATTCTTCCACTATATCATTGTTTCTGCAGATGCTATTCACAGGCTTCCCTGTCTAGCTGTAGCTGTGAATACCTGAGCTACTGACCACTAGAGGGTCAACTTCTTTTCAAACTTACCAGTGTTTCGGGTGGAGGAATTACTTCCTATCAAGTTACATGATGCCCTTTCTCATATTCTGCTCTGGTCTTAATTCATTTTTTTGTCTGCATTATTCAGATACAAAAATAAAAGGGGCTTTAGCTCACTAAGCACAGTTCTGAGTCACAAGGAGTGCCAATACTTGCTTTTCATCAATGCATACAAAATGTATTAGGTTTGTAGATTTGTATTTGGATAACTTCAGTTACCAATTAATGTTCCTTTGTTCTTAACAGAGAAATGGCTTATTTATCTGCAGTTGATAATTACATGGTTTCAAAGTATTTCTGCCAGCTACTTTAAAACTAGATTTTACTGTAACAAAAAATGAGTGGTTGCTGTGAAACTGACTCTCTAGCCATGATATTATTTCTCAGTTGTAGATCTTTATACAGACTTATTGAATCTGTAAAGTTATAAAATGTGGTATTTATTAGATCTGTTTCTTTTTTTATGATTTTTGAGACTTCTCAATAAAATGTCATATCAATTAATATGTCTAGTTTTATTGTATAGTATGGAAAAATCTTTGATCTTATGTAAATGATGAAATGAGACAACTCTTGCACACTTCTTGAATGTAGAAAGTACTGTTAAAAATGATGTTGCGGATTGTTTGGTTTATTTTTCTCAGATACTAACTTATTTTCATAAACAAAGTAAAGTTCGTCAAGGAGTTGAAGAAATGCTCTATAGATTGTATCAGCCTATCCTTTGGAGAGCACTGAAGGTAATTATCCTTTTCAGAAAACAGGACTGTCTTTCTCTAACTACTGAATTTTGAGTCCCTCCCACGTGTTCCATTTTTAATAATTACTTTTAAAATAAAATGGCTATGGAAAAAAAATCTCAGCTGTAGCAGAGTTACTTTGCAAGTTGTAATTAGACATAATTTGCACAACAATATTCTCATTTGTTAGCATAATTTACTTCTATAATTCAGTTTTGTTTACAGGTACACAGACTGCTTTCCAGGATTGCAGTAGACAGTGGCACTAACACTGTTTGGTATTTTCATCTTCTCAATCCGGGAATTTTGTGTAATCTTGTATTCTGTTTTCCAAGATCTTTATGGAATGATCAGTGCTTAGTGATCAAAGCCACAAATGCTCAGGGATGATTTAGTTTCACCCTCTAATTAATTATCAGCCTTAGAATACAGCTCAATTTATTAGAGTATTATTTTAGAAAACCTTTTATTCTATATGTACAGACATTCATGCTATGGATGTGCTTTTAATCAAGCATTCAGAATGAAATTTCTGACTTCTAGTACTTTTAAGCTGAGTGCGTATGTCTTCCTGTGGATTGCATGCACAGACTAAAACTGCAGTTTACCTGCTCAGATACACTCTATGGTTAAGGTGAGCCAAGCTTCCTTCTTTGTGAACAGCTTTTATTTTGTCTGAAGTTACGAAATTCCTTCAGTGAGAGCACACACATACCATTTGTTACAGCCAAATTAAGTGCTGTTAAACATTTACTTAAGTTTCATTTACTGATTGGTCATATAGCATCTTCTCTAGCCATGAGAGAACTATTTAAAAACTCTTAAAGTTGAAAGTATTTAAAAACAACTTAAAAAGATGTTTAAAATAGATTTATGAGTTACAGGAAGGAGCTGAGAGCTGTTTGGTTTCAGTAGAACCCTATAGTAGAAGCAGGAAGATGGACAGACTCATCGCTAGACCAGTATCTTATTTGGTCTTACATTAACTGTTGGATCCCATCCCTTTAGAATTAATATAAACAAAGATCCTTCTGGAAGAAACAAGTATGTTCTCAGTGCAGGAGAGTAACAGCTACAAAGCATGGCTTTCTTTAATTTCTACATTCCTGTCTCTGAAAAGAATATTTTTGATAGCATAGCAAAATTCCTGACTAGTGTCTCAAACAATTTCAGAGTGGTTAGCAAAACATGGTATTCTACTCTTAAGGGAGTCACTATCTGCAAATGTAGGCTAGTAGTTCACTTTCCAAAGCCCAGGACACAAATGTAGGTTTAGAGTACTTCAGAGAACATTCTGTCAAACCTCATTAAATCTGCATAGATTTGTTTGCAGAAATGTAACAGAAAAGTTTGGCTTGAGGAAGAAAGATTAATTATTGATTTGCAACAAGACAGTAGGAGGAATTCCTGATTCTAGAAGTGGTTCAAATTTTTAATAGCTGCTATTCATAATTTTCACATCACTAATGGTTTCATTGCTAGAACAAATCTGAATTTTAGGAACTTTTTTGGGGTGTTTGTTTGTTTCTTTGGTTGGTTTTTTTTGTTGGTTTTTGGGTTTAATTTTTTTTGTTTCATTTTTATCCTGACAGCTTCTACATATGTAGTTAAGCACTTTAATCTTAGACATTAACAGACGTATCAAATAGGTCATGAAGAATTTGTTTTAATGCAGCAAAATAGTGCAACTGTTGTGAACATAGATTTCAGAATGGTAAAATGAGGATTGTAAAAAATTGAATGCAGCAATTGTATGCATCAGGTAATGATTCAGTGCAAGGAACGATTCTGAATTCCAAATTATTCAGTACCATATTTGTGATGGGTGAAAGGAAATATGTGACCGAACATCAAAATTTGGCAGTTTAGTTTTGGGTAGGCCACTGTCTTGCTGTGTGACTTTTGTATAGTTAATTTTTCTTTTTCATATAGTACTGCTCAAGTATTTGGCATTTTTAAGATAACTGTTGCTGTGACTCAGAATCACCAGTAGTTTAAGATACAGAAGTAAGAAGGGAAGCTTATAATTGTCCTTACTGGTATGGATTATGCTCCAAAGCTTGAAACGTCAATTTAACTATAGATAACCAGTTTGATGCTCCTATTTTAGCCAGGGTATAAATCCCTAATTTAATACAGTGAAGAACAAATCTTGTTCTAGAACACTGGTTACAAAACAGAAAGGGAAGTCATAGAAGGACCTCTTTGCCCTTCATTCTTTCAGAAAGGAAAAATACTTCAGTTGTAAGAATACAAAGGATTCCAGAACTATTCATGTTGAAATTACTTGATTTAATCTCTGAAATCTTTAAACTGAGAATGCATACTTGTAATGCATAGTTCTGTCTTTCTTCTTAAATTGCTTGTTTTGCAAATACTCTAGATCACACAAGCTACCTTTGTGGCTTTTACCTACACGTATTTTATAAGCCTTTATTTAAGGTTTTATATTATAAGCCCTGATGTAAATTCATCTTTTTTTCATCTTTGTTATGAAAAGTAAGTCTCATGCAAACATAGCAGAGATAGTTGTGCAGTGTTTGGTTATTAGTATAAGAAGCCATAGAAATATAAAAAAAAAGGATATTTATTGTGAGATAAGTAGTGATTAAGCTATTTCTTATCAAGCTGAAAAAGTCAAGAACCACTCCTCCAGGAATTCAAGCTGTTGAAGGAAGTGATTCCTTTAAAGTGGTGTGTTTGGTTGGTTGGTTTTTTTTAACATCCTACACTTTTAAACTAACTTTTACTGGGGAAAATCGGTGTTTAAATAATTGGAAGTGAATTTCAGGGCCTGTAAGACCAGATGAAACTTAAAAGAAAGCTCTGACAATTAACTGAACAAAAAAAATTAAAATATTCTTTAAAAAGGTTCTGAAAGTTCTTCAGAATAGTACAAGCATAAAGGTAAAGAAACATTAGTCATTTAAATAACTGCAGGCTCCTCTTCCATGGAAAAGTCAGTGTGGAATTAAATAGGATATGAATTTAAAGTCCTAGGTTCTACCTCTTTGAAGACATTTACTCTATTATGAGCTTGAATATGAAAATACATTTGGGATAAATTCCAGTTAATTAAAGGCAGGAATTTAAACTGTGGGTACTCAGTTCAGAATTACAGTGAGCTTAATGGAATTCAGCGTAGTGCACTTGGAAAGTTTATGAAAATTAACTTTCTGGAATGGCCATGGTAGACAAGGTCTAGGTTGTTGCACAAAAACATACTTGAATTAATTTTCACATGAAATATTAGTGCAGAAGAGCTATTTCACCCTGAATTCACATATTAGCTTGTTATTCATTAATTCTTCAATATAGACAAGCTCGAAGTTAAAGGATTTTCTACAGCTTTATAGGATTGAATTAAGAATTATAATCTTTTCACTTTTAGACTGTTTGTATTATGTTAAATAAAGTAAAACAGAAGACCCTTACTAAAGAATGTATATATGGGCTTTATTTGCCTTCGTAGTATTAAATTTAGAATTGCTATTGATTTTGTTGGCTCGAAGAATTTGGAATTTTTTGGTTCTACCCAGAGATGTGGTCCACCATATGAGGATCAGTCTAGAAGGGAAATACAAAATAAACTGTAAATGAAATCATTGTCGCTCATTTCTTTTGTGTTTTTTCTGTTTTTATTTGCCATTAGTTTATTTAGTTCTAAATATTGCATGGTTATCCTCATTTTTCTTTTCCCTGCCTTTGATCTGAATGTCTTTTATGACAAAGAAAGAAGAAAATTGGATGATTAGAATAGTTCAGGAGGTTACCAGAACTGTCTCTTATCTTGCTGTTAAAATTAAGCCTACTTTGCTTGTTTTATTACACTCCATATATATAGTCTCATATATATACAGACATCTGTTTGTTTTAACTTGGAACCAAAATCTGAACAAAATTCTTCCTTCCCGCTTCCTTCCAAGATAAGTCAGCACATGCTCTTATCATTGCACTGCTGTCCTTGATAAATAAAATGTAGTCTGATGGTTAGATTTCAGGTTTCTACCCAAAATGCCTTGAATTTCATCTTCATTTCATTGCCTGCACTCTTTTTCTATTCTTTAAGAGTACAGCCAATTATTTTTCAGTAACTGTCTAAGTATACACTTTTTTCATTTTTCTTTATTACATTTGGGGCTCTACAACCAGCGAAATGTATAGTGTAACACACTGAAAACTATTACAATAGTTAAAATGTCTGAGGGTTATGAGGCTTGCTTTAGATTTTTGTTGAGTTGCCTGGAGCTCAGAACATGGTCCTATTACTTATGTGCATAGATGCAGAACTGAATGTTTATGTTGGATAAGATACTCTCCAGGCTTGCTGGTACTTTAGTTTCTAAATACTGTTTTCTTAAAGAAATAGGCTTGAGCTTTTCAATTAAATTGCCTGTCATTTGACAGGCGATTTAATTAATTCAATCTGCTTGAATTCAAGATTCTTGTATTTTGAAGAGGAGCTTTAAGGTGACCAAGAGAAATCCCAGCTGCTTTTAATTAATTCAGCATTGCAGAAAGCAGAAGGGCTCTGGCTGTGACTCCTCAGGGTCACTGAAGTTGATATGCTTTGAAAGCTGATTGTACTAATAACTCAGGTTTTACTGAATAGGCAGTAATGTAGAAAAAAAATCCTATGTTACTATAAGTTCTTCCATACATTTAAAAATTCATCTCTTCCCTCTACTTAATTAAAAACACTAACTTGCTAAAAGTGTTTGGAGAACAGTATTTGACAGATACGCCTTTTGATATTAACAGTCTGTTCTTATTGAAAAATATTTTTTTCCTTCATTGTAACAGGCCAGAAACTCAGAAGTTCGATCAAATGCAGCATTTTTGTTTGTTGATGCTTTTCCTATTCGTGATCCCAGTTTTAACACTGAAGAGATGGACAATGAAATTCAGAAACAGTTTGAAGAACTTTTTGTAAGTTTTAGTGAAGCTAAAATGTTAAAAATGAAACATTTATCAAAGCTAACTCAAAAATAAGGTGTTGATGCAATTAAAATTTATGGAATTTCTTGATAGTATTCATATGGAAATACACACCTGTGATGCAGAAAATACAAAAATAAGCTAGTATTTTAAATTTCTATAGTACGTTGACAATAGATGACATGCACCATTTTCAAGTCTGGAAAGGAAATATTTGGGATTGTTATTCATTAATCTGTGAATGAAGGATACTTTTGAAAGGCTAGATGCATGAGTAATGGATCTTGATACTTAACCTAGGATTGGTAAAGAAAGCTTTGCATTTAATATGTAAGCATTCAATGGAAGTTTAGTACTATATTACAAAGTACTTCTAAAATGAAGTATAATGGAGATAAGAACCTAAAAAGCTCTTTACCAGTCTAGATGGGTGAGAATGGGCATAATATTTTCATTAAGAAAATCTTTGGGAAATCCTGAGTATGGTCTTTAAAAATGTAAACATCAGTAATTGAATAAATTTCAGTTTTTATTTTGTTGCATAGGAACAGTGGCCAATGTAAACTCATGTAAATAGAAGTCTAAATATTCTTAAGTCACAGATGCAGGACTTAATGTGAGCTATTTTTTAAAAAAATATTTCAAAAGTCCAATGAAAAAAAAATTGGCCAGTAATTTTCTTAATTTTGATTCTGATTTAAATATCCTAGTTTGCATCATAATAAAATGTTTTGAGGCAATATTAATATTACAGTTCTTTCATAGTATGACAATTTGCATAATGATTAAAAGGTAATGGAATGATATTTGTTTATGACAGGTTAATGTCAAATAGCAGTAGAGTCACAATAATGCATATACTCACATTATTATTCTTCTATTTTAGAGTCTCTTAGAAGATTCTCATCCAGTTGTCCGCTCTACAGGGATACTCGGAGTTACTCAGATAACATCCAAATACTGGGAGATGATTCCTCCAACAATTCTTGCTGATCTTTTAAAAAAACTAACTGGAGAGCTGGCATGCGATGTAACATCTGCTGATGTTCGATGCTCTGTTTTTAAAGTAAAAATTTTTTTCGAAATTTAAAATCATTATTGTAACTTTTATATTTTACTTGATGCACAGCTTTCTAGTATAGGCCACTTTAAGTCAAGGGAATTACTTATTCTGCAAATGACTTAGGCAATAAAGTTCCTAACACACACAAGTTTTGTGACTGTTCGGCTTTGTGACTCTCAACTACTTTGCATTTCCAGTCTTACGTACATTGTTTGGACCTGATAATTTAGTTACTTTAGCTGTTAGAAATTATGCTTCGACTTGAAAATGTACGCAGGTACGTTCCAGTATGTTTCTGTGTAACTGGTTTTAAACCATCCCAAGAACATGCACAATTATGTTATGATTTTGTACCCCACTTTGTGTTTCTGAGGTTTGGATGAATATAATTACATACTATGTTTCTGGGAATGCTAGCCTCCTGTGCATTGTTCAGTATGTTAGGATTAGTTCATCTACAGCTTTCTGGGCATCTGGTAAATGCCTAAGAGCTTGGACAGAAAAGTGAACTCCCTAAGCAGTATTTTCACTTAAAAATTTTGTGTATGTGTCAATTCAGCCTTAAGTTGGAGCTATCTTCATGGTAATCCTTACTTGCTCCACTACAGCTGTATGGGGGTCTATACTGGATAAGCCAAAAGTGCCGATTTAAAAATAACTTGGCAAAAAAAGACTTATTTTTAATCTTAAATCAGCAGAGTTTAGGGCGCTGGTATTGCTACCACAAAAAGTAATTGACACTGTGCCCTCAGGTAGAAGGCAAGACCATGGCCTCAGTGTAGATCTGAAGCTGCTTCAGCTGAAATGAGTTCACTGAACACAGTTCACTGGAAATTTGAATTAACTGTAGCAATTTTTACTAAAGAATATTACAAGAAAAATATGCATGCACAGTCTCTGTCCCTACTTAATTTAACCTTAGAAGTGTCATGGAACAGTTCAATAATTTTTAGCTACATCTTTTTTCAAGTCTACTCTTTAAATTTTTTTTTTTTTAGCATAATCTTTTTTTTCTTGCAGTGCCTACCAATAGTTTTGGACAACAAACTAAGTCATCCATTACTGGAACAGCTTCTTCCAGCAGTCAAGCACAGTCTTCACGACAGTTCAGAGAAAGTGCGAGTGGCTTTTGTTGATATGCTGCTGAAAGTTAAGGACACCAAGGCTGCTAAGGTAGGATAAGTGACACTTGATAAGTGGCAAGAAGGATATAAAATCAAGGCTTTTATTTAAAAAAAAGAAGTACCTCTTGAGACTACTGCAGTATTCCTAAAAGGAAAAATACATGCTTGATGAGGTAATACTCTTAATTTCAGGTTTTTCTTTCTTCATATACTTCAGCATATAACTGAGATTATTCATAGAATCATAGAATTGCCTAGATTGGAAAAGACCTGTAAGATCATCTGGTCCAATCATTAGCCTAGCACTAAGTCCACCACTAAACCATGTCCCTAAGCACTACATCTACATGACTTCTGAAAACATCCAGGGATGGGGACTCCACCACTGCCCTGGGCAACCCGTTCCAATGCCTAATGACCCTTTCAGTAAAGAAATTCTTCCTAATATCCAATCTAAATCTCCCCTGGATCAACTTGAGGCCGTTTCCTCTTGTCCTATCGCTTGTTACTTGGGAGAAGAGACTGACCCCCACCTCCCTACAGCCTCCTTTCAGGTGGTTGTAGAGAGCGATAAGGTCTCTCCTCAGCCTCCTTTTCTCCAGGCTAAACAACCCCAGTTCCCTCAGCTGTTCCCCATAAGACTGGTGCTCCAGACCCCTCACCAGCCTCGTTGCCCGTCTCTGGACACGCTCCAGCACCTCAGTGGCCTTCTTGTGGTGAGGGGCCCAAAACTGAACACAGATTATTTCTAAGACTTGGGAATTCTGTTGCTGTTAGTCACTTCTGTCCATTTTAAAGGTAGTAGTATAGAAGTACTTCTTTCCAGTGATTTTGTGAATTCTACTGAAATCATGGTGTCCATGAAAAATCTTTAAAAATAAATAAATAAAGAAATTGTGACTAGTCCTGGAGAGCTTTCAGCCTTTCCATAGCTGTTCTTCATTGAAAAGATAGTACTTGTGTCTGGATATTACAGTAAAGATTTTATAGGCATTCTGGAAAGTTTGCTTTTTAGTTGAGCCAAGTACACTCTTCTCCTTTTCCTCTTCTCCACATTTTTGACTAGTTTGGGATGATTAGTAAGTCTAGTGGCCGCTCTGTGCTTGCCTGCGTTTTCTCGGTGGCTGCTGCTATCTCAAGCACTCAGCAGACATTTTTCTCAGCATGTTTCTGTTTTCCCTGCCCTCTCGTGGCCATGCCAGGGAGAGCAGCAGGTACAACCACACTTCCTTCCAGCTGCCTAGCTCAAATCAGGACTCCCTTGCCTTCTAAATGCTTAACGCCTTTACCTAATTGCTTTTTTACTCTTATTCGCCTATTTTTACAATTTCTATTTGTCTTTTGTGGGCATGTCCTTCGGGATTTTGTTATCTTTTTATAGTGATTTTGAGCAAACTTTGTGTTTTGCTGTGGACCCTTTATTTAGGGTGATACTGTCCAGCCTTAGGCATTATAGCATCTTTGAGCTCTTTCTCCACTCTGCTGTTAACGGCTTCCTAATTTCAATTTTATATTTTGTTTTAAACATGTTTTTGTCTCTTGCTAAATGTAAATATTAGGACATGCTTATCTTGTTCTAGGCATATACACTATGTGAATTCAGAGGTATGTATCTCTGTTGTTCAGGAGAACATTAAATAAATACTTGGTTTGTCAGATTGTTAAGGCTTCAGTGCTCAAGGAACACATCTATCCCTAACACGAGAATTACCTACTTGCCAAATGTGTGCATTCCAGCTTTGGTGACAGGACCTCAAAGACACTTATTGAGATTAGACCACCTCAGTACCTTCCAAATTCCCCAAAATATGCTCAGAAGACAGGATAAATGGGAGGCATAATGGATACCTTCGATCTACTTTGTGCTTTGTTTTTAGGTAGTAAAAGATTTAAATCTTCTAAAGGAAGGATCAGGTTTACACAAAAGAAAAAAAAAGTCTTACTAAGTGTTAGATGTTTTGTCAGTAACTTCCTATTTATTTAAAAACTGTAATATGTATCTCTGGTAAATCCTGGGATGACTTTAGTGCTTACTCCAAGGACCCTCTTTTTAGGATAATTCTAGTAGGGATGCCCATAGTTTGAAATCACAGGGTAATTAGCTGCTGCAAATATTTGTATTCCAGAATGAAATAACATTTTTCAATGCCGAGAAACCCTATTTTGGGGGTTTTCTAGTTTTTGGTTGGCTTTTTTCTTTAATTCGAAAGTACGTAGCGTAATTAATTCAAGATCTTCTCACAAAAATTACAAATGTGAGTGGTATTACTGCTGGCATAACAAGCTGTTTGTTCTTTCTGAATTTCATAGCCTTCGATTACTGTGTTACAAATGAGCTAGAGCTCTGCTAATGATGGGATGCACTTATGGTTTGGGATGGTTTTGGAAAGGGTCTTGTTCTATACAGGTTTTAGGGTGTATACCATACTTATAGATAGTTTGGTTCTTCTTTGTCCTATGATGAGACTATGAAACATGGCACATAATGACAAATAATTATGTTTTGTGGTGATATGCTTGTAGAGTAATTTGTCCCTTTATCTATGGAATGGCATTAGCATTGCAGGTATACTGAGCTGGAATTTCTTGAACTAGAATTTTACCAGTCTATCAGAGATAGCGGGAGAATTAGAAGTGTGTCAGAACAGTAAAGTAGCATTGTTGCAGCAATATGTGACCTTAAGCAAATGCTGGTATTTTGGTAAAAATTAAAAATGCTCATACTTTTCTGGTAAATGCTATATACATTAGTTGAGACTTTTGATGTGGACAACACTTAATAAAGGTGATTGGTTTTTCCTCTGTTTTTTAAAATCCTTTAATATCTTTTTCTCGCTTTAAAAAGTTCTGGAAAATCTGTCCCATGGAACATCTTCTGACTCGTCTTGAAGTTGATTCACGGCCTGTGTCACAACGCATAGTGAATCTCTTATTCAACTCTTTCATTCCCATTAACCAACCTGAGGATGTGTGGTGTGAGCGCTGTGTTACTCTAATCCAAATGAATTCAGCAGCAGCTAGAAAATTCTATCAGTATGCTCATGAATATACTGCCCCCACCAATATAGGTAAGGTACAAAACCTTATGAATCTCTGGAAATACTGATAATCACATCATGTAATTCCTTTTTAAATTTTTTCTCTAACAGTGGTTTTTGTTTTTAGTATAATAATAGTTCGTAGTGTTTGAAATTCTTGACACCAGCAATGAACCCTCCTGACAACAGTTGTAAGCTTTTTCAGTAATGAAGAGACCAAAGCTTTTTGTTTCTGCTTTTAGGTGCTGTATTATACTTTCTAGCTGGTGGTGTTATCTGGTCTCTCTTTTCCCCTTTCTCCTCACATGTACCTTAAAACTATCTAAGTCGGTATTTATTTATCATGCAGATATAGTGAAATAAAATACCTTGGTGGCTCAAGTGATTTGAGATCTTTACGTGAAGATTATATAGAAGGTGAAAAATATTTATGTCTGATAATCTGATTATCTGGGATTTGTGGTTCAGTAGTATTTTCAAGTTGTTCAGAGAAAATCTAAAAAGCCCTCCTTCCTATTAAAAGCTTCAGAAACTTTCAGTGAAAAGGCTATGTGCTGCACAGAGTATAGCAGCTTTTTATAAAAGTGCTATTGAACAAAGTTAAATCAGGAAAATTTTGTTTTAGGGGTGTTCTGATACTGTAAAAACAAAGTAGTCAGCACGGAGTGACATGAGTAAAATGCCCAAGCTGTTGCCTCTTGACTGATTGCCTTGGTAAGGTAGTTTCGAAATAACATGTGCTAGTGTATTTTAGCTAGTCATACTTTCACCAAAGTGGACATAACCCTGTCACTTTTATCTAGAGATGAGCTCCTCATTAAGGAGTGCAATGGTTAGGCTACTACATCTTTTATAAATAATTGGAATTGACGTTGTAGGGGATGTATTATTGAACATAGGTCATTAAATTAATAGCTATGCCAGATGAATGTAGGCATTGTGGGAGCTTCCTCTGATCCTGATTTGATACGGTGGTGGTTGTGGTTTGGTTTTTTTAGAAGACTTTTTTAACAAAAAAATTATAGAACCTGATGATAATTTTGGTGTTTCTTCTTCATACTTGAGGATATAAAACATGTTCACGTTTTTTCCACTTCCTTTTACCGGGAAATTTTTTTGCCTAGTTATTTCTGGTTCTGTTGCCTGCTTTTTCAGACTGGCTTTCCAGCGTTACACTTAGAAGTATTTACCAGCAACATTCTTAAAAAAGTAGTATTTAATTTATTCTTCTTATATTTAAATGTAGCTAAATTGATGCTTACTATTCGGCGCTGCTTGAATGCCTGCATCCAGAAAGCAATGAAAGAGAGTCTTCATGATAGTGATGGTGATGAAGATGGTGATGGTGATGAAGATGGTGATGGTGATGATGAAAGTGAAAAGGAGAATACAAGTGTAAGAAAAGCCACTTTATGATAAATTCTGCTAACTTTTTTTCTGTGGAGGCCTAGGCAGTTAATGACACGACAGCAATCTAAAGGAAAACATTTAGGCATCTGTGGAATTAGAAGGGGAGAACTGCCATTACGATGTTTTCATGCCCTGCAATAGTAGAAATTTGGTGAAGGAGCTAGAATAAGATAGAAGGAATATGAAGCATATTTTAAATTAATACTTCGCTAATTCTAGTACTAATTATAAATTGGTTTGTTTTTGCAATTAAATTATTAAAAAAATTATTAAAAAAATTAATGTCACTAGATGACTTAAGTTACATATGTAGAGTAAGACTGAATCATGGAGTTCATGTTCTAGAACAAACACAATGCCTTTGTGAAATGAATAGAAGGATTTTTCAGGTTTTTTGAAACCTTATTTTAACTTAAATTTATATTTGAGAATATAATAGGTAATATCATCTAAGTGTTTGTATTTCAGGTGTTGAATAATGTGTTGTCGATAAATGATGTGGCCAGCATGGCAAGTTTATTGGAGATTACTGTAATTCTCTGGAGAAGTATCCACAAAGCACTAGATAACAATGAAGATGCTAAAGATTACGCTATCAGAAAATTTGCTTCTGTGCTTCCTGAATATTTTAAAGTATTTAAGGTAAAGAAAGCCTAGATTTTCCTATAAGTGCTTAGTATCTTCTTCAGATGCTTTCATGTGTTATGTCTTTTATCTATTTTCATGACATTAAGTGTTCCTTTTCATTGTTGATATAAACCATAAACAATAGCAAGTTTCTTGGAACTCCACAAATGGGTAGAAGCTATTCTCCAGCTGCAATATCTGACTAATCAACCATTATCTCTAGTCAACACAGAAATACTTATGCAATAAATTGCTCTCCTTGTAATGTTTTTACAGGATTCCATTCTTTTGAATGTGTTTGGAAATCAGTAACTGAAAATGTGCCATTGCAGAATAAATACTCAGTGTACATGGGAGTCCACATGTTTTTCTACCCGCTCCCCCACAAATGCTTCCACCACCACCACTTCTTATGATCCAGCTGCTGTAACAGTCAGCTGAAGCAGCTGAGGCTCCTTTTTCACTTTCTTGTGTTTGGTTTCTTCTAATTTGATTCTACTCTCTAGTGATGTTTTGATGCACTTATTTATTGTTTGGGTTTGATAAAAGCAATTAATTAAAAACAGTCGTTCATATTTTCAGTCTCCTTAATCTGTTTAATTGTTCTAGTGTTACTCTTCAGGATGTTATCTTTTGATAGTGGCTAGTAGTGTCTGCTGCACCCTGTAGTGCATTTGGAAGGATTATCTACTGGACATCTTTTTTTTGTTTATGGCTTTTATGCTGTAGTATACTGAGTTACACTGGCTGTTAACAACATTCAAGTTTGCTTTAGATAATCAAGGAGTGGAAAGCAACTCATTGTTACATAATATTCGGCAGCACAGATAGACCAAATGCTCTCTCTACCCTGAAAGCATTTGGAAATTGTCAAAGACATTCCCGGCCTTTTTTGGTAGAAGATGTAACATCCCTCCTGAAAGATTCTGGTGAGCCAGCAAGGTATCCAGCTTTAGCAAGCAACCTCTTTGACTTTGATATTCTTACAGTGAGTAAGCAGCTTGGATTTAAAAAGACCTGTCATCAGAGGCTTAGTTTCTAAAAGACTACAGACTGAAGCAGCGTGTCTCTTTCCTGAAAAGCTACAAATATATTTTAAAATGTGCTTTTAAAAATCATCTTTGAAAGGTTTTAGATCTTCAAATGTCTAAGTAGGTAATAATTTCATTTGATTTTATTCATGAAGCTTGGACATACAGTTGTACTATTTTTGAAGAGTCTTTCAGATAGATTGGTTTCTCTATAACCCGAGTGAGACTGTGTTATGGTCTAGACCTTGTGTTATGATGTGTTGTAATGACTTATGGTGCATTTTACATTACCGTTACTTCCCTTTAGAGTCTTTTTTATAAATTTCAAATGTGAATGAATATTCATTTAAGGCACTAGTTACTTGAGAACAGTTAGATGGTATCATGATTATGCAATTAAATATTAGCCACTACTAGAAAAAAAAATAAGCTAGAGCTGTTATTTCTTTTGCAATGGTTATTGATCTAATGGAGCCATAATTATTCATGATAGTTGTTCCAACAGTTTGTCAGAAAGCTGAATGATAAGGTAATTGATAATTGACCTCTCAGAATAGGAATCAGAAGTTTCAGATTGCAGGCCACATGTTGTTATGAGCTTCTTTCAGTTCCATTTCTAGTGAAAAAAGGGAAATCCTTAATCTGAGATAATTTAATGATACTTTTTCAGTACTCTGTTTGGTTTTGTGTGCATGGGTGTACCTGTACATGCACATCATGTAGTGTGCTTTTTTTATCCTAGGATGAGCGTTGCATGACTCCATTGGTTATTCTGGCATCCTTTATGCCCCCTGCTGCTATTCCTACATTCAGGTACTATTTTAAAATCCAAAATATGAATTACAAGAAATCTCTCGTTGACTGTATTTGTTAATTTTTTACAACTTGATGTATTAAATGACTAGTTGGATAAATTAACCCACCAAACAAATTCAATAATTTAGTAAAATTTGTGAGGTGCAAATATGTCTTTGAGCCATTGGTGAATCTTTTTTGGTATTATACTGGCTGATTTTCTTTGAATTATTTCTGCTTTTACGGATGTAAAGCTAATGCATCTCTGTTTGTTTGTTTGTTTTTCTTTTAAGCTGTGGTGTGATCTCCAGACTCAGAAATATTGACAATGGAGCTGACCAAAGCAAATATTCTACCCTGATAGACTGCATGTGTCGCTGGGGTCAAGTGGGACATGTTATGGAATTAGCTTGTGACTGGCTGTCTGACACGCTAACCTCAAGAAAGGTGTGCATATGCATATGTCAAAAAATGAAGGAATTGCTAGATTACATAACGGCATCATGGTTTGTTTTTTTTTTTTTAATAGAAGAAGCCTCTTTAATGCCATATTATTCTGCTTTGGAATTAGTTGTGAAGTAAGACACTAACAGTATTGTACTGGTTTTGTGCTTTCTTCTTATTTAGAGTATTAAAACATCTGAACGACGAGTACGTATCCATGTAACACATGAATCGAAGCCAGAATTAGCAATTGATTATATTGAATATTTATTGACTCATCCTGTTAATCGTGGTTGCCTACTCTCTGTTCCTAAAAAGAAACTGAAGAAGCTTTTGAAAATTCTCAGTGCTGCAAAGGTAGTATTCTCCTTACCATAAACAGTGCTAATAATAGAGTGCTTAACATTATATATTGCCTGAGTGAAATTAAAGGCCTCCAAGAATAAATAAATAAGATTCATGATCCCTTCTTCCCCTCTATAAAAAGGTTTTCCTTTCGATTTGTACTTCAAACAAATATTCTAAACTGGAAGTGTATTACTTCAGAATTGTTTATAAATGGCAGGTTTTAACCAACCTGTCATTTTTAGGTGTCTCAAAATTTTTGTGACCTAGTGTTGAGCATTTTTAAGGGACCTGACTTTTGGAACATGCATATAAGGAATAGTCTGAAAATCAGTTACAGCGTTGCAAAATGGAAGTAATTGAAAGTATACCTGTTGGTTTTTGGGGGGTTGGGATTTTTTTTTGTGTGGTTTTTTTTTTGTCTTAATCTTTTGTTTAAAGCTGTTAAGAAAAGAAACATTTGAAAGGATTTTCTGGAAAATATAAATGTAAACCTTGATATTTCAGGAGGTTCTTGGCTCAATTCTGAAAGAAACTGATGTAGGTTCTGGTAGCTGCAATCAAGCGACTGGCCTAAGAGCCTTCAGCCTCTTTTGCAGGTTGAGTATTCATCTTCAGAACAAGGTATGGCTATACCTTTTCAGTATTTGCTGGAGTTACAGCTGACAGAATAAGGAAATTCCAAAAGAATTGCAAAGACAATTGGTAAACTACTTCTCTTTTTTTTCTTTTTTTCCAGTTTTCTGAAGAAGGAAAAGATAACCTCTCACTTCTGAAGGAGACAGGTGCTTGGATAGAAAGTCAAGTTCTACCTTTTATACTAGCAAGTGATCAAGAGGATGGCATTTCAAAACACAGTAATGTTTCTGAATTAATTATCCAGGTTAGAGGTCTCTTATAACACAAATCAAACTGCTGCCAATCTTAAAAGCTGTATATATAGCAATCGTATACTGACAAACAGTGCACTGGTGTTTTTGTAGCCCAGGAAGTGAACGAGCTAATGAAACAGTCCTGATTGTTCTGAGGTTGCAGTTTTGTGCTTTTGCTATTCCTTTGATTGCTTAAAATCGCATACTTTTTTTTTTAAATTGCTCTGAGTTTAGTTATAACCTTTATGTTTTATAAACATAAAAATATATAAATATAATTGCACATACCCTAGCAATTAAATCAAGTAGCTGCAGTCAACAATACCTTGTTCTTATCTAGACTTTTTTCACTTACCAGTGCATAGCATATATTCTCATCATATCTGTTGAAGTGAGGATAGAACATGTTTCATGTTTCACACTTGTGAAAATGCCGACTCAAGAAATTTCTAGCACAGCAGGTGATGAAACCTGGGTGTCCCAAATTTTAAGTTTCTAACAAGTAATTCTTCTCCTCAGTCTCTCATCCCCCATATTAAATAAAGGTAATGTTTATGCTGTTTTATGAAAAGTGCGTTAACATAGAGTTAAGATTGTCCCTGAATCTCAGTTCTGAAAAGGAGAAGAAAATTAGTTGCTGAAAACAAAGATATAGTTGTGTGGTATGCTAGCACTTACAGCCTGTTCTTCTGTAGCGTAGAAGGTCCTGGAAATGACTGAATCACTGCAGCTGCATACATTGTGTTGAATAGCACAACAGAGGATGACTTAGAGGACCAGGAAGGTGGTGTGATTATGAGAGGATTTAGATCTAATCATGTTTGTTTGCTTGCTTGCTTGCTTCCTTCCTTCCTTTCTTTCTTTCCTTCCTACTTTCCCAAAAGAAATACGTAAAAGTATACCCTGAGGAATTCACTATGCTTCATTCTAGTGCTGAGTCCCACAGAACATATCTTTGGAAGTCAGCAGATAGGTAGGGTGTGAGTTACCTGGAAAATTTAATAATGAGGAGATCAGTCTTGTACTAAATCATGCTGCTGCAGCCAACTGGCTTTTTGAAATGTATAAAGAGATAGTAAACTCAAACAAGTGTTGTAGTTGTTCCTGCTACAGGTTTTTTTTGTGTGTTTTATATGCTATTGTCTGTTCTTTCTGAACAAAATATTTAGTATGCATATCATAACTCTTTTGTGGCTATTTTTCAGAAGTTTGGAGGCACAGAACTCAACCTTATAGAAAGACAAGACACAAAATAGGGTATCTTTACCAGCATTACTAGAATGTTTACGATCAACTTCCTAGGTTTCAATACAAAATGAATACAAAACTTTATTGATAAGCAATAAGATAAGCAGTTGTCACTGTAAGCCCATCTGACATACTACTTGACTAGCCAATAATCAAACATAATGATCTTTACTAGTAGATCTTAAAGTCCATTTGCGTCATTATTTCCAGAGAAGAAACTGAGGTATAAGGACTGATGTGACTTTGTGGAAGTCAAGAAGAGAATCCAGGCCTTTTGCATCTCCTGTAATAAGCCACGTTTGTTAAGCAGCTCCTATTTGCTTCCCACCATGTATACTGTTTTTGATTGGAATGAGGTATTGATTGTGCTTTTTAATTGTTTGGAGTGTATATTTGGTAACAATGCTGGCATAAAAAGCAGACCTAGTTTGTCTCAAAATATCCATATAATATACAATATTTACAGCTGCTCCTTTATTACTGTTGTATATGAAAGAGGACCAGGGTGTCGTCTTTTTCCACTTAAATTTCTCTGTCACTTTCACTGTGACAGATTGCATTCTTTCCCATTTCACCCTTCCTTCTCTGCTTGGCCTGTTAATGCAATTTTCACTTACTGTTATGGACAGGAATTCACCAGTGGGCCATTCTCTTTAGGCCACTGATTTGTTCAGTGGGTCTGATAAGCCCTCTAACACAAACCCCAGTGTTATCACTGACAGTGTCCCTTACCTCTTATCTTCATTTGCCCTTCACAGAAAGCATTTGATTATGTAACGTGGGTGGGGTTTAGCTAGTTTTGAATAGTTTTCTGTTACATTCCCCTGACATATCACTTAACCCAAGGTGGATTTTAGCATTGAGCCGTGAGTCCTTTCAGATTTTGATCAAGGGAAAGATTTGGACTAACTTTAGTCACAGTCAGTGTCCTTGAACAACCCAGCTCATGTATACATAGACTGGTTAAAAATTCTCAACTCTACTCTGTCTATACATTAGTATTATAATCTGTGTAGTCTGTAACATGTGTGTGTCTCTGTATGGAAAAGCTCTTTTTGTATGCTGCTTTTAATTTTGCTATTCAAGATACATCAAGAGATGTCATATTTTGCCTTGGTAAATGTCAAGTATCAATGCCTCTGATCTGAGCCTGAGTGAAAAAGAGAGGATTTCCTGCCTTTTGAGCAAGTGCATTTACTGGAGGAAAGGGCAATGGAAGCATTTGGAGAACTGCTTGGAACTTGTGCTTTTCAAAGGTTGCAAACTGAGTGACTCCAAGTAGATGCACCAGCTTTCGAGCAACTTGGCTAAGATTTTGTGGTTTTATTAATGTTTTACTGAACAGTTACTTTGTATAAATTTTGTTTCTTATATACTTTTGCATCTCTTTTCTAGGCCTACCTGACGGTATGTAAAGATGTCATAATGGTTGGCCTTGGAAATCTCCCATTTCAAGCACACCTTTTAGAAATGGCTCTTTCAGTTATACAAACAGGTACGGTATTTTGTACTAACAACAACATCTCCATATATACTTTGCTGACTTAGCAACTATGTTGCTTTTAGCATTTTGGAGTCCATTTCTCAAAAAATGGTGTTTATAGCTTATGCTAGCTAGTACAAACAATATGGTCAAGAGTCACAGCAGCTTTTCAGAAAACTGAAAACAAGCAGAGAACCAACCCAGAACCATGTCAGTGTTGATAACTAATGTTTCTTCCTTGCTCTTAGGTTCCAGTTATTACTACATAATTCAGGGGTTTATCTCTTTCTCTCTCTTTCTAGTGTTTTTTAATATATATATACAGTGATATATATATATTGATTATATATATCAGTATGGCTTAGGAGACAACACTGTAGCACTATTTAAATTTGGCTCACATTTGGAAAGTTATGTCTACACTACAGACAGAATTAGAGCTCAATTCCTGAAGAAATCTACAATTTTAATCCCTATACTTCAAAGATTAGAAGGAACACTGGATTTATACTTAAAATATTGATTGAACTGTATGAAAATTCCAGCGAAGGGTGCTCAGAAACTAAATATATCATCTACACTTGTAAACTATAGCAATTTATGTTATATAACTGAGTTTTATTCTAAGATTTTACCTGAAGAAAATCTTATTACAATTTTTATATCATGGTATTTATCTCTTTCTCTAGAGAGAGTCAGCTTTTGTGCTCCAGTGTTACTGTATGCTCTAAAAGAAATTATTGAAGCTTCTGTAACTCAGAATACTGAGACAGAGGAAGTGGTGAATCTTTTCCATGCTGTACAGACCATCTTCCAGAAAGTTTTAGAATCTGTGGCATGTAGACTCAAGAAACAGCAGGAAGGAGGGATTCAGGTATCATATTACACTTGAAATTGCTACCTAATGTGTAGATGAATCCATACTTTTTACGCAAATGTGTTTGAGGTTGTTATTTGAGTTAACATCTGATTAATTTTTCAGTTAAATTTTCTGTTTCCTCATTACTAATTTTTTTTGTTTTATGCTTTGTTGGTCTCATCATGACAGAAAAGCTAGTAAACTGGAGAACACTGCTTTCTGTTAGCAATGATCCTGAACTACGCTAATACTCATAGGTTATTAATCTTATCTGCAATTAAGTGAACTTTCTTAATCCAGAGCAAAGAATTCGATTGTATATGTTATGATCTTGAGAGAGAGGAGAAATTGTTGTTATATTTATTTCTTTCTGCCTGAATTATATCAGCTTCAAAATATGTATGATGTCCTAAAGTTCTTCAAAACCTCCTGTCTTCACAGAAAAGTTAGCTTCTTGTATTTTGTAGCAGAGACTAGATGGTAGTGAGATGGGTGGATCACTCTGGAAAATTTGATCGTCTGCTTTTCAGCACTTCTTAAAAACATTCCTTTTTTTTTTTTTTTTTTTTTTGTTACAACCATCATTTTGTTTCGCTCAGATTTATGAGTAGACTTCCCAAACATTGCTGATTCCCCCTCTGATCCCAGGTGACTAGAATACCTCAATAGCTTTCAAGGTGTGATCTGCGCTTCTTCACAGAGAAGCTTGCTGAAATATTTCAATTATACCCAAGCAATCTGAAAAAAATGATCTGTTTTTCTTTGGTTTTAGTTGATTCGTTCGATTCAAATGCCTCTTGGAGAATTCATACATGTAGTCCAGTGCTGGCATTCATCTTGCCCAGCGGTTCACCATGGTGTACTCTCTACTCTCCTGGCTGCAATAGTAGCAGAGATAATTTATGTGCTACAGAAGGTAAAGTTCCTGCTGACTTTTTTTTTTTTTTTTTTTTTACAATTACTGCTTTTTAAATGTTATGTTGGAACAAGAAAGCTATGTTCAGAAAGTGTGATCTTTGTACTGCAGATGATTTTCTGTGTGTTGGCATGGAACAAACAGGAAATTTTTTTTGCCATAATTTCATATTACAGTGCATCTCAGATTTATGAATACAACCGTGTAAGAACCAGGTCGTCCTGATACCTAGTTCACTATCTGCCTCTGACAGAAGAATTTAGAAGTTAGGCAGTGTTGGAGATGAATGACATGGGTTTTGAGATATTCTCTCTATGTGTTTTTGTACTGGATCTGGCTGAGAAGGAATTAACTTTCTTCACAGCAGTCCCTATGGTGCTGTGGTTTGCATTTGTGGCTAAAACACTGTTGAGGACACACCAGTTAGTTTTGGCTGTTGCTGAACAGTGCTTGCAGAGTGTCAAGGCTTGCTCTCTTCCCTTCACCCCCTGCCCTAAATAAAAGTAAGAAGGCTGCAGGTGGGCTAGAGATTGAGAGGGGACACAGCTGAAGCAGTTGACCCAAACTGCCCGAAGGCATATTCCATACCATATGATGCTGTGCTCAGCAGTAAAAGCTCAGGGAAAGGAGGAGGTAAGGAGGTTGTTCTAAACCTACCTCACTTTGTCTCACCCAGCATTAGGGAACTCAAGAAGTGAACCACTGATCACTGAAGGATTCCAGTTGCCTATTCTTGGGACTGTCCCTTAAGGTTCTGTAATACTGTTCCAAAGCAGGCTGATGTCTTGCTTGGCACTGATCACTTACATATTCTCTGCTTCAGTACAGATCCATTTCTCATACTGCATCATTTTTTGGTTCCTCTGTTTTTTGTCTAGAGAATTTCCAAGTATCTGTTCTGAGTTTCTTTGGAAAGTAAAGAAAGAAGCTCTAATACTGAAAAGAATATATAGTCAGAGGTTATTTTATGTGCTGAAAGTCCAAAGAACCATTACTGTCCTTGAAGGAGAAGGGTAACATTCCCAATGTGTGTTCCTAATGCATGAAGTGTTAGGAGCAAGTATGACTAGTAAGACTGGAAGCTTTGAGAACTAACAAGGATGAGCAGAGGTTCTTTTGCAGAGGCTTCTTACTATGGTTGCTAAATATGTCAGAAATAGAGCAATAAACAGTTGCCAGAAAGTACCGAGTACAACAGAGCTGCTTCTAAGATTCTGTGTTACAGAAGGAACTGAAACAATACCAGACATTTACCTGCAAATACTAATGTATCAGCTGAGGGCCTGTGGGATGACAGCATGCTCTTTACAGATGCTGCAGAGTAAAAGTTTATGGTCTTAATTGATACTGCAGATTCATACTCATAGATTATGAATGTTCATTGCAGTAAGTTATCTGAGCTGGGGTTTTCCCTGCCCCCAGGTTATTGTACTAGTAAATCAAAATTCAGTTCTAACTAAATACTTGCCATACTATTCAGAACTTGATACCAAAAAGAGCCAACACAGGAAATCAGGAAATCACTGTCACCGAAGTTATTTTTAGGAATTATGTATGCACACTTAAATTTGGACACACCAAGGTTACTCGTTTGTGTTTAGTAGGCTGTGCCTTCATGAATAATGACCAACATCATAATTAAATGAAGCTTCTATTCAGAACAATTGTGGAGAATATTTGCCTTGGTACAAATACTGTTTTTTTGTTTTAGTTTTAGCCTTTCTAATTTAAATTTGTTTTGTTTATTTGGACACAACACAATTGGATTAAGTTCAAAGAACACATGTGATGTTTCTTGTAATTATTTAAGGATAGGTCTTGGTTAGTGTAATTATTAAAATACAGATTTGCTGCGATGTTTTCTGCATACATATATTTCGTGATTTACAACAGTTGTTGACCTTTTTCTTTTTTAGGCTTCCAGTAAGAAAGACTTAACTATACCAAAGACTATTTCAGACCTTCCTCCTCTTTCAGGCAGTTTAATGGCCATAATTATGAAGTCAGTTAATGTTGTCAGGTAAATGTTTCTACATTAATTTGTCCAAGGTAGTTGCTAATGTAGAACAGCTTATATGTTGTCAATAAGTTTTTAATTTCTAAATTCAAATAAATTTTGAGGAATTAGATGCTCACTAAATTTACCTGCACTACTTCGTAATCCCTTTCTCTTGATATATTGCTTGTAGGTATCGTTTGGCAGGGGTTGGTTACATTTTTTTTAACTGCTTCTAAGAGTGCTTTTTATTTACAAGACTGTTCATCTAAATGAGTTCTTTAATCATGTATCTTGGCTTGCTTCTTTCATAAGATACTTATAAACATTAGTCCCCTCAATATAGAGGTATTTGGATGAGGTAAAATGTTTACCAGAAATAGCATTAATCCTTTAATTGAACATCTGCAATGAGATGACAAATGTACTATAGCTGTATTAAAATTACAAAATTCAAAATAGTTTTAAAGTATCTGAATCCTAAAAAGCCCCCAAAAGTAGTGTTAGGTAATTTTTTTTTTTTTGAAGACTTAAACTGTTTTTTTTTACTTTCTATATTTAGTGGGTACCCTGAATATCTTCTAAACTTGTCACAAGTGAATTTCATTATCTTCCTTTGCTTTGTTTGTTCATATTCAATTTTTATTTACATGACTATATACACCAGTTATTTTGAATGATCGAGGGGCTAATGTGTATTCCTTAGAAGTCTTGTCATTCTCTGTGACTTATCACAACTAACCCCTATTCTTAACTTCCTCACCTGACAGGCATTGAATATCCCTGTCTCTGCTGTCATGAAAAGTTTGGGGTTTTTTTCCCCCTCTCAATCCTTCTCTAGTTCTAGTTGAACTTGCAAAACAAAGGACTCCAAAGAGTCCAGCAATAGGTTTCCTAATCTAGTTCTTGTTCTCTTTCTTTACACACCTCTCTTGAAAAGAGATGCAGACACACCTCTCTTGAAAAGAGACACAGAAATTCAATGAATCCCTCTGAAACTTTTTCTTGTAGTGGTCAAGGAGAATCTTTTCCATTTTTGATGGAGAACATTGCTAGTTTGGACCAGATTGTTTCTATGAGTACTTTGACAAACATATATGTATCTTCTAGTATTTATCTTTTTGGTGCAAAGAAGATCTAAGTTAAGAGATAATTTACATCTGGTTCCACTAGTGACTCAGGACTGAAACTACTTTTAAGGCTGTTTTCTGTTATTAATCTGTATTGATAGGCCATAATCAGAGTCCAGTAGTAAATCATTCAGTATCTCAGAAATTATCATCTTTCCACGCCAATGTGAAAACCTTTGACATTACAGAATCTGATGCGAGCTTCTGTTCTGTGAATGCACAATCACCTTGCACCAAGTTCTGCAGCGTCTGTTATGTTTTCAGTTACTAATCAGTCAATCTCTGGCACTAAATTTCAGTCCCCATACCACTAATAATACTGAGTGACTTGGCAATATCTGACCAATTGTGTGAGTATCCTTTCCTTTAGTAGGGAACTATCTGTGTAGGAACGACTTACTTATCCCTTTTAGTTGTGTGTGTTTGTAAATAGCTTATTGGTCTGTTTGTTTTATCTTTGCCTGCAGGCTCATGTGACCCTTGTTGAGAGGGAGGTGGGGAAAGGCAGCTGCATTGAGTTTGTAGTGAGTCTTATTACAGGTTAATAAAATTACAGTGTTCCTTCATGGAACTAAAGTGTGCACTTACTGACCTAAACAGTGATAACAGTAAAGTCAAAACTGATCCTATCCGTTAGCAATTTAACAGCAATATGAAATGGAATCAATACTTGGTCAGATTAGTCCACAATGATATAATAAAACTAATGCAATGCATGAGCGACTTCATAATACTTATTTCAGAACCTAAAGAGGTTTTATCTTTCTCAGCTCTTTGAAGCAATGTTTGAGTTTCTACAAAGCTTATTTAATGAATCAATAGTGGAAATTGGTTCTTTTCTTAACTGCATATTACATTTTGATATCTTAGCACAATAAAAGCCTGAAGAACAATTAAAGTTGGAAATGGCTATTTATGGTGTTCAGTTTTGATAACACATAATAATATTACCAAAGGTATTTTGAAATATTTTAGGGAAAGGTAACATCTACTGCTCTCAGTTTCCCCTTTAGTTCTTCACAGAGCATTTAGTTTTGTGCTCTGAGGAGTATGAAGATTACAGATCTTATCCATCTCCTGCTTTATCCCTCTTTTTCTTTTATTTTTCTCTGTTTTTGAGAATTGCTTCTGAGTTAAATTTATTTTTACCGTAAACACTATAATGACCAATTAGTGGTTTCATTCCGTAGTATTGCCTTATTCCATATTGCAGTTTAGTTTGGTGGCTAGACCTCCTCCTTGACTCCCTTGTTTCATTTTTCTTAACTTGATGTATGCCCCAAAACATCTCTAAAGTTTGCTAGTAATACTATCATCTCTTGCTAAAAATGTGTCTCTTAAGATGCATATTGAGCTAGTATTTATCTGAGACTTTACAATAAACAGTTGTTTTGATTCTGTTAGTCTGTCCGTACTTTCAGTATCTAAAATGTAGTTTGGAAGTGTTTCGGGGCTATATTCAGTTATAAAAATTCTTCACTGTTTTGTAATTGGAAACCCATCTATTTTAATTTTTATGAGATATGCATTTTAGACCAAAGTGTTAATTAAACTCCAATTTCTAATCAGGCTACAAGTAGTAATAGTTTTAAGGGCTTGAGTAGTTACTAACAAACCATTGGAGTCATATAACCTATTTTTTTTAAACTTCAGTAGAAGTTGAAGTTAGAAACTTCGATAAAAATCATGCGAGTTAAATTCCAATAGAACCAGTAGGTTTTTTCCATGGATTGACTTTCCTAAATAGCCCACAAGCTCTTCATTTCTCTTAACAGCTACTTATTCTGTGTACAAACTTTTTTTATTTTCTTCCCGAGCAATTTACCATTCTGCTAACTCAGATATTCTCAGTTCCAGAAGCAGCATGTAGTCTTCAGTTACCCAGTAACCACTGCTTTGTCCTGCATGGTATCTTTGAAGCTATGGTGGCAGGGTAGCATAATCACAAACTTGTTCTGTTCAATTCTATTTTGAAAGAAACATGATCTATAATGCATTTTTGCTTTTTTTTTTTTCTTAGGTCATTTTTAAATGAGTTAATGGAACTCATTCTCTCTGAAGAAATTGAAGGGATTTTTAGTTTAACAGCTACTGTCTGCATTGTGACTATAATTAAAGGTCAGTCAAATGATTTTTGTCCATTTTTTTCTTTCTTTTTTTTATGTGTGTGAAAGCTGAGTTCTTGTACAATTCAACAGGCACTTTTCCTCATCCTGTTAAGTTACCATTTTTTTACAGGATTTAAGGTTATATCACTTGTAAATTATGTTGTTAAGCTTTGGACTTTCAATCTTTGTGTCATGAGTTTAAAAATACAACAGTCTGCTAACTTGTAGAGTTCATCTCTATATTCTGATTTGCTGAAATACGCAGTAATTAATCCAGGACAGTGAAAATCTAATTTAATATCTAATCTTTCATTAAACAATCTTTATGTTAAAAAATACTCTATGAAAATATGCAGGGGGTTTTTTTGATAAATCATTATTTTCATCCAACTTTTCAACATAATTTTATTTTAAACAGGTAAGCACAAAACTTCTCTTCTAAAGGATATTGCACCTGCCATTCAGAGGACACTGATAACATGCAAGGATGCTGCCACAGAAGAATCTAGCAGCACTGAAAGGTAAATGTGCTGTGGGAAATGAACACGAACCTCTCTCATGCCGTCTCTGCAATAATTGGCTGTGGTTTGTGCTTACATAATACAGTTAGAGCATTCAGAATGATTGCAAGGTTTAAAATATTGGGTAAAAAAATTGTGAGATATTGAGCCCCGCACAGTATTAAATTTCCTGCCCATGCATTTGCTGTGATTGCAATCTTTACATATTTAGTTTGTTCTTTGGCGTTTAATTTGAATGTGTTATGACTTGATCCTGTATATTGCAGGATTCGGTTCTGAAATTCGGTTCTGTTGACAGCAGGTGTAGAACAAAGCAAGTAGTCTATTTACTGTTTCTTATTACTAGAAGATTTTTCTCCCACATTTTGGTATTAGGCATACGAAACCATACATATGCAGATGGTAAAAATTTAACTGAATATAACAATAACTTTAAGACCTTTCCACAGGTGATTTTTTTTTGGTCTTTTGGGGGATTTCGGTGTCATATCTGGTTGACTTCTAGATCTTTTGGGATAAGTTTCTTGAAAGTGATTGGCTACATTGTATTTGCAGTCATTTATTTCAGACCTGCCTAAGACAGACAGTGTCATGATGAATGCTTTAGCCCTAAGTGTCTCAAACTTGATTAGGTCTAAAAATTTGTTAACATTTGTTTTCTGCCTAGTTATTGAACTGCCCATGGAATGAAAACATGCAAAGTAGACATTAAAAACCAAGCACAAACACAGAATATGAAGAAAATGGATTATGGTTATGGACATTCATCCAAAAATACTGAGAAAGTTAGTAATGCACCACAGTGGCCTGAACGTGCAGAGGCTCTTGCCATATGTAATTCTTCAAATTGGTGACCCTTACTATTCAGTCAAACAATGGATGTAGAGTAGACAGACTTTAAATTAAACAAAGCAAAACAAATCCACCTCATTTTACTCAACAGTTTCTTGCGTGGCCCTTCAGACCTAAGCACACTTCCACAGCACGCTCTTTTAGTGTGTCACTAGCCTGAGGCATGTTGTTCTCTGGCATTGCAGTGGCTAGACATAGACCTTGGGCAGCTGTCACTGATTTAAAGCCAATACTGAAGTTATGAGACGCTACTGTATGAAAATTAAGATGGTTTCTCAATGACGCCACATGGGCTATATCACTTTCTGATTAAGATTCTTAAATTCTTAGAGTTTGCATTTGAGTTGTATCAAGAAGCTCAACAGCTACACAAAGTGTTCTGGCAGTGGTAGAACTTTTAGCGGGCTGCACAGGAAATACCCATTTGGAATTGGTTCAGGAGGTAAATTGGATTTTTCCAGGAAAAAAAAAGCAGCTGATATTCAGGACAATACCTGTGTTGTTGCTGACAAAATATGCATACATTCATTTAAATCTGCTATTATATTGGAGCCAAGAAGGTATTAGGTAACTGTCTTTTAAAGAGATATATAATCTTAAGAACTAGACCAGAAAGTTTTATGATATATATGAGCCACTTCAGTTATGTACCATCAAAAATGAGATTTATTTTAAAAAAAAAGGGGGGGGGGGAATAAATGAAAACTAGTGCACCCTTCACTTCCATTTCCTGTCTGGCATAAGTAAATAGAAAAGAGAAATTTTGCTGTGAAGACTTTTAGTGGTTTCCACAGAGGACATTGTACTCATGTAACATCAAATTGATAAAGAACCAAAAAATAGATATTTAAAAAAAAAAATCGCTACATAATTGGACTTCTGAAACTCAGAGTGACTCTGCTTCCTGGGTAGATTGTTTTAATTAGTTGCTCAGCTGTGAACAGATTTCTTTTGGTTGGGACCTAATTTAGAAACAAAATCAAAGAAAAATAAACAAAAACCAATTTTTTTTCCATTAAATCATTTAACATTGGGTTGCCAAGTGTTCTACTAGAATATTTTTAAAAATAATAATAATGATCTGGAAAAGAAAGGTAAACAGCAGAGTATCATGATTCAGTTTGCACTTCTTTTAATCAAGACAGTAGGCTGAGAAATTAAAGCAAATCTTAACATGATTAAATAAATAGGCACATTAAAATGAATAATTGCTGCCACTTGAGTGCACTACTGACTATAAATTTCAGTAAGAACACAGGTAATTGCATTATGAATCTATATGATGACTCTGCCCATTGAACAGGGACAAATCAACCTAGAAGTTGGAGCAGATGAAGAGCATAGTGTTTTAATTCTGTGATATATGAATGGCTACCTTCGTATAATACAAAACCAAGAGATAGGTGCAAACAAAATTAAAAGATTAGGAATATGAACATGATGATGGGAAGTATTTTTAACAAGAATCAGAACTGCAGTATGATAACAAAATTCAGAAGCTATCACACAGCTTTGCAGAATTTGGGAGGATTCATATTTGTACAGGTATGTTGGCATTTTTTTCTCTCTCTCCTGAAGGGTAAAAGAATTCATGCTGAAAAAGGTTAGGAAGAAGTTCTTCAATGACTAGGTTTTGCTTGACTAATTTACTGCGTGTTTGCACTTTCTCAGACAGAATGTTGGACCCAGCTGGGCCTCTAGTGTCTTCTGATATGCCATTTGTAGTGCTCTGGCACTACTGTGCTAATGTATAATTAAAATGTGATTATATACAGTCTGAAACGTGCCCTGTTGTTTGTAAACTATTTTATCATCCTACTCAGCTTATCAAACCCCCAAATTTTAGTTATGGTATGCTGCAAGCTGATCATTACTTTAAGCACAATCTTATAACACACAGTGCTGCACTGATGCATGCTAAAATACATTACTGTTTTTTTTAACTCATACTTAATAGTATTATTACTTTTTGTTTCTGAATGCATTATCTCATAATAACTCCTTGAGGGGTTATTTTATTTAATACCCAGGTATACCAGGAAATAGTGATATTCTTTAATTTCCCAAGAGACTTGGCATTCTGTGCCAGCATCTTAAATTTAGACTTAGAAGTAATCTATTACGTATTAGCAAAGAAAGAAACAAGTAAAAATGCTGTCTGGTGCAGTAATTAAAGTGCTGCCCTTAAACAAGGAGTTGTTGCACTAATTTAGAAGCAAAAATTTTCATTGTAATTTAGTCTTCCCTCTTCAGCTGAGTTAGCAGTTTAAGATGGCCCTGTGGGTCTATTATTTTAAAAATGCTGTTCAATGCACTTAAAAATTCTGGACAACATATTGTATATTGAGAGAATTTTCTCAAGAGTAATGGCACACACGTTAGTTTAGTTTATAAAATGCAATTATTTATGCCTAGCAAAACAATGCGAATAAAGCTGTCAATGCAGTGATTTCGAGGCTAGAGAAAAATGTTCCATGCTCTATAAAAACAGATGTGCTGTAGAATAATACCTTTTACTTAATATTTTGTGTTTACTTTAATTAGTGTTTTGATATATGGGTATTAGAATTCAACTTTAGCTAATGGCTGTGCTGAAAGATATTTCTTTAGTATTACCATTTAGCTACCTTCCCAAATTCTTTATTGTACTCTCATTGCCTCTGTAAATAATGATTCTTGAATTGTTTTGTAAAATAACTTTGTGTAAGATTTGTCTGCCACCTATCTAGAAGTTCACTAGGAAGGTCCCTGGTAAAACTGACTGAAATGTGTCTGTTTGGAGAGGCATACTCTTATTGTGAATGACGGTTTGTTGTCCAACGTGCAGCAAGTACATGGTCCCACGTTACAGATCTATTGTTTTACTAGCCTTAAACTGTAACAAAATGAAATTCATACAAAATATCATTGTGTCTAAAACCACAGTACTTAACTAATTATACTATTTTATAGTATATTATAATACTAGCTTATTTTGACAGTTGAGTCCCATGATGGCTTTAAGGATATAGGACTGTAAAGAGGAGCATGTGACACACCCATGGCGGTCTGAATTCAGGGAGCCCTAACATCCAACATACTGCTACGAAAATGCAGAGTTGCCTCTTGTAGTTCAGGTCTTGGTGTCTCATGATGAATGCCCTAACTCATCATGATTAATGACTGACTAAGCTTGCTTATCTGGGGCATCAGTCTAGGACGATAATAATAATAAAAAAAATATGGTGGAAAAAAATGCTTGATAAATACAGGTGACAATCTTTTACAAAAGTAACGTGAAGGATAAGGTTTATAGTGGTTAACAGTGAAATAATGTTTTGACAGAAGACCAAAGTGCCCCCTTTTGTCTTTTGAGGATATTTTAGAGCAGTGTTAGAAGAAATTGCGTGCGAATGCAACCACAAAGGCTAGGTGAGTGACTTTGTCAGGGAATGCAAGAAAATAAAAAGGACCTGCCAAATGGAAGTTTCAGAGGTGACCTTTGAGATTGTTTAGGGAGTAATGCGAGACAAAAGGGATTAAGATGGGTGTATATGCAGCTGAAGGAGGCAGTTGCTAATAAGGATAAGATAGAAAGATCAAGCTTGGTAAAAAATTGCCACAGGTGAGGAGAAAAATTATGAAGACCGAAAAATGAGGGAGAAAGGAAGACAGTAGAAGAATGAAAAGTGGCCTTAGTATGAATTATCAGTAAAGGATTTGACTATTTATGGTTGAAAAAAAAGTAAGAATGCTGTGAAGAAAATGAGTGGGTTCTTTAAATAGATGATGAAATATTAGAAAATGTGCTTGAATTGACACAATAATTTAAACTGGCTTGCTGTAGATTTCACTGTAGCTAGAGATAAGCAGAAAAATGGAAAAGCTGAAAGAAAAATCCCCAGCTATTTCAAAAGTAATTTATAAAGGCATATTTAATACTTTGACCAGTTATTCCATATTAGTTTAAGAATCATGCGGTAGCTGTATTCTGAGAATCAAATAGTCAAAGATTGATTTAGCATTTAGCATATCTAATCCTATTCTGCATTGTTTTATGCCATTTCAGAATCCTGTATGAATCATGTCAGAAAATTTTGGAGGAAGTTTTGAATCCTTGACCACGCAGAAGCTTTTGTCATGAAAATTAAAGGAAGGAAGATGTATTGTTTTTAAAAAATATTGTCTTGTAAACTTATTAATAGTTAAAGTTTGTTTTCTGTTATTCTGTACATTTAAAGCAGACAAAATGTATAAAAATGTGTATAGAAATCATGTAATAATAAAGATTTTTCAAATGGCCCTAAAGAGGTTATTCTGTATAAAAATGTCTTATTTGCGGGGGATGTAAAATCAGTATCTTTGTTTTTATAAAACAAATAATAATTGTATCTTAGGTACTTTGAGACTGAGGTAGCACGTAACCTCAGTCCCTGGGAAGACTATAGAGCATATTCCTCGAGGTTTTGGAAATTAATTTCATTCCAAGACACATGGAGGACAAAATGGTGATTGAGAACAAACATCATGAATTCACCAGGGGCAAACTCTGCCTAACCAACCTGATTTCCCTCCCTTTTGTGAAAGAAGAGAGAGCAGAGAATGTCATCTTTCCTGTCCTTAGCAAAGACTTTTACGCAGGCTGATATAGTATCCTTACAGCCAAATTGGAGAGAGGTGGACTGGATCGGTGGACTTAGAAGGTGAGCGGGAAACTGGCTGGACCATCACACTTGAAGAATAATGACGCTACAAAGTTGGACTGAAAGCTGGTTACTAGTGGCATCCCTCAGAGCAGATACTGTTGCCAATACTAGTTAACATTTTTATTAAAAGCTTGGGTGATGGGATGAAATGCAACCTCAGTCTGTTGGCAGATGACACCAACTTGGGAGCGAGCAATGATTGATACACCGAGGGGTAGGGTTGTCCCATTCAGTGGGATCCTGACAAGCTGGACTTAAGGATCAACGAATCTCATACTGTTCAGCAAAGACACATGCTCTTCTACCTGTAATGGACTAATCCTGTATAGCAGCATAGGCAAGTGCAGAAGGGCAATCTTACTGCTGTCTTCACCTACGTGGATGAGGATTAAGAAAAGACTTTTCTCAGAGGTACACATGAAGAGAATATGAGGCAACAGAAATAACTTGCAGCAAGAGAAATTCTTGTTGTACTTAAGAAAAAAAAGGTTTTATTATGAAAGTGACTTGAAAGTGGAAATGGAACAGGAACAGGTTGCTCAGAAAGGCTGTGGAACAACCATCCTTGGAGGTGTGCAGAACTTGACTGACAAGGTCCTGACCATCGTGTCTTAATTTTGAAGTTAGCCCTGTTTGAGCTGGGGGTTGGACCAGATGAGCTCCTGAGCTTCCTCCCAACTTGAATATTCATGTGATTCAGTGACAAGTGCACTGGAGGGGAAATGCCCTAGCTATTAAACATATACTTGATTAATACATAAGTTAAATTGTTTTATATATAGCTATTTTTATAAATTAATACTAATGATGCAGATAATGCAGGCATGTAAGCCACTTATTTAATTTTCTTAATGCAACCAGATTCTCTCCTAAGACTAGTAATAGAATGCTGATTGCAGAATGTTATTTTGCCTCAGCTGAGATATCTGTACGTTAGATGTCTAAGCTTGTGGCATGGTTTAACCCCAGCCAGCAACTACGCACCACACAGCTGCTCACTCACTCCCCTGCCCCTGTCAGGATGGGGAGTGAATTGTGAGGGTAAAAGCAAGAAACTCATTGGTTGAGATAAAAATTTAACTCTATCCCAGCCAAAACCAGCACAACTCATAATGCTAAATTTTTGTGTTTTAGAAGGAGATGTAACAGGAATCCCCAGAAAATGATTCAGTCACAGACTAAAAGTAGCATACGGTGACCAGCTTAGACCTGGGTATCTAACACTTAGTTATCTACAATTAAGTGAAGTGAATCTTACTATGTGTCTATGCAAATGGCTTATTGAGTTGGAAATGGCATGTTGGACACCAATGTTGCTGAGTGGCACTGAAACAGAAATTAACAAATTCAGCCAAATTAAGACGGACTCCTCATTCTTGATTAAGATTTGGTCACAGTGCTGTACCCCCATATATCTAAACATATCTACTGCGCTGCTTGTCTTTCTGTGGCAAGAGATTGTGAGATTTTTTTTCTAGTATCTGCTCTGTCAAGTGCAATGAACCACTTTCATCCTGCTTTACATCAAATTCATACTTGACTTTAGTGCATACAACTTCCCTATTGGATAAAAGCTTATTTAGCTGGAATGTTGATATTTAAAAGCAATTAAATTATTCATAAGCAACTGTCAGGCTTTGCAACAGGAAAGTCAGCATGCGTATGGATTCATGAATTCCTGAAGATTTACCTTATCCACAACAGCAGCCTGACCAAAAAGACTAATGCTGCCACAGCAGGTATCTGTAGATCTGCCAACTGTTTATCTATCAACATCTTCATAAAAACTGTGTTCTTTGGCCTTCATTCTTCTACATCTGTTAACAGGCAGGTGTTCCAGTGATGACCTTTTAAATCTTCTGATTATACAAATTACTTAATGAATATGTAAATCACAGTTTCTTTTTTCTGCTTCTCAGTCTTTCAGTATTTGCTCATATTATTAGATGAGAAGAGAATCCAGATTTACTGCCTTGTTTTTCCTCAGTGTGTAATACTGCTTTTTCACTTTTCACTTTTCACGGAATACTTGTTACAGATGTAATATCCCTGAGCCTGAATGAAATGAAGGTAATACCAACACCAGAAATATGCAGGTTTCTTCTGAAGAACTCTGAGGTGATATTGCTAGGAAAGGTAAGAAAATTTAAAGATAAACCTTTGCCCTCCTGGTGGATGTTACTCCAGTGGTTCTCAAGAGTGTTGAGTTTTACATTAGTCATGCAGCTGGTGTATAGATTTCAGCTCAATTTCTAGTCCAGCTCTAATGTAACTGCTCTGACAGACGAAAAAACATTGGCTTTCTGCAACACAAATAATGGTGTTCTTAGGATTCCTTGAGCCAAGGTCTGTCAGTGCTTTCTCCTTGGGTCTTTGTGGCAAAGTTCACAAAAATATCGTAAGAGTTCTAGGTTTTACTTGCTGTTCTGATTGCAAACTAAGTCTTGCCAAAATGTTAAATTCGTACATTTTCCTTCTGTTTCGAAGATATAAATAAATAATATGTTCTTTAAGCTGAGTTATTGTTTGGAAACCCATAAAACAGATTTGTTTCATCTTACTAATCGAAAGTGCTGTTGAAGTGCTATTGTGGGAGAGGGGTTGGTCGTTGGTTTTTGTTACGGAATAATCTTGGTATTCAGACAGCTGCACTACCCTAACTGTATGTCTGAGAACTTCCCATCATTTTAAGACAAACCATTTGAGATCTCTTCAGCTTTTTCAAGAAGTTGAACTTGACTTTGATTAACAAATTTGCTTGAAATATGAACAAGCTAACACCTTATTCTAAGATATACCTGTGAGCAACTTGCATTGGCAGTCACTGTTAATGTATAACTTGCCCGCAGCTGTAAGTGGCATGCCTATAGCTCTCCCCTTCATGCCTATATATTCATTATAAATATTACTGAAGAAAGAAATAGCTTTAAATTATTTGCAGTAATCTTCTATGTTTTAACTTTATTTCTAGGGACTTGGTCCCTTTTTTGATGACAATTTTCATTTGCTCTGTCCCGCAGTCTTCCATCTATCACAGCTTCAAATTATGAGCTAAATTAAAAACAGGAGAGCTCTCAAGCTTCTTCCTTAGCAAATAAATGTCTCCAGGTACAGATCTAAGCATGCAAACTTTCAGACTTGCCAAGGAAAAGAAAAAATCTGCCTTGCACCTGCGGTTTACTCCCATGATAGCTGCAACTCACTTTGCATTTAAACTCACATGTGCGGCTGCTGTCAAGTGCTTTGAGGTCTTCTGACTTATAGAAGGAAACCAGAGAGACTAATTTTGATAAAATCTTTCACCTCGTTTGATAAATGCTTAGTGAAGAATACTTATGATAATGACTGCAGTGTGAAATCACAAGGCACACCAGCTACCTTGTAGTATTGTTTGCTGTTCTCCGCCAGGGACTTGTGAACCCAGACCGCTGTACGGTGTCCTGCTGTGTTTGTGCTAGGAGCGCCTATAGTGGTAGCTGCCTGTTTCAGACAGAAGAGCATGGTTTAGTACTTACATATTGACAATTAGCTGGTCAAGGGCACCTTTCAGGAACAGCTGCAAAACTTTCCACAGGCAGCCAGCAGTTCTTCAGTTTCAGTAAGCCATCGCAAATAGGCACAAATCTTGCCTAATCTACTTCAGATAAGACTTCTTAGTCCTGGGCTCTGTGTAACTGTACTGCTGCTTGTCTGAGCATGACCTAGGTACAGCCCTTGGCTTCACAAAGCGATGTAATTTCAGCTTTAATTTACTCTGCAATCACTGGGGTGTTTTCACCGGGTTAGGCTGTTTGGCATAGATGTGTCCTTAGTCTTCTCTAATAACAGTGGGTCATTTGTCTCTGTCCAGTTCCGCATCATGGTTCTAGAAGAGCTGCAGAGATTATACGCATTAGTAATAAGGAAAATTTAGCAGTGAAACTTCAGCAGTGAAACTTCACTTTCACTTATATCTGTTAGCAATTCTTGAAAACAGTATTGCGGTAGGAGTTCTGTTACTATTATTTTCTTACTACTTATGACTCTAGGAAGTAGAAGCTGTTACCAACCTTTTTTTTTAACCAGAGGACCACCTTGTTTTCAGCAAAATAACTTGGTTCTCAAACACATGACTTTATACTTATTTATTTCATGGTGCTTATATTGCTTCAGACTTCACTTTACTAAATTCTTCCTGTGTAAAATTCTAGTCCGTTGTTTGATATTGCTGTCAACTTTGTCCCAGTTTTGAATATATGTTCAAATTTCATTAGTTTATGCTTATTTTTTGTACTGTCATTAATGAAAATATTAAATAAGGTGCTGTTCCAAAACATTGTTAGTAATTCCTTTTCAGCCTAATCTTTCCCTCTTCCATTCAATTAGTTCCTTGCCCATCTTACTATTCCGATAATAATAAGCCTTGTTGTGGGTTAATAATTTTTTTATATCCTGCAGTAACAGGTGCTTTGCTGTAAAGCCTTACATTTTAAGTAGGTGCATTTTAGTAGTTCTTACTGGAAAGGTACATGAATCCTGTAAAGTCATATGTCTACATCAAAGGACGTATAGGATAGAGCTAGCCCAGCCTCCTTTTGCATTCTTTGCAACGTGTAATGACACATGCTTCCCACCTTTCGGGGTAATTATTAAACGCTTTCATAAACTGTTTGTGCTAGCTCAACTTCCATGTGAATAAAGAATATTGATCTGGCATTTTTTTCTTTTGTTTCTTAAATCCTTACTTACCAACTGCCTAAAATGGTACCTGAGTACCAGCTTAATAGCAAGAAATGTATTGTTTAAAAAAGGCAAGTATTAGCAACTTTATTTTCTCAGAACAGCATCTAAAGGAAAAATACCGCATCTGTAAGAGCCTACAAACTCAATTAGACCAATCTAAGAGAGTACTTTAAAAAACCCAAAAGAAAAAAAAAAAAAGGTGACTCTAGTTCCTGCTGTAGGCTATTTAATGACAGCGTGACTGGAGTTCTCCCACCACCCCACTAAAGGAAAAGCTCCTTTTATTGAGGGAGCTCATTTTACTGATCTAATGGCAAAAACTCTTTCCTTTCTTACAGCATTCTCTAAGATTGGACTCTATTAATACACAGTATAAAGAAAAAGATTTTATTCTCAGTATTTTCTCAGTTCCACACAAAGAGAAGTTCTAAGGTTTGTCCTTTATTGAAAAAGCGGTCCTTTATTAAAAGTCACCATCCTTCATGACAAAAATAGAGTTACCTTTCTCTCATCCTCTCTCCCCAGATTCCCTCTCACGGACCACTGCCCTTGATCTGCCGGGTGGCTGTTACCATGTGGCTGTCCACCCACTATGTCTAAACCACTTGTTTTATAGTGAAAGCTGTTTCAGTCACCGGGCTTAGCAGAGGAATTTGCCCATGGATAGGAGCTGCGAGGGGAATGCGCAGTCTGATGACCACAACAGCCTATCGTCTTCAGGTGTTTCAATCCATACTGGATTCCTGCAACAATATTCACATTCAAGGACAGTAGCAAAAATGTTTGAGACTTACTCTGCATCGTGTACTATACATCTATGACCCAAGAATCTGATTTTTAAATGAAAAAATTAAAGGCAGGGTTACTAACTTCCAGTGTTTACCACATATTATTATTTTTTGTTTTTACTTTTTCAGATGTCTGCTATTGTCAGAATTTAAAAAGTTAAGGTTATGTTAAGACTGAAAAAGAACAAACATGAAACTAGTCCATCTGCAATGAAACTGAGAACTGTTTGACGCAAGAAAATGAGAGAACTTATCAAGGGATCTGATTACAGCCTCCTGATTCCCTGATTTGATCTACACTGGAATCGCCAGCAATATTTGGCTCCTGAGCCATTCGTCACAGGTCAGCCAGCCTCTGGGGAACTCTTATCTCCCCAGCTAAGATACAGAGCCTTAAACTGCCTAAGCAGCACATAGAGATCAGGGAATCTAGCTTGCAGTTTTTATCAGTGTGTTATGATCCATTGATTGAATGCTTAAAAGCAGACTTGTTTCAATGTGATCTAATACTAGAAAGCACTATCTGATGAAAGACTCCCCTGTGCAATTAGCACATCTGAACAGGTGTGATGCTTTTGGCTCTGGAAATATGTTGACTTTGTGGAAAAATTTATATATGCAAACAGGTTTGGGGTTTTTTTGAAATTATGATGAGGGGGAAGAGGAGAATTCTTTTTTCACAAGCCTATTGTGAAGACCATCTTTAGCTCTCAGCCTTCCTGTTGCAGTTCCCGTTTAGGACAGCTCTTTTACCTCTAATTTTATTCAACTGTTAATGAAAGAAAATGCCAGTTACAAGTTTGGTTTTTTTTCTTAATATTCTTTCTAACTGTTTAATGTAATTCTTGCCAGTAGAATTTTGTACCTTTGCCACTTTTTCACTGTGATCTTCCTTTTTTCATTGGTAATATAGAAGATGTAATGATAGAACACTAAATATCCATCATAAACCTCAAAGCAGGAGCCTTGTTCGTCTGTTTTATGAATCATCCAGAGAAATTCCCCTTTCACAGGGTGGAACTTCCACTCTGGTCAGTGGATTTCTTTTGAGCACAGTGGGGCCCAGGCCCAGCCCAGGCTCTAGATAGTTGCTAGTGATGCACGCAGGGGGCCTGTCAGGGAAGGACCTCGCCTTGACAGTCCCAGGTCTGCCTGCCCTCCCTAGTCCTCGCTAGGCTAAGTCTGTGTGGCTGCTATTGCTCAGCCACCCTTACCCCTTCATTCAAAGGGTGGGACCTCGCCATAGTATCTTTGCTTTCCTCGTGACTTTTTTTTTTTTTTTTTTTTTTACAGGCTAGGGCCTGCCAACCTTATAATTTTCTGACACTAAAGAGGCAAACTGTAGGTTAGGATGGCATAAGGAGATAGGAATTTTTAAATAGTAAGATTTTTTGCAGTAGTGGCCTGCTTTTTCGAAGTTGGTAGTTGCTCCTTGGCTTTACCAAGAGCAGTGCATCCATATTTATTAACACTATTCCATAAGAAAATAATTCTCTGTGACTCAATCACTTAGTCATATACAGCAGAAGCTCTGTTATACAGAGCAGAAAAGTTCATGGAAAATGCTCAGCCTAGGAGGACGATTCCCTTGAGAAGTCAAGTACGTGTTTTTGTTTGGTCTTTGATGCTCTATTGGAACATTCTGAACTACAAGAGACCAAAGGGAAGGCTTTTTAAAGTAGTGATTCAGAACAGAAAAAGAGTATCCTGTCTCTTCTATTATTCAACTTTTAATAGTTTCACCAGAACCTATGACTATTCTTAACATAATCTTGTACTTACAAAGACACATAATGTAATTTCAGTGTAGTCCAAACAATGTTCCTTTCCTCAGCTGTCATTACCGTGAACTTTCCCTACTTTTTTTTTTTTTCTCTAGTCACAGCATACCCTTGGTAACCTTCCTTTAAGTGAAACACATCATAGGCAATGGTCCAAGCAGTCTTGTACTCAGATATCAGAATGCCTTGAGAAAGATTTTCTAGTTTTTTTTTACACTAGAAACTATATACTTAATTTCTTCTTTTATTTTTTGCTATTCAAAATAACCCATGTTAATAAACATTAAGCTATAAAACTGAAGTGAAAATGGTCTGAGCTCAGTTGTCCTTGTTCCATTCTGAGTTGCTATCGAACATATTGTTCAATTCTAGATTTCCTCCCCGTATATTTCTCAATGGTACTCCAAGTTTATAGTCATAAAACAGCTATAGCAAACATTCTAGCCTCTAGATCACCGCCAGGTTTGCTTCTGTCTGTTACCGTAAGCAGGAAAACAATGTTTGCTGGGCAGAACACAGAGAGGATGAGCTTAACGCAAAAGCATATTATGTCTTTAGCAATAAGCAGCCAAAGTGAGAGAGACATGCTGGAGAAAAAAAAAATGGAGAGGAGCACAAGGGGCTTCTTGACTGTCTGCTGTCCCGCATTTCTTCTCACCACCACAGCAACGGGCAGGAAAACGCAACCATCCACACTTAGCACTTTGTGAAACCAGATCTTCCCTCATATGTAACACATGAAAGCATGGTGTAAGAACGCTACTAAAGCTGAAAAGTCAGGCACTCAGAAGTCAGAAGGTATCAAAATGAAGATGTGCACAGCTTTAACCTGACCTTTGATTATGTGTTGAATGACTTGATATCTTTAATTACATTAAGACACGTTACTTATTCCACACAAACTCTTCCCTACTCAGTGCTCGGTCTGTATCTGCTCTATGGATGATTCAAAACCCTTGCTGTTGATGACACAGCAAATATTCAGTGCTTTTTCTCCACTCATTGTTCAACATATAGCTCTACACTTACTCTGCTGCAATGCTATTCATACCCAGCTCTGAGGACAAAACTGTTAACTTCCACAATGGTGTTACTATGGTACTATTCATGGCGGTCCCAGAATTTCACAATGATTCATGTATCTTTTCAACTCCCTGTAGGTTTACTTACTGCCATTTTACAAATGTACAGTGAGACTAAATTTAAAAATTCCTATGAATTTTGGGAACTCAGGATGAGATGTCTCGTATAGCACTTGTCACCTCAAAGCACCCATCACCAGCTGCAGTTGTGGGCACTTAGCACTTGAATCAGACCTCAGGTTCCCAAGTCAGATGCAGAAAGTGAGGGACACGGAACCAGAGCTCTCCAGCAGCTTTGATCAAATACAGGCCTATTCTTTCAGAATGACGAAGTGCAGTAATCTCATTCATCCTTTAATTTAGCACAAGAGGAATGGATATCTCAGGAGATTAGTTATCGGTTGTAAAATCCATTCACCAAGTATCAAGTCTTACAGATTAGCAAAGATGGATAAAAATAGAACGTTTTAACTGTTTCTGAGCTCCTTCCCATTAAAAGCACCTAATTAATTTAAAAATTTGGCTCCCTATTGACATTTCAAATCAATTTTGATCAATGGCAATGAAATCTAATTATTCATTGCACACCTAGGGGTTTTGACCTGGTTTGCAAAGAAAAAGAACCCATTCGCAAAAAACATTTACTAGTGTCTAATGATTTAATCTGGATATACCATCTTGGTATGCTCAGATGGTAAGTTTTTCAGCTGTGGTGAGAACTCTAAACACCCATGAAAATCAGTAGGAATTCAGGTGGGTTTGATTTTGAAATCTGTCTCCAGTGACTTCAAGATAGGCAAGTAAGAGTTTAGCCCCTATGTTGACCTGAGATGATGGTGGGCATTAGCAAGAAATCAAGCCTTTCTCAGTTAAAAGGGGGCACGTCAGCAACCTCTGCTTGTTCTCGTAGAGGCCACCCCTCTCCCAGCGAAGCCCAAATTAGCTTTCATAGCCTCACACTAGATAGAAAGATGCCGGAATTGGCCTTAGAGTTCAGATTCATCTGTTACTGTATCGCTGTCTTGAGACACCAGAGGTATGTTCTTCAGAGGTTCTGAACATCCATACGTTGTCACTCGCAGGTTGCTTCATGCCACCTTTTCCTTCTCTTCAGCCAGTTTTATATCAAACACAGCTTCAGCACCCTGTAGGTATCACCCTAAGTGGTATTTGAACAAGTCAGCTAGAATTTTAAATGAACCTCAGATAAATTTGGGTTCAATCCAGACCTGCAACTGTCTACATTTACAGAAGCTGCTCTCTCCGGCATCCCTAGCAAAACAGCAGAAGAGATTATGGAGATTTTCCTCGCAAGCCCAAACTACCATGCACACTGAATGGTACCAAGGGTTCCTACAGCCTCAGAAGTCAGCTCAAAACACGCTAATCTACACACTCATATACACAGATGTTTAGGTCTTCAGTTAATGTAAGTCACATCCCCTGCTATTCTCACAGGTAATTTTCTCTAGCTGCATTTCATCTCTTAGGGTCTGAACACTCCATTTTAGGCTCTTTTCCAACTGTTCCTTCCAGCAACACATAAAAACCATTATCATTCAGTTACAGCGCAGGGAATAAAAGACCAGCTCACAGCTTACCAGTCATAACTAAAATCAACCTACTTTTTTCTCCTTTCCTTTTTTAAACCTTATCAATCAGTCATACAGTTGCACAGTTCTCAAGGATTTTTTCCTTTTGGCTTTGTGTCAAACTCCTGTTCCTCAGTGATGCAGAAATATCTGGAGTAGAACTTTTAGCATGCTCCAGAGTAAAGACATTTTCCAATTCAATTTTGGAAACAAGAAGAAAAGCTTTAAAATAGCTGAAATGAGCAGTACATTAAAACATTTTTCCTAGATACAACTGAATTGCTGTCATATTCATAAAATGAATCCTACCACACTCTTCCATCAAGTAATCTGACATCATCTAGACCCTGCAAATATCTACTTTCATGCTAAACTGAATTCAGTATGAATTCATTTAAAAATCTCAGAGGCTCTGCTAGTTTTATAGATATGAAATAACTAATATTGAAATTCAGTAATTTCTGTATTGGATGCTAAAATCCTTTCAAGTACTTTTAGTTATACTAGGAAACGTTCAGTAATTGAGAAAGAAAGACCACAACCACTGCTGATATAACCTGGAGCTACACATTTTTACACCAGTTAAAGATTTCTCCCTTTAGGAACTCTGTTCCTTTAATAATCTTAGTCCTTGAACGTAGAATACAACCACTAAATTGAAATGTAAGTGAGTATTTGTACTGCTGTGGAAAGAGTTGTACGACTTTAGCTCTCAGAAATCCAGGCTTCTGTATAGCTTCTCATCCTCTGAACACTCTTACTGTCTCAGGCACTGGATAGGTTTTTAGATGTATTGCTTATTGCTATTGCAGGATAGAGTCCTTCATTCTTAACTGCTTTAAAATATTAACTATTTTAATTCTATATTTTTTAAAATGTGTACATGGAATAAGTGATATGTTTTCTCTTAATGAAAGGGTTGAATATACAGAGGTATATAACATGCATATACTTTTTCAACATACATAAATAAAAGAAACTACTTGTAAGTGCATAGTGCAAAATTTCTGTTAACTCTTTTCGTAGTTTTTTATCCCAAGAGCTATTACAGCCTCCATAATACAGTTGAAATGCACACATGCTCCCCGCCCCCCCCCCCCCATTTAGAAAGAAATCTTGTCACTTTAAACTTTCCATTAACAATAGTGAATAAATATAGTCAGAACATTCCAGGATATGAATGTGTGAACAGTTCTGCAGTCACTGTTCGAAGAGTGTCCTAAAGAGGGTTCAGTGCTTGTCAGCCTCCTAAACCGGTTTATGACTGCTCACACCGCTATGCAAAGCAGCAGTCAGTACTGTTCCTCTTGTAACCATGGTACTCTAAGATGTAGCTCTAGAGATGTTTTTTCTAGCCTTATTGTTCACAGTCTTCTGAAAGACGTCCTCAAATCACAAGCAAGGTGCAGGAGGATTACTGCTGCTCAACCAGCTCTTTCTGCCCTCAAAAAAACGAGGTGAATGTTATACATGCAGCACTGAGCCTCCAAAAGACTCCCTTTGTGTCTCTATATGCATCTACAGGCTTTGAATATTTGACCTGTGTCCTATATAACCAGAAAATGTAAATATCAAAAGTCTAAATTCTGCCTTGTCTGGGCATGGATATATCTCTTTCTGTCCTCTTTCGCCCCTACCCCCCCTCAATACAGCTTAAAGCTGTGCCAAGATATCTAGGTTACTGAATCTTAGATAAACTGCCTGATAGATATTGTTCCCTGTGGATTTTGGACCCATTAACAGGACAAATGATCTGCAATTAATGTGCTCAGAAGCCTTGATTTGGGGAAAGGAGGATGGGGGGGAAAGGGGGACGAAAGGAAGAAAGAAAATTAAGAAGGTAATTTTAATGCTTTTTTTTTTTATGGGCATGTTTGCCTACGCAGGTATACCATATTTAGCATAGCTGGACCTGACCTTTTGTTCAGGTTCCTCTTTATACTTGGATAAACTGGCAAATAGCTCTGTGATCCTTAGATGAAACATGCAGTTCTATCCTGTACAAATATACCTATACAATTTCTACAGTCCTGCACGTGTACCTATGCTTGTATATATAATTCCCATTTGTAATTAAAAACCAGACCTGCAAAGGCTCAAGCGTAGGTACAAACATGACCTCAGTGACTAAGTACACAGCAAAACTCAGATGCTACTTTTGTGTTTTATACTCCTTATATTTAGCCTTTAACTATTATTTAACTATTATTTTAATCTTGTTTACAACACAATTACTTATAAGTATATAACTATTACGAGTATTTTCCTTTTGTGTATTTTTATGCCTAAATTATTCTCTGGCAATGTCCTACTGTAACCGAATCCTGTGTTTATCTTTTTTACCCCCACCCAACTTTTGGTTCATGTAAATTTGGCACCTTTTCTTCTTACATCTCTCAAAATTCTATCATCAGTTCAGCTTCCCAGCTTATTAATTCCTTCCTTCTACTATGTAATTCTGAACAGTATTAAATTTACAAAATTAACCTATACTCATGTTCTTGCCTCTTCCATTTCTGCCTACCAATGTCTTTTCTAGCAGGGCTGTTTGCTTTTAATATGATTTTGAATGGCCCAGTGAAATTGAGAGAGAGGCTGACCTTATTGTCCAATGGTTAGATCATGTCTTTGAATCAACCAGAGCAAAAATTTGAATCTTTAAAATCTCAGCCCCACACAGATATCCTGGCTACCGGGCAATTAGCCATTCTGGGATCATTTCTGGCCCTTTCTGGATCTTTTTCTGGCCCTTAATAAGGGATTTTTGATTAAAACATGTATGTTGCTCATGAAAAACTTTAGTCGGACAAAACAGCATTTTCAAAGAGAAAAGTGTTTTCTTGAAAAACTCCTGTTCAGCTGTGGTTACCATGGATAAGAATGTAAACCTTTCATACGTATAAACTCATACAGATTATCCAGCTCCTCTTTCACTTTGCCTAGCATGTTTTTCACACCTATATGGGTATCATATCAAGACTCAGCTCCAGCAATTAAGGACATGCTAAACTTCAATAATTTATTCACTGTGCTGAAATTTTCAGATCTATAATTTCCAATGTCATTCTTCCATATAGCCTCACATTCACCTCCAGACACATTAGCAATGGAGAGCTGATATTCTACTCTCTCAGCCACCATTCAGGATCTTTACTATTTTAGAATCCCTTACCAGAAAGATTTAAATATGCCCTTACAGAAGTAACTTATTGATAACCTCTTCTATTCCTTTTTCAAAACTATGAAGACCTACAGTTTTGTTAGAGCCCCACAGCTTCCCTGACTTCAAGAATGGAGTTTCATTTTTCTTGTCTTTCTAGTAACTTTCACAAATGACTTACACCCTTTAGGATTTCTTTTTCCACAGTTTAGAAACTTATTGAAAACATCATGATAATAAAAACCACAATCGAAACAACCTCACAAGGCTGGTAGACCTAAACATGGATACTGAATTTACTATACAAACTATTAAAAACCTTGGCACTGAGAAATGTCTTCAGAAAAACGACTGTGAACCAGCAAGTAACCTGCATGTGTCATAACTTGTTATTTACACTGTGATTCTGTTATTTATCTAATTTACACACAGAGTCAAGTCTTGCAGTTTTCACACGTCATTAACAAAATTCATTATACTTAATACCACTGGCTTCAATCTGTCCATTCCTGGGGCTTTAAGACAGATCTATGTATCTTTGCTAGGTGCAGCCTACTATAAAACTGTAAAATACAACCAGGCAGGGCATGCTTTACACTTTCCAGTCCTGAGAATTGCTACTCGAGTTGTTTTCAAATGCCCAATTCACTTACCAATTGACTCTTTACTCTTTGCTTGACAACTTACTCCTGTCTTTGCTAACCTTGTGTACTCAAGGATTTCTTCCCGTCTTTGATGTATGCCCTTTCGCTCTTGATTTTTCACATTTCTTCACAAGCATTTGAACAAATGTCATTATTTTGCTAATCCTCTGCACAGAGTGGCTATGAGAATTTTAATTTCCTTTTAAAATCTGCATAGTATTTGATCATAAATTCACAGGAGCTATGCAAATAATTTGTTGCAATGCTGCAATGACTTCCAGTAATACCGCTGCTATTTTGTATTTTGACGAACAACTCGTTCTCTTGCTGTGCCTGCCATTTGCTCCTTTCTTACCTTCAGTTGTTTTGCAGTTCTCTGCTAATTCAGATGACCTTTTTCCTTGTTCCTACTACTAGCTTTTAAAGCCAGATGGTTTGCATAACCCATGAGAATATACTAATTTATGTTTCAGCACTTTCATTTCTCATCTTGTCCTTTCCACAGAATGCTTTTCCCTCCTTTTTTGTTTCTCCTCTTTCAGTGCTCAGATTTCTTTCACAGTCGTCAAAATTGATTTTCCTGAGGTAAAGGGACATTTTGGGTTACTGAAACCACTCCCTGCAAGATGTAAGCAATGATGTAACAGACCTCAAGGACAGAAATTCCTTAAAAGACCATCCAACCCTTTTGCAAACCCTGGGCCAGGGAACACCATCTAGTACCAATATTTTTTTTGAAATTTCTGTTTTCTGAATCAAAAATTGCCTTTTTTTGCATCTGAGTCACCAGCCTTAAGTACAAAGGACAGGAGGTGACTTTGCACCAGCACTAGAAGCCATGACTCCTTTTCCCCAGTGCAGAAGCTCACACATTTCCCACAGAGCAAACCGGAAAGAATGAGGGAAGTCTGCAACTGTCTGTCAGGGCATCTGGAGCCGCAAGTGCCTTGTGTGCCCCCTCGAGCCACCCCCCAGCCCCCACCCCCCAGCCCCCCTGCCCAGAGCCTGGGGCAAAGTTCTGACTTGGGTCCCCAGGCTTGGCTGACCACCCCATGGTAGGTCCCAGCTGGACCCAGTGTGGTGGCTGGACTCCCTGTGTCCACCCTGATCTTGTGTTGGTATTGTTTTCTCTCCCGCATTTGAGGTGAGCAAGGAGGAACAGCTGTGCTCTTCCAGGGTTAGTTTGTTCTCTGGGCTTTCATTATTTAGTTTTCTGGTTTATGGCACAGCCACTTCATGTATTACAATTTTTAACTCCTCTTAAATACCTGGAGTGTGAGTCTGTCATGACTGTACCTGGTTAAAGCCAGGGATGAAGCATGTCAGGGAGTATAGTTAGAGCTGTTTACCTCAAGTATGAAGAACATTCGGATAATCTGAAACTTCAGGGAGGAATAAAGCAGATATCGGGGTGACAGAGGGGGCTGGGACCAGCCCTCACTTGCCATGGCATGGAGCTGGCTGTCTTGCTCAAAAATGCATCACCTGCCAGGAGGCATGACAGCTGCACTGTTTCACCTCGGTGACCGTGACTGCTGCATTAAAGGCTAAATATTATTACACTGAGTTTGTGAGAAATGAGAGCTTGTGAACACGGAGGGAGTCGACGGGTTCGTGCCTGAGACTCCTGCTCCCTCCTGGAAGCCCAGACTGAGTGCTCCCACTCACGTGGAGTGAATCTGGGACAGGAGGTGGAGGACGAACACGTCACCCGTGTGGACGTCTCCCAGGCAAACACGCGGACCTCAGCTGCAGGAGGTATTTACCTAAGGGCTTATAAAATCCCTCAGGATGGCAAGTAATTTTTGGTGGAAAAAACGGTGGTAAATAAACCACTGCTGAGGAGGCCGCAGGGAGAATCCACCCAGCTAGCGCATTTTTCAGGACAAAACTTTGACAGAGGCTGAACTGGTTTTACATACAGGTGTGTGGAACAAGCACATTTGATGACTCCCTTCCCATTCTCAGCCATCTTTATGGGGGATTCAAGCGAACAGCCTTTCTGGCAGGAAGGATCCCCCCCGCACCTCGCCCGGCGAGGTCGGGCAGTGCCCGGAGGCTGGCGGCCCGCCTCAGGCGGAGCCTCCATCAGGGCCGGTGGCGGGCTGGGGGCCGGGGGACAACCCTTGCCCTCACCTTGCCGGAGGGGGGGGCCGCTACCCCGCGATGCCGGCAGGGCGGGCAAGGCCCTCCCCCGCGGCCGGGCGGGCGGGGAGCGGGGAGGCGGCGCCGCGGAGCGGGAGCGAGCTGCCCCCCACCCTGCGCCTGCCGGGCCGGACCGGGCGGGGGCGGAGCCGGCTCGGGGGCGGGCAGGCGGCGCTGGTCGCTGTCCTGGGTGTTGAATCTGCTGCGGCTGCCTCTCGCCGGAGCCGGGGAGCGGCTGCGGGAGGCAAAGGGCGGGCGGGCGGCATGGAGTGAGGGCTGGCGGCGGCGGGCAGGGGAGTGGGACAGCCGCCTGCGATGGGCCAGGCATGATGGGGGCGGTCGGCTCCGTCCTCCCGCTGCTGCTGCCGCCACTGCTGCAGGTCCTCGCCGCCGCCCCGCGCAGCCAACCGCTCTCCGCCGGAGCCGCCGCCGAGGCGCGGATCGGTGAGTGGGGCGACGGGCGGGAGGCGTGGGGCTGACGGGGAGCGGGGCCGTGCCGTCCCCTCGCTCCCTCCGCTGCTGCCGGAGAGCTTCCTCAGAGGCAGCTCGACAGGCGCCCCCGGCGGCCGCGCCCGCACGGCTGCCGGTGAGGGGCCCCGTCCTCCGGTCCCTCACGACCGGCTCTCGCTGAGGGGCCCCGTCCTCCCGTTCCTTATGGCGCGGCTGCCCGCTGCGAGTCCCCTCACGACCTGCTCCCGGCCCCTCACACCTCCTGCGTCCCGCCTCTCCCCGCCGGTCCCTGGTCACGCCGAGGCCGGCCCAGGGGCCCCAGCTGCCCCAGCGGCGTGTCCCAGCGGGGAACACCTCTGACGAGCCGGTCTCACCGAGAGTCCCCACAAGCTGAAAACTTCCGCCGAGACAATCAGGAGGCCCGTGAAGTCGAGATACACCAGTGGCGAGTCACCAAAAATACATCCAGCCTCCACATATTTAACCCTCCTCCCAGTTTAGTGGATTCAGCCCACTAAACTGCCCTCATATTTGGATACCACAGGAAATCCCCAGGCCACAAATCCCCAGATGCGGCCCAGCCTTCGCTGGTGTCCACCCCTAACTCTTTCTGCTGGAGGTGGAAGTCAGCACTGGCTCCTGGTTAAGGCTCTTTTAGAGGTGTCTAAAAATACCTAGTGCTGCCCAGTGAAGACCATTAAAAGAGCCTCTTTCGGTTAAGACATTCTCTGACCAACCTCTTCCTCTTTTAGAAGATACCCTCTGCATTAAACATCCCCACCTGCTAAAATGACCCACACTAACACAAAGGGATTCTGAAAACAAACTCTGTGTGTTTAAGATCAGTGCTGTTCTCCTGTGCCACTCTCCCTGGCAGTCCTTTCCTTGCACTTAGACACTCGTGACTGTATGCTCACCAGAATTATCTCCAATGATATTTACTAATACAGGCTGTTTCATTTCACTTACAGTATCTTTCCAAAACTCACTTTCAGTCAAGAAGGTCATAACTTGGAGAATTTTGTATTTTTTTCACAGTTTAATACCTACCTAGAGTGGTTATGGAGATCAGAGAGTGAAAGCTAAACTAACTGTCCCTAAGAAATCTTTTTTCCTAAGACAAAAAATAAAATTACTTTAAGAAACAAAGGAAGCCTCTCACAGAAGTATTAATGCAGTATTCCTCATGTACATTCTGTTTATTAAGAAGGATTTAAAATCAGCTGACCGTGTTTTTAATGAGGCTTCAGTCAAGTGGCAATAAAAATGAGCTATTAAGTGCATGCTATAGTGAAGGTAATGATGCAAGGTTTTAAGGAGAAACGGTCTGGACTGCATATGTCCCTCCCTCCTCACTCCTGGTTGCTATAGATATAGACTGTTTCTCCTAATCTGCTAAGGAGAAAGCTTGCATAAAAATATTGAAAGTAATAGCTATAATTTTTACCTTTAATAATGCACTAGGCTATACACTGTGCTTTCAAACTAGTCAGATTTTGATTCTCTCTCCCTAAACATAAACTGCAAATCAGTCTGGGTTACAAAATATTTTTCAGCTGTGTTGTAGCTACAAAACAATGTTTGTGTGTTTGTCACTTCCCTGTAGTTTCCCTCTGCTTCTGCCTCAGCAAGGATGCCTGCCTGACAGTTAAGGCTATCCTTGTGTGGAAGGGAATGGGGGAAGAGCAGGCTTGATTTCATGTAGTGAATCCAGTGGTCTGGGAGGTATATTTCAGAGCTATTTCAATAGCAGTAAAACAAGTTGAGCATTTCTGCTTCTTGCTGGAATAGAGAACTAACTGATAGCTCACGGATTTCTGTGAAAGATGGGGGAGGATTTATTGTGTTTGACAAGATGCAGGAAAATGTTTGCACTGCTGGAAGTGAAACAGTTTTAGCTGTCTCTTCCCTTAGAGTTCCTTTATTTCTTTTATTGACCAGTGTTTCAGATCTCATTAATCTCGAGTTTAGACTATTTATTAGAATAGATTCTGTTCAATTTTAGACTACAATTTTTAGATACAATTAGGAGAAGCAACTGTAATTTTACAAGGTATCTGAGTTTTGGGATTATTTGTGGTTATAGGTGGAAGATACTCATTTGTTTTCTTCTTGTGCACAGTCCCATCTTCTTTAATTGAAAATTGAACACAGATGCATTATGAAACCTCTATAATATGTGCTGGAAATTGCCTTAAAAGCCATGTAATTATGGTAAGAGTTTTTTATTAATTTGTTCCTATTAAGTGTTTCAGAAAGTCTTCCTAAAAGCTGGTTCAGAAGTAGAAGCTCATGACCTTTACCATTTCATAGGCAGTTTTAATCCAATTCCATTCTTTTCCTCTTTTTTTTTGTTAACTTTTGTCTATGCTTTCCAATATAGTAATCATCTCCAAATGGTGACCTACTTATTTCGTAACATACTTACAAACTTGTTTAAGAAATTGGAAGTTTTAAAGTTACAGTTAAATAAGAGAAAAGATTTGGATTTGTGCTCTTCTTCTGCCTATGTAATTCATGAGGCTTTGTAGATTGTTCCTGTGGGAAGGTGTTTTTATAAGATGCTATTATCAACAAAAGCACATATTCTTCCATTTGTTGACCTTTACAGTAGCATTTGAAATGAGAACAAATGAGGAAAAGTATAGCCCTTCCCCTCTCTGTCTTTGCCCAGGTTTAGCCCAGGAGAGACATTCTTATAATTTCTGCAGAAAAAAATCAGCTGAGTAAATAGTAGTGTTCATTAGTCTTTGATGAAACACTGGGGCTGGGAGTTTAATATTCTAAATAAATCTTTATTTCTTTATAAGAAACAGTCCATTTAAGATTATGGATTTAAGTGTTTTACAAAGTAATCATTTGTGAACAGTATATCCTGATCATGTTTGCTAAATTCCACAGATTTGGGCTATTCTACTCCTGTAGCAATGATTGTATGGATTTTTTTCCAATGAGACATTTTCTTATTAGCAAATAATTACAGTGAGGAAGCAGTTAAACTTAAAATGCCTTCCAATAAACACTAAGCAGTTACTCCAGTGAAAATTGCAGCTCCAACAATTAAAGTATGTTCATGCAGTTGTACAGCTTTTTAAGTAGACTAATCTATTGAGACAGTTGCAGTGGTATTTTATTTTCATATCAGATAGTCTAGGTAAGGTAGAGAATTTGGGAACAAAGTAAACTGTGAATATTTTTAATGACATTATTTCATTAGTCCTAAAATACCAATACTTTAAGAGCGGAAGTCATCCTCATATGTATTAGAAAAGAGAGTAAGTGTGTGCTTGCTGCAGTGCCTTCACATTGACCTCTAACGTGTAAAATGATGCCTATAGCCTTCAGTGAATATGAGTATAATTTTGCAATATGATTTATCTTTTATACTGCGTGCAATCCCATTTTTCGGTCTGCTTTTTCTTCTTAAATGAGTCCATTAATATGCTGTGGAAATTTCTAGAAACAGTTGTTCCATACACCACGTATAAGTTCCTTCAAAGTTGTATTCAAATCATCATATGCAAATTTTTGCCAGTCAAATGCCTGGGAAGCTAGTTTTTAACTAACTAACGAAAAGACAAGTCAGTCACATTTCAGCTTATAAGCATGAAATATTCTTCTAAACCTGTAGCTGTGAGCTCCTGACATGTACAGAGAGCAAAGAAAGACAGTGTCTTATGTTTCGGTAGGGTTTAAATGTATGAGGATAGAAACTTCACTCAAAGACTTCTAAAAAATGTTGCATGTTAATTGTAGGACTTTCACAAAGTACAGTGTGCATGTCTAACAGGTGAAAAAAAATATTTTAGACATGGGTTAGGAGTTTCAAGTGATTAAAGTTGATCAGAAGTAAGAAATTACAAGAGCAGAGACTTCATTTACCCTTGGTGGAAAGCATTTCTCCAGTGTTGATTCTTAAATTACAAGAGAATGCAATAAAGAGTAGGACAGATGAAAAAAATACAAGTTTTTTGGCTTTTCAGTCAGTGCTTCAAATACAATCTGAAGGAATTAGTGACAGAGATCTTTTGTCTATGAGTGTTTCATGGGGAATATCAAAAAGGTATATCTTGGTTTAGTTCTTCTTGAATAGATGTTCATACTTGTTCTCAGCCTTCATTGTCAACTATCTTGGAGATGCATGAGGACTGAAATTTTGCTTCTTGCACCAATTCTGAGCTGAGATGAAGCTCGCTGAAGTCAGTGTCAGCCTTCCCATTGACTTCAGTAGCATTTGGATCAAAATGCTGGTTGAGACTTGTAGCAGACTGGCTGAGAAAGTAAGAGAATTACAGTGTTACCATCTGTTCAGTAGATAAAATTGCCTAACTTTTCAGATAACGTTAATTTGGAGCTTCTCATAGGCACTCAGGTATTTTGATATCATGTTTCTACTAATGCATAATACCAGTCCCAAAAACTTCATTATACCACACCATCATCACACCACGCTGTCAGTCAGCCTACTGAAAGGAAATTAGGTTACTCCTGGTTGTTAGATCCTGGAATACTTGGGCAGTTCTGCTATAACAGCAAAGGGTGGTTAATGTTGACACACTAATGATAAATAGGCAGTTGCCTGTGTACTTTGTTACAGTGAACAGCAATGCTTATAAACATCACTGTGGAGAGACTGCCATTAGTGAGAAAAGGGCAACTGCAGTCCCTGAAGGCAGCGGAGCCCACTGATAAGCAGGGAGTTGCCGTCTCCCATGTGGATCAGGTTTCCATTGGCTCAAAAGAGAGCATAAGAACACGAGCTCAGAGGTAGGTCATTACCGTCAGTCATATGTATCCAAATCCATAAGAAGACCTGTGGAAGCCAAAAGGCAGTGTATATCCCAGCTTCCTGAAAATGATACATATTTTGGCCTCATCCCACTTACACCGTAGCCTAAAATTTAGATAAAATCTCTGAAGTTATTCTTACAAAATCACTACATATGATGTCTTGCTAAAATCTGTGTTGGTGTTTACAGGCAAATCTAGGAGGGCATTCAATAAAGATTGGAGGAAAGATGTTTGGTTTTGGTGATAAAATTGGCAAAGGAGGGAAAGTATCCAAGAGGGAAAGTCCACTGCTAGTCTCCATCAAAGACAGGATGCTGAGCTGGATGTATATTTGGTTAGGCTCAGCATGGTCATGATTAATAAGTCTAGGAAGGCAGTAAGTAATATTGTTGCTGGTGAAACAGTTTTATGTTTGCAAATGAAGAATAAGCAGGTGAAGATGCAGATGAAGAGCGTGTTTGCAGGGAAACAATCAGAAGACATGCCAAGGAATAGAGGCATGTTGGGAATGTGGATGTTCAAAAGAGGAGATGAGGAATGAAATGTTTAGTAGAAGTAAAATTATTGGAATTGGAGATCAGGAATGGAGATTAGTAAGTTTTATACTATCTGTAAAGATGTAAACTTAAGATTGGGTGGAGTTACCTTCTCATGGAAGAGACAGTGAAATGCAGCAGCAAAACTGAGATGTTCAATGGACTGGTTTGAGGTATGAGAAAATGAGGCAAAGTGACAAGAAGGAAAAGGGATTCACAAAATAGAAATATTAATTCATTCATGTAGGCCAAAGCTGTAGCAAAAATGGAGTCAGGAAATGTGTGTGGACTGAAAAATTGCTCTGGGAATAGAAAGGATTTATTTCTCTTAATGTAAGGGGTGGGATTCATCCAACTAAATGTAATTATTTGAGCTAATCACTCTAGTCTCCTTTTAACCTATATCTAGTTTATAAATTTCAATTAATTTTACCCAACTGTACATATCTAACATAGGTCAGGTAAATGTCTCCCTGAATGCAGCTATTACTTTCCACTTGTCTTTATATGTTTCCCAGGCTAGCTTGAGTATCTGGCTGTATCTATGTGGTATGTACTGCACCTTAGTTTTCAAAACTCAGATGCTCAGGTTAAACTTGGGGAGAGGTCAGCACATTTGGAGAGTGATTCACCTGTTTCTGCCCACTGACATGATGAAGTAGCTTAAATTAAAGTTAGGTTGGTTGAGGATCACCTACTACATTACTTCAAAACCACAGGCATGACTTTGAGATATATATAGGTCTTGCAAGTAAGCTGTTTAGGTAGGTCCTGTGAGTAGTCAGACAGGTTTGTCACATAAGGGACTGAAACAAGTGAGGTGGTTGAAGGATATTAGTAGTCCTGGAAAAAAACTTCTCTGAGAAAATCACCCTCTGGTAATTGCAGACAAATGAAGGTGACTCTGAATGAGACAGAGAAGAAACAGGTGTAATGGAATGAGCAAGCGAAGGGAAAAAAGCCGGTAAATAAACAGGTCTGCAGGTAAGATAGACAAATAGCGGGGGCGTCTGGTATTGGAGAGCTGAAGGAAAGGGACCCTGAAGACTTACAAGTTTTGGACAGTCAAGAGAAAGCATGAAGGGCATGGAGGTTAATGTGTACATAGGATTACTGGGTTTTCTTATGTGAATTTTAGGGGCTTTACTTGTGAGGGGGGTGGAAGGGCTCTATTTTTATCTCAACCATTTCATAGCATCAATACATTATAGCGTTCCTAATAACAGTATGCCATTCAGAACAGCTGTGCTTATCAAAAAATTAAGGAACTTTTTTCTGAAAAGATTAAAGGGCCTTGACTTTATGGAATTTATTCCTTTTGAGAAGGAATTTTTTGAGAAATAAAGTAGCTTAGTAAATTACGGCATCTTACTGCGTTTTTTCCTATAGTTTATTTCAGTGAAAAATAAATACTAAACATAGTTTGTTGATGCACAGTCTCTGTGAACAGAGAGTTAGCACTTAACATTGCATACCTATTTTGCTTCATACTAATATGTTGATAAAACAAGATATTTTAAGGTGTAAAAATCAGTAACTAGAAGTTCTATGGGAAGTACAGCTGGTCGTAGTGGGTGTAAGGTCTTTTCTTTCAGTCATAGCTTAACAGCATGCGATTATGGTTACATAAGCTTGAAATCATAGCCAAGAAGTACAAGGTAATGAACAGGGATATATGTACCTCCCAAAATATAACATACTTCCAGATGTCCTCATAGAAAACAATGCAGCTGAGACCAAACACACACTACATATTATAATAAACTTACAAAGTTCAACAAAAGTCAGGAAATATCCGGATACATGTAAGAACCCCATTTTTACACCCTCCCCCTGATTAATTGTTGATCTCTCAAGTCTGAACCTCAACAAATTCTACGAAATACCTTACGCAAATCAATCTTGGATGCTGAAAAACTGATAGATATTTTGGATTTCTGGCACACAGAAATCTGCTCTCATTATTCTGCAAGAGATAATTACCTGTCTGTCTGTCACTGTCCTAAAAGGGCTAAAGATATTATAATCTCTTCTCTTATTAATATTCTGCTCTGCACTAGGAGGGCTATCTTTTTTAGTTTGTTAATACAATTCAGTTAAACTCAGAGCAGTTGTTTTCAGACAACTGCTTTACGTCACCTGGGTCATGTTTCATCTTCAGGCCTGAGGAAGAGTTTGTGTATTAAGAAATCGTCTGTGTTTTTTCAACTATTATCAGGCTGCAGCTTTGCAGCACAGAATGTTTGGCAATAAAAAAAGTTTATGGTATTCCTGCCAGTGATTGCTTGATCTTGCCTTTGTAAAGCGTATTGGTTTGGGTGAAACAAAAAAAATGGATCTAAATCACAGCCATGCTCACAAGCAGTGAAAACAGTGCTGGTATTAGTGCTGGTATCCATGAAATGGCAACAGGGAGATGGGTTTGGAGAAACGATTAGTTTATGCCAGTGTTGCCCCTGAGCTCTCCATGGCATGAAACATTGACTTGTGTCCTTATAAAAGATAGTCTTCTATTAACTTGACCTCTCTTACAGAATTGATTTGTAAGTTAGACTTTAAATTCTATTTACTTTTCAGTGCCAAATTAAAAATCTAGCATCAAAGATTATAACCCTTGACTAATGCAGATAAGTAACCACCAAAGAATGTGAATGTCTATTCTATTTTTTAGCAAATGTATACATTATGGTGTATTTCTCTTGGCAAAATGATTTGTTATAACTTTAGTTTAGATTGTGGAATATTTTATATACTTGCTGTTTATATTTCAGCTTTATTTGATATCTGATATGATAGATGTTAGCTATCAAAATCTTCAGTGAGCTATTACTCATAAAATCTTCCTTCCTTTTCTAGATTTTCACATAGCCCAGTATTCTCAGTATGTAGTCAGTGCGATGCCTTACTTACACAAAGTGGCAAAATACTATACCAAACTTCTGTGACCTGGCTTCACCTCTCATCCCAGCTTCTCAGCTAAACACTTCTTACTTTCATGGTATCACCCTGTGGATTCTAGCAACTCCTTCCATTTGTTGGAGAAGCCTGTAGTCACCGGTGACTATCCCACTTCTTACTTACATCCTAAAGGAAGTAAAAAAGGAAGGGAATAGGGAAATTTGGCAATTATACATCTGTCATGACTTTCTAGAAATAGCTGGATGTTAATGAAGACAAGATACCAGGCAAATATCATCAAGCATTTAGGTAGGTGAACACATCTTGGAGGTAGTGACACAGTTGACAGAGATAAACACCCGCCCCGCCCCCAATTCTTCGGCACAGGGTATTCCTTTTACATTTTTTTTTTTGTTTGCTCTGTATTTAAGAAATACATGGGTTTTCTTTTACCCTTGAAATCTGTGGTCAAATTCTGCAATTTTCCCTTTCCTTCATTATGAAGTGAAATTTCAAAGTTGTTAAAATATTCTTGTTGGTACTACCTATCTGGAGGTTTATTTGCTTAACTAGGTCAGCTCATAATTACAATTTACCAGCACACATTACAAGCAGGAGATGATTTCCAAGGACAAAGGGCAGCTATAAAAATTGCATATTCAAAATAAATGCAACAATAATGAAAACAGAAAAATTGCAGGAAAAAACCAAAGTTAACTGATGCTACCATCTGATGAATTTCCATCTTAAGAGCTGCAGAAAAATAAAACAATCATGTTCTTTGGGAGCAATCACTCACACTTTTAGACAGTGTAAAATTTATAACACTATAATCAAATAGCATTTAAAAGCAGAATGGGAAGGTTGTTTTCGTACTGTATGTGTTTGGTTTTATGCCACCCAACAAGACAAAGATCTACAATTGAGGGCTTTTTTTTTTTTTTCTGTCCATTTGCTTTTGTTTCTCTGAGTAACACCTGCTCTAACGAGTTTATAATCTGAAAGTAAATAACTGAGAAGGGAGGAGGAAATGGACAAAGCACACAGGCTTGAGAATAAACAGCTGTCAAATGGCTGACATTTTAGAAAGTAGAACACACAGCTTTTATGATGGATCTGATTCAGCTTGCATGATGGAACTGATCACACCCGGTTGTCAAACTTTCCTAATTAAAGAATTAATTGAGAGAATTTTAGAACAATACTTTATCATCTTCAGATTATGGAACTATTTTCATAGTTTAGCAGATAGGGAAGAGCTCTGACATGGTCAGCTACCCAGTGACGGGGTGGCTACACAGGTTGTTAAAATGAGCATGGTTGTATTTCTTTCTCTTGCAGTTTAGGGAGGTTCATGCCAGAGAGACTAAATTAAATAGTGGTGTATGTAAAGGGAGGATGAGCCTCATCTAAGCCTCTGCATGAAGCTGCCAGAATCTGAATTTGGGTGTACATTTGTTTGGCCACCTAATGCTCTTTAACGGGGTGGGCTTCTTGTCATTCATTATCTTTCTTTTTGTCCATCCAGTATTAGAATAATACTAAGTTGCTTTCAGATGAAAGTTCATCCCTGCACAAGGAGACTCTGTTATCAACAGAAGTATATAAAATACAGCACTTTATGAAGAGCTTCACCAGTTTTCCTGTAGTTATTTTTGAGTTTGGTGTAAATAAGAACAGTTGCGGGTTTGGTTTCTTCTGGTGTCCCTGATATTAGTCCAGGGTTCCTGGATTTAAGGTGATTTAAGGCATCAAATATTTGAATAGGGCTTGCCTAGAGCGGGTTTTATAGAATATGTTTAGCTCTATTTAAGACAGAGTATTAGCAACATTTTCTTTCTAGTCAGTTTTCCATTGTCTCTGTTGCAGTCTGGAAGATAGCCTTGGCTAGGGAGCACCCATATTTTCCTGCTACTTGAGAAAGATACTCTGCTTAACTCTTCTCAGTTGAGAGAACTCTTCTTGCCAAAGGACGGGCTTTGGTGATTTGGTGGTGTATCATCTTGCAACCCTGATCCTGTAGAATGGGGTGTGAGCGTTACTTTGTTTGGGATAGTCACTCCCCGGAAAACAGAGGGTGTAGTGTTCTGTAGTTTACCAGCCACATCTGAGTCACTCCTTAGTGTTAGACAATGTTCATGTACAAATGAAAAGAAAGCAAGTATTCTACTCTATGCAGAGTTCAGTAAAACAACTGTTATATACAAAAATAGGTGCAGAAAAAGGTCACATAACATTCTTATACCTGTAAACCTGGTTTGGCTTCACCAGACTGTCAGATTAACCTAATTATCAGAATGCTTAATGAAATTTCCCAGAGACAGACTATTTTTGGTCAGCTTTCATCCTCCAAAATGGGTACTGACTTGAGGTGAAGAATCTACCTTTCTACTATGGTTTCTGTTGAGCGAAGACTGATTCATACCTGGGATTTTTTTCCACCTTCCTGTCCCTTCAGCTCTTGTCAGCTGTGCTAGCAGAACTCTGTTTGACCAGCTTCACCATTGCCATGTGACTTTTGGGAAGTCCTTCCCAGTTGTGCAGATGTCAACTAAATGCCAGTTTGTAAAAAAAAACCCAGCCCAGACCATTTACAGATGGACAGATGCAGATATGACACTTCCTGAATACAATTTAGATAAAATACGTAACTTTCTTATAAAGTTTCAGAAATTAGTTATACAAATGTGTATAAATGAAAGCAATGAATGCTGATAGGGACCAAATATGACGGCAAACACAAAAACAGAAAAAAAGGGGGAGAGGGGGTGTTCAGAATAAATAGCCTGTAAATGTGGCAAGCTGGATGTTAGTGTACTGCAATAATCTCTGTTATCATGGAGTCAGTATACAACACCTCTTTTTCCTAGTCTTTGTAAGTAAAAAATTGGCAAACTGCCAACTTTGTTGGAAATAGGTTAATTTTGTAGTTTCTTAACACTGGTTCATTCCACAGTATTTTACATTATATTTATTCTTAACCTATTTTTAGTCACATTTCATTTGTGAATAACGTAGGTCAGGTATTACGATGATAGTTTTTTCACGTCATAAATCACAGGAGACCTGCTTCTATAATAGTTTATTACTTGAAAGCTATGATTAAGTCTATCTGTTCCATTTTGGTTCTGATTACGAATGCAAATACTTAGGCATGTGCCTAACTATAGGTAAGTGCTATCGTCACTTAGTAAATGGTGTTGTTCACCCCTTTTGCTTTCAGCATGGGAAAAAATAGGTCATAGCAGTTTTGGTTATACCTTGAATTTTTGTAAAATCAGGACTTTTATTTCACTCATTTCTTTGGTAACTCATCGCTTTAACGACACCAAAATTTCACACACTAGAAAAGTCTGTAATAACAAATTTCATTATACTGTCACCTGTGTATGTTTTTAGGGTTACTTAAAGAATTTGTGGCATTTCCAAATAAGATTTTTTTTTTTAAAACGAAGATAGATAGGATTTCCTCAAATTACTTTGAATCTACTACTACTATTTGGAGTACCTTCTGCAATAATAATACTCTGTGTGTTTCATTTACTTTTTAAAAATTGATATGGCACACCGCTTTAGGATGAGTTAGAAGCTTTGGTTTTCATTTTCCTCTGATGAGTAGGTATCTGGTGACATCTGGGAAGGACTGTAAAAACCTACATTTGAGAAGATGCAAATTAACTGGAAATTTCTCTGAAACCAGATTGGTGCCAAAAATCTGCTAACTGATGATTTACAACTGCATGAAAACTGAAAGATGTTGTTCCTCCTTTTCCAAAGATGATCCCCAGTATGCACATTGTCACCTCTCCCCCAGAAGAATGACTTTAACTCTGAACCTTAAAGATCAGCGAGAGAACACCAGGTATCATGTTGTTATAAAGCAAATAAATACAAATTCCTGTTATAATCCCCAGGTGCCTTATGGATGATTTTTGTATTCACTCTGCAATTTCTCTGTTCATATATTATCTATGTGTAGTTATTCTCCATATGTGAGAAACTGGAAATAGATTTTTATTCTTGCTCTTATCTCAGGAGGTGCAAACTTACATCTGCAAATATATCTTTTTGCAAATCCAAGCTTTTTTTTTTTTTTAATGAAGAGGATATGTTGTTATAGGATAAAACATTATTAGGAATTTTCCCTTAGAGGCAGTTGTGAATTCTCTCCTCAGAAGAGAGACTACTGGGTGACTAAGGGGTAAGAAAGTAGGACAGACCACAGCAAGTGAGAAGCCATTATGGAAATAGCTAAAAACTTCAGTTCGCTTTTTCTGTTGCATTCTTACCCATGCTGAATATAAACTTTATTTCTCTGAAGAGCTTGTCTGTGCTTTTTAACTTGACCTAGAACCCTCTTAAGACAGTGTTTAAATTTAAAGGGCTTATTAGGAAGATGTTACTGTAGCAAGAGTAAAGTAATATTTTTCAGATTTGATAAAAAGCTTTAGTGTCCTTCTTAACTGAATCTTTTCCAGATTTCACAGTAAGAATTTTTTTCAATATCATATATGGTATTTGTGGAATAAATTATCAAAAAATAGTCAAGTGATGCAAAGAGGAAAAGGATGATTTCAGATACTGACTTTCTTTTTGAAGAATCTTACCTACAGTAATATTTTGCTATTCCACTATATGAGGCTTTAAAATACTAACAGAGTGATGATTTCCTTTTGCTGTCCATCTGCTGAGGGACACATTTCTGTTGGTGGATCAGCTCTCCAGGCTGGTATGAGACTTGATAGGTCTGAGGATTTTCTGACAGTGGTTGATGGTTGGCAAATGGAAAGGTCATACCAAGGTGAGTGTCATGGTATATTGCCCCATTCTTACCCTCTTTCCATCAGCAACTGCTACTGATCACTGTCAGAGACAGTTTTTTGTCTAATCTGGTATGGCACTTTGTATGGTTTGTTCGTAAGAAACTTTTGACTAGAGCAAGCTGAGTAAGCATGAATAGCATCCTCCTGAATAATGCCTGTATTCCCCTATAGATGGATGGAGACAAGAGACTTGCAGTCCTGAGGGTATTCTGGCTAATGACAGAACAATTCTGAAGCAGACAAATAGTCTATGTGCAAATATACACAAACTTTTCTTAAAAGAAAAAAACCTCTATAGTCACAGTAATTGTGAATCAAAAATTATACTAGTATTTGCTCATTATTCCCTGAAAAACTAGTACTTTCTAGGAAACAAAATGAAGTGGATTTTGCTAGTAAACTGCTGATACAGTGCTAAGTATTTTTTGCCAGTGTGGGCAGAAAATACACTAGGTTAAATGGTTTTTTTTTGTAACTCCGTCCAGAAGTCTCTAGTCCATATTAAAGTGCTCCCACTGGGTTCCCATAACCATGGAACGTATAACTAACTTTGGTAGCAGAAAAATACCCCATGCCTTTGCATTATACTTTGGATTTCAGTACAGATGAGAAAGTGTGAATGGAGAGATATTACATCAAGACAGAAAGCACATTTCAAGTATTATGGGCTGTTGAGCTGGATCATTCTACCCACCTAAGCAATAGGTTGCAGAAGGCAGCAATTTAAGACTGCTTGGCAGTTCCATATGGTAGCTTGTGAAAGCTATTGAAATCAAGTTACATGGACTTTTAAGTAAGTGAATGTAAGTGGGATTTGAGTATGCCCTTCAGCTAATTTCTTTGCTTTTCACATTAGGAAGGAACAGGACAAGGATTTGTTTTAAAGACTTGTTTTTCAATAATCAGTTACCCTTCTGTCTCCTTTTGGAACAATGGTCCAGTACTGTTCTTGAAGGATGTGTGCCATTCATAGAATTAAGTTTCTGCAACACTTGTGTAATATGGTGGTTTTACATGAGCACTGGTGAGATCCATTCCTATTCAGTTTATAAGAATTTGTGAGCTACTAATCTGGGGTACTGTATTTTGCACATAGAGAAATATATATGTAATTAACAGAAGAAAATGGACATTTTTTTCCTCAAATAGGTGTGAAATAATAAAAGTGCACCACCGTACATGACATCTGTGTGAGATGGAAGATTAAATTGCAAGGAAGCTGAATTTAAAGAAAAAATATCTCTATAGTGCCCTCAGAAAATATGTAATTGAATAAAGTAGAAAGAGGTACAGTAGGTGTATATTTTACTGATTTATCATGATCTTATACCAGATTGGTGGATATTGTAACCTCAGCTGAACCCATTTTTTCATTGCCTTGGTTTACTTTCACAAATGAACAAAGTTGTAAAAAACAGTCAGGTGTGGAGACAAGCAAATAAAAGATTATAATATTGATGAGAAAGGCAATACAGCTTCAGGAAGATCCATTAATATTTTGTAACCTTGAAGTCACACAGTTTAAAGAAGCGTAACTTTTGAAGGCTTCATTAAAGGAAGAAGGTGAGAGATTTTAATTAAAATGAAGCATCTTTGTTCCTTTTAATAGTACTTCTAGTTATCTGAATATGCAGTTTAAAACAGAACAGGTCCTTGAATCTTCTAGCTATCAGAACAGGTTTGTTCTTCTAAAATAAGCCTGTAAAGATGTATTTATCACTTTTAAAAAAAATAAAGATAATGCAGGAGAATAAATACATTTAACTCTTCACCAGAAATTACTACAGTGACAGAAAGTGGCTGTGGTTTTTCTCATCTTTGGCTGTTGTATATAGGTTATTTGAGCAATGATTATGAGTTTTTGCTTGAAGAGCAAGAGATCTCAAATTACTCCCAAGTGCAATATGGCTATTAGATACTGTATAGCTGCTATATTTAAATTCTTGAGCCATTAGTTTCGTGTGATCATTGGATTAAAACTCTAAGAAGTGCAGTACAGATACTAATGCATACTCCAAGATGTTTTATTGCCTGCATGAACATTAGACACCCTGCTTATATTTACCACCTACTAACAGAATGG
>JAVKLA010000073.1:34542582-34567274 GCA_034782735.1 Sagittarius serpentarius
GATGATTCTGCCTCTATTCTAATTCTTTTTTTTTTTTTTTGCTTTCTCTCCTTAATTGCAGCAGAGAGTGTTCCTTGAAGAGGTTTTAATTTTATCTGTTCAACATTCGGAATTTTTTTCTTAAGGGAGCTTCTTATATTTCAACATTTGTTTTTACTCCATATCAGGAGAAAAATGAAAAATGAGGATGTTTTAATGGAATAAAACATATAAAAAGAGATTATTTTTGGAGAAGGCAAAATACTGAAATATTAAAAAACTTTTTTTTTAAGGTAACACTGAACTTTGTCAGCCCGAACTGCTAGGATTGCCAGCCTGAGGGCAGAGAGAAGGCTTTGCTACTCCTGATGCTAGAAGTTGTATCTTCAGATCCTCGTATGCCCATGATGGGCATGAGGGAAATTGCTGATCTACTGCTGTGCAACAGAGGCCCCAGTCTTGTCGCTGGATCAGGCTTCCTTGTTCAATGTATCCATGAGGCATTGCCACACTTTAGAAGAGGGGTTTGAAACACCTGAAACCAAAGTCCCACCATTCATATCTGGCTCAGATGCATTGCAGTGTTAAATTGACCCCAAATTAATTATTTTGATTCAGTTAACTGGAATACTTTTTTACAGTTTATCCAGTGAAGTGTTTCATTAGAAGTATCCTGTAGAACCTTGATTTTCTGAAAACTAAATTTTTAATTGAAAGACCTGTTGACAGTCTCCAAACAGCTTTAGTTTATATAAGGATCAGAACATTCAGAGAAGTTACTTGGTTTTGCTTTAAAAAAACAAAAGAAAGCAATCTTTTAATTTTGCTTACGTAAGTGCAGAATGTAAGTGGAATTGTCGTGGAAGTGATATTTCAAAGCTTTTACTTCTCCTTCTTGAGGTATCAGCTGCTTGGTCTGGTTTTTATATAGCAGGAAAAAAAGCCCATTTTCCAACTGTCTTCAAAGCATATGCTGGTTTCAATAAAATTAGTGTGTTTTCATGTACTTTCAAAAGCTCCAGCTTTTTCAAAAGATGACAAAATGTGTAGATAGCTGTCCTCTAGAGGGGATCACAGCAAAAATGGGTTCTGCTCAATTTTTCAATTATTTCCTAATCCCAGACAGACTGGGAATTATACCTATGGACAAACACTGTGAGAAATAACATGCAACAAATTCTTTATCAGCTGTAGCTGTTCAGTACTTTCTTAGAAATTAGACTGTATTAGATTAGATATTTAAAATTCTGTCTTTATTTTCTTTTGTTTAAATATCCTTTTGGTAAGAAACATTTCAACATTTTATTGAGAAAATTTTTGCAGGATGGTTAGTTGTGGGGTGTGGTATTCATCTCACTTCAGATGTCTGTAGTTGAGTCAGTCACTCTGTGGCTCATTTATAGTCATTGAAGAGAAAGAAGTACTTATGGGACATAATTCGTCTGACCTATTTTACGTGTCTGCTTCAGGATGAGATGAATGGTACTCCAGGAACATTTGCTAAACTGACTAGATTTCCATCAACTGCAGAAGCAGCTGAACAGAGGCTGCGTTGTAGACAGAGAAGTGTAGATGAGTATAAACTCCCATACAAACTTTCTAATATATCTCCATGAACTTTTTAAACTTGACATCTGCATCTTCCCTTCAAACAGGATAATTTCCAAATCCTCTCTCTTAAGAGTGCTTTTTAATGCTAAAGTTTATCATCTTCAGCAGTTCCTTTGTTGTACCTAAAAACCATATCACATAAAAGGCAAATATATCCTCTTGCAAAGTTTTTAAAACTTAGAGAACCATAGTAATAGGAACTCTGTAGAATGATAGCATGATCTTCCTACTCTTGAAGTACATTTTAGCTCTACAGCAATGTAATATATTATAGTTTGAGATTATGTGATATTTTTGAAAAATCAATTCTTTTGAATTTTTTAAGTAATCTTCTTGATTTGTTTATAGATTAATTCTTTGTTTGAAATAAGCAATAAAAATATAAGAATTTCCCAAGTAAATTCTAAGTAATCCTTAACTCCAAACTAAAAGATGCAGTTAAATTCCAGTTTGTTTCTAATCTCAAAAAATTATCGGCCATGAAATATAATCATGCAAATTTACCAGCATAGACACACTTGACTGAAAATACATTCCTTCCTTCTTTTTCTACAGTAGAACAGACTTCATGATTTTTTATGATTATTTGCTTCATGATGTTTTGCTTATATTCAATATAGCCTTTTATTTTCTCAGAGTACTAACTTGTCTTGATACTGTGAAAAGTGCAGAAATACTTTTTAGGGATTTTTCTTTCACCTGTGTTCATTAGAAAACAAACCTTCTTTACATCTGATGTAGACTACTTTATATATAGAAATACTTCTGTTTTTTTCAAATTTCTATAATGAACTATATAGTGATTATTTATTTTGTGTTGACACCAAGTGCGTTGGGAATTTTAAAGATCTTTGAAAAGATGCACATCCAGCCTGAAGGGGTTGATCAGTTAGGTAGACAATATAATAAATGCAAGGATTTGGAAGTTGCATAAATGAATAGTAATATAAAGATGGTTAACAATATGCTGTTTACATTAACTTATTTTGACAGTGAATGCTTTTCTGTAGTAGGAAGAAAAATTTTTTAGCTCACTGGAGTAAGAGCAGTATGTAGTTATTGTGTGCTGGCAACCCAATTGCACTAGGCTACAGAGGCTGAAAAGTTGTCTGTAGATATGGGTAAGGATCAAGAACTGATTACACACAGGGACATCTTCTATGATGGTCCATGACAGTCATGAAGGACTGTGGTTTAAGTTGAGCATTAATAAATAAAGGAGAAGCTGTACCTTGGTTCAGAAAGGGAACTCCAAATGTATTAGAAGCATGAAAGGAAACAGTGAACAAAAATACAAGAAGTTGGAGGACTCAAGTTGTTTGAGTGTTGAAAGAGGAGGGGGTGACAGGGGAAGAGAGGAATATTAGGAAGCAGATTATGAAGTGCTTTGAATGTCAAGTGGTCATAGAACAGGATTTGATTTCTGTTTCCTGCTATATGACATTAGGCAAATCATGACATTCCTCTATTTTTTATGAGCAGAAAATGTGGATAATGCTTGCATACCAAGTAGAGAACTGTGGTGACTACTCTGGTCTTGGTGCAATATAAATGAGATATTTATACTAATTTTAAAAATTCTTGAATGAACATGGTGATGCAAAAGCATGAGATTTACAGTCTCCTTGACCTTACACTATATTTTTTAGTAGTACCCATTAACATATTTTGCTGCAATCAAGATTTCTGCAGAGCTTGATTTCTGTATACAAAGCTTTTTATTTATGGAAAGCAAGTTTCTGCAAGGTGATTTTCTTTCTAATCTGTAGCCATATTGAATAGTTAATGAGGAAGAGTGCTTCTTTTTTGGACATCATGATCCTAAGCTTTTTCTTAAAATACATAGATAGGAGATTGTACTGTATCACTAACTGTTAATTTTAGTGTCCCTATTCATTATACAAGAGAAACACGTGAAATAACATTATCAGCCGTGGGAGCAATCCTTGCATCAATTGATGTATTGATTTTATTTTCCAAATAAGATCTTGCCACAGTGGCCGCTTGCTGATAGTGGTACATTTTGTAAAAGCAGAATAGAGTACAGCAGAGAAACTACATTGTTCTGGAGGGAATGCTTGGTTTTACATAGACCATTTCTATCTCAAATGAGGAATTTGTAATGATTCAGGTTTGCCAAAGGCAAGAGAAAATCAACTGCTTTCTTGACAAATTGCATAAAAACAATAGTTTATGTATGGTTGGTCAACCTCCTGAATACAGTGTTGAAAATGTTCAAATAGTTAAGAAAACAGTGAGTTCTACTGATGCCCTTCTTACCTGTTTCTCATGTGCCATTTTGCAGTGCTCCTAGGTACACTTTTTGCATTTATATGAAGATATGCTCACAGCTACATGAAATTCTAATTTGTACCACAGATTGAGCCCCTTAATTGAAGGTGCATTTAGGAGTTTTAGCAAGAGATTGCTGTTCCTTTTGTTGAAGGTGAAAAATAGCAAAGAATTAAATCTGTTTGAAGTTCAAGAACAGCTGTGAGCTCCCTGATGGTTTCACACAGTACTCTCTCTAAAGATTCCTGTTTACCATGTCCAGCTGGCTAAAGTGCTATGTCTCATGCTGGTAGATGATGACCAGACCTGGATTTTAGATGCTTTCACTGCCTCTCATCTGGATTTCTGTGGGGTAATACACTGTGGTTTAAAGTTATTGTTTCTTAATAAAGAGTAGGTAATACAGAACATAGCACTGTATGTGTTCAGCGACACAGTCAGAGGTAAGTACATTTGAGTTGTTTTGACACTGGTTTCCTACAGATCAAGCTCAAAGCCTATACCCTTGTTTACAAGACACTCACTAGCCAGATCCCTGATCCTCTAATTGTCCAAGATATCCAGTGGTTCCACCACAGATGTAGGATGAGGACTACTGATAAAAACTCAGTTTCTCAAAGACAAATCTTGTCTGTGCAGTGGAGAGGCCCTTTTGAGTAGTTTGAGACTTACACAAAAAACCTGAAGCAAGACTGAGAACTGTCTGAGGGCTGTGTCACATATACTCGTTATGTAGGATGAACTCTTCTATATTCTGTCCCTTAATACAGATACATGGTACATATGCTCATAATTTGTAAAAGACAAATAACCAACCCTCCTCCAAAACAAATTCCACTGGAATTGAACAAGCAAGATGGGGAGAAATTAACAAAGAGAGAAACAGAGAGAAAACTATTTCCAAAAGTTACATATTAGTCATGTCACTTGACTTGCACTGGAAAACAGTTGGACATGACAGCAGTCCAAAACCACATAATGATACAAAGTTCTTCATAAAAATAGGATGAAGGTCACGTTCGAAGATGGTAATAATTTTATTGACATTTGAAAATAGTTTATCTTTTCTGAATATAACATTTGACGCAAAATGAATGAGACATGTGGGGAAAACCTATATCTGAATGAGTCAGTTTGTGGGTGTGTTGGTGGCTTAGGTGAATTAAAATGCAAATATTTTTTATTTCTATTTGTATTTTGTTTTTTCTCTCATCTGTAGTAAACTACCTGCTCTTAATATTCCTGGTATTTTTATTAAAATTACACTTACTATTAATTATGACCCCAAACCTATTTATAAGATCCAATGCAATAAATGTCCTCTCTATACTTGTGCAAAAAGTAGTTTGTGAAACATGGAGGTTTGGACTGAGAAGAATTTGGAGACTTTCCTTGAGGGCAGCTTTGGACTTCTGGTAAAAGAAGGAAGTTGTTAAATTTGTCAAGAAAAAAGCCATAATGAGTGGTGGAAAATGAAACCTGAAGCTGAATAAATTCGTGCTAAAAGATGAGTATATTTTAATCACTGGCATAATAAGCCATTGAACTGATTCAAATGAGGCATATGATGCAATAGTTTTACTCAAACAGAAATTGTGGATGGATTGCGGCGACCACCTGATGATACTTGATGACATTTTCTGAGGTTTTTAATGTAGAATGTGCTCACGGTCTTTTCTGACCTTGAAATCTATCTGTCACACTTCTGTTTATCTCATAGAGTGCATTACATTACTGTGAAATGTATTCTGTATAGGTTTTTCCTTCTTCACTGTTCCTGTACTGTTCCTGCAATATGAATGGCAATACCTATTAATTCCAGAGTAAAATGATTTTATGGGAGTTTTATGATTAAACCAAAGCAATTTTTACTTATTCTAAATAATGGGGTCTAAGAAAATCTGGCCAGTCTTACCAGCATACAAAGACAAAAATGCTTATCAGCTTCAGTTAAAATCTTATTTGATTGCAGTGTTGTTCTATTTTAATGTATTTTGTAATGGGTTGACCTGTAGGAAGTTGGTATGGATGACGATTTTGTATTCGTAATTTCTACATTGACTGCTAGTAGTCATATAAGTAAGTATTTGTAAAGTTACTATTTCTGTACAAATAGCAGAAGAAAAGGATGGAGGTCCTCATTCTATAATAATGAGTGCTAAATAGAAAATATTTTTTCTTCCCCCCCCCCCCTTTGTACTATTTTTAAATTGATGTTGGAGGACTTGCTCCTGAAACGCTCAAGTCAATAGGAATAAGATCAAATCCTGAAGCAGTAAAACAGAGAAATAATTTCTTAAATAAACTGTCATCAGACTTCTTCCTAGTTCTTGCTTTTCATCTGGGCAAGTTTTGGAGAAGAGTGGATTCTTCCAAGGACAGCTTTTCCCTTGAGGACAGTAGTTTTCATCTCCACCAGGACTTCATACACTTTGCTAAAATCTTTCATTGTTGTTCTGTCTTGGAAACATAGCAGCATTTCAAGCAGAGTTTCAACAGAACAAAACCAGTATCAGTTGTTTACTATCAAGATACTACTAGGATGAGAGCTTCCAGTTGTTTTATGTTGAAAAAACAGAAAGAATGTAGCACTCTCCTACACGTCACTGGTAGTGCACAGTCTAAATTGCTACATTTTGGGATAGGCAGTGAAATCCTCAACATGTAACAATTTTCCATGTATATGTGTGTGTATATATGTATGTATATATATATTATTAATACTAAAATCAAGTCCAGGGTTCTTGTGCATTCATGTACTGGTTCAGTAGCGCTCACCGGTACTCGCTGTTTTCTTAAGTACTGTGTTACAGACACATGCACACTGACACATGCACACTGAAGTCTTCAGCGTTCTCTGTTGTGATTCACCACCGGTATTAGAAAGCATTCGAGCCACCACTGGATTCTTCTGCGCTTGTCTGTTTAGTTCCCTCTGCAGTGTTTGCAGTCAGATAAACCAAATATGGCTGGCTGATTTTACGGTAACTGGGAATGAAGTTACACATAGAAAAATCTGACTAATCTGAATTTAAAATATAGCAATAATAGCTTTTGACCCCAAAGCACTAATGAATTTTTATTCTTTTGATGGAAAAGGGATCATTATTCTTTTTGGCCTGGTATTTTGCTGCAGTGCAGCTTTCTGTGCCTTTTTCTGCAGCTTTTTCTGGTGTGTTTCTCACTGAAGAGATAGAATGGGTCCTGTGACTTCAGGTCAGTACAGGATCATGGCCCAGTGGGCACTGTATCACTGGCTCATACAGACTCTTTAGTCTTATTTATTGCCAAACTCTACATCACATAAAAGGAAGCCAGCAGGTGTTCCTCATATAGCATGGAGAGAAATGTATTTGAGCTTCTGTCTTTTAGCATTCTGCAACTGCTGCAGAGATTTTTAGGCAACAAGCAGAGCCTGAAATATGGCCATCTTTCAAAAATGTACAGAAGGTTTAGTCAGACACTACTTTGCCCATTACCTCTCTACTATTTTTTCTTATTTTTAGAAATGGCTTCTAATGGCTCAGCCCCTGCTGTTGTGTTTAAGTATCACACAAATGACAGGAAAAATAACTAGTAGACAATACAGTAATAGTAAAAAAACCCAGCCATGACCATAGAAACATGAAAGGATCCCACCTGCCCTTAGTTTGTTTGAATTAGAATCTTATATGTAACAACAAAAGTATACCTAGGAAAAAAAAAGTGTGTTTTTTAAGATATTTTCCTTGAAAATATCTGTGCTGTCAAGACAAATGAGATGCAAGTCATTAGGAGGTGTGGTCTAATTTACACGCATCATGCATCTAATCTCATGTTTTGCAAGAACAGATTAAATGCTTTTCAGTAGCACTAAACTTTTCTTATTGACAGTAGGAGCAATTGTGGTTTACATAATAAAACTGGCAATATAAAATCATTTCACCATATTTTGCTTCCATTTTACAATGGAGGAATTTGTGTAACTGAAAATGTCAATAAGGAGACAAATCACTGGCTTTCACAGTGAAAAAGTAATAGTATGATTTACTCATGGCAAAAGATACAGCAGGTACCTGTGAAAAAGTTACACAAGGACAGGTATTTTTGAATCAGCAGAGGTTTCTTTCGTTCCATATTCTTGCACATATTTTTTCTGTCTATTGAAATGTTACAGATTTTTTTCTAACTGTTGAAGTAATGAAGCTTCTAAATTATTTCTGTCCTTTCAAAATTATTAGGATATATCTGGGGTACTTCAAAATAGTGTGCTGTTCTAGTGCTTTGTCCTAAAGAAAGGCGTGTCCTTGTAGACTGAGAGTCTTACTTAATGTATGGACAGCTTCAGCTTGTTTGAGATAATGGTGCGTAAGTGTCACAGCTGTTTTGCTAAATGACAAGAAATGTTGAAAATGAGCCAGAAAATGTTTAGACAGTGAAAGCAACAAAGGAAGGATATATTCAATGATCACTAAAGAAGGCTGTTAGCTGATATTTGTAAGTGCATGACCGAAGATACAGAGAATGCTATTAGATGTCTGGTGACATATAGTATACCTATAGCTGATGACCCACTTTGTAACTGTCATCCAAATACCGACCTACCTCTGTTACTCTAGGTCAGACAACTTGCTTGTTTTCTGGGAAGGATTTTTTATTTCAGCTAGTAACACTGATTCTTTCTTTTTAAATATTTCTTTTATTAAATTTTACCAGCAATGTAAGAAATGTCAATATTTAGAAATGATTGCATGCCTTTTAGAAGGTCTTATGTTTTAGAAACCTGATGGACACACCTTAGTGTGTCACACACCTCAGAGTACTTTGTGCAATACAGACTTACGAGGCCAGCTTCACTGGCAACTGTGTATTGATTCTGGATCTGAGAATTACTGAAATAGTGAGGGAATTGTCTTGCTAGGAGTGAGGTCATTCGAGAGTTGGGAGATTTCCCCTCAGAATCAGGGGGTAGTTTTACTGAAGTTTTATCTGACATAGCATACTGTCACAGCTCAGCAAATGAAGGCTGGAAACATGATGTAGGGCAGATTAGTGTAGGCAAAAAGAGAAAACAAGAATGTTTTCTAAATCTGAATTATGGAAAACCTAACTTATGGAGCATATGTGTATGGTTCTATCTATGTAATTATGGACATTTGAAAACTTTTCCTATCTAGCGGTTCTAGTCAACACTAGTGAATTAAATCCAAGTTCTTACAAGATGTGCTTACCTATATCTAGAATAGAACTACCCTGGTGATGCATCTACCCATGACAGAAAGCCCACATTCTTGACAGGGGTGCCACTCATTTCTAGAGGAGAGGTTTCTGGTTCTGGTAGTCAAGAATTTGAGTAACTTAACATCATTCAAGGTCATATCACTTTGTGTAGAACACAAGGTAACTGGAGATGCAAAACTAAGATTTAAAGGCAGGACTTTGTTAGACTAGAATCCTCTACATAAATTCGAGATATAAAACTGCTTTAACTGAAGTGTAATAAAAGGCAGTGTAGCTAGAACAACGTAAATTATTGGTGACTGAATTGTGATGAATTTATGTCGACCTGAAATTAAATTGTTTGCTTTTCAAAGATGCTTTGTTAGATTCATTTCTAGGAACAAATGCAAACATTTCATAAGTAAGAACAAAAGAAAGGTGGAAATGAAGAGCAGGACTACCAAGGGGCTTTAGGCATAATTTCGAAAATGATAGAGATGGTGCCTTCTGCCTTTCTCACCAGGCTACTCAGCTGGTCCATTGTATTCTGAGCTCTAAAGATACTCAAAGTTGAGTTGGTCCTGTTGAAGCTGTCCTATTCTGTAGAAAACTAATTAGGTATTAAGCAGGCCATAGGAACAGTTGGTGGTTTGGGTTGTCCATGGAAACCGGGGTGCAAGTCTTTTGTCTCAGTGAGGCTGCAAGGGTATTTTTGCTCAAATTCCTCACATTGTCTTTGATAGACCTAACTGCTAAGGTGCAGCATGGCAGAAAAGACCAACCACATTGTGCTTTCTCCATCAGGACTATTAGCAAAATTCAGCCCAAATTACCAAGCTAGAGTTGGATTTAGGAAGCTGAGATTGCCTTGAAGTTATGTCTTTGGTGAGTTAATCTCCAGTGAAACAATTCACTAGATCTAGTATTTAAGAAAAAGTTTGGTTTGGTTTCTTTTTCACTTTTAAATCAATTAAGAAGTCCATGCTTTTCATACAGATAATATTTCTGCCATGCAATGCTAAGATGAGATTCTAGGATTATGGCCTAGGAGTACTACTCAGATAAGACAGTAACAGTTCATTTTGTCCGGGAGGGAGAATTACAGGCAGCTGTCATTATTAGAGGCAGATTTTTCCATTTGTCACAGTAGTAGTACCTATTTTTAATTGCTGACAGTTAACAATACCCTGGAAAATGGAAACACCTATAGCCCTTAATTACAGCCTCTTCTCACCCTTCAGCCCTGGAGGATTCTAGCCCCTGCTAACAATTGCGAAATCTGGCACTCCTGGACCATGCTGCATATTAGGTTAAACATAAGTAGCTGTCAGAAAGGGGAGATATCATGCCCAAGACAGACAACCAAAGTAGGGTTACGTTTCCAAAAAGTTTGAGAATTGCTGCTTTACGCTGTCCTAGAGCCATAGATTGGAATGAGCTGTCAAATACAATTTTTCACAGACTATTGTTGAGTTTGTATAATGAGCTGGAACCTAGCTGCAGAACACGATGAAGAAAGAGAAGATTAAAAGAGACATTGTGCTCCACTGGCTGAACTCTGGGACAGCAAGAAAAAAGCTGAATGAGATTTTTATAAACTTTGCTGAAAACTCTCTATCTAGTTATTTTACAGGCTGGAGTAGTAAATATCTGAGGTTTTGTGTTCTTTTTTTTCCTTTTTTTCTTTTTCCAAAGCTTTATATGATAAAGGAAGAAACTCAAGATTGGATTATTTGAGGTGGGCTTACAGAACAAATTCCATCTTCTGCAGATACATGCAGTTCTTTGATGAGCTGGTAGCATGGACATATCAATTTGAGTGTGATATCCAAGCTTGATGTTTAGGTAAATTTGCTTTATATTAAAAAGCAAGAATTTAATTGTATGAAAGCAGTATATGCATTTTTTTCCAGTAAGTATGGCTCTTTTAGCTTCCAAGCAAGATTTTGCTACTCTTACAGTTCTACACTCATACTTAGCTGCAATGCTAATAGTGATTTACCATCCCTGGAAAACAAATGTCAGTTTTCCAAGCGTAAACAGCGCAGAAGGAGACACAAATGAAGGAGACAAATAGATGTACACTGCCTGGCTGGAGGAGTTATATCAGGTTGACTGATTCATGAGCATATACTGAAAGAATTTAGTACGTAGCAGTTTGAATCGGTGATTTGTAAGAGATGACAGATGTAGCCAGAAACACCTTACTAGCTGAGGACTGAACATAGTGTTTCTGACCGTCTGAAAGTGTTGTTATAAATGTCAACTACAGGCTATGTTTTCTCTCTGCTGCATATCTTTGTTCAGACAGTACTTGTCAGTTATTCTGATTTGGATAAAATTGCAAGTATCCATGTGCAATGTGATTTCCTCTGCCTTCCTCTTCCTACAGGAAACATGCTCTTAAAATATTTCTGTCTTCTTGGAGTGAGGGACAGTGATAAGATGTAGAAAGCCAGAATCAGCAGTTTGGATTTATCCATTCTCTTTTGCTCAAGGAAAGAATTTATTAGATGAATGTTGATACAGCTTTATGTTGTTTTTTTGGTGTGCTCTTTTTGGTTTGGTTTTTTTTTTAAGAATAGAAAAAAATGCAAAATACAGTCTGTTGAGGTGTGAGACCTAATAGAAAAGCAATGTGAGACAGACTGTTTTGCATAGATTTTAGATTCTTACTTGACTGGCTAAAATCCCAAAAAAGTCTCCTGTGATTTAGTTTTAACTAGTTGGCAGATGTTGAATGATCTCAGCAAGTGTCTTTGTTGCTGTACCATAGTAAATATGTAGCAGACTGACTGTTTATAATCTCTGTAACAGGGGATTTGTCAGTCTGTCTTTATTACCTGTAAAATGGATTAGGACAATAGTAAGATTGCACTGGTTCTCTTAGGAACCTAAGAGAGTTAAATGCCCATCCTTATTGGGGATTTTAATGAAAAATACGTCTTCAGTGATTATATTGAAAATATCAAGACTACTGGCTCTGCTTCAGCCTTCTCTATTTCTCCTCATTCAACTAGATCATAGTACTCACAGTTTCCACCCTTTCTAAAATTACTGGGAAATTACATTCATCTTTGGACAGAAAGTGCTGAGCATCTTACTAGAACCAATTTATGATTTAAAGTCTGTTCTCAGTGATGCAGTAGTAATGAAGATGCAGATCTGGCTGGGCAGATAGAAAACGTTTTTTTTTCCACAGATGTATGTTTTTCCGTCTCTTATCTTTACATGTTTTTTCTTTTCAGACTTTATTAGAAATGAGTTGAAAAGATCAACATTGACACACGTGATGTGTCTGTGATTCCAAACTGGAAACCATTTCTAGCTTCCTTGCTGTGGAAGCACATTATTGTTCAGCTGAAAAAAATGTTCAGATAAGTCCAGTCAAATATAAAGCAGTTGCATGAGAAAATGTACATTTTAATGAATTGATTTTAAAACATCACATAGCAACTGGAAAAACCCACACAATTTAAAGTGGAAAAGAAAAACTAAACCACAAAGAGGCATTAGGCGTATCTGATCAGTTGAAGTGTACACGTTGTGTTAGACCTAAAGTGTATACATGTAAAAAAAGTGTATACAGTAAAAATAAAGAACCTGATAGACCAGTCTGGATAAATCACATAGTTAATGGTAAAAGAGACACTCAAGATTCAGGTTTTTATTTCATCAATGTGAACGAATCATCCTGTGGTTCACTTTTGGAATCTAAACCAGTTTGTCTTTCTTACCTGCTGCTGCGAGTAGGAAAAACGTGAGTGTGAGTTCATTTATATGGTATAGTAAGAGAACAGAAGACAGTCAAAATAATTTGTTAGAATGAATACAGTCTATTTTACTCAGGAAATAGATAGCTCACCGTGAAATACCAGAGTAAAACCAGTGCTAAGATTGTCACTCGAGTAAGGACACCCTGGCTAACTGTTTATCTGAAGAGAGAGTCACAATTTCAGCTCTTCCAAAGTAGCAGCTGAATATTATTGCTGATACATTGGTTCAGTGTTTTATGGGAACAAAGAAGATGGCTGACAGCCAATATGAAGTAGAAAGTAAAACTGTTTTATTTACTGAGGTATTAAGCAAACTTCAGCAATCATTGTTAATGCTTTGGATGATATCCAAGGCAGAAGACAGGAGTCCTGTTGGCTCAGAAGTATAAGGAAGCTTACTGGAAAATAGGAAGGTTAATGAAAAGACTACTTATCTTACATACCAGGGCTTGAGCAAAAGGCTAGGGCATCAGATAGAAGTTCAACAGCATTATTCTGAGAAGTTCTTTTTTTCTGAGAGGTTCTGACTCCTTTTGGAATAAGACAGCATAGGACTGGGCCCATACCTATATATTTATACTTTAAAAATAGATAAGAACTTTTAAGTTTGAATGGTTGTATAAAAATCAGTTCGAAATATACCTAAAAGACAAATATATCCCCAACTTGGTCAACATTTTTGTTATAGTTCAAGGTAAATAAGACTTGAGGAAAGGTAGGTAAAGGTTGTATCTGTAATAAAATGCGGGTGGCTAGAGGGTTTTGTCAGTAATTTTCCACCTAAAAAACCCCAAACCTGCAAAAGTAAACAAGTTAGTGACTAAGACTCATGTGAAAATCTTGGGAATCCCATACTTTTTCCAGGCAGTCTATAATGCTTAGAGACTTTGAGGGAAAAGATAAGTTTTATGGCTTTTATATGCCCTCCAGTTGCACAGGTCATGTAAATGATTTGTGCAAAATGGTTATGTGTGACTGCTGGGTGGAAGTTGTCTTGATGAATACTTCTCTGAAGTGCTTCTATACCACAGGGAGATCATTTACCACTAATTTAACTTATAGATGGTTCAAGGTGGATGAAATGAGCCCCATCCCTCCAGTAAAACTGGACTAGTTTATAGTTTCATTTGGTTTTACCCAGCTGCCACAGAAATCTCTGGAATATATTTATATTCTGTTTAAATTAGTTGCCATCCACTTCAGTAAACAGAGCTCTACAAAATTTCTTTAGCTTATAGAGGTTCAAAACCAATAAATGCTACATGGTAAATTCTAAGATCTTTACCAAATAAATGTGTGTGAGGATTATGCTAGTTCAAGCACAGTAATACCTAAACTACAAATTCCCAAAGGAACTTCCATCATACTCCTTTATTATTTCTAAGAACATTTTTGCTTGCTTTCCAGATGCTGTCATTCTGTTGCTTCTATTATATTACATGTGTTTTTCTGTTCAGGATTTTGGCAAGGCTATCAGGTACAGATTTGCTTGAAGGGATGAAGGAGTCTCTACCCTCTACTAAATTCAGCCACTTCGATGTGATACCCATGTGCAGATATGCAGCTTCCTCTTTCAGATAGGCTGCATTTATTCCCGAAGCTGAAAGGAATATTGTTTTCATATGTTGCTCTATTTCCTTTAAAAGTTTAATTTACACTAAAGGAGAAAAAAAGTTTTTACCTGCAGTTTTCAATGTGGCTATAAGCTGTGATTTAGAGTAATCTCCATATTTAGAGATATTAGAAGGTTAACTGGCAACTTTCTGCTAATTTGCATAGTATAGTTGCATACTATTGGCAGTTGGACTAGATCTTTGTCGATCCCTTCCAACTGAAATATTCTGTTCTATTCTATTCTATTCTATTCTATTCTATTCTATTCTATTCTATTCTATTCTATTCTACTATTATCAACTGCTGCATGTCTATTTCCAGAGTGCTATCATCAACTTTAAACAATTCAAGTTTTGGAAGGACTGGTCAGAAAATTATGAGAGAGGGAGGCCAAGCTCAGAACAGCAACAGTACAATGAGGAGCGTGAAGGTAGAGAGAGAATAATAAGGTTGAAAAGAATCTAGTGAAAAAAAGAAATAGGATTGTAACAATATTGGAAAACAAATAGAAAAATCTAGAAGTATTTAAGAAGAGAAATGTTGACATATATTACCTTGATAAGGAATATTTTTGCCTATGTATTAGTTCCTGAAAAGAGTTTTCCTTTTCCTTTTTTAGCAGTAATAGTACTACTGACACATTTCCTTCAGCTACATGAGATGCCTTTTATTCTTAGCTGAAGGGCATAGTCATTTATTTTCTTTGACTATGCTGCTCTACAGGCAAGCTATCTCCTGAGCAAATTAGACTATTCTTAATCCACTAAAAATTAGCAAGGTCTTTAATATTAAGAGTTGTGGAAGTGAAGTAGGTGTCAAAAGAAGTGCCTTTCTATGACTACAGTGAGAACAGAGGAGCGATATGGCAGAAAATTAGGGTTAGTGGTAATTAGCTGCTAATGATTAAATCCTGTGCAAAACCTGCAAGCAAATGGAGTTACAGAATCATCAATACATATGAAAGGTCTTCTGTAGCTCATTAAATAAAAACCTGAAAATGAACTGAGAAACTGGTTCTCGAATATGCGGCAAAACATAGTGATTACAGTCTGCACTAATAAACCAAATGTCTGACCCATTGTCTGACCCACAGTGACAGACTATAGACAATTAAAACAGAATTTATTAACTTCTGTATTTCACACAAACTGCCGTTCTTATTTTGAAAATAGCACAGATTGATCACTGCATTGTGGAACAAATCCAATATAAAATCAAACTCTGAATAATTTATGACAGTGCTTGTAAGCCTATATTAAAAAACTCCTCAAATGTAGAAGTCCTCCAGAGGCCAGAGAAAAGTAATGAGTTTATATTTGTCTTATTTCTGCAGTGTAGACAGGTTCTTCAGTGTATAGTGAAAGACTATTCACGACTTGAAACCACAGAAATGACTTTTTTAAAAACAAAATTGCTGAATACCTTTCTTTTTTACAACATTCTTATGAATTTTTTCCTGATTTTATCATAATGCTTTACTAAGACCAATGTTATTTCAGGTGGTTTCCTATTGTTATTGGCATATGTAGACTGAAAAATACTGTTTAAATGAAAACTTTACCAAATCCTCAAAAAAACCCCAATATAAGCAGAAGTACCTCCTCCTCCCACTAAATCTAGGGTATCTAGATCTCATTCTAGAATGGGGAGTCTAGCTGTATGATAATTTTCTAGTTATATAACTGCCCAAATACAAACAGCATAATGAAAAGACGTAATACTAATTGTACTGGTCAGATTAGCACTACAGTTCTGGTTCAGAATATATTTCACCAGTCATGTTGCCAGAAATGTACATCTGCCACTATGCTAATGAAATAAAACTATGTGAAGATGGCAGTATGAGCCATGATTCTCTTCGTGATTGTCACCATATGGTTTGCAGGTGAGACTTATTGAAAATATGAACATTTTAGCAATAGGTTTTATATTTTTCTCTGCCCTTGGAAAAAAATTACTTATTGTTCTGTCTTCTATTCTCTCCCCAACCCCCCCACCCAGAGTCAGTACAATTCTCCCATATTAAAAAGTTTGAGAGGCTAACTCATCATAGTGGTAAGGCCACTAATTCTCATGATGAACTTGGCTCTACGCTTTGCTGTGAATTATTGATAAAATTAGGGGAATTTAGGAATGCTGCCTTGTTCTGACCTGCTGAATTCTGAAGAACACAAAAAGCAATATGAATATTAACAGTAACCCTGTAACAGTACCCCAGGCCTGCTTCTGCTAATTAGACCCTCAAAATTTTGGTGCTAGTCTACCAAAATTTCTCCCAGTTCTTTCTCCCCTTATTGTATTCAGACAACAGTATGTAATTTCTGCGTAGAGCTGAGAAAGATGAGGAAACCCTTTGGGTGGGGATATTACAATTTGCCCTCCCTCGCCTTCTTTTGGCCTGTACTTAATATGCAGAACCTAGTAGAAAGTTGAAATATCAGAAGAAAGAGGAAGAAGGGTAGAAGATGAAAAGAAGATGTTGCATTCTCTGTTACTTTTGCTCATCAAGAAAACCTCTAGGTTATCACCAGGTTTATTCATTGCTCTGAGAAATAGATGAAGGCTTTCAATTAACATCCCCTTTGAATGCTGTCCTGGTTTTGGCTGGGGTAGAGTTAATTGTCTTCCTAGTAGCTGGTACAGGGCTGTGTCTTGGGTTTAGGATGAGAAGAATGTTGGTAACACCCTGATGGTTTCAGCTGTTGCTAAGTCGTGTTTAGACTAAGTGAAGGACTTTTCAGCTTCTCATGCCCAGCCAGCGAGAAGGCTGGAGGGGCACCAGAAAGTTGGGAGGGGAGACAGCCGGACAGCTGACCCAAACTGGCCAAAGGGCTATTCCATACCACGGGACGTCATGCCCAGCATATAAACTGGGGGGAGTTGGCCAGGGGCGGGGGCAATCACTGCTTGGGAACTAACTGGGAACAGGTTGGCGAGTGGTGAGCAACTGCATTGTGCATCATTTGTTTTGTGTATTCTAATCCTTTTATTATTATTGTCACTTTATTGTTGTTATTAGTGTCATTGTTACTTTCTTCCTTTCTGTTCTATTAAACTGTTCTTATCTCAACCCACGAGCTTTACCTTTTTTTCCGATTCTCTCCCCATCCCAGTGCGGGGGAGGGGGGGAAGTGAGCGAGTGGCTGCGTGGTGCTGAGTTGCTGGCTGGGGTTAAACCACGACAGCCTTGAACATCTACTCATTAGATGCCTACATGAATGCAGAAAATTATCCCCCAAAATAATGCAGACAGTAATTCATTATTTTAGGCAGAGTAAGTTGCAATTAAAGCGCAGAGACAAAAATGAAGCAAAACAACTAAATCCTGATAGAATTGCAGTAGCAGAGTATACAGTCAGGAATAAAAGCCAGTGGAGCAGGCTTCATGTATGTTTTCGTCTTGTGCATTATTAGTAGTTGAAGTTTCATCATTTGGGAAATTACCCCAAACCATTATCAATTAATGAATTCCCCACTAAACACAGATTGAGAGAGAGAGAGAGAGAGACAGAGGCAGAGATGATACAGGTGTAGGTATAGATATTTTAAAGAGTCAGCATAATCACCAAAACGTTGTAATCTGTTCTGGGAACAGAAACTGAAGGTAGCAATTGCTTTGGCTATAACTTTCACAGTATTTAGAAAAAATGTCATGCTTATTTACACATTTGCTTTGCTGCCTAATTCTGGAGGCACTTAAAACTGGCTAGGATGCTACCTTTTCTATCTGAGAGCTACCCAGAACTTAACTGGTTGTGACTTCTGAAAATCCTGATCTAAACAGCAACACCTCTACCCCTTGCCAAAGCCCTGAGTAATCTAAGCACATCATAATTCCTTGTAACGGACAATTTATTAGGCTTGTTCTGTCCTTTCCTACCACAAAGAAACCACAGTAAGTTCAGCATAAAGCACAGGGCATGTGGCTGATTTCATTAAGGTGGATGAAATATCTGGACATGTTGGACAATAGCCTTGGGGTTAGTGCTTGCTCCTGGGGAGCAAGTGGTAAAAATTCTTAGGCACAGAAAGGATTCCAAACTACATTTCCTAAGACAATGATCTCAGGTAAGTTAACTAAGGCAGGCTGATCACTTAGTCATAAGGCTATAGCTCTGGGATGAAGATATTCATCTGTGAGTCCTCAATAACTTGGATATATCTATTTTCCTATAATGTTAAAGATATTAAATATTGTGAGACCTGGGGATTGAAGTCTAGTTGCCAGTTTCTACCTGAATAGCTAGTTCCCAGAACCAAGCTCCTGCTTCCCTGTTTGTCCTCTTGTAGTCCTTTTTATACAGTGTCATCTACAGGACCAGTAAAGATAACCTGTCCTTCTCCTTTTGTGTTTTATACCTGAAAATAATGTGCTGTAACTACTCTCCTGGAACGCAGTGCATGGTTCATTTGAAGAACCCAAACTTCCCATTTCTTGGATGACTGTTATGTACGAAGTGGGTGTTATCATTATCATGCTCTGTTCAAAAAGACATTTACTCTGAAGAGGTTTCAATGCTCTGCATAGTGAGTGGACAGAGAGTGGAATCTAAGCTCAAATGAGGGCAGAATTTGAGCCATTGCTGTGTCTGACATCTCCTATTTGTTACTGCTATGCTGGCTTTCCATAGCTCCTTGCAAGCACTTTCTATTCCTCTGCAGCTTTGACAATATGAAAAACACTTTGTATGTGAAATCGCTGTTTTTCACTGACATCTACGTTAGCTCCAAAACAGGCATTTTCAAAGTGCTTTGCTCCACTTCATAAGGAACCATGCACAGAACAGCTATTATGAATCTGTGAAGATGCAAACAATACTGAAAATACCATGAGAAATTATTGGAGGGGAACTGTGAATCTGTATGGGAAGGTACTACCAACAGCTAAACCCTCCTTTCATTTATGATGAGCATGCCTATTAGTAGGTTCTGACAAGAATACAAGTACCTGTCATAGACATGAAAGCCCTATACTGAAATAGCCTAATCAACATTGCAGTGGTATGGGTTGGAAAGGACCTTTAAAGGTCATCTAGTCCACCCCCCAAATGTTTTCAATAGTTATGAAATGTCATATATATGGCAGTCAAAACACCTTAATTCTTATGTGCTTACACTTGATACAGTCTTCTCTTACATGGTCACATTTTTTCCCTCATAGTCTATCTCTTACTCAGTTAACATGATAGAAAGCTCTTGAGAGAGCTTTGATTAATTAGACCATTGATTAATATTTGATTGCATTTTATTAGTAACCAGTTCTTAAGCCTAGCTCTTATCTGTTGCCCATTATCAAAATTCTGCTTTGAAGAAAGAAATAAGAATTTCCTTATGTACTTTGTATGGCATTCATCACTTGCTAGAGTGCTGAAGTTTTTCAAATATGTCAATACATCAGTTTTCATAACTACTTTTCCATTATCTCTCCAGTGGGTAAACTGAGCTAGATGCTAGAATGGACACAGTAAGGTTCTGTCTCTATTTAAATGTTTTATGTAAGTTTTTTTGCACCTTACTTTTCTTTAAATGTAATATGTAAGTTAAAAGCACAGGCCTGATTAATTTATGTGACTCCATGCATTTGCCAGAATTTCTGCCAGAAAAAATCCAGGTTTTTAAGGCACTCATATGCAACATATAGCCTGTAGGGACTCAGAAGAATTCAGTTAACTGTTTTACCTTGCATGACATGGAGTTTCATGGCACAGTAAGTAACAAAATCCAGTTCACTAGGTCATTGTTCAGCTACCCTAACACAAAATTTTTCAATTCCTTTCTTAAATTCTTTGCTTCATTTACTAGAAAAACCACTACACATCTTTTATGGCAACCTTATCCTGACAGCATTTGTTGAGATCAAACATGTTTATAGAAATGTGATGACTTCTAATGTAACAGTCCAGTTTTGAAGCTCACTTTCCTGTCTGGTTTTGGTTAGCTCCCTTGCCCGTCTTCTTTGCTTTTTAGTCTTAGGCCAGCTTGTCCATACACTCTTCTTAGGAGCAGGATCACAAAATCTTCCATCCTTCAGCTCCCAAGGCTCCTTATTTTTCAGCTGCCTGGTCTTATAGCAATATTATTACTATATCAATTTTTAAGTTTTCCAAAGAATTTATTTCCTCTAACTTTTGTAGAGAAATTATACTCAATAAAATGTGTTAATAACAAGTTTGTGAAAGACTACTCAATTTTTCCAATTGGCATTATGAAAAGCTTTTGTTAATTATCTCCCTATTAGTGAGAGATTTTACTCCAAAATTGCTTCTGACTTATAAATGTTCTTTGAGTTGTTATTGATTAAAAAGTCACATACTTGCAGTAAGTAAATATGAAACTAATAAGGTATATATATTTACAGTAAAGGAATCCTCTTGGTTTTCCTCTTTGTTTTCGTTTGGGGTTTTGTTGTTTCATTTTTACTTTCTTTCTTTCTTTCCTCCTGTTTCCTTTTCAGAGCTTCCATTTTATTTATTTATTTGTTTGTTTGTTTGTTTATATTTAATGGCTCTGTTTCTTTTAGTTTAGCTGAAGTCTCAGTGACTCGGTGTCACACCATCTTAGCCACAAAAGCAGCTTACAGACTGGAAAAAAGACAAGCAGTGATACTTTATAAATAGGTATTTAAAATGTTGGCAAGCTGTTAGAGAAAGTGAGGGAAGCTCATTTTATCTGAACACTAGCACCTGAAGAGCAGTCACAAAAGTGATTGATTGCTACACAAAATGCACCATTATACGTTGCATGGGTTAGTGTATTTATTTACTGTATTATTTTGAGTCGTCTTGAATTTTCTATGAGAAAGCATCCTTTTGTAGATCTTGATATTAAGATACAGAGGATATAGATATTGGCATTTGTATTTATATTCGGGACCAGAGCTTGGGCAATGTCAGAGACCACATCACCACTCTCTGGATATTCTTCACAGTGTAAGGCTACAAATGTGGTTTTTCTTTGTATTATTAAAATTCAGTAATTTTAATAATGGAATTTCTTAGGGAAAAAAAAGGAATTGCTAAGAAAAAAATTGAATTTCTGTCTCACTCAACTTTTTTTGCCGTCTATAGAAGGACCAAAAAAAAATTGCAATTACAGTTTACCTATAGCAAAACAACAGCATTCAGAAAGGTCAGGTACTTCAAAAGAAGAATTCTCCAGATTGGTTATATTTCCCATAACAGGTAGAGCTGTGTGACACTGGTTTTACTATCCTATTCATATCTTTTTGTTGCTAAATCAGCTATATTACATTTGGGAATTCTAGTCCTTCAAGATGCATTTTTTATAGAAAAGTAGCGGACTGAATTAATGCTCCTGTAACACAAGGACTTAAAAAATACAGTTTAATCAGTTTTGTTCCTTTGCTGAACTGCAGGTATTTGCTTAAACTGTATATTTAGGATTATGTCCATGCAGCAAAATATTTTGATTCAGGTCAAACCTACCTAAATCAAAATAACAAATAATTATTTTTACTTTCTCTCTCTTTCCTTCTCTCTCTCTCAATGGATGTATTTATATATACACATGTATAGATGAAGCTGAAGTTGTTAAAATTGCTAAACTTTACCATATTCTTAGAATACTCATCAGAAAACTGTTCTTCACATGTATTATAATAGAAAAGAAAGTTATTGTTTATTTTATATTATATTAATAAATAAATATTAATGCATTATTCAGGCAGTATAAACATGTATTTTATAATTACTGGGGTAAATGCTCTACACTGTAAAAAACCACAGCTAATAAGAATTTATAGTTACATCACTGAAAAAGAATCACAAAACAATTACTTTTCAAGATTTACCAGAATACACGCAAGTTTGGTAATGTGACTCTCTAATCATATGTCCCAGTAAGCACTGGGACCCAGTGCTTTCCAGTAAGCATTGGGAAAATTTGGTGTTTGGTAATCCTCTGAATCTCTAACTACCCTTCCTGGTCACAGCACCTGCCTAGTAGCAGAAAAACGGTGCAGAGGGAAGACATACTGATATGTTAATGTTTCATTATTTTTCTTATGCATTTAATTTAAACAGATATATAACATGTACATTTGCAATCAGCAGAATCGTGTCTTTTAGCAAGCATGAGTTGCACTAAGACATTCTTTCTTGTTTTGTGTTGAAGCAATTGGTTCACAAAGAGACCCAACTATTCTTTTATTTAACTAGATAGAAGTAATGACCTTTCTACTGAGAGAAAAAAAAAAGGAATTAACTGGTATCTTAACACGAATGGCATTTCTGTATCTTTCAGAGCTTTGTACACAACCAGCCAGAAAGAAGGCAGACAAAATCTTGGGAGCACTGGATAAAACCACTAGTTGATGACCTGTCACAAAAACATTTCTTTTCCTCAGTAAGATGTTCTTTGGAAGCTGATATAAGGAGATTAAGATGATGGATGATGACACAGCCTAAGCAGTACGCAGTACTTCACTGGTCATATGTGTAAGGCTGAAAGTCACCTGGAACTTTTTCAGTCTTTGTCTCTGCAGTTTTGATACATTTTGTTAAGGCTCAGCACAAAAATTTAACCTAAATTAAAGCAGCCATTTCACAGTACTAATACTGACTGTTTTGTTTCTTTCATATTGTCATGTTTTAACCCCAGCCAGCAACTCAGCACCACGCAGCTGCTCACTCACTTCCCCCCACCCAGGGAGAGAATCGGAAAAAAAGGTAAATCTCATGGGTTGAGATAAGGACAGTTTAATAGAACAGAAAGGAAGAAACTAACAATGACATTAATAACAACAAGAAAGTGACAACAACAATAGAAGGATTGGAATACACAAGACAAGTGATGCACAATGCAATTGCTCACCACTCGCCGACTGATGCCCGAGCCACGCTCCCCCGCCACCAAGCTGGGCCTGACGTCCCACGGTATGGAATACCCCTGCGGCCAGTCTGGGTCAGCTGTCCTGGCTGTGTCCCCTCCCACCTTTCCTGTGCCCCTCCAGCCTTCTTGCTGGCTGGGCAGGAGAAGCTAAAAAGTCCTTGACTGAGTCTAAACACGACTTAGTAACAACTGAAAACATCAAGGAGTTATCAGCATTCTTCTCATGCTAACCCCAAAACACAGCGCTGTACCAGCTACTAGGAAGACAATTAACTATCCCAGCTGAAACCCGGACATATATCACATCAGAACAGTGCTGACTGAACACTCTAACAACTTTTCAATATAAACAAATTGACAAGTAAAGACCACAACTGCTTGAGAATTAGTCACTACACAGAGAAACTGCTGGTTCTTATTAAAGCCCTTCTATTTTTCCATTTTTTTTCATCTGTTTCCTAATCAGGCAAATGGATTATAAGTTTTCAGTTATCTGGGCTTGTCTGCTTGGTCTTGTATATATTATCACTGGAATACTTACATGGGTAAAATGAGTCTGTTGGCTAAATGGCAATGGAAATGACGGTTTTCATAATGCTTTTTTTTAAAATCAGTTTATCTGTGGTAAACCACTGTTTGTTATATTTTATCCTGTGTAATAAGGTGTCTTCGTTAATGACTTGGATGATGGGATGGAGTGTACTCTCAGTGAGACTGCAAACCTGACTGGGTGGAGTGATCTCTATGCTGGAGGTTCAGAATGGTTTTGCAAAGCTGGAGAAATGAGCTGAAAACTCATGAAGTTCTACAGTGGCAAGTGCAAAGTCTTGCATCTGGGATGGAATAATCGCATGAGCAGTACAGAGTGGACAGCAAGCAGTGCCAGGGAAAAGGAGCTGATACACAAGTTGAATGAGTTAAATCCTTATAGCAAAGGAGGCCAACTGTTGGCAGCAGCTCCAGGGAGGTGAACCTTCCCCTCTGTTCAACACTTGTGAGACCACATCTGGAGAACTGTGTCCAGTTTTGGTCTCTCCCACACAAGAAAGACATTGACAGATTAGAACAAGTCTAATGGAAGACCAACAAGATGATTGAAGGTTCATGACTTGGAAGGAAAGGCTGAGAGAACTGGGTTTATGCCGCCTTAAGAAAACAAGGCAACCAATGAGAGGGTAAAAAGAAGGCAGAGCCAGACTCTACTCCAGGGTGCACAGAGATGGGAAGAGAGGCAATGGATGCAAGTTGGAGCAAAGAAATTCTGATTAGGTATAAAAGGAATTTTTTTCCCCCATGTCGTGGTTTAACCCCAGCCAGCAACACAGCACCACGCAGCCGCTCACTCGCTCCCCGCCCACCCAGTGGGATGGG
>JAVKLA010000073.1:34567374-34628244 GCA_034782735.1 Sagittarius serpentarius
CTGTTCTATTAAACTGTTCTTATCTCAACCCACGAGCTTTACCTTTTTTTTCCAATTCTCTCCCCCATCCCACTGGGGTGGGGGAGGGTGAAGTGAGTGAGCGGCTGTGTGGTGCTTAGTTGCTGGCTGGGGTTAACTCACGACAAATGTAATAATAATTCTGTCATTAAAAATTAGTTTTCTGTGATCATAAGACTGACTTTTTCTAAACTGGATCCCAACTGACTTTGGAAACTCAAGAAAGCCTTAAATTTCTCATGTCATATGTCACCCTGTTGTTGAGTTCTGGAAGTTTGCTGCACTGCGCACGTATATTTAATGTCTATTTTATGGTAATACATCTTATGAGCCAAAGTGTAATACAGGCTTCTTAAATCCATTATTCAAAACTTACATTTCTGTCACTGCATAGATTTGTGGTGAGTAATTCCAGCATTTTGGAAAGTAGCCATCAGCTGAATGACTCAGAGCAAAGGGTTTTACACAAATGCAGATCATAACAGTATAAATTCTTTCATAAAAAGGTTGAATCATTGACAGTAAATGTCAATAAAGACACATTCCAAGGGCCCAATTAACAGGGTCTTTTTTTTATGCAACCTTTGTGTGTGAAAGAAAGAACTTGTATTAAAAAATAAAATCACATGTACTTTCTAATTTAATCTCATTTTTGCATAAGTATTCTGCATTCTCCATAATAAACTTATGGAGAAGAATAACATGTTACTGTACATGAAAGGATAGGACAGGCTTTAGAGAACCATTGAAGCTTTCAGGTGGAGTAAACAATTAGATGCTTGCATCTAACATTTCCATTTTTATTTGTAATGTCTTTGATAAAAAAATAGATAAGAACAACAGAAGAATGTGACAATGAAATAGCTTTTGCAACAAAACAAGTTGGTGATTGTTCAGTCTTTTGAAGGGATGTTAAAAGGAAATGTTGAAATAGAACTGAAATGTTGAAAATATGGAAAAAATGTAGAAAGTAAGAGACAAAACAGTATTTCTAAAAGTATTAAAAGGCTGAACAGTTCATACCAAGTCCAGATCTCATAGTACATCTTTACATTTGAATTATAAGAGGAGTGCAGATGGATAGAGAGTTACTTTTAAGTAGTAGCAAATAAAGGTGACAACTGAGGAAGACTAGGATTTTCCTAGTTTATAGTTGTGTTCAATTATTTGTCTCCATGGAGTCAATAGAACTAAACCAGAAGGAAGTAGTAAAGATACTGGAGAAAAACTGGGAAGGCATATTTTCAATTTAAGAATAGAAACTGTAGCTTTGAAGAAGAAAGTCTATTTAAAAAAGGCACGTGAAAGAAGCAAAGCACTAGAAAGTGCTAAAAAGGAAATTGCTAGACTCTTGGCAGATGCCTATTAATAAAGGAAAGCAATTATAATCACATTTCCTGAAAGGTTGCTAAGAAAGAAAAGAGAAAAAAATATTTGTATGATTACAAAAACCAAACCTGCTTCTATCATAAAAGGTAAGATTGACACACACTATCTAAATAGTTAAGCCAAGAACAATAATGAAAGAAGCAAGAGCTTTTTGAATGCATTTGTCTCTCAGATTATAAAAGCCAAGTGCTATTTCAGCAGAAGTAGAAGTCTGAATGAAAAATGGCTCAGAAAGAATCTGCCAGGGAACAGCAAAGACAGTCTGCTCCCTAAAGGAAAGTGAGCCAGAAACTGAGGATGGTAGCAAGGCTGGCAGAGGCAATAACCTCACCAACAAGGACCAAGTCCCACTACACCTGAGCAAGGCAAGCAGGGCAGATCTGGTGACCTTAGCCAGGTTTATCTGAGAGTCCAGGCCACTGAGCAAGCCCATAGTGATGAGAAGGGCCTGAGATCAGGCTCGGATATTAAGTCTGAAGGACAGTGTCAGGGTCTGGATCAACAGGGTGCATGCCCATACATTGATATGGTGGCAACACAGCTGCAGTGCAGTTCAGGCTAGTGCTCAGGGTCTCAGCTTAACAGCGGCTCCCAAGAAACAGAGTGGGGAGCCCCCACTTCCAGCTCTTCTTTCATAACAGCTCCTGTCAGTGAGCTGGTCTTGAAGTGTCTTGTTTCTAGGAGAGGAGAGAACTCAAGAGCCCTGAGAACATCACAGTAAAATGGTGGCTTGCATAAGGAAGAACTCATGTATAAGATACATGATTTGGGTACCTAGAAGAGGATTGGGTGAAGGAAGAAATCAGAATATAATAAGGCAACAGGTGATTTTTTTTTAATGTGTGCCAGAAGAGACAAATAACAGACCTAAGACAAGGAAGACCTTTCCCCCCAGAAAAGCTAGAGAAGAAAGAAAAGAGGTGAAAGGGAGGACATGAGATAAAGCAGCATGTTGTTTAAGGAACAACTGATGTTTTCAAAATGAGAGAACCAAAACCAGAGAAATACGAAGGGACTGAGAAGGAGAATAGTATAGGAAAAGTGGAAGTGATATCTGAATTAGTCAAGAGAAGGCAGCAAAAATATTGAGGGCCAGATCCGAAGAAGAACTTGGTCACTCTTAGGACCACCTGTACCAGCAATGCATATAAATTAAGTGTTTGGCTAAGCAATTTTGGTTTAGGCAACAGAGTTTTCTGATCAAGGAACAGGAAGAGTTAGGCGCCTGGTAGAAATGGGGCTTTTAAGAGCATGTAAGGCACCAAGACTGGAAATACACAGCAGTAACTGGGAGTGGAGAAGAAGCAAGAGTCTAAACTCTCGCTCTTGTCTGGATTTGGGCACCTGTGTCAAAGTTGTAGTTAAACTTCCATGTTGTTGAGACTGTAGGTCTTCACCTTTTTACTTTGACACTTATACTGCGAAGGTGAATTAAATAGACACCTCTCAAAATATTTTTGTTAAGGGGTTTGTTAAGGCTGTCTTCTGAAATTCACGCTGCCAACCCTCTGCAGAAAGAGCACACCACAATGAAGAGATGACAGTGGTTTTTGAGTGGGTTCTCCATTTTGAGAGAATGTCATTACATCTTCACGCTAAGAAAGGACAGAGAAAGCTACATCCCCAGGGAAGAATGTAATTGCTTTGGGAAAAAAAATCTTCGGTGAAATGTACCCATGAAGAGGTCTACTTCTTACAGTTCCAGACTAAAAGAATCCAGCTGTCACCCAAACTGCATCATACTCTAAGAGCATGAGTTTATGTCTTTGTTAATAAACTAATCATGGACAGAATTTGGGCCTTAGCACAGATATGTGATCATCTATACTGTTGAATTGCTAGCATGGTCATGTCCATGTCGGAGTTTGGAGTGTTAAATAAGCACTCTTCCAGACAATACCGGGGCAAAGACTGGGGATATATTATGGGCCAAAGACCACTTCAAAGAGACAGGTAGTATGCAGCTGTTCTGTTTTGGAGGGCAAGGAGACAGGAGTAGAGTGAGAGAAGTCAGCCAAATGGATGTGAGGCACGCTGTGCTAATCAATACTAGGGTCAGAGAACTGTTGCTGGCCCATTTAATTTATTTTTAGAAGCAGCCTGAAAGAACAAGTACTAGCATCCCAGAGTTACCTTGACATTTGAAGTCATGTGTTAAGGAATTATAAGACTGGCTAGCAAGCTTGTAATGGTACAGGCATAAGCTTTGGTCAGGTAAGTAGCTCCTCAATTTAAAAACAGTCCTTTAAACCATGCTTCCTGTCAGTGGTTACCTGCGCTCTGTATTAAGTCAGAGTTGCAGAATGTGAAAGCTTATAGGGGTAAGATAAGGAGTTAAAAGCCCAGTTCCCAGTGACTGCTAATGAGAGCTGAGAAGTCTAATCCTTTAGGTCTCTTTGAAAATCCTATCTGAAAATAAAAATTGGATGTAAAAGTGTGGGATTTATTGGGTCTGACTGGAAAAAATGAATAGTAGCAGCAAGTTTTCAGACAAGCTGCAGACTAGAATAACAGAAGAGAAGTGATATGAATTTTCTAACAAGACTTGTCAGTTTCCCTGTCCTTATTAAGAAGAACAGAACATCTGCAAATGGGGCAGACATGATCTTGAAAATAAGTCCTGAATCAATCAATTCAGCAGAGAACAATCTGTACACATGATTTTGATTTTGGCAAATCATCAAACAGCTCTTACCTGGAAAGCTAAATGGGGTCAGCAATCAAAGCCTGGCTGGAAGATAATAAATTCATAAAAAGATTATAATATGCATTACTTAAATATAGTAATAATAAAATTATAACAATAATAATAATAAAATAAATATAGTTAAGGCACATTTGAATTATGTGTGGCAGGATTCAGCTACAGATTGACACCTGGTTTTAGGTGTCTCCATGTAGGTGTCTATACATGAATTAGTTATCTAAGATCCCATTATAGTCAATATAATCTGTGAAGTCTAGAGAGGTTTTCAGCTGATCAAATGTTGGTAGGTAAGTTGGAGTGAACTGAATAGCTATTGGCTTTTGTGTCTACTGGTTATCTATCACAGCTACTTCATTCTTTGTGAAGAATATGCCTTTAGTCAAATTTGTCACAAGAAACTTCTGCAATATTTGCATTAGAAACAAGGAATTTATACCTTGCTCACCCTATTGACTATTTCTTCAAATTAAAATATATATCCCTTCACTGCAATATCTGTATCCAGCTAAACTTACATATCCGTATGCTACAGAGAAATAATACCTGGAACTGAGTATCATGTGGAACTTCTGTATCTATTTTTGGCTTCTGTTTACTTCTGTGTAACCTTGGTCCTATTTTTAACTGTGGAATATTGCTACCTGCCAGTGAACCTGATAAGAGTTCTTCTAGGCCATGCTCAGGATCCATATTGCCCCATACACTCTCTTTGCCCATTGCCTATAGCATTTACCTAAAAGAGTACAAAAGAATAGGGCAAGCATATAGTCACATTTCTTTAGTATACTTTGCCAGCCTTCAGAAGCTTTCAGCTCAGGGAGTCCTAAATCAAAGATTATATCACATTCTTGGGCATTAATTTCTAGTGTTTTATGAGTCTTTTTTAAAAAAATTGTGCTTATTGTGGTTGAAGGGATGGTGAACTTAGTTATTCCTCTTTATTTTTTCTGTGCTACTTATGAATTTTTAAGGCTTCTGTCTTACCCCCTCCCTCAGCTGGGGAACAAGCTGAATCGTTTCACTGTTTTTTCTAGATTTATTTATTGACCATAACTAAGGACAGAGATGATGTTTTCATGGAACCTTGTATCGTAAGTCTAAGATCTTGTTCCCTAGTCATAACAGTTAGTTAGAAGGAGAAATGAGTTCCTGTTCACCTAACCTCTATGTTGGCAAACACCATTTACATCCTAAGTGTTGTTAATCCAGTCTTCGTTTGGCCTGATGTCAAATAAACTTCATATGGAGCAGGTTAATATAAAGGAATTTTTCACAACAGTTGTGGTTCTACATTTTGGAGTTCATTCAAATTGAGAAATATTTTGTACTCATACCTTTTCAAGGGGGAAGAAAATTAAGGATTAACAAAGGTTTTCTAAATCAATAGGAAACAGATGTGGTTCCCCAGAAAACTCTTGGATTCAAGCTTCTTTACTATTTTGTTCATAATGTTAAAGTAAATCAGCTGTAAAATAAATAGTACTGTGGGGCAAAGGATATCGATGAACTACGTGAGTTTGGAAGGCAGTTCTACCCAAGTACAATTTTATAGGCATCAAGAGGAGCGGAAAATTTCAACTTGTTTCAATAGTAGCAAGAAACCTGTGTTTTATTTGTCCTATAGCAACATATACTCCATTATGTATTTTCCTTTTTAAGACTGTTTATACCAATTGAGAGTGTTACTCTATGGTTTAGGTTTGTTTTTTGCTTAATTTCCATATTAGAGTAATAACAAAAGAGCAGTTGTTCATGAGATTACACATAGATAGTAATCCTAACTAAAAAGCAATGAATGGGATATACTTTGAAAAATTAAATTAGAAATTAATGAAATTAGAAGATGCTGTTGCCTGAACTAGTTAGTTCTAAATCTCCAAATTAAGATGATAATTGGAAAAATTAGGAAACAGTAAGTGTGTGCTATTTGAGCAGAATTATATTAATTGCTGTAGCCTGAAAAAGCCTGACACAGACAGAATGGTTGAGGTAAAAAAGCTTCTATAACTTGTGAGGCTTTTGGATAGAAGGGAATGGGAATATAGCTCTGGCAAAATTTTGATTATAAATAAGGTAGCTTTTTAAGTGTAAAGAAACAATATCAGCATGAAAGTTATATTTTGCTTTGGAGATGCTAATTTTCTTTGTTCCATTATGCTTATGATTATAGTTATTAATACGAATAATGAATTGTCAATGACATTAATTGAAACTTGGTTATAATTTTATGTTTATATTAAGAAAAGTGACAAAACCTAGAAAAGTTTTAGACTAAAAGTGTCAATCCTTTCCTTTTTTAATTGATTTGCCAGAATTTTTTACTTCTCTTTCCACTGTATGTTAGGCTTAATTCATCTTATTTTTTCTTCTTTTTGCCTGAGTAGCTATTTTGGCACATAGCCTGGAGAAGGACTGGCAGCTTTGAAAATAAAGGTTTTAACTATGATGATATATATACCAGTTGCTTCTGAAGTGAGGTCATCTGGGATTTTTTACGTCTCATTTTGAGCTCTGGATGAAGTTCGATCACCCCAGAGAGCATTGCTATGGCAGGATACCAGATGCTCTCTGTCCTCCTTACCTGTCCCATCCCGAAGGATTCAGCTTTCTGCCTCTGTACTGTTACCTTTCATCATCACAGGGCCTGAGTGACTGCTTTGATTTTCATTCTGCATAAAGTATGTTGTGATAGAATTTGGCCAATAATATTTGTTTCTACTGAGCTACAATAGTAACTCTGCATTAGAGCTTAAAGAAAAAAACTGCATTAATTACAAAGTAGTATACATTTTATATTTAGAGACTTTCTTCAAAGTGGAGATACATGACAGTGAGAAGTAAAAGCAGCTGAGATGTAGTAGTGTGGAATAACTGCTTACTTATCGGCAGACAGAGCAGTGATTTACTGGTGAGAAAAATCCTTCCTCTGTTCCTCTGACAATCACCAATAAATTACTGTCTTTTCCCTAACTTTAAATATTTACAAGCAGCCCAGGAGAAAAATGTATTCTTCATTCTCTGTACATATTTCCGTGTCTTACATTATCCCTTACTAAAGGTATTATGACACCGTGCTATTTAGTATCTCTCAGAATCCACAGCTTTAACACTTCTCTGTCTTCTGTTCACCTATATCACAAATAAGGTGACATGTTTCTGTTTCCTTTTAAATATGTCCTGTTGATGTGTTAAATTTAGTTGTTGAATTTAATGGAAACCTGGAGATGAGTTAAACCACTGACCTCCTGCAGCAAGTAGTTATTCATCTGGCAGTTTTGTGAATATCACATTTGGTTACTGGACTGCTTTTAAAGCAAACTGCTCTGGACTCATCACTGATGTGAATCGGAGTGGACAAAAACTAATTTCTTCTATCTACATCCCAGAGTTTTAGAGGTTTATAAATGTGCTAATACTGCCACTATAACTTGATTTCTCAGGTGTCTAGATTTGGAATAATGTTTAATTTTGACAGAAGCTCTGTGACCATTTTAAAATTTAGTTTAGCATTTTTAGTCAAATTTGATGTATATAGCTATGTCCAGAAACTGAAAGAAAGCATAGATCACATTCTACAGCTTAAGAAAAAAAATTAGAGAGAAAACTTTTAAGATTTTTGGAACAGATGCCTCTTACATTGAATTTGTGCATTCGCACAGGAGGGCTACAAGCTAGTGTAACTTAGAAGGGTTTTATCGCTAAAAAAGTTTTCAGTTGTGAAACTTTTGACAAGTTACTATTTGAGCCAGGGAGTGTGCAGGGAGTGCTAGGCAATCCTTTTAAGAAACTGGAAGCCAGATTTCTTCTCAGTTATTTGAAACAGCAAAATTAATATTACTTTACAGAGTATATGCACGTTTGCTTTAACGTGAATGTCTATGTTCTTTATACGCAGTAGCAAACTTGACAAAACTACACAGAGTAATGAAAATGCTTGGGATTAGGATTGTTCGATCATCCTTTTGGACTGTCACTGTCTTGAGGCAGCTAAACTTACTCTAGACAAATATATCTGCTGCAAAGTGTGACCTTGATTTGGAAATGATAGTTCTTTCAGCATTGCTTGCTAGCAACAATTAAGCACAAGAACTGGTCTGGAATAAAGGATCTTTCCATGGGAACTACTGTCAGTCTGTGGCAAGCAGCAGGAAGGCACAGGGCTTTCAGTAGAGATAAAGTAATTTGGAAGGAGCTGAGCTGCGCTTCAGTTTAGGTTTGACCACAACCTTCAGTCAAGGACTTGGATTAGTACATCTGAATACTTTTCCTGCAGAATTAAGATTTTTATAGGAAGTGGACTACAGAACAGAATAGTACTTTTCAGTTCTGGCAACAATATCGTAAGTATTAACAGCGTAGTTCTGTGCGCATTTTAAGCTAGCACAAAGTTACCCCGCTGCCAACCAAGCAGTCCTGCTCGTCTGCCTTCCACCGAGCTGGCAATCATTTCCTGCTCCCACGATGCTGCCCTCGTGCTGCCCCTTTTCTCTGCAGGCTGGGAGAACTAATCCCAGCTAGAACTAGCTGGAGGTGAAAGAGGCAGGAATGAATAGTCAGGGCTGCGATCACGCCTCTCTATGCCAGTATTAAGTGCTCATGGAATTGTTATTTTCCAGAGCTTCTTTCCTTCTCGCTATCTCCGCAGATACTTATGTCCTCTTCTTCTCGAGACAGAGCCACAGTAAAATTTCCTCAAGGCTACTCATCACCAACAAGATACTATATTCTGGTGTCATGGAAAGATTTGCTCCAGGACACGTATTTTTGCTTAGAAAATGAAAGTAGCTGGAGCTGGTAATGGGTTGCAAATGACTCAATTAACTTGTCAGGTGTCAGAAGTTCAAGACAGTTGTCAGATCTACTCATGGTGAAATTTCTACCAGCTATGAGGATTTTTTGCCAACAGTGTATTTTTAAAATCCTTAATTACATATTTTCTAAAACTGTCAGGATTATTTTTATTTTGCCCTCTGTCCTTTTATCTCTTTTTACTGCTTTATCCTGGTTAGGCTGCTGTGGTTTCTTACATCTGGAAGACTGTTTTCAGGTATTTGTGAGATCAACAAATTGTCAGGATTTGGTAAAATTCATAAAACTAATTCAAATACTGTTTTTGTCTACAAGAAGGCAGAATGAAGAGAACAATCTAGCATGCAGCACTAAGATTTTAGCAGAGGCTTATTTTACTTTAGCCCAGTGCCTGTGCCTAAGGGGCTTTAACAACATGCTACTTGACTTCAGAAGCAGGGATGCAGGGAAAATGGCGACACTACTCTGGCATGAGAAAACTAAGAAAACCAGTGTTAAAACAGCCTCCTAGAGAGAAACATTGAGTCAATGAACTTGGATATCTTCTAAAAGCATTTTTGTGTTGAAAGTGGAGCCATATTCTCCTGATGAATTGTGCTCATCTGTAGTATTTCCACGTCCCAATGTGTCACATCAATAGGGAATTCAAAGAGAATGACAAGTAAAAGCAAGGAGTAACAGTGTGATGGAATGTAAGTAACATTAGAGCGTCTCTTTTTTTTCCATCATGCTATTTAAGAGGTCTGTACTTTGATGTATAATACAAAAGGGCACTAGTGGAGTGAAATGTGAAGGATGGGTAGGCGTTAGTGATGTGCAAAATAGCAAGCTTGCTTTAAAATGGTTTGGCAAAGACCTAGCTGTGAAAAATAAGGCACTGTTGACAACTCGGAATCCCCCTAAGTGTGATGTCCGTTCTCCTTGAGTAGTCTTAAAACTGAAATAGTGATACGCTTTTTGTTATGTGCGTTTGCCTTCTTGTTATTGAAAATAAGTTAGGAAAATTTTTATTAACTTATATAAGGAAAAGCTGAAGGAATGCTTTCAGCTTGAAAATTATATTTCCATTTTTAAATAATGAAGGTATTTTCCTTACATGTATACCCATTTTAAAGAAAAGAGGATAGCAAATAAGGAGTATTTACTGTGATTTTGTTTTATTCTTGTTGCAACATTTTGTGACAAACCAGATTAATGTCTTTGCTCATGATCTCTTGCACTTCCTGACACGTGCCTTTCATGTTGCTTTAGCTTAAATTCTTGTATGTAGCTTATAACTTCTGGTGGAAAATGTTTTTAAGAACCATACACTATCATGTGCTACTTGATATTTTTAAAATGAAAGTACTGAACCGCTCTGCTACCCCAATTTGTGCAATAAATATTCTGATGTAGTTAGAAATCTAAATAAACTTTTAGATAGAAGGAAATGTTTTGTTATGTTTTGATCTGAAAGTGTTCTTCAAACTTTTATCTCCAAAATGGAATAACACAATGAACTACCCAAGTGTAACTGCACACCACCTTTGCAGAAATAACATACCCTTGCAGAAATAACATATCCTTGCAGAATAACATATGCTTGCAGAAGGAAAGCCTGAAATCTGTTAAAGTAGTTTGAGGGGAAAGAATGGACTCCTGGAAATGAATTCCCAGCTCAAGGTCAGCTTGATGCAGTGCCAGTGTCGCAATCTTCTGCTGCTTTTAACAAAGGGTGTAGTCCTATAGGTTAAGTGCTAAAGGCCTTTTCTACGGAGCAGACAGCTGCTGATGCATAGGATTTGCTACAGTTGCAGATTATTTCTTGGGTTTTTTACTTTAAAACAAGAGTAAAGAAAACACGTTCCCAAAATATGAAAATATTGCTTCTTAGAGGTTTTCTGCATGTGCACACATAAGCAAGATAAGCTGAATTATTAAAAGTGTGAATTTGAAGGGGATTTGTTGTGCCACATTTGTTACACACCCACTCTGTGTGGGTACTCAGAAGTAAAGTGATTTTCTTTGAGTTCAGCTTAACTGGTGAGTTAGCTTTTTTCACAGAATCAGAGAATGGTTGAGGTTGACAGGGACCTGTGGAAGTCATCATGTCCAACCCACCTGCTCAAGCAGGGCCACCTAGAGCCGAGGACCGTGTCCAGATAGCTTTTGAGTACCTCTAAGAGAGGGAGACGCCACAAACTTTCTGGGCATCCTGTGCCAGTCCTGTCATCCTCGCAGTAAAAAAGTGTTTCCTGCTGTTCAGAGGGAACCTCCTGTGTTTCAGTTTGTGCCCATTGCCTCTGATCCTGTCACTGGGCACCACTGAGAAGAGCCTGGCTCCATCTTCTTTGCATTCTCTCTTCAGATATTTGTACATATTAAACAAATCTCTCCTGAGCCTTCTCCAGGCTAAAGAGCCGCAGCTCTCAGCTTTCCTCATAGCAGAGATGCTCCAGTCCCTTAATCATCTTTGTGACCCTTTTTTATGCTCTGTCCAGTATGTCCATGTGCTGAGGAGCCTAGTGCTGTGCCCAGTACTCCAGGTGTGGCCTCACCAGTGCTGAGCAGAGGGCAAGGAGCACCCCTTCAATCTACTGGCAACACTCCTCGAATGTAGCTTAGGATACCATTAGCCTTTTTGGTGGCAAGGTTATTATATGTGGCCAAGTCTTTGGCTGTAGAATTTGGCACTTTAAGCTGGAAAACACCTGTTTTAAATTGCTTCCTTTGCAGTTTTTTAATTATGTACTCAGAGAGCATTTTCCCACAGATCTCTCTCTTAGTTAGTCTCTGTTCAGTGAATAAGTCTTTATTTAACGTTCCATGGTCACATCTACCACTCTAGCTTTCAGAATTTTGATTTAATGAATACCTGAAACTTAAATTTACAGAAATGCTAATGTATAATTAAGATGTATATTCTGTGAGGCATGCTTGGAAGGGGCTCACTGTTATTGGGTTCTTCTCTGTATTTGAACTCCTACATGTTACTTTAACGGAAGTAACGACATGTTCTTCAAAAGGCTTCCTCATTCTTTTCTGGCTTTGGGATTAGACATCTGGTCTTCAGTCAAGTGCTGATTTCAGCCAGGCTGTGAGAACAGTAGGAGAATATGCCATTCATACCTGAACTGAAACAATTGTGGTTACCTGCATTGCTGATAATTCAGTGCAATTTACACCTCTGGCTTTCCCAAATTGGTGTTCAGTAATACAACGCTGAAGGCTGAGACCTGTGGGCTCTGTAGGGCTTGTGATGATCCTTTGGGTTCATCCTGAGAGGAGGCGCCATTTCAGGTACTTCTGTTTATCCGTGTAACCACGAATGTCCGAGGAGACTACCTTTTCCTGTACTGCTGAGTAGCACAGTGGGATGAGCCTGGCTGCATTTTCCTTGTTAGAGGAGCAGAGGAGGTTATTTGTCAGAGCAACGGATGCTGTCTCAAAACTGCCCTGGCCTGAAGCCTTGTGGTTACACAATTGTGGCAGCTGACTGTGAGACAGCGCTTTTTTTAATGTCTTAATTACTCTTCTTTTGTAAGAGGGTCACTAAAAACTGAGCTGTTGAAGAAAATTGTCCGTATTGCTGACTTTTACGTATATATACAAATGTAGCTGTTTTCTCTCCTAAAAGAGGAGTGGATAGTCTTTGCAGAAGACACTGGTATACAGTCTACCATCATGTTATTGTCCAAGAAATGCAAGTATAGGAGCTGCAGTTGATTGTTCTGGTTATTTTAAATGGTGCCATGACAAATCTGGGGCTTGCTGGTAGACAAAATTTCCTCCCTAAGGCAACAAGACTGTCTATAATATATTCAGTCCATACCTACTCCATTTCCCTTGTGCTCTGTCTTTTTGGGAGTTAACTTCCTGTGGTAATTTAAATATTTTGAATATTGTTCTCTATTCTTTGCAGTAAGCAGAGTGGGAACAGGAAATTCAGTTTAAGTATATAGCAGCTGAGGACTCAGAAGGCCTCTCAAATTCTTGGATGTCTTGTTACCTATTTCAGATGACATGTTGACCCACCTCTTTATGGATAAAGAGTGCTATAATCAAACGCAGGTATTATTGACCAGCTTGGGATTTGGGAGCAGTACACCTACATGCTAACAAAGTGCACTGGCTAGGGTAATTTATCGGGGTTCCAGTACACAATCTAGCACCGAAGAACTTGTAAAGACATTCTTAGCAAATTAAGATGGTGGTGTTAAGTGGGATATTGCAAACATGCCCTCTACATCCTTTTTTCTAGAAGAAAAGGTGTGTGCAGCCAGATGCATTGCCACCTGGTAATTTAAGAACTTACTAGGGTGACTGGTGAAAGTTTATTTAGGGTGTAAATATTTTAAATAGCCTTGGATTCCTTGAGCATTTCTTTTTCTAGCAGAGCAGAGAACTTATCTCTTTATTTATTTATATATTATTTTTTGTTCTTGGTGTGGAAAGGTAATTGAATCTGTGGTATCTAACTTCTTGCATACTAGAAATCTGTACAGATCAATTAAATCAAGGTGAGCTTTAAACATTTTGTTTACAAAAAAGTCAACACTAGGAACTTTTTTCTTTCAAAAGTCTCCTTTTATGGCAAGGTGACTAGAAAATATATAGTGCAAATTCAGTTTAAACGTAGAAGCCTATGATAAGACACTTTCTGGCCTGTGCTGAAAGTATGTGTATTGTTTATCACCCTCAATGTTCTGTTTCTGCTAATCTTAGCATATGGCTTTGTTTCATTTCAGTAGTGTATTGTCTGGAAGGACTGTTTAGGAGCAAACTGTACAGGGTAGTGAAAATCTCTTTTAATTTTTATTTTAGAAATCAACCTCTACAGGAGAAAAATTATAAAGTGCAAGGAATGCCCAATAGAAAATTGCTTGCATTTTGATTATGTATTTATGAAGAAAAGAATTACTAGAAATACAAGTTCGGGTAAAATCTTCCATTTTTCTATTGTGTGTTTGCCTCTGTTTGCATAGGTGATGTGTGCCATGAAATGCAACCACTGTGCAGGAAATTCTGAAGGTAATATAGCTGTAGGATGGAGACAAGATCTTCAATAGAGGTTTTTAACTGACAGTGTACTGAGTTTTGTCTATTTTTTTCTTTTTTACTCACTAAGAAGTAAAAGCAAATCTATTTCATAAGCATTTCTTAAAAATCATAAAATAATCTGCTGTAGCACTTGGGCTTCTTACACATTGACAGTTTGATTCGTAGTTTCAAATTTCTGGGTGCTTATGCTTTCTTCCAAGGCGCTGAATAATACACTTGCTTTAATTTAGCACTCCTCCAGACTCCTTTTTTTCATTTGCTAATTTTTACTTTAGCTCAGTCTTTTTTACTTTGGCTTCTGCTCACTTGTACACAGTTATTACAGGGAAGTTAAACATCAGCAGTCTGTGTTCTGCTCTTTCTGTAAAGCAAGGTCCTCTCACAGTCTGTTTTGTTTTCTGTATTATGGCTGTCACCTTTAGTTTGTTCATGCTGTGTTTTCTGTTCCATTTCTTGTTTGTCGAGTGTCAGGAACTTGGTCTTGTTATCCTAGTGGGGATCTGCACTGCTGATTAATAGCACAAGTGGCTAAAAATAGGTGCAGTTCAAGTAGGCTGCATTTGCTGATAATAAATTTTTATGCCTTTTTTCCAGTGTTCTCAAATATAATTCTAATCAGGTGACAAAATGACCACTAATACTCAAAAAATGAATGAACCGTTACATCATTTTCTTAAAGTCGTCCTCTACAGAATGAAAATTTCTTGTGTGTGTAATGAGGAACGTACAAATGTGTTAATCAGTTTAAATGTTATCTACTGTTATTTTTTTGCCATTGGCTAAGGGAGGCTGTTGTGAGTGTTGTGAAGAGCACCAATTGCGAACGTCTTTTATTCCTTTCCAAAGTGGGAGACTTGCTTGCTTGTCTAACAAAATATAATGAATTTTGGTTTCATTTGCAATTCTGAATTCTATTGAGCAAATGTATGTGTAATGAAGATACCAGTCCTTATTTTACTGCTTAGCTGGAAATATACCTTCTGATATTTATTTATGTTTTTTTCTAAATCCATATTTAAATTGCAATTATTCTTGCAATGAAGTTTATAGTTATGGTTGTCATTAACTTTCATGTGGAAAGCTGAATACAGTAGCTCAAAGAGCAGTAAAACTCTAATATACAAACCATCGATTTTGTGTTTTCCTTTGGATACACTTTACTGCTTGAATAAATGAAATAATAAAATTCTTTTTTTTAAATGCTCAAGTTGAAAATATTGTTTGGTGCACAAAGAAAGAAAATTTCATTAGCATGAAAAACGCTGTTAGTTGGATATAATCTGTGCATGTTTGCATAACTTTCCTCATATGAACACAAAATACCCTACCCAACCTAAATCTCTTTGGCATTTAGATCCCAGAAGTCCATCTCTGAATTTATTGAAAGTAAAAATTGCTGATCAAAGGTAGAAAGATTAAATACACTGAAACCTGATTTCCAGCCTAGCCTAAAGTCTAGTATTTGAATCTTTTATACCTTAGAACTTATTTTATGACTGAAGAATAGGAAAATAATATCTTCACTTTACTAATGATCTAGTTGTACTGTAATGAAGATGGTAATGCTTTCTGGCCTGTAAAGTAGTTTATCTTCTGCTGATGGCTTAAAAATGGTTTAACTATTATATGTGGGAAAGGTAATGTACTGAGAAAGTAAGAGAAAAACAGGGAAGCATTTTGGTCTAACAGTGTTTTATCAGATATCGGGAACCAGAAGGCCTAATGCATTAAAACAGAAGAAGAAAAAACCAGTCACCCACTCCTATATTAAAAAAAAAAAAATAATAGTAACTTTACCAAGTGTCAGGCTAGACACTTCTGTTCTGCTGGAGTATTTTATGCCATCTGTCTAGACTGTAAGATCTTTAAGGCAAAAAGAGATATACAAGTGGCACATAGACCACTACTAGGACTGTTAATTGCCTACTTTTCAGAACATCTGGCACACATTATATAACACATTTTCTTCTGCCTGTTAAAGTAGATAGTATTTATTTACCTGCCTGTCACTAGGGCTTTGAAGAGTCTTCATGGAAGCCAAAAGAATAAATGAGCTCTGAAGGGGAATTGATACTTCTCAGACATCACAGTCCAGAAACAGCCTCTAAGTTTTTAAACAGTGTTGCCTCTCACTGGAAAGGTTTTCTGATGCTCTCTCCCCGAACTTCTGCTGATGGCCACTTTCAAAGTCAGAATCCCGGTCTGGATAGAGCTCCCCTGACGCAAATGGTCAGCCTCATGTTCTTAAAATTTGCATGCTATTGTGGGACACATTAAATTGCCTGCTGGTGATTTTGTTGTGCTGTTGGTGCCACCTCAGTTGACCAAATGGCAGCTGTCATAAAAGGAGAAGAAAAACATTCCATCTTCTGTTGCCTGTGTTTCCTTCTACTGAGCTAAGGAGATATAAAGGAGTCCTTGGAGTATGGAAATTAAAAAGGTCTTGCCTGGAAATGGTTGGCAGTGCTGCCTTATACAGAGCAGAAGAACGGGAAACAAAATGGGAGGAAAAAGTTCACTGTGCAGGAATAGCATATACAGAGTTAGTTTGAACTGGGTCACATAGCAGGAATTTATTCTTTTTTCCTTTCTCGTTATTTCTCCTGGCTTTGAATTATTTCCATTAAAAATGAAACTTCTTCAGTTAGTCATCATGAATTAGTCATCCACCAATGTTTGAGGTATTGGCCCCAAGTGAACTAGCCTACTACAGTAAAGCACGATTCAGATCCTGTGTAGCCTTTCTCTGTGAACTGGGCAAATGAGCTTGCATGCGGTCTCTGTTTCTTTGTGCTTGGATTCCAGCTGCTGTAACTAGTTACAGAGGGCTTACACATTGCTGCTCTCTATAAGGACCTTACTGCGGCAAGTAACCTGCTGATGTTTTTCCTTACATCTTTCTGACTGCATGAAACATCCAGATCCTATCTAGCCATATTTATCTGCATGAAGCTGCAGAAGCTATAAAGTCATCCCACGGTGTTTTAGCGTATGTTGAAAAACGAAATACTGTCAAACTCCTACAGTACTTGAAACAGACTGGAAGTAACCTTACATTTTTGCTCCTTCACACTTTTTCTGTAGAGAGCATTCAGGGATTCAGATGCAGTGGGGCACAGAAATAGAGAATGAATCTCTCAGTTGTCGAACTAAAAATTAACCTTCTGAACTAAGACAGTTTTAGATAACTAGAATCTCTAGTTTCATGCCTACTTTCTGTGTTACACAGTATTAGAGCTTCTTACCATTCTGTGCAGAATGCATAATTCAGTAAGTCATACCCAAGTTTATGTTTTGAAAAGAGGAATGTCTAGAAATTTTGTATGAATGACATCTCATAATTTTTTAAGCTTGATTACTACCAGCATAGACAATGGTCTAAAAATATGCTATTTGTTATTCTATCATACCTATTCATTGTGTCCAGCAATGAAATTTTATGTTCTGATCAGTAGTATAAATCTGCAAAATAAGATTCTTGGAGCCTGTTGCAACAAGTGGGAGTTTGCCATTAATTTTAAGGTGGCAAAATTTCACTGCTATGTGTACAGTTAAAACAACTTTAGAGGTGGGAGAAATGCTGAATACCAGTGCCTTATCATAAACAATTATGAAGGCATCCATCCTGGTTTGAGAATGGTGGGTGCTGTCCTGCTTGAATTTTGTCGTTTAATTATTTTAGCTTTCGTGTATATATATGTCTGTGTGTGATGACAGTCTTCTCTACAGACTGGTTTATTACCCCATGATTTTAGTGATTAAATAGTAATGCAAAGAAGATGAAAGTGTTAATTTCCTTTATCCTACTGTTCTTTAAGCAGCCAGCATAAAGTAAGGTGAACCCTGTCAAAACAATTTCAGCTCTAATATTGACTGCAGAAGTACAGAAAGAGTTTCTACCTTCCCATTGAGTTGAAAGGAGGAAAAAAAAAACAAGCTAAAGTTTCTAAATTGTTGCCTTACTTCCACAGATGAACATTTTTACATTGGCAGATGAACGTTTCTAGAATCAAAAATCTTAGAGCTTCCAGAGGCACTGTTTTGCTAATTTTCTAAACTGCCTTTCAAATACTGTTTAGGTATACATAACACACACAACAAAAATTATAATCCCAAATACACAGGCTAGAGGCAGACCTGTGAGGAATGTTCTGGATTTTTTCATGTATGCAGTGATTATTTGAAACCATTCCTGGCTATGTTCAGTGGATGATTTTTGGGCTGCAGCTGTCTTGCTGAATATTCATTATGAAATGCTTGTATTTAAAAATAAACCCATTAGATTTGTTTGCATCACACAAACTTGTCTTTCAGTATGTGCCAGTGACCTGGCATGGTGACTGCATCTCTGAGCCTTAGGTCTCCATGGAAAATCTTCATGTTTTAGACTTCTTTTTCTAAGAATATTCAGCAATATTTAGATAATTTCAAGTATTTTTGGGAATGGTTCCTGAAAGTATAATGCAAAGTTATTTAGCTGTTTTCTACCTTCTCCTTTAAAAGCCCAGGTGGGCCTACTTTCTCTTGTGCTAGGCCTCCATCTCTACCGTAATACTTCCGGGCAAAATTATGTGCTTTTCAGTGTGCAGTTATTTCTGATTCGCAGAGTTGCTTATAAATAACAGAAGGCATTCTGTGCGACTAAAGCAAAATATAGGGAGGGGAAAGCATATTTCTCCTCTTTCAAGTAGAAAGAAAGGCTAATTCACTTTTCTGTTCCTAGTTTAGTTGAGGAACAGTATCTCGTCTGTAATGAAGCAAGAGCACTTCTCCAGTCTGCTTTAAGTCCTATTCCTGCCCTGAACATTTAGGATCCAGACTTGTTATTTCAAAAATCAGTGAAGGCTTGTCAGTGCCTATACCAGGAACAAGATATTCCCTTGGTGAATGTTGCACTCTGTATTGTGTAAATACAACCACCTGCAACACTGGACAGTGAGGCACGTAGGAGCAGGCAAGCCAAGGCTGCAATGCCAACAGAACTAGTATCAAGTAGAGACATTCAACAAACCTTAAAACCTTGTGAAGAAGTTAAATACAATGTACAGCACCTCCTTTTTAGTTCTTCCTTTCTCTTGAGTCCTTGTATCCTCTGAATCTCTGTTTTTCAAAGGTATTCAAATGATTAAGTCTCAACAAAATTACCAATTTTGAAGAACTAGACTTGTTTTTTGACATCTCAAAGACAGTCTCATCTCAGGTAATTGTAGTACTTAGACAGTTGATATTTACCTCTAAGATCACTACAGAGAAACGTGCAAGACCAGTTGACAGAAATAGGACTTTTATGTCATGGCTCACCTAAATTATTTCAGAAAACAAGTCTGGATTCAGTTGCCTAAAGAAGGGCACCTTGTGCTGTTTCAGGTGCTGTGGGTATTCTGTCTAATCTTCCTGACACTCCAGAAAGCACTGAATCTCCCACAAGTCCTGTGCCATACCCCTCAGTGCTGAGTGGGTATCTTAGTCTGTGGTGTTTCAGATGGCACTAGAAGCCAATGTTTTGGCAACAAATCTCATCCTTATTTTAGTATGAGAATAATAATAATAATAAAAAAATTCCTATGTATATAATACAAGTATAACGTATACATGTTTAATATACGTATATTCATAGATGTGTAATACAGATATATACCTGTAGTTTTCGAAGACAAACATTGATTCTGTTTTGCAAAGTGCATGGCACTGACTGACAGTGGGAGAACTAACATGTAGCAGTTAGTAAGATTAGCAGTCATCTTTGATCTGTAATTGCAACTGTTTGGTTAGTGTTTTGTATCTGCCAAGCCCCTTGCTGATACAGGTGGTACGCATTCAGGAGCTTCTCAAGTGAAAACATAATGTACATTGTTATTCTTACAAAAAGGGAAGGTAGAAGCTAAGCAGAAAATAACAAGAAACAAAAGCAAACTACTTTTAGCTTCCCTTCATCATAAAGAAAAAGACACACAGGAGGAAAATAGCTTCCATATTTTTAGGCATTTGTGAGTCACCTTAAATCTCTTAGGATATTTTAGTAAAAACTATATTAAAAAGATCTTCTGTGAAGTAATGAACTAGTAAGTTTTCTCTTCTGATATATTTCACTTTTTTTTTTTTTTTAACTTCTTCAGGGTATAGAATCAGTTACCCATCTGGGAATGCAGATATTGTGAGGTGAGCTATGTGGATTGTAAAAGGAAAGAAGACTGGGTAATCTCTTCTGGCTGTTAGAATTCTGTAGTTACGCACTAGATTAGTAATAGGAATAAAGGCGTTCACACATCTGGAAAGGTAGGGGCTGGGGGAGATAATCTATGGCCTAAACTCACTGTCCTGCCCATAAGGTCCTTATTGGTAAACTGTACGGTCCATGAAATTAGGCAGGCTATGGAGGTGTGGTGGAGATCTCAGAAGAGAACAGAGTAGAGTAAAGTTATAGTGTTGTCAAAGAACAACAACAAGGGAATCACATCCCTAGAGAAGGTTTTATTGACAGTGCAGATACAGGCTTGGGACTTCTGGTGTGATAAAAGGCTCTAATACCCAGTTGTTGTTTTGAAGGTGTGCAGACACTTTCATATCTCTTTGTAAATAAAGCATTACAATGAAAAGCAAGAGTAAATGTGTAGTAATTATATTCTATATGTGTGTTCTACCTTTAACCCAGAATTCCATAAATTGCATGCTATTATATCATCAGATGTCAATGGACAGAGCTGCTGAGTATAAGGAAAGTAAGGCTTTTCTGGGAGGTAGGGAGGGTGCAGGTACATTCACATACTGTCAGCCACGAGCAGCCCTCTCCCATTCCATCACAGTTGTGCCCTGTCCTCATGCTCTGTTTAAATTGAGAGGATGAAGAGCTGGGTTACTCTCTTGGGTCACTCCAGCAGACTTGGACCGCTCTGAGGACTGTTTGTTCAGTGAACCTACACACGTTAACTTCATGTTTTTAGCTATGTAAAGTTGTTAAAACTGTTTGTGGTGATTACACAGAAAGTGGTGCAAAGTATTTTTTGTTTTAGTTATTCTGACATTACATTAATAGCTAAAGGGAAGTTGAATTGATAGACAAAACCTCTTAGCTGTAAAAATCCTGAGGCCATCTGAACCAAGTTCCAGCCAAGAGTCTGCCAGCGCATGTTTTTCAACAGCAGAATAACAATACAGCTCATATTCTGGGAACTCCAGCTGTGCCCCTCAGTGAAAACATTCCTGGAAATTATACAAAAGGAAGAGAAGTATAGATAAAGTAATTGTTGTTCTGGTCCTTGACCTGATACTCTTCAACTATCTGCAGGAAACTGAAGCCATCTTCTCAAAAAGGCTAGTACTTGATGTGAATTTCATAGTTAAGCTTTATTCTCAGCAAAGCTAAATGAAGTAGCTGTGTATTGTTTCCTTGTACAGACTAGTGTGTAATAACACATCACTCTTCCAATGTTTTGCATTTTTTGACATACCATTAATGAAACAATTTCAGAGCTCTCAGACGTTCTTGTTGTAATCCCATGTTGGTTTGAAAGAACACTTCAAATGAGGTTGCCCTGCAAAAAAAAAATTCATTTACTCATTTGGGCATAATTTTAATATTCTTCTTCCTGTACTTCTGCTGCATGATGTATAGTTTGTAGAACAGAGGATAAAGATCACAAAGCTTTGTTTTGTTTGGGGGATTTATTGTTGGTTTTTGTGTTTTTTTAAAGAATCTTATAATTAGGATTTTTTGTAAATACTGTATTGATGTACAAAACATTGTATACACATTGTTCTTTGCTGTCTGAAGAGTATGAAATTCAGAAACAACATACGATTAAACTTGTAAGATATTCATGAAATAGGAAGCCTCCAAGTATACTTTTAAAGACTATGGTTTAGTGTTTTGGCTGAAGTTCAAATGCTGAAGGAAAAAAAATATTTTTTTGAATAATACTAGTTCATTAAAATAATTTAAGAATTCTTAAGAAGGCTCCCATATGAGGTGCCAGACTGATTCTAAACCTCATTGAATGTCATGTCTCACAGAATTATGCAAATGCCAGTCAACTTACAGTCAACTGTAGACTGAAGACTCCTGTCTGGAACTTCATGAAATATTATCACCAAGCATTTTTGGAGGAAAAAAAATAAAACCAGCCTTGAATTAATGAAACTTTGGAATAGCCTTGCAAACTATCAATGGGATTATTGTAAAACAACTTCTCTTCTCAGGATGCCTGCAAGAAATGAGAGAGCCCCCTTCTGCTAAACTCTCTGAAATCCCAAGGCAACACTCCCGCAAAGTCAGTGTAACAAGCTATCAGGAAAACTCAGGTCTGTTCTTATCTTTGCCAGTGGCTTATCTCTGTACTTTGGACTTTTTATCACTTTTAACTCACCATACATTACAGATATTTCTGTGAAGGTTATTCTCCTTCACTTCCTTGCTCAGACTCTCTTACTTTCTCCTGTTTCCTCTTTTCTTGTACTTTTTTCCCTTCACTTATTGCATAGTGAAGTGTTTACTATTATTTCCTCTGTAAAGCCATGGTTCTCTATCCAGTGTTTTCTTCTAAATTTTTACCTCCTACTCCTTCCAAGTTTCTAAGTTTCCTCATCCATCTTCATTCTCTATGTTTCAAAAAAAAAAAAGAAAAAGAAAAAAGAAGCCTCTGAAGTAAATTTTGGTCATCCCTTTATGAGGTTAATATGCCCCATTCTTTCTTCATTGCATAGGCTCTGGGCTAATGACCATTACTAGTGAGAGGCCGGATTCAGCAGGCACAGCCAGCTCTGGAGTTCAGAGCAGCTTTGTGAGGCAGTGGAGGAAGCTGGGAGGTAGTTCCCCATTTTTGAATAGTGATATGAAAATCACCATTCCCTTCTCTTTTCCATTATGTGCTTTGTACCTGGTAACTCTCAGGAGCAAAGAACATCCATGATGGTATAGGGAATGAGCATAGAGGAGGCTGTAATGATGGGAATAAAGATTGCTCCATAAACGCAAGCAGTAAAAGGTATTTGGCTTTTTATAAGATATGCAGTTATGATGAGATGTGTAGAAATTCAGTGAAGGACCTGCATATTTTTGTGGGTTATGTTGCCTTCTGTATGGAATTTATTTTCAGCAAACATGATTTAGAGATTCTGAGTGATGCTAAAGAAATGCAAATGTCCTTGACTTCAGTCTTTGACTTAAGTTTAGATGAGAATACGAAAAATATGCAACACTAGCATTCACTTGTTCTCAGAATTGGATCCTAATCCTCAGGTGGATATGATAGAGGATGGACACAAGATTCAGACATACTTTTTCCTTACTTTATATATGCCTTATTTTCCCTTTCATTAAAATCAAACTGTTCGGTAAGTCAAACTCACAGTAGAAAGAAGCAATCTGAGCTGAGAATTGAAGAACAACCTATCACTTCATTAGAAGTATCTGTACAACAAGTGAAGAAAGAATGACAGATAGTGCTCCTGAAGCCATACAGAAATTTGTACAACTTGTCAACCGAGGCTTGGAGGTCTCCTTGCCTGTCTGATACTTGGCCACTTCAGAGCCCTAACTAGAATTCTTGTCCCCTGCCAAACTTTTCAGTACCCTGCCACCACTCCACCCCGCTTCTCAGGGAATATAAACTCAAAAGCTCATGTACTGTAGAGTTCAGTGGCAGGCAAGGAGCTGTTTCACACTCTGTGGAAATCCCTGTGCTTTTTCAGAAGAGGTAGAGGGCTTTGGCTTTACTTAAATTACCGTTAAAAAACACACTCTTCAGGAAATGTTTGTTTGCATTGTACTGAATTCAGTACCTTTATGCAGTTACTTCCTTTTCTTTAAGGTTCAAAATATTTTTGTGAGATGTGGAGAAGTTAAATAAAGACATACAAATGTTATTATTTGTATTACAGTGATCATTAGCACTCCACACTTGACCAGAACTCCATTTTGCCAGCCACTTATAAAAACATGATAACAATCATAAATTTTAGCATTTAACTAGACAAGATACACAAAATACAGAGGGGAAGTCATGGTGAAATGATTTGCCCAGGCCAGCAGCAAAAATCAGGATCAAGACTAGAATTTCAGTCTGCTGGATTGTAGTCTGGTAGCTTTGCTAGTAGGTTTGGCTTATAAGTAGCTTTGTATCTGCTCTTTATGATATTCAGGTGTTCAGTGGACGTGCAACATCAACTGTTTGTTAATGTCTTTTTCTCATCCGTTCAATAAAAGTTCTAAAATTTTTCCTCCTACTGCACAGGTTTCACACAGACACATTGGAGGTTATTATTTACAGAGGAAAAATAACAAAGATAATAAACATGAACAAAAAACCTAGGCATTTGGGCCCTAATTCACAAAGCTGCTCAGATACTTCAATTCCATCAAAATCAATAGGTGTTAGAGGCTAAGTTAATGAAAGCTGGTGACTATATGGCTAGAATATAGTAATGACTTTTTGGCTACTCTTAATGGTGAAAGGCACCTATATAAACTCCTGAAGGTATCCAGGCTTCAGATTTTTTCCTAAATAAATGAATTTTTTCATTTTCTCAAGGGCAGTTTTTATTTGTTGTTTAAAGGAGTTTAACAGTTAGATGAACTTCCAGAATCTGGGAGGTTTAGTCTTCTAATGATCTTTTTCTTCTAGAGTGAGAAAAATTGTCTTTTTTGTACTTTGTAGGAAGGAACCAGAATATGAATTCTGGTGCTACTCTGCATGCATCATATTTGTCATGTTTCAGAATTATCTCTAATTTTCTTGGCTTCCTCCCCAAATTGCTTTAATTATTAGTCTTTTTCTTAACTACTTCTCTGATATGTGTCATTATGGTGGCTGCCTCTCAACAGCTAGCCTGGGGAAAAAAACAACTCACTGGTATCACAGGGTAGGCAGAGCTACTTCATGGAGACAAGGGCATAATGTATTCTGGGACAGCTGGCTCTAATGCCAGCCTCAGATACATCAGGGTGAGTCAGAAGTAGATAGATCACAATTACTGGTCAAAATCAGGACCATTCACTCTCAGTTCCAGATTTTCTTTGAAATTGGTGTAATTTCACACAAGTAAGTAGAAGTGGATCATTTTACTCTGTAATGAATTTAAACTACCACCTGGAATGAGTTTTGAATCAATACAGGATAGATTTAATTCTTTATCGGCATAACAAAGTATTGTCCTAAGTCTGCCCCTTGTTGTCGTGGTGCCCGTGTACGTGGTTCCATGTGCCACAAGTCCAACAGGACTTGAACAAAGGCACAAGGTGCTGCACATTGATTATATGTCAGGAGATAATTTGTATTGATTGGAACAGCTGGGTTCTTGGTAGCTTTGAAAAAGTTTCTAGTACATTAACATTTATAAGATCCTTTCATATTTTCTGTGGAAAGGGAGAAGTGTTAGGCATCTTCACAAAGTAGTTAACTTTGATGTGCTATCAGTATCCTTGTATGACCTGTATCTCATAACTCTGTCTGATACTAGAGAATGCTGCAGCTTCATTCACAATTCAGACTCCCAGGGTAAATTATATAGATAAATCATGGTGCCACAGTCCATTGAGTTTTACCTAATATTATTCTTTTTTCTTCAAGAACTTTAAGAGACTATGACTTTCTGCACTGACTTTCATTATTTTTCCCCAACACATGATGAATAATTAATGTGGGTTACTCTGGGTTGTTTAAACTCTTTCTTTATTAAAGAAATTACCGAGTGTATATAATAGTGTCTCTTTCATGAGAAGAACTCAGATGATTTTGGCACTCTAAATGTTATAATGTGATTCAAAATTGCACAATAAAGGTATGAAGCTGTTTTTCCAAACACGCTCCCAATAATAGCAAGAATAGCAATTTAAAGTGTGTTTAATATCTAGCAGGCCTCAACATGGATACAGAGAAACAGACAGATTTAGAGTACTGGTTGGGTCCTGTCTCCCTATCTGGAGCTCATCTGTTACATGTAGCTCCCAAACCCATGTGTGCTGTTGTCCATACTAGAATTACTTCCCTGCAATAAATGACTGTGGACTATCCCCTTGCACTTCAGACTCCACTGAGTTGTTTGATTCTTTTTGTCCTTCCCAAGTTGTTTTTGCGAAGTCCACATGATAATTTACCCAGCTCAAATTAACTGTGAAATTGAGATGGAACAAAAAGGAGAGTGATTTTCTAAGATGAATGAAGAAGGGAAAAAGAGGGGATCATATGTGACAGGTACTGGTCATACTGCAGCTGTTGGTACAGGTATTGTTCGTTAAAAGATGCTGTACTACTTTCTAAATAAAACAGAACAGAAAAGCCAATCGTTCCAAAGAGATCCTCTGCAGAAAATTGTTTATGCCTTTGAATTCTGCTCAATACAGTGTTGGGAGAGGCACATTACCCCTAAATATTGGGTAATTACTTACTTTTAGAGGCAATATAACTAGATGAGAATTGCTGTGAATTCCAGTTATGTTTTTTTAAGCACCAAGGAGATACGCATTAAGAATCTCTGAAAAATAATGAAAAGAAAATTTTGGTGCTTGTTAGAGGAAATTGATAAACATGTCTCTTTTCCTTCCTTTGATTATGTGAATAATGGGATTTTTCCCAAAACATGAGCCACAACTTTAAAGAACAGTTTTTAAAAAAAACTGTCACTGAATGTGGCTCTTGGAGACAGATGAGCTTTGGATAATGGGACATAAACTTCTTTACCATGTAAGTGTTTTGGAAAATTTTATCTGAAAGAACTATCTTCCAAAATGCATAATCCCCTGACACAGTTCCTATTCCTCTAGCTAATGGTTCATTACTTCTTTGACCCAGCTTGTCTGAACCCTGGCTGTGGAAGAAGGCTAGAATTATGTTGTAATTAGGACTTAGAATTCACTTCCATTCTGCAGTTTTGTAAAACAAGTATACAGCAACAGACTGACAGTTACTGATGGGTAAAATGAGATTGACAGATACAATGATGACGGTAGTTCTTTCACAGAATAAATATGACAGTGGCTGCTGAACTGCAATTCTTGCTGGCCTATGTGCAATAATATTGAGGAATGCTTTGCTGGTAACATCATACTCTGCTGCATGTAACCCTCAGTGTTACCTTTTTAGTATCTTATGACTATGAATAATAATAGAAGGCTTTGCTGCCCACAGATTTTGTGCGGAAGGATATTGTACAGGCAATAGCAGGTAAAAAAATCAGGCTGCTTGTTGATGTATTTAAATAGCAAGTGGAATTATTCATTTGGAGTCAATGGTGTTCAGCCCTCAAATGCTCTGCTAAGTGCAGAAAAAGTTCTGCTTAGTCACAGTTGTGATTTCAGTGGGCTTTGGGTGATTTCAATTTACTGCCTAGTAGGAAAATTAAATTTAGCAACTGGTGACCAGAAGAAGGTAATGAATTGCAGTTATTAAAGGCCTGGTCTGGATCTTTATGGCATTTTGTGTACAGCTTGTGAGCACTTCAATTAACATTTTCTAATTTTGAAGGAAGAGATCATACATTTTATATTGTACAGATGTTAATTTTGTCTCAGTATGGGCTACCAACATGGCAAAGATCTTTTGTTTGGGGGCTGCATTACTTGAGCAGAATCACATTTGACCCCTCCTGCCACAGTTAATGGGTGAGGGTAAAATATTTCGGTCTTGATCCTAAGAGGTAATAATTTTAATGTTAGTTTTTAAATGATGTTCTATTTGTTCTCCAATAATGGATTCATCTGCAGATTTTTTATTTAAATGGAGAGAATGTTAGTGTTCAATGTAACTAAGTATTAGTGGAGCTACTTGTTTGCCAGATTATACATCTGTGCTCACCATTTGCCATGTGAGCTAGTGGTGGTCTCCGCTAAAGAAACAGAGATGAAAAGTGTAGCATTGAGAGAACTGTAATTTTTCAGGGGAGACAATGCAAGTTCTTTTAATATTTACTGTAAATAAATGACAAAAAGGCACACCAAAGCACACGTTGCCTGTATCAGTCATATTCTTTCTGAACCTTGGGCAAATGCAAACGCTGTTCTGGAGCTTTCCCAGTGATGGCCTTTTCCTGTCTCTTTGCCTCATGAACTATTATTACTGCTCACATCTTCAATTATTCTTAGTAGTAAACTTTCCTCAGTGCTCCCCAGAAGAAAAGCCCTACATCATTGCAAACATGGCATTAGTAATCAGATAAGTTAATAGTATTTTCACCACAAAGCAATTCCTTTCTTTAGTGGTGGGCAGGCTCAGGACTAATTACACGCCAAAGAAAAGATGTAGTAATTTTTTTTCTAAATGCAGAAAGGACAAAGAACAGCCCTTACACAGTGAGAAATAATATCATACATCACAGCATTTTTGTACTATTTTGCCTATTTAGTGCATCAATCCATATGTGTTGAAGGGCAAGTGATATAAAGAAGGCAATTGAAGCACTAATATGTACCGTCATTGAGGCTTCAGGGGCAAATCTTGGCTGTAAGTTTAGTACTGACATTTTCCCTTTTTGAATGAAAACTCTGTTCCATGGTGAATTGTTCTGGCTAGGGTCATATTTCAATATACAAAATCAGTGTGTATGAAAAATGATTGAAAGAAGGAGTAATTCTGAGAAGAGGACGTGCTAACACCATATGGTAACACTTACGGGAAATCTTTCCTTAGTTTACTTTGGAAACTTTTCACGTAAGAAATTGCACAGTCCTCCAGTTAACCACTGCAGGGATTTCTTTTGTCATCTTTATGACTGTTAATTTGGATGACGGTAAGGCGTGGATTCCTCGCCAGGGATCAGTGCTTCGTTGTATTAGGCTTTGTACACGCACACACACACAAAAAAATCTGCTCTCAAAAGTTTACAGTATTACAAAAACATCAGGCAGCTATTACATTGCAAAAACATAAAGGTGGAGTAAAGGAAGAAGATCAAACTCAGTACTTATTATACTGTCATGTATTTTTCTCACTTTCTCTCTTGGGAGAAAGAGCCCCTTTAGTATTACGTGCTCCTTTAATATTATTTTTTGATTTACTTTTCTTTCATAGTTGAACTACTATACTAAGCAGTTGTTGATAAACCATCACACTTTCTGATGTCCTGATAAAATGCCTTTCTCAATGAAGAATATTGTGGATATCCTGAGAACCCAAGGAGAAAGAGAGAACGTGGCTGAACCTACTCCACTCCTGAAAAGCTCTGAATAGAGGGAGCAAGATAGAACAAATTCTGCCCCTCTCTTACCTCCTGTCTCGTTACCTCTCTCCAAGTCAACACACCAGAAGGGAGGTAGATGAGGAATTGTTGAGTGTGCTGGAAGGGAAGTGGAGGGCACCTGTGGGAAAAGGTGAGACTGGAGATCCAGGCATTGCCAGCAATCAATGATGACAAAAAGGTGACAGACATGCTGTTTACCTGCATGAGAAAAAGGAGAGGGCACGAGTGGGAAGGGTAGTGCCTGAGTATGGCGTGCATGTGCTTGGGAGGGACAGAAAGGGGCGACTGTATTCTGGTGGTGGAACAATGCTTTCTTGGAGATTAGAAAAGAATGGGTAGGAGTTAGAAAAAATACCTCCCGGAAAGACCATGGAGGAGTTTGGAACAGAAAAAAAAGCAAAGGAAAAAAGAGGATAAAAATGAAAATTTAAAAAATGGGACCAGGGAATATCCAAATTTATTATCAAAGTGAATGCCAAAATAAAAATAAAGTGAAGAAACAGTAGCTGAGTTTTCACATGCAATTGATAGGTTTTGAGTAATTAGTAATGCTTACATTACATGTGTATGTACACCTATGGCGCCTGTGTAACCACAGAGTTTGGGAAACTGAGAGGAACTCTGCTCAAAACCTGTAATCAGCTTAAAGGACCTTTTCCCCAGCCATTCTTGCAATTTTGTGTAATTCTAAACTTGTTAGGCATACGTGTATGGCAGACAGATGAGGATGTGTTGGGGAGATCACAGCTTTAGCAGACTGAGCAAAATTTGCTCTCACCTCTATTAGTGAGAGGAATATGTCTCAATCAGATGACTTCTCCATTCAGTTTTCTGCATGAAAACCATGTTTGACTCTTTCTACCGATCAGTTCATGTTATCATTCCTTATTGTTGTTGCACACTACCTTGATTTTTTTCAGTTAGAACTATCCCAGTTGTGTGAGCTGAGCACTTTTAAAATGTCATTCTTGGACCATATTTCTTAATCCTACTATAGGAAAATAAACATGTGCTCTATATTTAGAGTCATTCACAGCTGGTGTTAAAGACCCGAGGAGGCTGATCAGGCATGCCCAATGTTGGCACACCCAGGTGTTTCCTTTTTAGTTTCTCTCTTTAGCAGTGTTTAGCAGTACCTATCCTTCAAGGTCTCCTTACTAGATAGCAACTAAATCTGAAAGAAGCAGGTAAGTGTGGAGTGAGCTTTCATTCTAGACTATTAAAAATGCTAATGATCATTGGCATATTTTGATTAAAGAAACATGTGCTGGCTAAAACTTTGTGATGAGGTGAGGTTGTTACAGTCTGCAAATGTGAAGAGACACTAGGTGCTTACACAGCACTTGGATGAAGAGCATGAAAGGAACAGGCAGAGATCCCTCAACAACAGAAAGGATTTAGGAGGTTTGTATTTTCTCAGTTTCTGATTGATAAGTATAGAAGAAACTTAGCTGTTCTTGCGTATTGTTTTTTTTCTTGGTTTGATGATTGTAAGACAATTTTTGACAGAGGGACTATGTGCTATTTTTTATCTTTGTTAATAAAAAATGCTTACAGATTTTGGGCATTTTTAGAAGATATGTTTAATGTTAAAATCATCATGAGTTGGTTAACTGGGGGAAAGGACAGAGAAATAAACATAATATGATCTATTTGATCAGTGGATTTTTAAACATTATTTTTCTGATAAGTGAATTACTACAGCTTTTTCTAGATGAAGTTCAAGTGATTTCAGCTGGTGCCTTGACTGTGGTCACCTTCAGAGGCACCTCTTATAAATCCAAACAAGCAGTATATTCCAGTGTGATTTAAACTTTCCTGTTTTGTCTTTAGGAAAGCAGAACTGCCGTATATGTGATGAAAGGAGGGAGGGATTAGTTTTATTACTGTCTTATGAGAGGAATATCTTGGGAAAGAGATTTAAACTTTTATGTCCTGTACTTGCAACAGTATTTTGTGATTATGTTGTGCTGACTGTCCGAGAAACAGTACTGGAGATGTAGGGTAGAGGGAGAGGAAAGGGAGGTAGAAGATTTTGTGAGGCCCTATGGAATCTCTTTTCTTGGCTAGTTAACAAAGAATGCACCATGTAAATATGTTGTAATATATAACATAGATGCCTACCCTCATTTTAAGCAGTCATAAAGTTAAAAAACACTGAAAAATGTGTGTATACACGAGTGGGTTGAATACAAATGGTCCTCGAACCTTACAAAACTTAGAAGAATTGCAGAATACTGAAGTCTGTTTGGAAGCAAAGATGAAGCTAGGTATGTATTTATTTTTTATTCTTGACTTCTCTCTGAGAGACCTACTTACCTTGGTGTATGGAAGTTCATTATATTGATTTATATTATGCAGTCAGCCTGGTCTTTTCTGACCTGTAGTGAGCTTTACTCAGGTAAACTCTTCTGGAATTCACTGTGGTAAATTATCAAGAAGATAGTTTATAAGTGCATGATTTATGTCAGTAGAAGTTAATAGACATATAGCACATCTTTGCAAACCCTTTTATTTAAGAATGTGGAAAACATATAGTTATCCAAGCATATGGGATAATCCTTGCTGCTGTGCTAACTGGATTTTAAATGGCTCCAATATGTGTCAGAGAACTACTCTCCTTATATTGCAAGATGTGCAGCATAGACTTGTGTGCCTTGGTTACGTGGGGAGAGGATGATCAGCTGAACTTCTTGTGGCTGCTGGTGCACCTGTGCACATATCATTGCTCCAGCCTTTGTCACCGCTGAGATGTGGGGACCATACAAGTGTTAGTGAAGAGGTGAATCTTTAATGCAAGTTAAGTAAGAAACCTGTGTTTAAATTCTAGATTAAGCAAACCAATATATGCTTACCTATTCAGTTTTAGTCTCCATCAGCTGGCTGGATAGTTATATGGAGAATTTGTTACTTCAGGGCTGCTGTATGAAGTAAGATTGGGGGTTTGGGGTGTTTAGGGTTTTTTTTTTTTTGTGCAGGTTGAAGGTATGGCGTCAACAGTTTGTGTTTTGGGAGGTGATCTTTGGTAGGGGTAGGTTTGATAGAAAATGAAATGTAATTTTGATCCCGTAAAGCATGAACTGAATTAAGTGCTTTTTGGAGACAATACCACTTCTCTTTTCAGTGGTGACTTATTACCACTATTGCTATTAGTAGGTAGAGGATATTTAAAATGAAATATGATGCTTCTTAACGTCACAGCAAATAACAATAAAAGATAAATTAGTAGTTAAATTAGCATATTGACTGTTTGGGTGAAATATGCATAACAATCAACTCTAGCAATAAATAACTTAAACCAAAATATTTTTCAAGCAGTTTTGGAGGTCCTTGTCTATTTTAGAGTAATCATAGATGGATATAGTTTGCCATGCCTTCACTTTTATTAATTTGCTCTCCAAGACATAAGTTTTCAAGGCTAATTGCATCAGATGTCTTGCTGCAGTGAGCATCAAATAACCAACTGTTATTAAAAGAGAAACTAAAACATGATAAAATCAGTTTTCTTTTGTGCTTTTCATGGAAAATATATTAGGTGATAAAGCAAAACGTATCAAGCAAAACCGGAGTGCATTTCAGAGTTCTGTATGGAGGTTGCCTGGTTGTTTATTTCTTTGTACCTGAGCATACTCATTTTGTTCATCTTGTATCTGGATTTTTCTGCTGCTGAGAATATCAGTATATTATAGGATGGCTTACCTCTAGTGGGTGGCCATGGGCAGCAAGTGGCTGTGATCCCAGCTGTCAGGTGCTTCAAAATTGGCAGGGTCTGGTTGAACCAGCCAGTTTTAATGTGCCACTGCACCAGAAATATTCCTGGTTGAAATTTCTCATCTGACACCTTTTGGATCTACAGCACAGCTACTGCAGGATGGGAAATCAACTACAAAACTGCCTGTCTTCCCTCCATCATAGGACATTTTCTGCAGCCCTTTGCTGGACATGGACATTTCAGGCTTCTGGTTTTAATTCTATTGTGATCTCTCAGGAAAACAAGGCAGAAAGATTTAACCAGGGATTTTTCCTAACCATAAAAACTTTTCTTTTAGAAGAGAGAACCTCAGATTTCTGAAGACAGGAATATTGAAGTATACTTTTCATTTGTCTAGTTTACATTAGCACTTGAAGTCTCTTACTTTTTTTTTTTAAGTGGTTATTACTATGCTTTTAATTAGAGCTATTCTGCTGTATACTCTGCGCTGATGTGTTTCGGTCACTGCTTGTCATCATTTTTGTCTTACGTCCTTTAGGAGTCAATATATAGTTAAGTCATCCTTCTGCTTTGTTGGGTCAGTACCAAGGCTGCAATCGGATATCTTCAGTGAGTTTTCAGACACCACTTCAGGTTAAACAGCTGTTACAGTAGACTTGCCTGGAGCAAAATTATACGCATCTCAAAAATACGTCATGAACCACAGTTTGTGGATTGCACAGATGCACGCTATTCTACCGTACTTTGCTTGCAGAAGTTTTCCTGGTCTGAAACTTCCTCTACCTTTCAAAAGCTACCAAATGTATATCTCCAGTTTCTTGGTGCACAGGTAAAAGGATGAGAGAACACTTTTATCAGTGTGCATATTGTAGGCTTTCATTGTCTACTTAAGGTTATGTATATGTGGTCTTTGCAGGCAAGTGTGGGACTCTCCTGGTGCTCCAGTATGTCTTGAATTCATGTAAATGTGCTTGCCTAGCTCAGACCTAGCACTGTGCTAATAAATCCTGCTGAGAGACACAGTATATTAGTTCAGGCTTAATGATGTGCTAATACAGTTACCTGCTGAAAAGCTATGCAGGCATGCATAAGTCACTCTATCCCCCTGAACTTTTCTTTTAGCAGAGCTACGTACGACTCAGCTAATTCATAGGCAGAGTGTCTTGAGCCTTCTTTTTTTTTTTTTTCCTTAATAAGAACAGCCTACTTAATCCACTTGACTCTCTGATAAGTAAAGATGCTTGTACTCTGTGCTTCTGCAGAGATAGGTACAGCTGGGGAGAGAGGATTTGCTCCTGTGTTTAGATGTGGTGGAGTTCCTGGCTAGTTTTTGATGCATAGTGTGAAACTGTTCAAGATTGCTTGATTTCTGTATAACTCCATGTCAATTTATAAACTTAAGGTAGCTCCCAGAGAAGTTTAAAGGCTTAATTGTGAAAATGTGTTCTCTAGGGCAGTTTCTGTGTTCAAAATACAGCCTCATTCCTTGGATTTCATCCAGTCCTAGCTCTTTGTCAGAAAACAAATTAAAGAAACTACTTGTTGGTTTAACAGTAGCATGATATTTCGTGCTGCTTCTGTACTTGGTCCTTGTCCCTGTCCCCCAGTGTGGAGTGACCAGAGCAGAGGTCCATCTTGACAACTTCTCTGCTCTCCTCACAAATATCAGCAGGAGTTCATTTTATTGGAAGATAAAGGGGATAATAACTAGTGTCTCATTACCTGGCTAGGTGATACTAGCTACAGGGGAACAGAGTACTTCATCCATGAAGATGTGTAAAAGTGGATGAGCTGGCATTGCCAACCTGGATGCAGTTTCTAGGGTGAGGTCTGGGACTGGCGTAGCAGGGGCCTGTAAAGCAGCATGTTTTGGAACAAATTTCCTAAGGTAAAGGGAAAAAAAATTGGGATTTTTTTCATAGACGTGTGCCAATTTGTCAGCTGTCTGTGGAGGTATCATGGTGGTGTTATGGATGGCTTAATTTTTAAGCCTCTCTCCAAAGAGTTAGCGCTCCTCAGGATCTAGGTGTGGTCTACAGTTGCAGTTACTAAATCTAAGCCTAATTTGAGCAATTTATACCTGATTCCTAGGCTTGTCTCATTGCAGTAGAAATATCTTTAGGAAACCCCTGATTTCTTGGTGTATTTTTTTTGTAGTGAATCCCAGCATTACTGTGCTGTGGTATAATAACATTCAAAATTGAAAGAACGTAAAGTCCCTCAAATTACTAAACAAGACAGACATGCATGGAAAAAACTGAATCCTCAGTAGAGGGATCAGGGGAGGAAAAACATCAGAGGTTATTCTGGATGTAACCGGTTAGTAAGATGTGCTAACCAGACCTGTTTCCATGTTCTTTCTGTACTGCCCAATTTGGACTCCTAAGGCCAACCAAATGTCTGACTCTGGCTGAGCATTTAATAGCCTGAGAGGTCTTCAGTCTGCACTAATTATCCACAGCTTGAAACCTGTATTAATTTTTACCTTTCTACTGTGTTTTTAGGCTGCCTGTTTGAGGATGACCTTTGCAAATCTTTTGAAATCTGTGTAAATGGTAAGTCTCCAGTGTTTTGTTTGCTGACTACTCTGTCCTCTGCTGTGTAATTGCTATGTGGTTGATTCAGTAAGCCAAATCTATATATGAATGAGAAGGAGAGCAAAGAAGGAAAAAATAAAAAAAACCAAACCTAAACCAAACTACCAGGTATGACTATTCTGGTCAGCAGTTAGGGGAAATGTCATAGATTTAAAAAATATGTAAATATTCTGTCAACCTTGAACAACATCTCCTTTTATGAGAAATAGGTTGTAATTAAATTAAATACACTGAAATATGCTAACACTTAACTTGTCTTAATACAGGGTGAAAATAACTGTTTTGTTATCTGCAAGTTGCTCATCTTTTCAGAGGATTATGTTGAGTAATTATCAATCTCCTTTTCTTCAAAAGGTTGTTATTTATTATAATAAGAATGAAGGTTCTTGATTATGCTGCTTCCTTGTTCAGTGATTTTACTGGCACTATGCAAAAGCAGCTTTCTTCTGCTCTCCTTCAAATTTTTTTTCAGTAAGTCAAAAAAGCCAACATAAATGTATGAATGAGTCTAATGGAATAGTAGGAAAGACTTTTTCTGACAATAGTTGAAGATGGTTAACATGCTATATGAAATCATTTAAGTCCTGATGAAAGAAGGACCATGTTTAGAGAGAGCTCTTTTGAAGCAATTACTGTTGTAAAATATGTAGTTCCATAATTAGGGATTTTTTAAAAATTAAGTATTATATATGAAATTTCTCTTTGTGAATGTGTGGCATAAAGAAGTAGTTTGGTTTTCCATCAAGCACAGGAGCCAGTAATATGGGTCTATTAATAGATAAACTGTATTAATATTCTAATTTAGTAAACATCTAAGATGAAATGAGATTAATTTCCCAGTATTGTTGAATGTCAGACAAATGCATGCAGGACAGAATTATGGTGGAGGATTTGGGAGGAATTAAAATAGGTAGAAGGTTAGTAACAGTGCATTTCTTAATGTCTCCGAAGGTAATTCGTGTGTAAAAGTGTCATTTGAAGTTGTTCCAATAATTGCAGAAACTCTGCATTGACAGTTTCCTTGATTGACACCAGGAAAGGTAGTGGCAGTTTTCTACACTGGTGCATTTTGCTGCCTACCAATGATATTCAGTGCCTAGCTGCAGTCTTCCCCAATGCAAGAATATTTAATGGGGTTTTATGATAGGCCACCATTGTATCTGGCAGACAGTGTATAATGGTGAATTTATGCAACAGATGATAGTAAAGAAATGTATGTACTTGAACCGATAGCAAAAAGTCTTCAGTAGAGATGTTCCTATAAAGGTTACTTCATAGCTTCTTGCTTTACCTGTTTTCTTAATTGAAGATGTGGTTTCTAAAAACTCAGTGTGACTTTCATTAACATGCAGAATTAAACTATGGAAATTGTATCTTCGAATTCAGAATGGACCTCTTCTGTAGATCTACTCTGCGGATCTACTCTTATTTTGGCAAAACTGTAACTTAAAGGAAGGTCAATAATGAATAAGCCAGTTGATCGATGATATTTACTAATGGCTGATCTTAATTTAAAAAAAAAATTACATGCAGAGATTCTGTCAATGTGTTTAAGGTCACTGCAAAGTATTTCATTTTTTTTGCCCATAACTGGGCAAATGTTGTCTAGAGTGGATTTTAAATGCTGTCCTTGATGCAAGGAAAAATACACTATTCTTGAGAAAATTAACAGACTCTTTGGAAGATCATACTTTGAAGTGCTAAAATACCATCAGTATTTACTTTTTGTATGTACCGAAGGAGGGCCACTTTCTTCTGAGCAGTCCTTCCATTTTTTCCTGTCCAAACTTCTTCTGGTTCAACTGTATCTCTGAAGTTCTTCAGAAATCCTGGTATGTTAAAATGTGAGTGCTTTGCTGGATTGAAAGCTCGGGCACTTAAGTCTGTGAAGATCACCATGCTCAGGAGCACAGCTTACTTTGTGTATTGCAAGGTCGTGGAAAGGTTTGCCTCCTTTGTTGTCATGCAGGTGCATATTTCTGCAGTACAGTGTGAATGTGAGTAAGAAACAGCAGCTACTTTTTGGTAGCATCTTTGAAGCATCTGTGATCTGCAGATCTGAGTCTGGCTCCTGCAGGAGGGCTGATAATTTTGATCTTTCTCTCAGCCTCCAGCAAAGGTAACTGAAATGACTGCGTTTTCAAAAATGAAACTGGGTTTAGTTTGCCTTTTGAAGGTGTAAGTCACAGTATTTGCTATCTCACGTTATGTCACCAACTGGAGACTTCAGGTGCTTGTCATGCATGAGACTTGTAAAAGGACATCCAAAATGCCAATAACTGAACTGTTTCACAACTTTAAAAAAAAAAATTACTATTCTTCTTTATTTTGAAGAAGAGATTAAGTGACTGAAAGATTTTGATAAATGTTCATTTGTAAGAATAAAAAAGGGGTGTTAAAAGAAATTTCTTTTATTGTTAAAAGCAGTGTAATCCAGTTGCAAGATCTGATATAAACAGCATAACTGTATCAGTTGCATTGCTTACATCTGTTTAGGTCATGCGCCATTTTACAGGGCAAGGAACCTGCCATAATAACGATTGTTGACTTTTCTGCCACTTTCCCTCATCATATAAATGTCTCTTGGCTTCAGTGATGGGTTCTCGCTTATGTTTGTTTAATAGCTCCAGCAGCATTCATGCAATATTAATTTATTTCCATAAACCTTTTATCAGTTTCCTGAGATGCACTGACTCATCAAGTGGTTAAAAAGGAACATATTGTGTCATGTTTATTTTAATGGCATTAGGATAAACCAGGCTTGTTTTCCTGGACTCTTCCTTAGCAAATCTAGAACTTTGGGGGGTAAAGTGGCTTAAGGGTTATTTATTTCACTTCTGGTACATCACTACCTCTATTTTACAGTTGAAGGAACTGATATTTTCACTCATCTAAAATGCTTGAAGCTTGCAGCTAAAAAACTTGATAAGGTGGATAAACTTATGAGCTGCAGACCCTAATAGAAAATAATCTGGCGTGCACTAAGCTTGGAAATGTTGCTCCCCGACAAGTGCTGATAAGCTGCTACAGATGCCAAAGGAAGCAAATAACATCTTAATTAAACAAGATATATAGAAGGGAAAAGAATAATATAAGGAATAGGATTTGAAATGAGGGTATGTGTAGTGACACAGCTGTGGGAAAGAGGGATATGGCATTCACATGTTCACATGCGTTTTGCCGCTTGGGTTAGAAGTTTAAGCAAATGAGTTTGCCTGTGTGTGTATTTTCATTTTCTTAACCATCGTGCCTAGAATGTGTGTGTTTGAAAAGGAAAGAAAAAGAAGCATCAAGAAGGAATTTTTAGATGATCTCTGAGACTGAGATCCTTCACTTACCCTTGAACACTCCTTGTATTTATATATTAAACCTAGTACAGTTGGATAAGTGGGAATATGTCATGTTCTGTTTTGCATTTGAAGTTATCAGCTCACATAGCTTCCTCATTGGAAGGCTTAAACTAACCTGCTCCTGAAAGCAGCAAAGCTAGTTCTTATCCTTTCTTATGAAACCACACTATTGAATTTTGGTAGTGTCACTGGGAAAGACACCATGAGGTACAGATAAAAGCATTCATTTCAAAATAACCATCCCTTATTGTCCTTATTGCTCCCTTTATTAAACTGTCTGAACTGCTCATTTAGAAGGATGGCATTCTTTCCTTTAGGTTTAATCTCCAGATATTTTGCTTCAGAAAAAAGCTTTGTGCTGTGTTTTATCCATGTGTGGATACCATCATATCTTTGTTCCTTATCAACAGAGCCTTTATAAATCAGGGCAGTTTTATTTATGAAAGATGTGACTGCAAGCCTCTTTCCTGCATGAAATCATAACAGGGTTCATGCCGACAAGATCAGATTGTAGAAAATGGCTCTGTGAGGCCAACCAAAAAAGTTAATTAAATACAGTTATTGGCGCAGTGTGCATCATTAAGTCAAGCCTCACTGACAACCACTAAACTTCTCCTAGGAAGACACGGTCTAATGTCTGCAGTAGTGTTTGAAGATGCTGTGCTCCTGAAAGGCTGTATAAACAGCTATGCACAGCTGAATCAATATTGCTTTATGTATGCAAGCTGCACTTGTTAGGAGGGACTTAGGTTAGCATGGTGTGTCAAAGGCATCCAAGCATTGCAGTACAAAGTCATGAGACTTTCCAAGTTTGGATATCTCCAGATAGTTCAGAATATTAATGTACTTTCTTCCTCAGCTACAGAGCTCCTTGAACATTTGGAATATAAGTGATTGCATGTGCTGGTGATGAGCCATAAATGGTAAACATGTGCTACAGATGATAAGGGAGAGGAGTCAGGATCCCTGAAATGGTTTCTTGAACTTAATGTGTTACGCTTTGAGGTTTTCCAGATCATTGCCTAGTAGGATGGAATTACAGAAGGAGATGCACCTCAGCATTGTTTAGCTAACAGATGTCGGCAGCTACATCTGCATTTGTGAGGCACTGCTCTTACAAAAGCTGTCCAATTTTTGTCAAATGACACTAAAAATCTGTGCCTAAGCTTTCTGAAGCTTTTCAGTAAGCATCAGCGCTTGTTACAACTAAATTCAGACTTCTGAGGAGTAATGTTAAGTGGTACCTCTACATACTGGTTTTTTTTGTGTGCACAGAGAATTTCTGTGCTTTACAAGGATGTGGGAATTCTTCACAAATAACTAAAGTCCTAATACCACCCTATGCAGTAAACCTGATGTTGTCATTTCTAACCTGACTTCTGAGGTAAATGGGAATAAGTGTATGTTTGGAGTAAAAGCCCGACCAATTATTTACATATAAGGATTTACTTTGAATGGTTCTTCTATAGCAGTTCAGGGAGATTATGGGGATTTTTTTTGTCAGACTTACCTATTCAAAACATATTTTAAAAAATTACGTCAGAAGAATGTCAGAATCTGGTGTGATACTACTCAAGAAGGAGTAAACTTTAAAATCTACCATTGTAGTATTCTGAAAACCCACATCTTCAGAAGTATTTACACACTTTCAACTGAAATCAAGGGTGAGTTAACACCTAAATATTCCTGAGAATCTGTGGTTATGAGGATGGTGCCTTAGTTACTAGGAATATTTTACATTTCTTAAAGAGTTCATATACACCTTTTGAAATAATTCTGTGGAAATAAACACCAAGACTAAAATTTGCTCGCTTTTTTCCCCACACTTGTTCTCTATTTGGTTACGTGACAGAGTCATGTAATAGGAGCAAGTAAATGATCTGGAGTTTGTTTGGAAAGAAGACTTGGGTTTCCCATTAGCTTGCGTACTCCCTCATGTTAGCTCTTGCTTCCCCTTGTCTTATGAAGCTCTAGAGACACCTGTATTAATAACAGTGTCAGAGCTCCTCGGGATTGATGAGCGGAAGAGACATTGCAACACAACTTCTGTTATGAATGGTAATAACACAATGAAAGGGAGCAGGAGATGGTGACTGGAGGAGTTTGAGGGTTTCTCTGCTCTACTCCACCCTGCCATGCTGCTGCTTTACAAATAAACTGTACCAGCTCAGTTTCCAAACTAGGCGAGGTCTGGTTTGCTACTGCATATACACAGTGTTCACTAACAGGAACACTTTCAACATTGATGCTGAATGTTTCTGAGCTGTTTGAGGTAAAAACACTGTGAAAAAATAACATTTTAGTTTTACCATGAGGTTAAAAATGCCAGTGCAGTGATGACTTCATCTGCTTTACCTTGCAACAGAGTGTGGTGCTTTTTTTCTCTTTGAAGAAAAGGCCTATCTGTCTTCCAAGCTATCTGTTTTGTCTTGTGTTTGTCTCAATGTAGTGTTAAAATAGCTACCTGTGGGGTAGAAGAGTCTAGCACAACTGGCATTAAAACTGGCGTAGTGATCAAAGGTGAAGTTACAATCTTCTTATTAGGAAAAGATGCTTATTGTTATCCACCATCCCAGCTGTCACTTATTGTGGGGTATTTTTTGTGGAGAATCTCAAGGTGTAGCTCCTGCAGGGCACAAAACCATCACTCGGACTTCACTGATGGTGCTGAACAGCAGGCCAAGGTAGTATGTATGACTGTAAATCAACCACCAGCCGTAGGTAATCCTTTCTATTCCTGTGTCCTGTGCTAGTAAGTAAGTCTTGGAGCTGCTGAGTGTTGCACAGTCTTATTTCCTGTGGACAGACATTCTTTTTCTTACAGGTCAAGTAAGAATGCTGCTGTGGTGTTATAGAGAAACTTTCATTTCTGTCTTAGCGTTCTGACTTGTGGTAGTGTATTTTCTTGCTCCAAATACCAGCATTGGGTTTCACAGAACCGGGGCAAGCGCTGCAAGTAAAACTGCTCCACCAGTGTATGTCTGAGTGATTTTGAGGGGATTTTGGTGTTTGATTCAAGAAGTTTGGTTAAAAGTCTCCACCTCCCCACCTGTAGGGGTGGGGGGGGGTGGGGAGGGCAGAGGGTTTAAATCATTGGAGAGTAAGCTTAAATTATCTAGTATCTCTCTCTTTTACCCAGGTTATGTATTTGTGATGATGAGGTGGATGGGTCTCCAAAATCTAATGTAATGATCTGATACTAAGTAGGATTGAAGTTACGGATTTTTTTTTTTTTGTTTGCCCCCCCCCTTTTTTTTCTTTTTAAATATTCAGTATTTCTCCATTGAATATTTGAGTTGATATGAAGTCTTCACTCTTAAAATATGTGTGTGTGCCTTAGAAACAGCAACCAAATCCTATTTGTCTGCTGCTTTTTGGAACTTGTACAAGGCAGGATAGATACAATTTAGGTTAACTTTGAAAATGTATGTTACATTAGCATATTAAATGTTTCATGAAAATGTATTTGGGTATTTGAGAGATTGTCTATATCGTGTACCTTATTGGTGTGTGGTGGACTCCTTTGTTAACTCTTTCTGGGTAAGCTGTGTAGCAGCTGTTGGCACATTTGTTGGACATGTTCAGAGATGTTCCCCATTTCATTACTTTTTCTCTTTTTTGAATGTAATAAAATGACTGTAACCATTTGGGAGACCATGGAAAAGTACAGCCTTTCTGAAAAAAGTAATTAGGGAATCTCAGTAAAATTTGTGCCTGATGACTCATGAAACATAAGAGCCTGAAAAGGACAGTGTGGTCTGTAGAGAAAAGGAGAACATCAAGGGATAATCTTCTGGCAATGAGGTGGAAAGCAAATGAATCCTGGTTTGGAGTGATACTACAGCAGTGTGTGTCTGCTGAAAACCCATATTTCCTCCCCTTCTTGTGTCAAGGGGCATTCAGAAGTGTTACAGTTTACTTCATAATTAAGATATTTGAGTTGTGGATCTTGGAAAAATAGACTAATGGCCAGGGTTTTTTTTCTTTAAATTCTTCACCTCTACTAAAGAAAAAAACAAAGTGCCACAACAAAAAACCTGCATGAACATATTTATGAAAAAAGAATAGTAATAAAAATCGTCAAAACAAAGGAGATGTGAAATTGGTGATTTGGCAGTGACAGCTACATAGCCATATTGCGATTATTGGGCAACTCTAGATTTGAATGAGAGATGAAACTTTTTTCTGGTGTTAAAAGGGTATTTTCTGCTTAACGTGTTGATTACTTATGAATGTGTAATTCCAAAAATGAACTGCCTAACTTTGGATCTACTTCCTTATTTTGGTCTTTACCTAATCTGTTAGTTGTGAAACTCTGATAGTTGCCTTTGTCTCCCTGAATATCAATAAGTGAATATTGTCACAGTGCAGCAGTGGTTAACTGGGTCAGTCGGATTAATTATTATCATTAATTATCAAGGTACTTTAGTAATTAACAGAGGCATTAATGGGAGTGTCTGAAAGAGGATAGACTAGAAAACTTCGAACACATTTCCTGCCTGAGAAAACTGTGTGGTTTTTTAAGTCATGCTTCTTGTACCTTTCTTTTTGAAAACATCAGTAATCTTGTCTAATAGTACATATGCTTAAAATATGGGATCATGAATCAGACTATATTTTCAAAACGTACCAATTTTACAAGGCCATTAATGAATGACGCTTGACTATTCACTCTGCATTTTCTTGTGTGTGTGGGAGGCAAAGCTGTAGATTTTTTAAACGTCTCCTGAATAACATCCTTTTGGATGTTTCTTTACAGTTACAAGTTTCTCTGTGCTTAAGATGCCATACCTTTTTTCTCTCTTTTTTTTTTCTTTCTTCAAAAGTTCTGGCAAAAACCCTTCTCCCTGTTTGCTGGCCAGACTGCGCATCAGTTGACTGCTGTTTCATTGCAATAATCATTAAATGAACACCTTTTTGTTGCTGACTTCATAGCATTTGACAACCACTAATAGGTTTTTGACTCTCAATCTGCCTTTAGATAGTAAACATAATGGGGGAAAAAATTAGTTATGGTTTGCAAAGGTGAATGTTGTGGTCCTGGCTAAATAACTTCTCAAAGAATGAGAACAGAGCAGCAAAACCATATGACTTGAATCACCTGAAAGCATCTCTGCCTCGGCAGAGCAAAAATCTGATTGCAGTTTCTGCAAGACATAGTGACTTTTTTTGTCTGAAGATAGCTTGTATCTGAAAATATATTAAAAAATAATTGACATCCATGATGTCATGTAAGAAGGTAAGGAGGAGGGAATTACTTTATAATAATCTAAATATGAGATGCAAATTAATATGCACAAGAAAAATATATAATATATATGAAAATAAATTTCAATAGCTGTGATTGTTTTGAACAGAAAAACTAAACAGATACAGCATTTGCTTTTATGTTTCAATAAAGAATGTAGAAGTTTTATCCCAAGTTGTGTACCTATTACTGGAAGTCCTTAATTTGGACTGGATTGGGTCCAAAGTAGAACATTCATCCAAAGAGAGCTAGAAAATATATACCTTCTCTTTATTCTAATGCTTAGAATAAGTGCTCTGTAATAAAGAACAGTGAGAGGCTTTTTTGTTCTATGTCCTCATTTAATAAATAGGAACAATCTGAAAGTGAACTAATCATAGTACTGTTGAATAACAGGGAAAGACCTGTTAATGAAAAGTAATTCTCCATTATAAGCCATTCAAAGCCTTTAATTTAACAGCGTTTTCTTTCATGCCCTACAACCTCCATGGCAACAGTAACAAAAGATGCTCTAGAGGTAGGCAGAACAAGAAATATATTTTATGGTCCCCAACTATTTATTGTAATTTAGTCCTTCACTTAAATAGCTTTGGCTGCTGCTCTGTGTAAGTTGAGAAATACTTGGTTGCTTTTGCTGCTGTGTCGGAGTGTTCCTCTGTTGGCCCTAAGGTAGGATCAGCATGACTTAAGAAAGTTGGTATAACAGCAGTGGACGTAAGAGAGAGTAAGGGAATATAACATGTAATGTTTGGACTCTAAACTCTTCAAGGAAAGGTGTCTGTCAAAAGCAAAATGTTTTAATTTTCAGTGTAATGCAGCAAACATTTGTGTTAATCTTGGATTTGCAATATTGTAAAACTGAAAATGTGTTCCTAACTTACTCTATTTAATCTTAGTCCTTTTAAGATTGTATTTAGTCTTTCAACTGCATTATCTCACTGACTCTGTCAGAGATTAGACTATACCATCATACTTTTTTTTCTGGAAGTAATGGGACAGGTACAGTTGTGAACAGTTCCATGCTATGCAATTTTTCAGTGGCAAGAATGTCTTGTTAGCTTTCTCTGTCTGTTATTGAGCTGTAATTGATTCTTTCTCTATGCTGAACTATATAATAGATGAAAGAGGTGTATTATCCAGCCGGAAACTATCTAATGCACTGGTGGAGGGGGGGAAAAAAAGAAGGTAGAGTTGAAACCTAATGAAACCTAACTTCAGATTTTTTATATTGTCCTGTAGTCCCCTCTCTTGACTCTACATTATGCTGCTGTATCTCTATTCCTGTGAAATTCAGATGAAAAGAGTATTGGGGTAAATTGACAATTAGATGGATGGACATTTGAATAGTATGATTGCTGATAGTTTCATAGATGCTTATAGAAGACAACTTGCAATACCCAATCACAGTGGAAGCAGTTGAAATTGATTGTGGATTTCTGAAATTAAATCAGTTCATTTCCTTTGCAGGTGGAGGGGTTTCTTGGGCTGGTGGTGGGGTGGTGGTGTTTTGTTTTGTTTCTAAATTTTCATTTTTCTACCTTTAAGTCATAAACTTGACTGCTGCTTGTATTTATTGTAACTTAAAAAAAACAAATCCCAAACCTTTCCGAATTATAAGTGTCTCCTGTTAGTCTTCTGATTTCATCTCTTTCTAGGATGTTGTTTCATTTCCCTTCAATGTTTAACTTCCAAGTTTGAGATGTAAAGATTTACCAGACTTCTACAATAATTAAGAGTTGCTACTTTACTGACAGCCTGCCTTAATTTTAATGCAGTTTTGCTGATGGCTTAAGCTGGGTAATTTAATGGAATAAACTGTTCTTTCACTGACAGTAGCTATTAGAAAAGTTTCCTCTTGAATTTGTACCTATAATTTTGATGGCTTACATGTTTGGTGAATGATTGTGTTCTAAATATTTGATTTTTAAATAAGGAAATATTTTTTTTTTAACTCTTCTACTTATTTTTTACTTAGTTCAAAAATTTCTGTGAATAATGGTTGGGTAAAAATGGACCAATATTTTCAACAAAACGTAATGTAATGCTGATACACAATTAAGAAATACCAGTCCTATTCCATGTCTCAGATTCTTTTTATTCGCTTCAATTTTGTTATGGTAAATTTAACTTAAGATGCCAAAGATCCACTCAAATTTTTTTGTTAAAAATGTTTGAAATTGAGTCTAATAGTAAGATTTCCTTTTCTTTTAGTAGATCAGCCACTGTTTTAAATAGGGTCACTGCCCTTGCCTTGAAAGCCCAAGGGGTAGTCTTTCTGCTCCTCCAGTTAGAGCTCACCCATATTATTATAACTGAAGAAACGGAAACCTCTGAAAGAAGTTTGGGCAGAGAAGAATCCCTGTTTCAGCACTGTTTCACTGGAGGGTGGGGTGTTCAGTGGCAAAGGGTTGATGGACGTGTTTAACATTGCAGTACAAATTATAAATCCATTTTCTCTAAAAAGGTAATCAGCCAGTTAGTGCCTGTTTCATGTTTCTAGATCTAATGCATTGCCAATTAGAAGTCAGGCCTTCTTGCTGGGGTTTATTTCAAATTATCAAAAAAGAGATTCATACTAGCCCCAAAAAATCTTCCCCCCCCCCCCCCCCTTCTAAGGAATTAGATCATTGGGGGGTAAAATTATTTTGTTATTTCATGAAATATTACCCTCCACAAATGATGCCAAAAAAAGTTTTACAGGTTTCAATGTATTTTGTTGGCACGGTAACTGAGAATAAGTTATGATTGGAATAGAGGTTAACAGTGTATTTTAGAATGGAAGGCAGCTGCAGCTTCAAATAGGTTATTCCACTGCAAAAATCTGTAGAAAGAATCAGTCTACCACAGATAATCCTATTCTATCCCCAGGCATCTCTTGGACTACACACATTAACTAAAACTGTAAGTTCTGGAGATGCCATACTGTGCTGGTTTTGGCTGAGGTAGAATTCATTTTCTTCACAGTAGCTAGTGTGGGGCTGTGTTTTGGATTTGTGCTGAAAACTGTGTTGATAACACAGAGATGTTTTTGTTATTGCTGAGCAGTGCTTGCAGAGAGTCAAGGCCTTTTCTGCTTCTCACCCCACCCCACCAGCGAGGAGGCTGGGGGGGGGCACAAGGCATTGGGAGGGGACACAGCCGGGACAGCTGACCCCAACTGACCCAAGGGATATCCCAGACCATATGATGTCATGCTCAGCAACAAACTAGGGAGAAAGTTGGCAGTGGGCTGCTGCTTGGGAACTGGCTGGGCATTGGTTGGTTGGTGGTGAGCAATTGTTTTCATTTGCATCACTTGTCTTTCTTGGGTTTTATTTCTCTCTCTTTGTTATTTTCCTTTTCATTACAATTTATTATTATAATTTTATTTCAATTATTAAACTGTTCTTATGTCAGCCCATGAGTTTTCTTGCTTTCCCTTCCAATTCTCTCCCCCTCATCCTGCTCTGGGGGGGAACTGAGCGAGTGGCCGTGTAGTTCTTAGTTGCTGGCTGGGGTTAAACCATGACACACACTTTCCCAGGGCTGCAATGGCTTGTGGAGTTAATACAATGGTTCCTTCCTGCTTTGCTAAAACAAGTATCCCACAAATGCAGATGAGCTTGCTCAAATAATACCTTGTGATTTCTCCCCAGTTATGGGGAGAATGACTACATTATTTCATTATAGACCAAAGGAAATGATAGTTCAGAATTTTAGGGCTAAGGTCTTTTCATCATACATTTCATTTGCGTACAGCAGTACATGGGTAAATATTTCCCTTTTTTAATCTGAATGTCTCTACATTAGATATAAATGGGAAATGGACGTTTGTTAATTAATCTGCAGTAAGTGCAAATTTTGGTGCCATTACAAGCTGCCTTTTTAGAAACCATGACAAGGACATTAAGCATTTGCTAAACAAAATCTGCTCCTGTATGTCATGCAGTTTGCATCCTGTTTACTACTAAGAAGTTGTTGGCACAGGCAGAAGACTTTTTGTTAAAAATAATAAATAAACAGAATTTTCTTGGCCTGGAATCAGCTGTTTTCAGAAGAATAGGTTTAGATGGAAAAAGAGGAGGAGGCATAAATAGTTTTCTTACTACCTTTTTGTGCTTGTCTTTTTATGAGCCAGTGCTTGTACATCAGGTAAGTATGATTTTATGGAGCTGCAGCTCTCCTTATTACGTGAACCTGCATCTTCAATCAGAGAAATACTTTCTAACTACACAAAAATACAGATCTGTTCCATCCTCACAAGGAAGTCTTACAAGGAGCTATTTATAGAGGTCTCCTGCAGGACATTGGGGACCATGGTTTTGGGTCCCTGTCTGCCTCACAGAGGTGGAAATGTTAGTTCTTGCTTCCAGAACAGCGACCTGGGATAATCTCTGCCCTCCCCATGGCAGCTGGTCATCTTGCACTAACATGAGCAGAAATCATGCAGCCAGGAGAAGAGCAGGAGGGGATTTAATCCTGTTGCACAGAGTTTGGGATGCTCGCTTGGATGTCAGTACATATGCTACAGAGAAAGCTTTTGGATTAAAAAAAAAATAAAAATCCAGAGATAATACCGAATCCCCTGAGGCTGAAAATTGTACGTGAGTAATTGGCTATGAACTGCCTCTTGTTTTCAAAGTGCTGCAAAACTTGGTCCCATCCTCAGTTTGTATCCCCTAGACTGTTCTTTATGTTGCTGCAACTATGCAGGAGTTGCTCTGCAGCCTGTGAACTCCAAGCTGACTCTTTTGCTGGAAACAATTGCACGTTATGGCTGTATAATCAATGACATAGTCTAAAACCACTCCATTAAAGGAGAAAAAAATGCAAACAATGTGAGAAAACTCATCTATCTCTAGTATAGAAAGATGATTATGATGATATGTGAGGTTTTCTTGGTGGAAAATACAAATTAGTGCAGGTCATTGATTTTTAAAAAGCATTATCCTTTGCTAGGCACGGAGGTTTTGTGTGCAGTCTAACATACTTGCAGAGGAGCAGAGCCATATGTCACTGAAGCAGAGTTGTCCTTTGGCTTGAATAAAATGAGAATGTGAAAGATTTTATTGCTTTAGGTGTTAATACTGGTTGTAATCAAGAAGAAACAGAATTATCCGCAATATCAGCGTGGGAGATAATGCAGTTCAAGTGGCAACAATTTTATGGGGGAATAGATTGATTTATTTCTACTTGTTTACTGTCTGTGTCCATGAGCCGTGCTGTCTGCACGGCTGGATCCACGCGCTGCAGAGGTCTGTGAGCGTTGTGTGCCAAGTGGCTACCTCTCCCCCTGTGAGCAGCATCTCGGAAACGTCTTACACAATTGCACTTGAAGAAACTGAAGAGTATTGATTAGTGGCCATTTTTATGGAAGGTGGAAGAGAATCTGAGTGGGGCTTCAACAACTCATAATTTTGTCTTTTGCTGTTAACAATATCTGAATCAACTTTAGACTCAGCCGAAGAATGCAGCTCTTTCTGGCAAGGCTGAGAAGATGATGATGAGATATTCTGACTTCAGCTGCTCCCTTACAGCAGCTTCGGTGTGGGGGACAGGGTCAGCAAGAGTAGTGGTTTTTTCTTCTTTCAGCTGGGCTACAGTAAGTTCTGTTCTCTGGAGCTCAGCTCAGTGTTGTTTTTCCACTTCCAGCCACACTGGCATCACTGTACTGGAGCAGAGACTGACTGTGACGTGACACCTCTTCTGCTTGCCGTAGCCTGGGATGCTCTATGTGCGCAGCATTTGCTGCTTGAGGGAAGGGAAGATTTTTTTTTTTTTTTCCCCTGAATTGAGCATGGGTATACTGAAAGGATGCTGAATGGGGGAAGGGAGGTGCTTCAGGACTGTGGAGGGAGCCTGGAGGCATTTAAGAGAGGGAGGAAGAAGTGAGGAAATCCCAAAGGTGGTAAAAGGCTGGGGACACCTTGGCTCCCCGCGGCCCTTCTTCCCATGGTGTTACCAGAAGTGAAATTCAGTTTTGCTTCTGTGGCTGAGGGACCTCCTAGGAGATGAAAGGAGCCTCAGAGTTGGGTGAGGAGAAGACATGACTTGGGTATTTTTTCTGAAAAGGACACCTATGGAGAAAGGATGATGGTGGAGAGATGTGGAGCCAGTGCAAATAACTTTTATTTTTTTTGCTTCATCAAGACTGGGATAAGGCGCTCATTAACTTGCATATTGTCTTCTGCAGCAGCCACACCCAGTTGGGTCAAAAGCACAGAAATTGTTTAGCTTACCAGATCCCTACAGTGAAACCTTGGACAGTGTTTCCACTGACACTCGCTTATACTTCCACTTCCATCCTGAAATCTGTTACTAACCCAAATTAATATTAATCTCAAATATTTGTTCTTTAGATTTGAAGGGGCCCTCCACACATCTTACTGTGGTAGGTCTTGAATTCTGAGTCAAACATCAAGGCATATTAGTATCTTAGGGGTTTTGAAAAGCTTACGTGAACCTGAGATATATGTAATGTTTTGGTAAAGCTACACCTCACCAGCAATTTTGAAGAAAAAACAGTAAAAAATAGTACTTAGTGAGGGTTATTGTATATATTCAGGAATAACATGTAAATACTATTTGCTGTAGGCATGCTTTGACTTTTATCTTATTTTTTAATCCATCCATATTTCGGTGTAATCTAAAAATATAGCAGATATTATTTTCATATTTTTAAAAGAATATTTACTTTTAAAATGGGAAACTTCCCTTTTTTAATGGGGGAAAAGTACAACGCTTTTGGAGAAAAAAATCTATAGATTTGGTCCCTAATTTTATTCCATGAGTCACTGTTTGCTCATGTGCATAAAGAGTGCTTGTGTGAGGAAAGGACTAAAAGTCTTGGTTTACTTTAGGAGTGAGTTAGCTGGAAGAGCATATCCAAGATGGAGACATAATGAGAAGAAAGCTTCTCTTCCTGAATTTATGTCCTTTTGAGGCCTTATTCTTGGACACTATGAAGTATGGAAAAAATAGTAAATTAAATCTTTTGTCTAAAGTGAGCGCTTATGAAAGAACATGTCAGAAAAGGCCATAAGACACAGCACTTGCATATAGGTGTTCTGTAGGTGTTGTGAGAGTTCAGTTGTTTGGTTGGCTGTTTCTTTTCCCTCGTCAGTCAAAAAAGACAAAATTTTGTGATGGGCTAATGTGATTGTATTTTAGTAAATCTCACCTGATACTTCTGAGCAGTCAAGAGTCTGTCACCTGTGCTGAATGAAGCCAGTAGGCAGGCATAGTGGGTGTCTGGCTATCTTTATTAATCAGTATGCCTGTTTAAACAAGTTTAGTCTGTTATCGTTGTCTTGCCCTAACCGTCAGTGGTTCGGCAGTAACTGGATGAATTAGCTGATCTCTAAATCCTGTTATTTGTTTTGCCTGATGCATTTGCTAGGTTGCTACATTAGGATGAAAGGTGTTAGCAGTGTAGAGCCGTAGGCTGGACAGCCTCGACTGACAGCCGCACAATGTCAGGGTCATGACTGAAACTACGGCAAAGAGAAGCTTAAGTGGAGCAACATAATCTGTGAGTCTGCAAAAAATACCATTACTTAAGTAGTGATGTGATCTATCGGGGTTGGTGCCAACATGGTATGTGGAGTTGTGGGTGGGTGCCATAAAGACACCTCCATCAATATTACAGGAAATTCTGAATTAATAGATTACAACAGATGCCAAGTTCTACTCCGGAATTACCTAATAGCTGCCCTTGTGTGTCCATCGTTATTTCAGTGGCAGACAACATGAACCTGGTAAACAAGAATGTTACAGAGGAGAATTCACTACTCTAACAAGTTTTAGTCTCTTAATACTTGCTTTCTCTGAGGTGAGCTTGAGTAACAGTAACGTGGCTTAGAAAGTACATTTTAGTACTGGATTTGGAATACTTGATGTATGTTCTCTTTTTGTTCCTGTGAGATAATTGAATTATCAGATGTAGTGGCATTATGCATGATAGAAAGGAAATCCAAAGAAATTGTCTTGCCTGAGACTAGTCTGAGAGAGCTAGAAATACTAGTTAATTTGCCATATATTCAGCCATGTACCTTTTCCCATTAAAATTAGTTGTCAGAGAATGGAAGAGAATAGGTGAAATTGGTGTGCAATAACAAGGAGTAAATAACATAATGCAGTGTGGAAAGATGATGGATTTGGGACTGTTTTTGGTAATAGGCAGTAGAGGTAGCAACGAATTTCCATAGCTGCAAAAGATTCAGAGAATTTGATAGAGCTGGCAGGTACCAAAGAGAAGAAATAACAAAAATATCAAGACTTAGAAAGGTAATTCAAGATGGCAAAGTTTTGCAGTACTTCTGTGAACACTTGCAACTTTGCAAGATTTTAGTGTTTAGAATGATTCAGCATCAGGCACAGGTGTCAGTGGTGACTGATATTTTGTCATTTGTTTAAAAGTATTTAGGTTCCCTTAGTAAGGCCACTGTTATGTCGGGAAAAAGTTTATAAGTTTTCTAATGTCTTAGAAATAACTTGTTGAAATGCAATTATTTTTTCTTTGTGACATGCCACCTATCTTACAACAATGCTTATGTGTACCCGTAAGCAATATAACATGGTCAAATGTGATATGCAAAAAGTCTTAAAGAAAATTGGTGTTGAGGTGTTCTTCTACTATGCAAAAGGAATGTTAAAATTGTTTGTGTTATCCATACCTGTGATACAGTTTCTACAGGTTTTGAAAACTCATATGCTTAAAAGAAGCTGTTACCTGAATAATATAACAAGATGTTATGGTCTTGGCCATGGTGTCAGCAGATATGACTCTCTCAAGTCTGCCTTGTTTGTGCTGTTGTGGCCAGGATGCCCCTTCCAAATCCTAAGCCTTGTTTAAGACTTCTGGCGGCTCTCTCCAGCTTCCAGATGCTCCTTCCCCATCCTCCCTTGTGTCTTCATGAGCAAAAGCAGGCAGCCTGGCTGTCCTCCTGAGTCTCTGCCTTTTTCTTTCCCTTCTCTGGTCAGAAATATTGCTAATGTGAAAATAGCGCTTGCTCTTTTCTGTTCCCTGACTGTTGTGGCTAGATCATCTGGCTCAGAGTGTCTGTGGCTGATGCTGGCAAGGATGGTGTGGGTTCCCCTTTCTACTTTGTACCCCGCAAGGGTTGAGACCTGTGTGGGCTGTGCTGTCCAGTGGGCAATAGGATGGAGAAGGTTGCCTGTTGCGCTGGAGTTGGGCTAGACACACGTTATGAAAACGTGTCTGGCCCTTGGCGTGTGCCTCTTGCTTTCAACTCAGGGATATCCTGGGTCCAGCTGAAGTAATCTTCATGGTGCATTTGGGAAGACCTGGGTGTGTGCCAGAGATGGTGTCCCCTCTGCCACTCTAAACAGGTGGCAGGAGGGAGCAAGATGTTCCTCTACGTTTTCAGCTTTTGGTTTGCATGGAGAGAAGGTGGAATAAGATTGATTGTTAAGCTGGGTTGTGTCTTCTGCTTGGCCAGAGGCATGTCAATGTTGGCCAGACATAGTTTGCGCAGGACCTTTGTGCAATCGGAAACTGGTCTGCCAGAGGCCATGTTGTAATATCGTATATGCTAACCTCAAAGATCTGTGAGCACAGAGCTAACGTGATACTGGGATTTAAACTCAGCTTGAGGAGTGTATCCTGTCCTTCACACGGTTCCATACCTCTCTAAGGATCTCCTCCTAGATGATCAAAAAAATCCATAAGCAGAAGCACAGTCCCTATTGTTGCTCTGGGGAACGTCTTTCTCTCCTCCTGACCCAGCAGAGGCCCAGACTTGGAGCCCATCACTGGGTATGGTAGTCCAATTGCAGGTTGGGCCAGAATTTGTGTAGTGGTTCTTGTGGCTGGAGGCATGAATTTGGCTCGTGAAGTTTCTCTGGTTTGTACCTGAGGCTGTGCTGCTGGTGGGAGGTGTCTCGCAGTGATCGCTGCCAGGCTGGCAGTGTGGCTTTGTGAAATCCTCCTGTGGCTGGAGGTGTGCCCACAGCATGAGGCTGTCGTAGCCACACGGTATTTCCCCAGGCCCTTTTAGTTAAGAACAGAGCAGAAGTGGTATTTTTAATACTTTTTTTTTTTTTTTGAAACCAGAAACTGAAAGCCTCCAAAAATTGCTTTTGCTGAATGTACTTTGGGAGCATAATTTGGACCATAACTCTAACTACTGATAGTCAGTCATTATGTCCCTTTTGGGGGATCATTCTGATCCTTCTTCCTCTCTCCTGTATGTACAGAGGTTTATTTTGGTGTAATAATCACAGATGCAGAAATAAGGAAGGTTCCATTTTCAGACAGTCCAGGGGTATTCAGTGTTCACTTTCAAGAATATGGCTTTAACAAACTAATTTTTTTAAAGGAGAAATTATAGCAGTACTCACTATCTGGAAAATGTACAGCTAAAATAACTTATCTTATAATAAAGATACATATAGCATTATTGTTATCTTGTATGTGATGAGAGTATTGTCTGGGGAGTAGTTGCAGCAGCAGAGCTACCCTGTTTGCTTTGCAGTTCTCTGACCTGCTTATTAGATGACATTCTTATTAAACAGGTGAATTTATATGAGAGGTGTTTAGGGGGGTGGTTGTTGTTAAGGGTCTGTCAGCACTTTTGTTTTAAATGTTCTATGAATAAATGCAAACTGTATTTTAAGCAGCTGCTCATCCTTGGTCAGTAATAGGCAGAATACAGCCCGATATGATCAAAATGTTACGTTTTATTTGCAATTTTATATGAGAAATAGTTGCAAATAAAAGTGGGGGAAATCTAAAAGTGCTAAAATACTTAAGTTTTATCCATAATTAAAAGATTGTACTATCCAATTGTGCATTGTTCTATGGTTTATAATATTTTTCTGGGTAGTAGTAGAGGGGAAATTAAATGTTTCAGTGAAATGCAATGTTTTGCATTATGACATAATTATTTAGCGGGGGTTTATTTCTTATTTTTTTTTCATTACAAGAGGACTACTTTTATTGAAAGGGAATCAGTGTAGTAGTACTGTTGTATTGGAAAAAAAAAATCATTTAACTTTTGAGAGAAAATACTTAGCTTACCATTAAATTTAAAATGGTGAACAGTCTGTTCTCCCCCAGAATTAATTGCTCTCTCTTCCTGTTCCCTTTCATTAGTCCCTCCTTGAGTTCTGACCTTTTATTTTCCTGCATTAATGCAGCTCTGTCTCTTGACTGCTCATCAACCTCTCCCTCTTGTACCCTGCTGAGGCAGGCATCCCTCAGAAGCAAGTACAAGAGTGGATCATACTGAAGACCCAGCTAAGGATCCAAATATGCCCTGTGAATGTCATTGAAGGGTAACGACAGGTAGGGCTGATCAGAAACCAAAATTCATAGTCTGGGCCATTGTGGTAAATCCTGAAATTTCACAAGGAAAGAGAATTTTGAAACTCAAGTTTTAAAAACACAACAAACCAGCCCCCTCTCCCCACAATTGATACAGCATCTTCGTTCAGTTATTCAAGAGAAGACTGACAACTTCTCCATTTTTGGTGGTGTGGGTTGTATTTTTTTAATAGAAAAGTAACCTGTTAGAAGGCTTTAGAGCTGAGTTCTTAAAACTAGGATTGCTACAGCATGACGACAGTGTAACTCGCCTTAGTGTTATGCTTCAATGGTAGCTGGAGCAAATGGTAACTGGTAAATCCTTTTATTTTATGATGTGGTTGGCAGTTACACATGCAGTATAGCTAGGGAAGCCTGTCAGTAATGCTTGTGCACCCTAGAAAGTCTGTAGATAGTTTCATCTTGGTACTGATGTGTTATTTATTGGTAAGTCAGCATGAATAGGTGTAAATTACTTTGATGTAACATTGTGCTGACCCTGCTTATATCATAAATGAGCAGATGGCATGGAAAACACTTTGTACTTATGCCAGAGAAAGGCTACGAGACTGAAAAGTAAACCGTAGGCTGAAAGTCTTGGGCATGATGAGCTCACTGTTAACACCTCTGTATGAGCTGGCTGGAGAACAGCTTGGGCACCGCGACTGTGCAGCGCCTTTCCTCAGGATCGGCAAATCCTGTAGAAGGCAGTGGCTTACAGGCAAGGAACTACCTTGCCAAAAGAGCTGGAAAACCCAACAGTGAGCTGTGACTGGTATGTAATAGTGTGAGGAGGCTGTTAATTACCTCCCCATCGGTCAATCACAAGTGCAAAAAGAGGAGTGGATACAGGAGGGTTACAGGTCATTTTGGGCTTTCCCTTTTTTACCACTATTTTCCTTTTGTCTGTATACAGTTGGACTTGGGAAAGTCAGGAGATGTGCTGCTGAGTGGGGAAGGTTTGTTCATCTTGATGCCCTGATGTGGTAGCTGGGTTTTCAGACTTTGAGGTGTGGATTCAAGTTGGTGCTTTTTGCTAGCAGTGTGCAGTGCTAGATATTAAAATGCAGTTCTCTGACTAGCAGTCAGTTGCTAGGAGAGCACAAATATAATACAGAAATGAGTAATTTAATTCATACTAGTACAAGTGTGTAATGGGACAGGTTTCTGGAGTGTCTGTATATGTTTATCAAAAAAATTGTTTATGTGTGTGTCAGCACAAAGTTATACCAACTATATGTCATAAATCGTCAGAAACATAGAGTGTCATAATCGTTAGAGACCCAACTTAAATCACGTACAGAACTGCAGGAGAATACTTCTAAGGCTATGGGAGTTGTAAGCCCTTGCTTATACATGCTCATTTATGGCTGTATTTTACTCTCTTAGATGCTGTAGTGGAAATCCACAAGGAAATAATACTTTTGAATTCACAGAAGTTTTTATGGAGCAAGAAATCAGTTCACACCCTCTACAGCCACAGATCAAGATGCCTAGTGATGAGCCTTCAACTATACTATGAATGGGGAAAGAGTTCTATAGGGATAAAATACTCTGTCGTAACATAGAGGTACAAAAGATTGGCTTTTGTCAGAAGTGTATGTAACCTGTGTAAGTTTTATTCTTTTTTAGGTGCTTGACCTTGCATGTAGAACTTCTAGGTGCAATGTTGTGTTTCTGAGAGATGCTTTGAAAAGTAACAGCAGTCATATTACCATCTATATAGTAAACACTTTAATTTGCAGTGCTTGCTCTTTTGGCAGAATAACACTTTTGAACTAAAAGTGAATGCCTCACAGGTGGTATTTCCATCTCCAAGTTCCTGACTTGCTTCATAAATGTCCATACCTCTGAGGATTATAAATCGATTAACCACCCAAGTATGTGGCTTTTGTTTACTGGACAGGATGGGAAGGGGCATATTAATAAATGAAAACAGAGCTGTGCAGATCTCCCAATTCCTTAGATTGCTACTGAAAACATCTGTTGGAAAGGCATTTGTCACATGCGTGGTGTGTCTAAAACTGGAGATGTTTTAAATATTAGTTTGATTTGTAGCTGTGACTGGTTCACAGTAAAAAAGTCATACAGTAACTGTGGAAATATGCCTTCCATACGTATTATGGTGTAGATTTGCACTGTCCAATGACACTGATGATGTAGTTTGAAAGATTTCTATGCAGATGTCTTCCAGGTGATCTCACATAATGAAACAAAGTGGATCTGTATCCACAAAAATACAGTGTGATCTGTTGGATGTGGATGAACATAGATTTATATACAGTAAATGCTTATCTTCTATTTGCACTTCCTCATATTCTGCTAGCGATGCAATTTCTTTTCTAAACCTTGAATCTCCTTGATGGTGTATTGGCTGTTCTGATTTGGAACAAATCTAAGGTAGTAATTGTAAAAATTGGTCCTCTTCTGCAGTGATGTGGCAATGTTTTTCTTCTCATTGTTCTCCTACCATTTAGACCTTAAAGAGGAGTATGGTACTAATGCTTGCTGAATGCTTCTCTGAATGTTCAGAGGCTCATAGTGCGAAGCAAAAACAACTTCAAAAGCATGTCCTGCTGTAAATTTTTGATGAAAAATTGTGCAGTGTTGGAAGTTGATGTGGCATGGGATTATTGTATTGCATATGACAAAGAAAACTGTAGAGCAGAAGCAAGAAGGTGGGTTGCGCTTTTAGCGTCAGTAATATACCTTTATGAAGTCTGGTAAATACCTTAACTGAAATAAATATCTTAGATCAATCCATCTGAATTCATTCATCTTAATTTAAAATGAAGAAATGAATTGTGCTAAGGATACAGCTACTTTTATAACAAACTTAGTTGTTTAATGTGTTTGTTTTTTAACAGGAAAATTAGAGTAATGATTTCTATAGAAGCATGTAAATGATTAATTCCCTGTCCATTTTATTTTATAAGTGGCACAAAAATTGACCTGAGGAAATTTTACCCAGTGCCCGTGTGAGGGGGAATGTCTTTTGTGAACGAAATTTCAGCAAAGACTCAGATTAAGCACTTTGCCAGAATTTTTGCAGTACTGTGCTACATCCACTAATTTCAGACTTTCCTTTAAATTTACTGTTTACCTTTGGAAAGTAAACACACCAAGTTATGTCTGCAACACATGAAACTTTTTATTGTAATTTGTTTTATAGCAGAATGAAGCTGACCATACAGGTCTTGAAACTGGAACCTGTGCAGCTGTGTAGTGTCATAGTGTTTTACTTGACCTAAGTAGGTCTTCTCAGAGGTGAATTTTAGGGTGCAGTTTGCTACAGTTAAGCCAACCAGATGGCCACTGGGGTGATTCCTGCCTCTTCTCCCTCCCCAGCCACAAGTACCCTTGTGCCAGATCTGGGTTTTTTTCTGGTGTCAGAGCCCTTGTTTCAGATCTGCTTGGGTTTTGGTAAATCTTCCTAATGCATAAGTAACATGCCTGCATAATTATGTGAGGGAGGGAGACAGGCATCCATAGCAGACTGTTTGGGGGAGAGGGAACTACTGTGTTTACTGTCAGCAGTTTTGCCTTACCTATGATGCAAAACAGCTTCCTTATTAGCTCAGTTCCAGAACTAGAATTATTTTTCCATACTTCATGGGCATTTCAGTTTGTCTGGCCCTTACGGCAGGGATCTCTGTGCCATAGCCTCTACTCCTATGATTCTGCAACCTAATTGGAAATAATGGAGTTTAATGAACGAACTTGTCATCTGCATTGTGGGTCACGTGTTGCTAGGGGAAGTGTGGTTTTTTAAATGGTCTATTTTTTCGATTTAGAAACGAAGTAGTATAAAAGAATAGAGGGTCAAAATCGAATTAATTCTGTTTTTTTTTTTTCAGAGGGTGTAATTAAGAGAGACTTGAGCAATAAATGAAGTCTTTACAGTCTTTTATTAAATGGTTTTGAATCAGCAACCTGAAACACAGTTTTAGTTGGGATCATGTGGAAGAGCTCACACTTATCTGTAATGACATATTTTAACCAAATTGCATTCTTCACAGAGTAAGCTTGTCCTTTTAATGATAGTATTAGGGAATAAGTAATTGTACCACTAGAAAAAAAAATCTAGCTATTTCCAAGAAAAGGTGCATTTTTTTCTAAAACTGATTTTATAAATTGAAACAGGAAGCATGCATAAAAATAAGCTCTAACTTAAGCAAGAGTTGAGCTTTTTCGATTACAAACGAGGTATTGGGTTAAAATTTCTTTATTTTGAGTGACTGGATATTTAATATTTGCTAGAAATAGTTTGTTTTTGTTTTTTTTTTTTTAAATTTGGAGTTAGGTATGCAAAATACCTGAAATTCTTTTGAAATTAATCACCTTAAGTCATCTTAGTACTAGAAGATGACAAAACAATGTGTGCTGTCTATGTAAAGAGTGTTGGACTGGTGGCACTGCTTTGAAGGCTTTATGGGGCTTCCAATTTCTAAAAGTGCATCCTGATCTTAAAGAGATTATCCAAAGATGTAATTAAATTACATAACCATTTTGGTGGTGTTGACTCACTGTAAGGCGTGGTGTGTACGAAGTATGCAGCTACTTAGCTGGATACTTTTATCTTGCAATGAGGAGGCTTGTAAAGGTGCAAGTTTTAGTTCAGAATTGGAACTCGTGTGAATCGCAGCTTTCCCAGAGCCTGGGCAACAAAATGGCCCTGAAACTTTGGCCAAATTTTAAGTGAAACTTCAGTAGTGTTGGAAGAGGTAAATACATGTTTTTAAACTGGATTTTATGGCTTGCTTTGAATACCTAAGGAAGTTTCTAGGACAGCTTACCAGAAAAGGTTTAGGCTGGTTTGTAGAGTTGGGTTCAGCTGAGTGCTTCACACTGGGAATGAAAAGATAAACCAGTCTTAGTCCAGGCTTTTGCTGATCTCACTGTTACCCATAGTTCTATCCAGTTGGGATTTTTACATGCCATGTGTGTGGATGATTGTCCCTTAAAGGTTGGACAGGGCTCATCAGATCACTTTGCCATAAACAAGAAGTCTTAATGTTGAAGGTCTTTAAGCTCTAGTAAAACGATATGATGAAAAACTCAAAGTCCAGGTGTCCTGGTGTGGGGAGTGCCCAGCTGTGCAAAGTCTTAAAATCTTGATGCCTTCAGTAGACTCTGAATCACTTCGTAATAGTATAAGACATCACTGCCAAAAAATAAATGTTAAATCCTGACAAGTATTTATGAGCTGGTAGTCATTAGGTGGCTTTGGAATTACTTGTGCTTTTCTGAAATTAAGCCTGTAATAATTTAATAAATAACTAAAAATATTGTCGGTAATGCAGGGGGCAGCAATGCCAAGGCACAACTGTTCTGGAGTAAAGGGTCAGCTTTTTCTCTCCTTGAATTTTTTTTTTTTTTTTTTTTTTTTGGCGGGGTGTGCCTTCTGGCAACAGAAGGAAGTGCAGATGTACAGTATCATAATTACATTTAGCAAGCTTTGTATATTGAATGGCCAGGTGTGGAAAACAAACAGGCCCCCCCCCCCCCCAACCCCCAGCAAATTTGT
>JAVKLA010000073.1:34628344-34639894 GCA_034782735.1 Sagittarius serpentarius
CAACCCCCAGCAAATTTGTATATAAACACATACATATGTATATATAAAAAGGAAGAAATTTTCATTAAGGTATAGAAGCTCAAATTAAAAAAATTCTCCTTAACTTCTTAATTTGTCCTTCCATTCTCAGGGAATTAAGCTCCCATATTATAGCTTTTTTTCCTTCCTAAACATACAGCAAAAAGCTTAGGTTCATGCATAACTCAAGAGGGCAGGGATGACACTGAGCCAGAGCTTAGTTCTGCTTTATTGATAATAGAGCTGACAGTTAAGAACAAATCTACAGAATGTAATCGCAAATCCTTTAACCAAGCAGCATGCTGAACATCTGCAATGGAATTGGCACCTAAATTAAAGTTAAGCATTAGTTTAAGTTCTCAGAAAGCAAATTAGGAAGCTAACTAGATCTGTAATTGCAGCAGAGATTGCAATGAACACAAAGCTGGACTTGGGAATTCATTTGGTTTTTTAATTCAAGAGTAAGCAATTGTAAGCATGCTAACTTGCAGGTATGGTATGTGGTTATGTAAGTGAATAATCAACATATTTTGAGTGTCTTGCACACTTGCATATTTTCACTATTTATATAGCTACAGTAGCAAGGAGCTCTAGTCATGTAGTAGATGCAATACAAGCAGAAAAGAAATGAGCCTCCTTGCCTGCTTTCAAGGGACATAGAAACCAAAAGGAGACAGACAGGGACTGTGAGGATGTGGAAAGTATAAACAAAACTAAACAATAATAATCTAATATCCAGGATACTGAATATACTGATGTGAGTATACAATTGTTAAAACCAGAATGTCTCTCTCTAGAGCTTTTGTTGATTTTTCTTAATTTCTGCTTCTTTAATATATTAAAATTAAATGTTAATTAAATTAGCTTAAATTAAAATAGTAATTACATTATTTAAATATATTAATGAAGTTAAATATATTTTTCCAGCTATGCAGAATGTAATTATCCTCTCATGCTCTGTGCTCTCTCCTGCTTTCCAACAACTCTTGTGAAGGAAAAAAAACCCATCTGTAATGTCACTGTTATTATTAAGGGAATAATAATTCCTTAAGAGATTTAAGGGCATGAATCTGGTATAGCTATTAAAAAAATCTATCCAAGTTATAAGTTCATTTAACAGACACGATACGTACATCTATTTTTTAAATAATGTTATGAAACCAAAAGATTTTGAAGTAGAGCTAGCAAAGAAAGTAGGAATACAGCTTGCCTGATTTAGCCTTGTTCTCAGCCAGAGTTGACCAATGTCAAACTAGTCATGAACTGGATTTTAAAGTAGGGTTCATCTTTATTCAGTTTTATATATTTTTTCTAATAATTTTTAATTTCTTTCCTAAAAATAAATAATTGCAAATGACGCAAGCAGTGGGCAGAATGGTTTTTGATGAGGCACATCTGCTTTTGTGCTTTCAAGCATAAATAGTTTTGGTACACCCAAATGTAAAGAGGCGCTTCTAGAAGCGGGGAATGTATACTGTGCAAAACAGGGAAGGACAGTCTCCCAAGCAGCTCCTCAGTAATGGATATAGGTAGAAAACAACCTGATATAGGTTTTTACTCTGATACCGTGACAAAAAAAGTTAGTATAATTCACGATGTGAAAACAAAGAGTAACTTGGGGACATGGAGGGTTGGCTTTGATTTAACTTTCAAGTCTAATGGTAAGGCCACTATGAGAAAGTTGCATGAAACTGTCATGCCAATGTTTAAAATTATTGTCAAAGATTAGAATGGAGACAAAAGAGAGTAGCTGAAATGATTTTAGGTTTGAGAAAACATTAAGGCACATGAGACTCAATTTGTTCAATTTCTCAAAGAATATTGTGAGACTGCATGACTGCAGTGTTGATAGTATTTTAATGCTCAGCAAACACCATACACTAGGACCTCTTCAAAGCAAGAAGACAGTCATAATAGGAACCGGTGGGCAAAACGTGAAAGTAGGCAAATAATCTATTTGTCACTTATCTTCAAATAAACCTGATTGTCTTTTTTTTTTTTTTTTAATATATTTTTAGTTGAGTGTGTTTTTCTGCAGCATTAGGTAGGTGTTAGGAACAGAAGAATGAAGCTGAAGGCTGAGAGGCATGAACAGTTTGGTTAAACGGCCAAATGATCTCTTCTGGCCTGAACTCTGGCTGTTCAATTTTTATAAAGCAATGGAGCAGTTTGGGTGACTTACTATATTAGTGCATAGGAGCACACCAACTGCAATTCAGGAATAAAGATTTCTGTTAATGCACTAAAGGACATTGGGAGTATAATTTGGGAACCAGACAAATCATGTTCTCTACTGTTTCTGGCCTGTTTCTGAACAGCGTGCTACTGTGGGGACCTAGCTTGTCGTGATGGAGTTCGAGCCATCACTAACATTTTTAATATGGCCTTAATCAGATCTGACCACCTCAGATCTAAATAACCCAATTCCAAGGGCAGGAACTGTTGTATTAATCATAGCCTTGGCATTACTAGCAGAGCTGCACTTTATAATAGCGGGGATGGGGGAGGATTTTCATTAAAATGCCCTGAGCAGAGGAGGTTTTAGAAAGACTGAGAGAATTTGATCCTGGGTCACTTTCTAAATTAATTCTTAGTTCACTTCTTGCTTTATAGGGAACATTTCTTTCATGGCCAACAGTCTAGTGCCTCACTTTTGGAGGCATGCTTGTCATGTTTTTTAACTAATCTTTTCTCCTTTAATTTTGTCTCAGAATAATTTATGGGTTTATTTCAGCTTTCTTAGACCTTTTACCGTGTATGGTATCTATGATAGCCATTCCTAGCCTAGTCCATCCAATTACACTTTTTGAAGAGAAATTGGCCCTGGAGAGAGTGCTCTTCCAGAACATCAATGGTATCAGCAAGGCGCAATCTGGCATTTGAATTTGAAAAACATCTTCTCTAACAGTTAACAAAGTAGATGTCTGTGTGTGTAATTTCCTTTGCAAAACTAGTGATTGCCTTTTGAAATTTTTCATTAGATCTAAAGGGGGAACAGTGCTTTTTTTTTTTTTTTTTTTTTTGCACCTTTGTGTATTATATATGGATTAAAGTTTATGGTTGTACTGCAAGTTTTTTGAGAAGTACTCTGTTCTGATGAGTTACTTCCATTTACTGTTAGTGAGAGTTCAGTAGGGAGGGAAATACAGAATGAGGACCTCTAAGTTTATAAGGTTTGATCCAATGCTTATTGAAGTTGAAACCTACCCAAAGCACTGTGAAATAACCCAGTGTATTTTGGGGATTGGCTTGTCTTCTCCTTTGGCCCAAAGCAGGATTGTGGTTAGCATGTTCATGTCAGCTTATGGGAGGCCAAAGGATGAAGTCAGAGAAAGCTCTGCTTCAGAGACAGGTGGAGGGGCACTCATCAGGCTTAACCTTAGATATTTGCAGTTAGGATGTCAGTCTCTGAGCTCGGTGCCCAAAGGTTCCCATATAGCTGAGAGTAAAATAGACATTTTTATGTGACAACTGATCTAACGTGCTTTAGATCTCCTCTGTAAGGGGAGAGAAATTGTTCCCTTGACTACAGCTCTGCAAAAGAAGTGGATAGGATGACTAGGTCTGCTCTGTATGTTGGACCTACTTTTAACTGTGTGAATCCCATCCATGCTGTCTTGGATAATGGCCAGTTTCTGGTACTGGCAGGCAAAACAAAAGAATGGGCAGGTTCAAAGTACCTAATGCAGTCAGCACTCCCCAGGATAACCGCTGTCCCTTTCCTTTGATTGTCTGAAAGGGAAATCAAAAACCTACCCCCTGTGAAGGAAACTTGCTCTAATTAGGTAAAGCAAGTACCAATCATGTTGGGCAGGTGAACAACAAAACACGGTGTAGCCTCAGCCAAGGAATCTGATGCCACAAGAAGCCAGGGAGGATAGACCTTTGCTGGCACTAGTAGCTGTCACCCTGCACCTTTCCCTTCTTCTCAAACCATGGTTGATTAGACGTGCCAACAGTTTAAAAAGTGTCAGCAGGAACAGCCAAAAGTACAGTCTAAGATCTTATTAACTTGTAGGAGCAGCACAATAATTACTAAGCTACAGGCTACATGGAGTGAAGACAGACTTTCCCTTTTGCAAAAGCCATTGTAAGAAAAGATGACAAGATTTGCAGAGCTGGAAAAAGAGGACAAGAGGGAACCCTTGTGGTTATGCTGTGATTGAGTCCTGTTCCCAAGATTATGTCAAATTTTCACTGAATAGCTACTTAAGGTACAATGCATTAACAATCTTGGGAGCAGAAGCTGGAAATAATTGCACTCTCTCCAATTGAATATCCTGTTAGGGTGCAGACTCATGCTTTTCCTTTTGCTCTCTTTCTGGCTCCATGCAGCTCTTCTATTTATTGGCATGGCTTCAGCAAAAAAGGAGAGTTGTCTCAGCCCCTCTTAAAACCTAATAGCTAGGGACTATCCTGTGATACGGCAGGTAAGGGAGTGAACTTTCTTCAGGCTGAATAACTTGGATTTAGCATTTCCTGAGCAGAAGTGCTAGTCAGTAGGCTATATATATGTGTGTGTGCGCATATATATACATGTATATATATGCATAAATGTAACTCCCTCACAGTTCCTAATAGCCAAGAGCTGCTTTTTAGAAAGAGTAAACCCTCACTTTGATTATTTGGATCCAGTTGGTGCTCTCAACACACTGAGTACACTGGGCTCCTGGCTTGTTCAGAGGCAGTTCCAGTTTGTTACCAAGAATGATGTGGGGATCGTATTTTTTTAAAGCAAAAAAAATATAGGGCTTTACTGGTATTTTCTGTGCATTGGTTGGACTTTCAGTTGCAGTCTGGCTCCTGGTGCCTTAGTATTGAGGATTTGTGCTAGCACACAGAAACGGAAGTGCAAGCACTCATAGAGTCTTCAGGTCAATCAGGGCAATACTTGTGCTACATCTATGTAAGGATGTATGTTGTGATTTTGATTATCAGGTTATTCCTGTTGGGGTATGCTGTGATTCCCTCCCTGCCAAGATACAGAAAAGAAATTTTATGCCTTTTTCTGAGTGTGCCCATGGGATGTAACTGTTTGGTTTGAGCATTGCTGGTACACTGTAAGTCACTATTGTATTTTGGGAATTTAAGCATTCTACAGCCTTTTGAAAGGTTTGGGTTTGTATCCCAGGTTTGGACTGGAGCACATGATTTCAGATCTATGGTGAGAATATTGTAAATAGAGTGATAGTCTGATGTGGAATACTGATTTTTGTACTGAACGCAGGTCAAGAAGAATTTAACAATTAAAATAGTCCCCCTCAGAAGGAACAGCTTACTGTGTGATGGTAGGCTTTATTTATCCTGAGGTTATCAATACCTATTGCAATGCGTTTTACACTTAACATAAATACAACTAGATTTTTTTCTGCTACTCTGTCCTGCCTCATACACAATGCATCAGGTGATGCTCTTTAAACGAACTATGTAAAGCTAGAAAATGAAATATATTTTCCTTTTAGTGACAACACACAATGCTTCTGTGATGAATTTTTCATCTGTTCCCAGGTGACCGTAACTGATGTGAAGTGAGTAAGTCTGAGAACATTTAATGATGAAGCAAGGAGCTGCGTTCCACATACCATGCTAACATTTTATTCCTGAGCAGAGCAGTGCCTTATTTTGGGATTGCTCAGCAGACCAATTTGGATATTGGTGAATGTATATAGCTGATTCAAAAGTCTTCTCTTAGTTTAGTTAAAGGGCAGCAATTAAGACACCTAGTAGCCCATTTGTTTATGAATCATTAGGCTTTATCATTGCTAAATACACTGGCATCAGTATTGTGGGGATTGCAGCTACTTGTAAGTGGGTTTGTTGAAAATTTTGTTGTGCAAATACTGAAGTATTGTGTGGAAAGCTGTTCGATATTTCTGGCTGGCCTAAATCATAGTATCATAGAATGGCTTGGGTTGGAATGGACCTTGAAGATCACCTAGTCCAACCCCCCTGTGGTGGGCAGGGTTGCCACCCACTAGATCAGGCTGCCCAGGGCCTCACCCAACCTGGCCTTGAAAAATCATTTCATGTTTTGAAAGTGGCTGGATTTAACCTTAGGTATTGCAACAATTATCTGTAGAACTGGCTGTTATAACTCTCCATAGGTGTTTACCACAGCATTAACCAAAGCTTCTGTTTATGTTTTTTTTTCCTTCCCTCATCTACAGTCTCCCACCCTTTTTCAAAGGCTGTAAAGCACTATTTCCAGTACTGTTGCCACAGTTCATAAAATGCTACTTTATAAAACATTTCCCTTTGCCTTACCAGCAGTAATTAATAGACTGTCAGACTCCATTAAGTTCTGGGTTTATTGATTTGAATGAATGAGGTCTACTTTTTATTTTAAGGGGTGACTTTAGTTTCAGTATCTTTTTTTTTTTTCACAATACTTTGTACATTAGTAGTGCTTTTCCATCGGTGGACTGAAAACACCTAAGAAACTGTATTACATGAAGGTCCAAATCATTGCTAGCCACTCCCCTCGAAGTTCAGGAAGCTTTCTGGGGTAAGTCCAAGCAGGAGAAAACTGAAGCGCTGCCACTTGCCTTCTACCAAGAATCTGCTTCTCTGCCGCATAAATACAGGAATTTTCTTGCCTATGAAACAAAGTAGTAAAGCAAAAATAGCCCTCACAATGAGAAAAAACTAAACTCTTTTACTGGAACAGTTCCATTAAACATGGTTGGCACTGTCCAGGGATCTGTTCAGAAACCTCTGCCAGATCACGCTTTAAAAAAAAAATCACTTCTAGTGAATCTTTAAGCATTGCATTTCCTCCTTCATTTGCTGTAGTTGATAATGCTTTAGCTTGTAAACCACCTGAGGATGTGGCTACTTTGAAGCCACTGAACACAAAACCACAATCTTGCACTTGGGACTTGAGTACAAGGCCAGGTGAGGCCACAGAAGCTGGAATTGTACCAGGCTAAGATAGGGCCAGCTCTTGGATCTTGGGATTGCAGGTGGCTATATCTCTACACCCCTTAGGAAGGCTAGTGTAAGTAGTTGTGGGTTATATTCATCTCTTAATGGAAGATAAATGGAAATTCAGCCACCTGCAGTTCGGTGACAGTTGTCATCTTAGCCAACACTAGAACTGGGAGATGGTTGTGTGACACCCTGCAGCTGGGATTGACGAGTCGGGGTGTGTGGCTGGCTGTAATAAATGTGCATCCTTTTGGAGAAATTTTACACGAGAAATGAGGGAAGCCATCTTTTAGTTTACTAAATTATAGTAAGGAATTGAAGTATGTGCTCAATAGTAGGTTACACCCATGGCTTTGTTTCTACATACTGTAGGAAGGTGTCTCAGATCTTGAGATATATTTATGTGTTAATTCAATTTCTTGCTCTTTAAATTTTACATGAGCTTAATGTACTTAAAGTTAATTGAAAATGTATTACCAAGTTATATTAAGTTACACTGGGGGCAGTTAAATTACAAGTTGAGTTCCTCTTGTTCATGGTGGTCAGAACGTATTTCTTGACACCCCCTGCCCCCTATACTTTCAACTGGATTAGTTATATTACGAAGAACCTGTTTTCTACAGAAAGGTGCTCCATTAAAAAAACAACTGGCTAGGTTTTCAAACAGAATAGGTGTCAGTTAAAAAAAAAAAAAGCAAACCAAAAAAAACCCCACAAACCCTAACACAACAGCCAGAAGTGGCTGCTGCTGTTGATTGATATGCTTGTATTTGAAATATGATACACAGGAATATAATAGTTCTGATGGAAAAAATGTAGTTAGAAGGTGGTTCAGTATGGCCTCTTTACATTTATGAGAACTTTTATCCAGCTAGATCCAGAAGAAAGAACAAAAAACTTCCAGGCCAACTGATGTATTATCTCAGATGTGCGGCATTTCTAGAAAACACTTCATCTTACAGTCAGACTTTGCTTAATCTGGTTGTCATCAGAACAGTAATGACCACTGCAATTTGGATGCTTCCTGACTGCAACAGTAGGAGCTTTAAGTGCACATTTTGCTGTCGTTCTTGTTGGCAAGCTGGGCTTTTCTGCTGGGATAACATTTCTCATGCTCAGCACAGCCAGCCTTTCGTGTGAGGTAGTCCTTTTCATCAGGAATGGACATCATGGACACTACTATTAAGGCACCAAATAGCAATAGTTTGAACATAGGTTTGTGTGTATGTCAGATATCTTTAAGATTCTGTTGGAGAAAAACACTTGTATGCTGATGAATAGTATGTATATTTTCTGTTACATATTTCATCTTGAGAATGGATGGTCTTAAATGTAGTTATGCAAACATTACTGACCAAGTTACTTCTCTGAGAAAAGGGCTGGCTGCACAGCAGAGTATGTAAAGTATACTTTAACCAAAGAGCTTTAATAAACTCTCTGTCCTTATTTGTAATTAGCTAAACAACCTGATACCAACCTAAATGGGAAATATTACACTTTTTCCAGATATGGAATTTTTGCATAAGGATTATTTTGTTTATTACTTCTGTTCTGCTGTATGTTTTACTTTATCTTGTATATCAAGCTTTCACTTTATGTTTTAATTCTTCTTAAAACTTTGATTTTTATTTTTTTCACTTTTAAATTTTTTTTTTCCTTAGCTGGAATATCAATAAATGTACAAATGAGTTATTACCTGGTATTACACTTAATATCCCAGAAAGCACGCATATATCTTTTGTGATATTATCAACTTGTCACATGTGCAAAGACTGCCTGATAATGATTACTGCTTATTAATAAAGACCATAATATGAAATTGCATGGACAAACACGCACAGTTTCCGAAGGGACACCGTTTAATTTGATCAACATCCAGTGCTTCAGTTACATGACGTATTTGCTGATAGCTAGCTTTTACATATTGACATACATTTTTATTTAGCTTTACCTGGAAATGTCAGGAGGAGAGCTCAGGGAAAACAGAAGAGAGATTTTAATTAATATTGCTCCCGGTGGGATGCAAGCATTGTTTCAGTTTCAAATTAGAGCGGTGATCAGTCAGGCATGCACTGCTAATATGTTATAATTAAGGACTTGTAGAGCAAGGAAAAATTAATGGACAGCATCTCTAATAATGATGCTATACTTCACTCCTGCGTTGCATTAGAGCAGGGGGAATCAATATGGCCTCATGGTTCGTCTATCATTTGCCTTTACTTCAGATTGTTCTCTGTGTGTGTGCGTGCAGGGGCCTAATATGTGTGTGTGTGATTAAAAGTCACCGAAGGCCAGAAGTTATAAAAGGTGTAGAGATTTCCTGTATATATATATATGGTCATTAAACGCTCAAAATGTGCTTTTAAAAGTCTAGATACATGCCTGTGTTCGATAGCTTGCTGTAACAGGAAATTTAGTACACTTATAAAGCTTTTGTCAACTTAGATCCCCAGGTTTAATAACAGACTAAAATATGCCCCACAAAAGCCTTACTCTCAAAGAATCCTGTGCATTATAATTTTATAGGTAGACAGCTGGAAGGAATAATGGTTATGGAAACTACTGATATAAGGAGGACCAGTTTTATCACTTGCCACTCCCCTTGGTCTATCATAAGTCAAAATCAAACTGTTACTTCACAAGTATATACATAAAATCGTAATCATTAGCTACTTTTCAGAAATAATAAAAATATACTGTAGAGAAAATAATTCAGGTAAGGGACACTTCATGGGTGTCAGAAATGCATTTATAAGCACGATGATTGTAACAGCAAGAGGGATCTACTTTGACTTGCTTGTCATATGGAAGGTTATTTAAATCTCTGGTCTCTTGGGTTGTATTCAAATTTTTAAAATAATAGCTAACTGACTGGAAGCATTTCTTTTTGTTTAAAAAGCTTCCTGCAAGAAGTATGCTCATGTTTTATTTGTATTATGGATCTGAGGATGGCATTGCTGCTATGAAGGTGGGAAACTAAGTTTTGTATTTCGTTTGAGTTATCAACTGAGTATCTGAAATTGCTGCATCCAGATGGCTAGTAGCTCCTTCTCCATCTACTTGTGAAAAGAAATTGTCAGACCTTGTTTTGGTGATGATTCATCCCTGACTGATAGATTTACATAATTATACGATTCTCTGCCTAACATGAACCTGATATTTTTGTTGTGGAATAAACACATTCTTAATGGAAAAAAAATATAGTTGTTATAAACTTGCAGTTTAATTTCCATCCAAGGATTTCCAAACATTTTGCAAACTTAAATACGTTAAGACTCATAACAATATATCTTTTAAGAAAAAAAAAAAAGCCCTTAAATAAGACATCTAAGGCTGCTAAGAGTCTGAATCAACCATACAGACTGAATTTTGAAAATTTGATTCCTAATGTGTACTTGTACAGCAATTCACAGAAAATGTAGCATTAAAAAAAACCAAATGAAAACTCTCCAGAAAAATAATGTGCAAAAGAAACTTGCTATGAAGTGAATTTTTAGAACTTCCCCTTCTAAGGATCAGTTTTATGTATACAAAAAAAAAGAGGGTTAAAAATTTGTTTGCCTGGCATTAGAGAGGCATAGATTCCTTCTCACACCAGTAGAGTCTTAATCCTGTAAGTGCACTTATCTGAGTTCCAATGACTAGATTCAACTAGCATGTCAGGCCTACAAGCTGTCATTTTATAGCTCTTGAAATAATCTGAGATCCCCATTTAAGCAATGTCAAAGCAGAATGAGATTCTTGCTGTTCAGTGTTCCTTAGCCATTTTGTATGGTGGTGATTTGCAACAAAATGTGGGGTTTGGTTTTTTTTGGGGGGGTGGGGTGGGGTGTGACTTTTCTGGAAATAACTTCGTGCACAACATATATTATTTTCATTGCAAGATATCAAGTTCTCAGTTATTCTGAGTGAGTTGTCATAGTGCAAACACAATCCAAGTATCTGTTGACATTTAGTTTCTCTTCCACCCCACTCTCCACAAAAGACACACCATGATAAAGCTGCCTCTTAAGAATGTGTACTGTACAAAACCAGTATTTTGGCAGTACCTACCAAATCTTAAATGTAGCACAGCAGTAAATCTAGAGTGAAATCCTCAATTTCTTCAAATTGAAACAAACAGAGCTTGTACTAAGTATTGTACAATTTGCATCCCTGTTGTGGAAACTCGTCTCCTGCAGTTTGAGGCTTCACTTGAAGTGTTCAATCCTGCCTCGTAATTGGAACAAACTTTTAATCCTACCCACTTTGACTTTTGTATTTCCTTCATTTATTTGTTACATTGCCTACATAAATGTGATGACATGGGGCTCACAGGAGACTTTTCTTCTAAGGATCTTGAGGAAAATACAGTGCACCAGCATTTCCTTATGCAACTTCTTTGATTCCGCACATATAGGCTAATTTTTTTATGACCATTTTATGGTAAGAAAGTTCAAAGCTGTTTGTATGACTGTAGTATTAAAATGCCTATTATCTTTCCACTAAACACAAGGTCTGATTTTTGATGCAAAATTTATTAAAGTAACCCAATGTCGTGGTTTAACCCCAGCCAGCAACACAGCACCACGCAGCCGCTCACTCGCTCCCCCCCCACCCAGTGGG
>JAVKLA010000073.1:34652656-34674205 GCA_034782735.1 Sagittarius serpentarius
TAGTGGGTGGCCCACGGCAGAGGGGTTGGACTAGGTGATGTTCAAAGTCCCTTCCAACCCAAGCCATTCTATGATTCTATGAAAAATGAAAGCTGGAGCTGGACTTTTGAAAGCTAATGTGAACAGGAAGGTTTTGGTTCTCTGCAGGCATCAGAACTGATTTGCCTTGTGTTTATAATAGTAGTGTATTTTCCCAGTCTCCTTACAGAGCAAGTTAAGCAGAACTTTGCTGAAATATCTACTGCCTATCTTTCTGAAATGAAACTCAGTGATATTTGGAAATTCACTTCAAAGTGATTTTTCTTCCCCACCCATCAAGATGTAAGGACTCTGAATTATTTTTGATTCGTGTATGAGGAAAAAAGAAAGTATATGTGATACACTTAGTGAAGAGGTGTTGCAATTGTTCTTGATTCATCCGTGCTCATGATACAGTTATAATTTTAACATAGCTGCTCCAGTGTATGATGTACTCTTATGAAGCTTTGCTTATTATGTAAAGCCTTTCATGTTTATTTTTAGCACAAATTTACATTGGGCTGAACATGAAAACGTAAGTAATATTATGGTCTCTGTTCTCAATTGTTGAATAAATTAAACCTGCTTGAAGCAATCAACAGCAGGTAACAGAAAAGCAAGGCATTTTGATTGTGAAACCATTAAGAAGCATGTGAGACTGCTCAAATGCAAATTTAAACCGATCAGTGAATTATGAATAAAACATAAGTAAAAAGCAGTTAGAAAAGATACTGTTTCTAGAGCTAGTATACTGACTCTACAGTTGTTTTTAGGGTAATCTGTGCAATTGGTAAGGTTCACTGAACGAAGGAAGGAGAAAACAGTTCACAGTGACTATTTGTGTCCATCCCTAATCCAGCAAGGCAAAACAGGCTTTTTTGAGAGAATCAAGTAAAATGCACTATCATTTATTAACAACAACAACAAAAAAACCCTAGCACCAGGGAAATTAATATCCCACAAGGTTTGTGTTCTAGAAATGACTCTGCCATCAAAGGTCTGCATGTTACTGTGTAGCTGCAGATCCCAAAGGGCCGGCTGAAATCCAGGATGCATTTGTTTATCCAAACATAGCAACTTTCAAGCCTAGTTAGGTAAGAAAACCAGGGCTCGCAATGCTGAAAAAATCAGTAGCTTGTCAATGGTGCTGCATAAAATGAAGACACAATTGTAGACACAAACGCAGAACAAGTCAAAATCGGGTACTTTCCTACCACACTGTCAAATATTGCTGTATGCGTTAAAGGTGCAAATCTGTTGCCATCAAAAGTACCAGCAAAATCAGAAAGTCCCCAGGCTTGCTGTTACCCTGGCAGTCCTAGCAGAGGGAAGAAAATTGCAGTCATGTATCACTCTTAAAGACAGTGCTAACAGAGAAGTTGCCACAAGGTGTCATCTTTGGATGTCAGGGGAGGGGATGGGTGACATTGTAATTAATTTAAGACTACCATTGGGCTGCTTCAAATTGGTTAAGCCAGTGCCTTATTAAAGCAGATAGCAGTATGTGGTGCTTTCCAAGGAAGAAACAAGAGGAAATGAGTAGTAGTCTGGAAGAATAAAAGCTGCTCTAGAGGCTATTGGTTTCCATTAATTCCATTTGGATAAATCCAGAAATGGATTTTCTGCTGGGGAAAAAAGATTCTTACTACCAGCTAAGCATATCTAGCAAGTCTGTCGCTAAATGACTGGAAATACATTACATTACAAATACCGTAGGAAGGACTGGACCAGGGGATGGTTAACACTTTTCTCAATTTCAGTAGTAGAAACAGCACTTTCATTTCTTTGTATTAGCTAAAATACGAGAATTGTCCAACTGACTGAACTTGCTGAATCCTTATCCTTGTCCAAAACCTAGAATAAAGCTATTCTTTTTTCTTATCATTATTCTGAAACTTATATTAGCTCGTTCTTTCAATGAGTAGCAGTTTTTTCTCAGCCAAAGCAAAGAGGTCTTGTCTGCAATATAAGTTACTTCTTTGTCTTTTTTCTTTCAGCAGGAAAGAGAGATAGCAATTTTAATGTGAATGTCTTCAATTTTGTAGGTAGAGAACAAGGGAAAAAGGTAGAAATTAAACCAAATTCAGGCTGTTACTTGATGCAGCAAGAAAGAGGGGTGTCTCAACTGTTGTTTCAACAGACATGCTAAAATTACCTGCCCTAATAAAAAAAGTAGACTTCATGATTTCAGTGAGGATCAAAATCATTGAGATGAAATCTTGTAATATTACTTTCCCGGGGGGGAAAAATGTGTCTAAAATCTCATAAATGGTCTGTGATGAAGACTTTCTCTCCTTGGCTTGCTACACCCAAAAGATATAAGTATGATCCAGTAATCTTTGCAGAAACAAAGTTGCAGTTACTTTTTCTGAACTTTAGAAGTTCAGAAATTTCCTGCAGGCTTCCTTCCCAAGTTTCAGCCCTGTGGAACACTGGGTTGCTGTGGCAGGAGCAAAAGGAGAGGGATGGAGACACAAGCTTTGTAGCATCCTGGAAGTCTCCCCATTAGGTGTTGCTTATCCTGTGATTGCAGAAATAACATACACACACGAGGCTATGGGACCAAAGAAGGCAAATGTCCCATGTAAGCAAGCTCTTCTTTTAGGGTGCATGTTGCTTTAGTTCAATCACTTATCAAGTGACTGTCTCCAAGTTACTCTGCATCTCTTGAATACTTGTTAGTGGTTGCAAACAGCTTGAAAAGAAAAGGAAAAATAAAATGCCTCCTGAGATGACTTTCTGCCTGAGGGCAGGAGCGCTCTTTGAGGAGAGCACGCTGCTGGTTTGTTCTCTGTAGCATCCTGCTTTTCCTTTGCACTGTGTATAGGTGACACGTTCTTTGAACAGGAGGCCTGAAGATTTGTCTGACAGAGCTTTCCATCTGTGGGATTGTGTGCTCGGAGGTGCATCACACTAATTTTGCTGTAAGACTGGCACAAGGGGATGTCCCACCTGCTGCAAACTGACGATAAGGTTTAAAAATTAGCTAATTCTTCTTTTCCAACAAGGTATAAACTGCACCTATTTTTTGTAGCTCTTAAGAGATCATAGGGTGGAAATGAGTAGTACTAGAACTACTCATCATTTTTATAGCGTTTATGGCTTTTCAGAGTTGTGTAAGCTTCTGCCACTGAGACTCTGCATGTACTTGGCATTTGTTCTGCAAATGCAACAGAACGCAGGCAGCGAAGGATTCAGCTGGTTATAGGCTTTCAGCAGCATCTTGGGAATTTGCAAAGCCAGTGAAATTATCAGGTGTTGTTTCTGCCATCCTGTGGCAGTACTGATACACTGCACAGGGCTGATCTTGGCAGGTTTTGCTTAAACATGGACTATAGCGGGATGCTGGGGCTGTAATTGTTACTTTTTAGTGAGCAAACGATGATTATTGTGCTTCCAACGAGAAAAATGCAAAGGGAATTTCTTCTGAATACTGCTTTTCAGATAATTATATATTCTTGACATGTTTCTGAAATAAAAAGGAGTTATATCAACTATTAATGTTAAAATTAAAAAACCCCAACACAACTTATTACTACCTAATACACTTAGAAATAACTCATCTTTAGCTTTTACTTTAAAAAGAATAATTTTAATGGAATTTCTGGGAAGAAATTCTCTGTAGTTTTGTGTTCCCAGATAAGCCAGCATTATAGTTATCACAGTGTTTTTATCTTTCTGCCCTGGAATGGCTAATTTCTGTAAGTTATCTTCACGACAGCTAGAGAAAATTTAAATTTTTAATGACATTTAACGCACAATGACAATACACCTTAAATTAGATCTCAGAACTTAAATTTCTTAAAACCACTGTAGAATAAACCCCAAACATATATAATGAAAACATGAGATGCAGGTGATTTTGTTCCTCAATTACTATGTTCTAAAACGCATTTCTATAAATTGAAATTTTGAGTGGAAGAGCCTGGAGCAGAGAGTAAGTGTTTGTGTTGGGCACTACTAATATAAATTGAAGTAGATTGGTGAACTCTCTGAATGCAAGAAAAACTAATCTCCATCCTTAAAAACTAATTTTAACTTTTTTAAAAGCTGAAAATTATACCTCTGTTTATGGTTAATGATGTTTTATTCTGTGGCTACACATGTACTCTGGTGCTCTCCTAGAAGAAGTGTTCAGCTTTCTGGGGGAGCATTAGAGGTTGTATACACTAAATATTAAAACAGATTTGTGTTACAAAATTGGAAAGGTCATTCCATGTTCTTTGGCACAGAGACTCTGTGACACGTATGGCACATGGATGCCGCTCCAGGTGTTCACATACTGCAGGTTGGTCTGGTTTTAGTGGCATGGGCAGGTCTTCATTCTGGTGTACTCAAAACAACTGTTTCAGTTTGTTCCAGGTATGGTCTCCTGAATGCCTTTGGCTTTCCAAGTCTTTTTATGTAACGTGGATTACATCATTTCTAAGTGGAAAATTTATCTCAAAAGATTTTTCCAGCCCATAAGAAATGCTGAGCTTTCCAGTCTTGTTAACCACCCTACTATTTACTGTAGAGACAGAGCAATTTCGAATCAAGGCAAATTCTAGGTGTATAATAGAAGCAGTAAAATACAAACACAAGAAAACTATGGCTGAATTCATTCCTTCATTCTGTATTCCTTGCATTTAGATATTTGTATTTAGACTATCTATGTCTTAGCTGGGCATTTGACCCTTTATTTTCTAATGTTCACTATGAAACTAAATCATTTCGGAATGTTATAGTCTTTGAAGCCTAGGCACCTATATATGTTTATACCTTAGCATATTCATCTTGTTTGTTTGTACAAAGTCACAAGTAACTTTCTATTTGGTGGGTACAAATGATATTTCTATTTTCAGCAAAACCATTCTGGAAGAGTGAATTGTTTCTTTGGTTTATGAAACCTCTCTATAACCATGACCTGTTCATTGTTTAAATATGCATATATGTGCATTGGGCTTTATGTAACAGTGTGTATTGTACAGCAGAGGGAGTATTTTGTCAGGAATCGAGAAGGCTATTTGTCACTGCGTCACTGAGTACTTGGCACATCACCAGCTTTAGCAACATATATCTTTTTATCAGAAACAATCAGGCGCTAGCATGTTAAACAGTATGCAAGTGCAGAGGTTGGATGGGATAAGCTTTGAGTTACTAAAACCTTTCATTTTGTCAGCTTGTGCGAAATAGATACCAATGTTTCTGAAGATGGAGTGGAAAATGGATATGCATGTTAAAGATGAAATGTTCGGTTGCTATCAGTACTTATCTTTTCTCTAGACTGGGATTTTTAAGTATTATTTATTAATTAATTAGTTTTGAAAAAGATTTCTCCTCTTTCCATTCCCTAAATTAGTATTTCCTAAATGTCTAAGGTTTTATGCTCTTTATGACTTTTATGCCTCTCTATGTAAATTTGCAGTTGTCCAATACCGAGTGGACTTTATGGCATTTGTCACTCTTCTGTTGGAGTTAAAATGGTGTATCTTGGGCACTGGTAGGGGGTCTAAACTGTGCAATGAGAGATGTGGGCAATGCTCTGAATGTTCTTCCATTCGTGGTTAAAAACAAAAAAATTTTAAAAAGATCTGCAATGAACAGGTTGAGCAGCTGGAAGAAATGGGACCGAATTAATCCTGATTTTCTCGTGACTTATTTTATTACCATTTTGCCCATGATTTCAAATTTTGGACCTGTATCTTTTGTACAAGACAGGCATTTATTAAAACCTCAAAAGATCTCTTTGCTTAGGCTGTTACAGAAAAGATGTTCGTTTACAGCCTAATATCCGCAAAGGCAAATTGTCTTTAAATTGATGATACCTTTCTGCCTTGTCCCTGTGCTCATCTCATCAAAAGTGATTGCTTAATTCTATTGGTATTCTATTTAATTCTATTGGAATTCTAGGGAACAAGCTGTCATCGCAGCTCTGTTTCTTCTGTTTCTTTTTCTTTTTTTTTTTTCTTTTTCATTAGAAGCTTATTTGTACGTTCAAATCTTTATACGGGTAACAACTGCCAGTCAGAAAAGAAAGTGGACATAGTATGCTAATGGCTTAAAATGTTAGCTCACATTTCTGTTATTTCACATTTCCTATTAGAGTTTCTTCTGAAAACTAGATTTATTGTTCCCTGGCATCACAAGAAGTGGACAAAACCACTGTCCTTAATGGAAGACACTTGGCAATTCAGTCTTATCACAGAAGTGTGTATCAGCAGTGCAAGGCTCAAATCTTAGCAGAGTTTAGTCCTAATTCTTGTCCATTAGGCTGCCTGTTAGAGATGTGTCGAAACAAGAGGCATTCAATTCTGTGGTGGTGCGAGAGACCTCACCTTGCCTTTATTGCAAAGATACTTTTTTTTTCTTCCCTAAGAAGATAGCTGAATTAAAGGTACAAAGGAAACTTCTTCACTGAATAAATAGGAAGCTTCCTGGCTGCCTCACGCACAAAAATTTTGTTGACTTCTCTGTGCATACTTCATGTGAAAGCACTGGTTTTCCTCTTATACTGAATGTCAAACAGTTTCTTCTTGCTATCTGATGCAGATTGGTCTATTGCCTGGTTGAATCCACCTGGTGCACAAGTCTCATCTGCAAGTGCACCCAGACTTGGGACCTAGACCCTGGCCCTGGTCTTGGCTCGCTTGTCATTTCTAGTTTGGGCTCTGTAAGGCCTCTCATTGATGCAGATTTGCTATCAGCTTTTGCATCTGAAACAACAGAGGCAAACTCTCCTAAGCCTTGAAACGTGGTAAGACATCCTGAAGTTTCTCAGTTAACTGTGCTTAATACTCCATCATGATGCAGGAACTCTGATTTACACTAACAGTTTTGAGGCCTGCCTTGCCAACAGAGTAAGAAACCTTTTGTTTTGCACTAGCTTTTACTCAAAGCTGGTCTTTAAGAAAAACAGCAGAAGTCTGGACCTTCTCTCTAGCTTTTACTTACCTTTTTTATTTTCTTAGGGCCTGCTGAGTATGACATGTGCCCAGTGAGATAATTGTAGCCACCCTCGACTCCAGTCCTGGGATATTGTTACCCTCGGTCCAACTTTTCTGTGTAGCACAACTGTTGGTCTAGTGGTGGAATTTCCCATTTAAACGAAGATCTCAGTGCATAGACATGTTAATCCTTCATTTTGATGTCCTTGATAGATGAAGCAAGACAGTGCAGTGCATCATGCCGCTATCTCGGAATAATACATCCATTTCTCATGATTTTGTTTACAATTTTGAATACAGCGTGGGGCAGAGATCCCTGAGCTACTGCTGAATAATCTAGCTCCAGAACCCGCAGAATGGTATCAGTATGGTGTTGTACTGGGAATAATTAGCCTTGCTTGAGAGGCAGGCCTAATTAACCCATGCACAATGTTGCTGTAACGAGGTTATATTCTCTCCGAGACCTCAGCTAATATCCCTGCATGGTGCTGTATAAATGTGCTAGTTTGGCTAGCTCTGACATGGTGTTGCATCGCATTGCGTAAATATGCATTTGAAAGGGTAAATGGGTGTCCAGAAAGAACTTTTTCCCTTTTTTGTTTATCCTTTGCAAGGGTATCGGTATGTATATCTGTGGGGTACTGTTCGGTCATCCTTGCTCACTAGGAGCATCCTACTGAAATCAGTGGAGCCACTTGCTTATAACTCACTCAGAAAAGAGCTGTGTCATTCAAGATCCTGGAGTTTTAGACTTATGAGAACATTACTTCTCATAGAAATATTTATAAAAATGACTGACTTATAATCGTGCAAGTTATCAGATCTCTATTAACATGCCTCAGTGGCAGCAACAGACTTTACTTCTCTTTGTTAATTCTGTCAGAATGTTAGACAGATGTGGTTTAGCCAATTAAGAAACTTCCATTAATTTTTCTTGTGCCAAGTTGAAAAGTATTGCTGATGACCTAGTCTCAGTGCAGCATGTCTTTCATCATTGTTTTCAGGTTTTAGTCCTGTGGAGTCCTCCTGTTCTCCATAACTTTCTGGCACAGACTTGTAGGAAATATGTCTGCTTAAGTGCCTATTGATTATGGGATTAATTTGTGCTTCTTTTTCAGCATTGTCGAGGCTGATTCAGTTTCAACTTTAATTTTGTAAATTTTTTTCCCCTCTGTTGATAATACATGTGCCTAAAATATTTAAAACTAGTCCCAAAGCACATGAAATGAAGTGCCCTGAAAGATGTGATGACCCAAGTAATCCCCAGATATTTACCTTGTGAATTTTGAATGCTTTAATTGGGCAAAGTGAGACATTTGGTACTGGAACGGTGCTATGCCCTAAGGCTGAAAGCTTCCCACGCAGCGAACAGCACAGGCACGGCACCACCCTGAGCGCTGGGCACCATCCAGGTTGTGGGTGCTTAGCTTCCCACCAAGCTGTCTAGCGATTGCCATTCAGATAATTGACTCTGAGAATAATGCCAGCAAAATTATTTCAGAAGGGTAGGGAGGAAGGTAATACTTTTCTGTACCTTTGTCAAGCTTTGAATCCACTTCATGGACAATATCATAAAACTTGTGCCTTCCACTGGAGTGGTGATTGCACTGGACCAGTCTAGTTGCCTTCTTTCACCAGTGTGGAAGTGACACTGCTGCTGGCCCCAGCACTAGGACAATCGGGGGTCTTTTTTGACCACTGTAAAAAATATCTCCTTTCATGTGTGCACAGAGTTGTTGCATCCCTACAAAAATCGGTCTTGTGTAGAGAATGAACTTGGAATTTACGTCAGGAGGGCAGCTAGGGCCATTAAGAAAAGAGTGTGACAATGCCATAACATGGCAGCATCTGAGATGTGGGAGCTGATTTTTTTTTTTTTTTTTTTTATATTAGGCACTGCGGGTAGCATTACGCAGTGTTTGCAATGAAGAATTGATGAACAATGGGAAAGTAAAGCAAAAAATGGAAGTGGTCATGAAATAAGCCTCATCCTGACTTTGTGGCTCAGCTTAGGAATTCTGAGTTTATCAACCAGGAACGCAGTAGTTTGGCAAATGGAATATTTTTTTTCCCCAAATAATTATTTGTAAGGTCTTCTGAGAAGAATTTTGTAAACTAAAATTTTAGACAGTAAAATGGAAACTCACCATGACTGTATATTCCATGCCTGAGTTATAGATACTGAAGGCAGACATACGCTGTGAGAACGGTTTTTAAAGAATGTAGTACTCCAATATACAGTACTACTTATGCTGAATGATACAATCTCTTTGGTGGTTTATGAAAATGTTTACCTACTATTAAACTACTAGTAAGAAAAATTGATTCCCTGTTCTCGACTGTAATTCTTGCTTTAATGTTGAAATAATTTTATAAAATACCAGTATAAAATATTATAATCCTTTGTGTCTAGATATAATAGGAAGGTATGAAACACCTCATCACATAGTGAGCATAGTTGCAATCTTTGGGTTTCTTTTATTACATTTATTGCATATTTTGATGTTGCACTTCCAGTGCATATGTGTATAAATTCTCGCTGGTTTCACTGGGGATCACTGAAAGGAAGAAACATGGACTCTGAAGCACAAAATTTTGCTCCTGTTCAATATTTCTCTCTGTTCTTATTCAAGTGTGGTTTTTTTTTTTTTCCCTGCATCCAAAGTTGTCTTATGTGTCTTCTATCTCAGATACTTAAACCCTTCTGAGATTTTTCTTTCATTCTTTTCTTGGTCTATTTGATTATGTTTTATGTCTGTTTTCAAGGATAATTTTCATCTAAAAAAAGCCATGGTGTCTTAGTATGAAACATGATTTATTTATTTTATTTTGGATAATATCATTTGTGGATTCAGTCACACACTGAGTGCACCTTGCCAGAATATTAATTTTCTACAAACGTGAGAGCAAATATTGAGATGTACTGTACATTTTGATCATGAGGTTAAGTGAATTCAGCTTACTGCAGAATGGAATATTGCTCCACAATTGTAATTTTGTTTCTTCCTGTTGATTACCATATTTAGATCTAGAAGGAAGCTTTTTACAGGAAAAAAGCTGGAGAAAGTATCAAAGAGAGATTTCAGGGTTGGGGGAAAGAGGGGAATTGCACAGTTGTTTTCTTATATGGGAACTAAGCTTGTTAAATATTTCAATATTCACTTTTAGAGCAAACTAGATCAAACAAATCACTGTACTTTCGATCTGTTTCAAAGGCTTCAAACATTTTTGTGATAGTATTTTGGCTATTTCTGGTGTTGTTGATGCCTTGACTTTTAACAGAAGCAAAACAACCCCCTAAACGTTTCTGTTTCTAAGCTGAATACGTAACTGAAGACTATGGTTGTACTGACACCTATGCTATGGAACAAACACATTTACTTTTTAAATAAAAGCAACCTAATTGATCCACAGTATCACTGCAACTGCTTTGCAAGGTTAATGTGGACTTTTATTCACTGAGCGCCCCAGCAAGTTCATTGTCCAGGTACTAAAACCTCTATATTGAGTTTGAAGGTTTTTAAAACGTAAAGCTTAGTCTTGCTGGGGGGATGCAGGCTAGCGCTCACATGGCAGGTAAATGCATTAGGTTGCAGTGTACAATATGTAGTGAGTCGGCACATAACTGCATTCCCACTAAATCTTCCAGCACCTGAACAGAAATGTTATATTGCAAATCATTTCAATATCCTACCAGGTGGTGAAAGGTTTGATGCTGGGTTTCCATGAGAGCCCAGTGAGAACAGTAACTGGGAATGACATGGGGGTGTATCAGCGAACCGGGAGAAGAAATTTACCCAGCACAGCGCCATGCAGAGAACTGTCTTTACTAAAACATGGATTTACTGAGCTGTAGAAATCTGAGGTAGGCAAGTTCTAGATAAATATATAACAACAAGAAGTTGTGGATGACCCGATTGTGCTCATCTGTAATTCTGTCACCAAGAAGCAGGGACAGGGTCCTCATACAAATACTTGTAGGTCACTTTGGTCACACAGAAGTTCTCAATCCACTGCAGGCACTGGTCATTTGTGGTTGTGCTCCAAAACTTCCAGGCTGTACAGGATGTTACTTTTCTACAAGTCTGCTCCACCAAGTCACCATGGGTTATCCTTAGTAGAATACACTGTCCCATTCTCGGAGAGGGAGTGAAGATGTGCTATTGCCATGTGCTGCTTGTGTCTCCAACCCTAGAGTGGCCTCCTCTCAAAGGGATGCTTGTGTTAAAATAATTTTCTGCGGAATATCATAATTCTTGGTGACAAGCGAAAATTCAGCTCAGAGAAACACAGTAGCCAGAGACTGTTTCTCAGCCATTTTAAGGTAGAAGTTGTTAATTGAATTGGTGGGGAAAGCTTTTGAATTGTAGTGAAGAAGATGAAACAGATTTCCAGTAGTTGACTGAGTTACGTAGCTGGTGCCAGCAGCCTTAGGATAATTTGCAGAGGCCTTTGCATATTGGACAGTTGGGTGTAGAACTGGAGTGGGTGTGAGCGGAGTGCAGATGTGCATTGTGGATACTTTAAGCAAGCTAAGACTAAACTGGATGTAACTCTAAGGTTAGCTCTACAATGAAAGCTCTACTTAGGAAATCACATATTATTTTGGTAATTGGAAGAGGAAAGGGAGTCAGCCAGGATGTGGGAATTGTGGAACTAGATTAAGAACTATAGCAATCAACTTTGAAAGTCAACCAAATTATTACAGTTTGACCTCCCCTGCTTTTTCCTTTGTCTTTTCTCATTTTGCTTGTGCTTTTTGCATTTGGAGCAGACTCAAAGGAAGTATGTCAAACTCATGGCAACACCTGTCTGGAGTATCTCAGCCAGCTGAAGGGAGGCAGTTCCCCAGGACTTGCATCTTGCTAAATATTTTAAACTTCTTCTGTTCTGGACATAGTAACAAAACTTCAGAAAGCTAGAAAAAAACCCTACAAGCCACGTCTTTTGAGTCTTGTCCAGTGGTTACCCTTTGTTTTTTGAACTGAGAATAATTTTTCCAATGTATGTCTCTCTCCTTTTTAGACAGGAAATTTTTGTAAGTAAGTAGTAAATACAGAAAAGCAGTCATATGGAGAAAGCCTGTTCTTTATGTCAGTCAGTATATGTTGCAATTTTTTTAATAATGAACTTCTAAATGCTAATCGAAGCCAGTCTTTCAGATCTTCAGTAGTTTTGGTATCTAGTCTTAAACCTCAGGTAAAGAAATTGAAGAAAACTAGCATAGGTTCTTTCAGGAACACTTTTGGCATTGTATATTTGTATTTTGATTTGATCTACAGGAATACTTTTATAAATAATACATGTATTACATAGATATAAAAATAGATAATTTTATAAAGTATATAGCCAGAAGGATGGTCTCATGATGGGATGAAGGAATGTCTCATAATTCAGCTCACATCTGTGACCTGTCACATTACTTAATATCTTAAAAATTTAAAAAAGTTCCACAGTCTGGTGTTCTCCATTTTTCAACCAGAGAATTAATTGAACTGACAAGGTATGAGAAAAGCATTATAAATCTTTTTCTAATGAGCCTATATGTCTGAAGCTTAGACCAAAAGCTATAGGCAGTTTTAATACAAGTTAGGTTTGGCTTCATCTTGGCAATGAATTCACTAGGATTCTGCTGCAGCCACTTCTTTTAAAGTTGGTATTTTGGATATAGTATCTTATATAAGTATAGATCACAAAGATAACTATACCGTGCCAATTTTTGTGCTCTGTGCAGGAGCACATAAAAAATGCAAGGCAGTAAAGCACATCGTTTGCAGAATGGTTGGCTAGTAGAATTCCAATAGGAATTAATTTCCTTTCTTCTGCTAATGTTTTTTTGTGTACACTCATAACAAATACTCGTTCTTGTGTTTTAGTGTTTTTTTCTGCTTTCCTACATCCTCCTGGGAATATCATCGCTCCTGCTGTAGGTGCACATGCTTCCGCTCATGTTCTGGTTCTGCTTTCACTTCATCATTCACCAAGGAATAATCTAGTCATCTGGTCGACCTTCTGCTCAAAATTTCTCTCTTGAGTGGGGATGTGAATATGATTTCTTTAGCTGTCTGGTTATGGTGGGGAATTTCTCCTTTTTTTTTTTTTTTTTAAGTACTTCAAAAGCTACTGTGTTACAATTAGTAGACACACATGACTGGAGAGAGGAATTTTAGCAGTTTTAGCAGCTTGAACATCCATCTTCCTCTCCCACTAAACTGAATAATTTTCTCTCCGTGACTAAGCAGTAGTCAAACATTTTTGTACTTTTGTATAGAAATTCAACAATGATGATGGCTTTGACATTAAATAATGACTGTGTTGAAAGCATTTTAGAAGACAGGATCAGAATTCAAAATTATATCAACAAAGAAATTTTCCAAAATCCATGAAGAAATTCAGCTTGGCAGAGAACACTGAATTCACAAATACCAAATGAGGGATAAGCAACTACTGTAAGTCAAGTGGCAGAAAAGGTCCCAGGGGCTACAGGCAGACCACAAATTTTAAATGATGTTTTATATTAATACTACACTGTTTTTCAGAAGATACAAAAAGCAATTACTCTGCTCTACAATGATTAGTAAACTCTCAGCTGGGATGCTATCTGTTGTATCATGCACTAAGGGAGAGGTAGATACATCTCAGAGTGGGAACTACTACACTGTGGCAGGGCAATACTTGTTTTGGGAGGCTTAAGTAAGTTTAGCTAACCTCAGTGCATGGGAATAGACTGTATGTATTCTTGAACTTTTCAGCCCTTTTTAGACATGAAATTACACACTGTAAATTTAGAGAAACTAAAGGTAGAGCAAAATGTTCTTACAAACCACTATTTTAGCCATGGCTCCACTGCTTCAGGATAAGCCCTGGCAGCTGATAAGTCTTATGGTGTTGAATTTTAACCTCTGTACCTGTGTGTGGTTTCAGAGGTGGTAAGCTAAGAGACTGCCTCCTTCTCTCTCATGCTCCACAACTCTAATTCATATCAGTGGAGACGGTTCAAAATAAATAAAAAGGATCTATGGACTGTCTCCTACTATAGTCCAGATAGCTCTAATACCTTAACGCTTTAGGTAAGGTGCCAGGTCCATCTATTTTGCCATTCAGTGGGGCGCAGTAGGTGCAAGGCTGGAGTGAATTGACTTCTCTTGCCTTCAGCAGGGACTGCGTGAATTTTCTGACTGCTATGAAGAGGTCTTTTATAAGTATGATGGCTGAATCATGTATTTATTTGGTGTTGGGAGAATTTCATTCACTAGGTATGTATAGCTGAGTTCCTGAGGAGCACAGTTTATCATATAAAATCTGGATAAATACACATTAAAAGTAGGCCAGTGTTCTGTACTAATTGATTTTTGCTGCATATTCTTTAAAGAGACCCCTGACATTGAAGTAGATTTGGCCAGCCTTGGTGTACAGTATGAGAACGAATTAATTACTGTTTAAGAGCTATACACACACTTAGTCTTTGATAAAGAAGGTCATACAGGTTTTTCAAAAGATAAAGCTCAAGCCATGGAGGAGAAAAGTGACACCACCTTAAAAAAAAACACCACAAAATCAAACTCAAAATGTTAATCCAGAAGTGTGATTGTTACCAATTTATTTCCTTATCTCTTTAGCTGAAATAAGAGATTGGCTATTTAAGTATCAACAAGAATGACAGTTATTCTAGGCCATTATTCTCAACTGCATGCAGAAGACTCAGTCATTCAACCATAATGATAAATGTCCATTAACTACTGCAAAATCACACCACACGTTATTTGAAAAAGTATATGACCTCTATATGAAGTTTAAATGAATTTATTCTGATCAGCTTTAATCAACTATCAAATTAATTCATAATGTTTGGAATAGTATTACTAAGCTCCTGGAACCCAAGTTCACTGAACAATGTCACATAGTCATTACTTTCTGAAGCATAATGAAACCTAAAGTGCTAGGAAAGGATCTATGGTTATAATGGCGATAGAAGTTGACTCTTTCCTTACCAAAGAAACTACCGCAAATACACAAATCTCTTCTTTATTATCCAGGACTCCTTTTCCATTGCTAATGAGAATTTTTATTTTATTGTATTTGCCTCTGTTTGCTTGTCAGACTGGGACCCAGTCAGTGAAGCTGGAGGAACAAGGGCTCTGACACGCTGCCTTGAGCAAATGGCTGCAATGTCCCCTCCTCTGTCGGAGCCGCCATCCCCGTGAGCCAGCAGAGCCTGCAGAAGAGCAAGTGCACCTGCATCTCAGCCGTTCCTCTCACCATAAACACACCTCCATGGATGCTAGGTCCTTTTAGCCAACGCTGCAATGAGGTTAGCATTTTTGGAAGACTGGTAGGGCAGGACAGCTGAGAGCAGTAACATCCATAACCTCTGGAGCAAGATATTGCCTGGAAAATAAATGCTGGAGGCTCTCCGTTTTCTGCCTTGCTTTCCTTCCAGGTAACACACGTGAGCTGATCTGGCAGCAGAGGTCAGCGAGGGAGGATGCTATGGGCTGCCACTAGTTATCACAAGCAGGGTACTGCCAGGGGAAGGAAAGTCTAGGGAAGGTGTGAAGAGCCCTCTTATGTGAGAAGTGATATGCAACTTCTTTTTCATGTAACGTGGTCTCCTGAACTATGTTGATTTAAATCTGCTAGCTTAATTGTTTCATCTAAGAACAAGATCAGGCGGTGAGACATTAGAAAATGTTCCAGAAATAATGTGTCAAAATATGTCCCTGGGGTAGTTGTACCTTCTTACATTTTCTAAATTTTATTATTCGAAAAACTGCTTAAGCAGCTCGCTGATTTGTTCCAGGAAACCAAAAACGAGTACTGTTTCATTGGATCTGAGGCTAGTGTCATGGTTATTTTCTGGTTTTAGGCATAATTCTTTATTACTGTTTTTCACTCAGTACAGCACAATATTTTAGCCCTAATCAAGCACATCGTCCCATCGAGCTGACTTTCCCAAAGCTGCCTTTTAGTTTACTCAGTAGCTGAGCAGGTTGTTAAAAGCACACAGGACCGCCATGTCGTGAATCACAGGATAGGAAGTTTTACTCCTTAGCACAACACAGCCAGCCAGCTCTAGCTTTCCCTGCAGACTAGAAACTCCGGAACACTGTCAAGATATGACATTTTTGTCACATTTACTCTTAAAATGTCAATTCACACTCAGATTTGAACACAGGCAAAGGGACGTGAGTTTGCTGGCCTTTTCCTTATTCTGCCTCTGTTTGATGTGAAATCACACATTAATACATAGAGCCACATGACATTTCAAGACAAAATATTTTTCAGCAACATGAAAAGCAGGAAAGGTCTGAAAAGTGTCATAATTTTCCCAGCTTGTCAATAGAGTGCACAGTACATCAGATATAAGACTTCACCTTGTATGTTTGTCATGATACGAATGGCACTTCGTCCTCAGGGGACCTGCTTGGTATGTTCTAGCCCCTTTTGCCTGGAGATGAATTAGTGCATTTAAAGGAGAGCACAGAGGCTGCTTTCTGAGGCTTAGGCCTTACTTTGTTCTTGGTCACAACTCAACTCACAGAAAGCATCATTCACATGCACAGACACTCACAGGCCCAGGTTTATGATTAATCCCACCGCAGTGTGCTCATACAAGTGTAACAAAAATGGTCCCTTTGTGGAACCTGATGGACTAAAACAAGGGAACAGTATATTCAGTCAGTTTTTTGACCACTAGGTAAAAAGTTCAAATTCAGCCCAAACTGAAGGATGACTCAAGTTTCGTATTTGGACTTTCTGAAAATTTTCTCTAAAAACAGTACGTGTGAGAGAGTACACTTGTACAGGAAAAAGTGATTAACAGGAGATGAGGAGGTAAAGAATGAGCATGTTCCAAGAATTCATAATGCATTTCCACTTCTGTTACTAAAAGCACATGAAATCTCACTTGAACTCAGCATTTAATTGTTCTTTGCATCCCCAGTGTCTTCTGGGAACATTCCCTTTAGCACCTTGACTTTGTTTTCTCTAAGCTTAAAAATGTATTGGCACCAGTAATTGCCTAATCTGGTCCAGATACGATACGGCACGGTGCAAATTTATTACACTGCGACAACAAATTAGGAATAAAAGCTCCAGGGAAGTAGTAAATCAAGGCTGCAATAATTCTTCTCCAAGTGCCACGAAGAGAGTCCGGCGAAGCATCCAGAGGGCTGCTTCCTGGCCACTGCTACCGCTGATCTACAGGAGGCTGCTCTTCCCAGCCCTGGCCGGGAGCTGAGCACAGTGACTTTAAACTGCTGGTCAATGGCCTGGCCCCACCCCGCGCTCCCCTCCTTTCCCTGCCTCTTGATGGGAGTTGTTCTGCCCTTGATGCAAGGGGAGCACTCCCTGGGCAGCCTGCATCCCCTCCCTGTCCAAACGAGGTTGCAACGTGTCCACGTCCATTGCAGCTCAGCCCTGGGACGGTGCCGAAAGGTGGGGCAAGATTTGTTCCACCGGTTACTTCTCACACTGCAAGCCCGGATAATCAGTTGCTCAGAGATACCACAGATTCAAAGACGTTGCCGTGGAACTGATGTTTTTGATGGAGGAACCAAGAGTGGGACAGCTGTGATAGCTTTACTGTATGAAGCTCGTTATCGATGAGTTCAGCATTCAAACACTGTTAGAGTTTGGAAGTTCTAGTATTTGTTCTTGACAGCTGAAAATAGTTACTGCAGTGCGAGTGCCATGCTTTGCACCCCTTTTACAAATAAACTGTGGGTTTACACATTGTGTTTTTAATTACAATGCTGAAGGGAAATGGATGATACAAGTATTTCAGTGAATATACACACGCCTCTTCATCTTCACCAATCATTTCTCATATTGTGAACTGTCTTTGCTAAGATAATTACTGCTGCGATTAATAAGCTGCTAAACTAAGATCAGCGGTTTCAGTTCTTGAAAGAGAGAAGAACAAAACAATGACAGTGTCAATTCACACTTTGCTTACATTTATGAATATATAAAGTTACAATGAGAAAGAATAAGTCAGAAAAGAAGCGAAGCTGTAGAAAGCAAGCAAAACAACTGCATTGGATGGTGTATGGAGAGCACTAAGAATCATGAAACACTACTCTTGACCATTGTAAAGGAACAGTTAAATGCTTAAATCTTTCTTTCACTATCAATAGATGGTCTTTAACTTCAGTGAAGCTGCAGCAGATGCTGAGATTTTTGAACTAGGAAATAAGGTGCTTTATTCACAGGAAAAGTTATTGCTAAGCGTGAGTAACAAGGACTTGTTCTGAGCCTTAATTTGTATGTTCACTAAAAATAGCAGGTTGAATTTTATTTTCTTGCCCACAGAGCTCCTATAAATTCAGTGGAATGCCACAGAGTGACATCAGTTTATTATTATCTGAGCACAAAGTAATTCTGTCAGTTCAGTGCGTGGTTTTTGAGACACACAGACATTGGGTTGTAATAGGTTGGCAGAAGACTCAGATTTGCTTCTTAACAATCCTATTTAGTACCTGACTATGACAGCATCAGTTTAGGCAACAGATTGCAAGGATCACGGCCATATCTAGCTGTTCTTTTGCATAGAAAAGTCCTACTGAATTAAGAGGAAGGTTTGTACCTGGAAAGACTGTAGGTCTCAATCCTCTTTGATTAGTGTCTCATAAGCATGTGTAGCCAAAACAGTCTCTGTGATAACAAACGTACCTTGCTCTTGTGTGGATATCCCACTGATTTTGTCCGTATGTCTGTGTCTGAAAAGCTAGTATGCCTGCACCTAAAATAATCGTAACTGTCTTTACTTCTTACACGTTTTGTTCTGGGACTCTCTGATAGGAAATCTGTGTGTACTTGTCTTGGGTAGTAATTCTGCACTGCTGTTGCTGGATCGGATCCCATGGGTTTCCATGCCACTCCTTTCCAGGTTCAGCTGAGATGAAGTGACAACAAAAAGCTGGGATGCTGCTATGTCTGTTTGACCCTACAGCGCTGAACTGACGCTTGTATGCTATTCACAGCTGGCAGGAAAAAACAGTGGCCTCGTGGCCATTGTGGATATTCTGTTTTACACCTACAACCAAAGTTGACACTTGGCTACTCTAGGATTAGACGAAAAGAGGAAAGGGGAAAAAAACATTACATAAGGATATTTTTCACATACTTGCTAAATGCAGGCTAACCTTCTGCCTGGAATAAAATCTGTACAGCTACATTTATATAATACAGGTTTTATCAAAGGCCCTCAGGATTTTCCACTGACTTTAGTGATTTTTGGAGGACCATCGTCCATAATTATTGGGATTCCTAAAATCATTAATAAAATGCACGTAAGAGTGTCTACAAAAACTACATGCTGTTCAGCTACCTTTAAAGGACTTCCAGTAGGTACTAAGATAAAACTTCAGAAGCCTAAAGATCTTTGTAAGAGAGGTCATAGCCTTAAAGCAATGCTAAGGCTGTATCTCCCAAGGAGCAGCAGGTGAAGTTCATAGGAGATCAAAGATTGTAACCAAGTGACCAACCATCTTAAGTTATCTACCTAGGCTTCTGAATTGTTTGTGGTTACTCCTTGACTCTTTAACTCTGCAAAGACACTTTCATTTTTTATCTATCAAAGGTCTGGGGACTTAGCCTTTTTCTCAATTAAAGATCAATTTTTGTAAGTTTTATTATTTAAAATTTTCAGCAATTTCTTTTTTTTTCTTTCCACTAGCAGCACTTGAAAATGTCATTCTACTATTATATACATTGATGTGGCTAACAATTTTTTTTCCTATCCATCAGAATGCATTAAGGAAACATAAAAGAAAAAAATCACCATCTCTTTCTCTCTCTGTATCTGCAACAACTTGAAAGAAAATGATGAATGGCAACATGTAAGAGCAAAGGCTCACAAAATGAAGGAAGAGGCATGATTAGGTTCTATATTTTAAGTCAGAAATAACTGCTCCAAATACACAAGCAATCAGACATCCATTTATATCCTGGTTAGAATCTGAAGCTTCATTAATTGCAGTGGAATCACATACAAAATGAAGACTTCCTCCAAAAAGCCAGGCTTACTCAAAGAAAAACTTAATGTTTTATGATAGTATTTTCCACATTAGAGTTCTGCTCGTGGCTAAATCATTGTGGATAAACATACATATATTTAACCAGAGAAAGGATACACTCTTTTAGTCTAAAAACTGAGCCATAGAAAAACCACTAGACTGAATACTGCTTATTCATATGAATCATTAGTCAAACAGAGGTGAGAACCAAAAAAATATGAGTTACTATTTCTATTTATAATGCTCAAGTTTGCATGACATTTCTAAAGGCCTTTTTGTCATACCCAGTTGCTCCATGTTGTTACAAATAGAGATGAAAACTAGATCAAAGGATAGCCTGTATTGCTAGTACTCACCTACTAAACATCCAGTCTCCCTTTTCCTTTCAGTCATATCCTTTTTTACACTAAATAAATCTGGGATGATTCCTGTGTTTTTACCATTTAGATGGTAATCACATGATTTCCACCGGAGGCTGCACAAAAATGAAGACAAACATGGGATGAATATTCAGCAAATCTGGATGAAAGACTTAATATCCCTCAATTCATGTTGAGAAAAAGTGAGTAAGCCCACTGAGACTTCCTGAAGGACTTTATCCATGCAACTGAAGGACTAAAGGCAGGAGTACTCACATATGTAACTGTATACTCAGGACCATATTTTGTATGAGCCACAAACAGCCATTTGTCTAAACAAAAAAAAAAAAAAGAAAATTGAGGCATACATTTTAACACATCTGAAAGCACCCATAATCTATACATCTACATTTTATAATCATTTTACAAGACTATTTCATATTCAAGAGAAACATGCACTTCTTACAACAAGTTATAGAGCGTGATCATTGCAGTAGTTAAGCTACAGAAAAACTGGGTTAAAAATTAACAGGGATGCTGCTAAACCATGTTAGCAATGAATGTGGTTTTTCACTTGAATCTTAAAGGAGTACAGTGTTTCTTCCTTATAATCCTTCCTGAATTTTGAAGAGTATGATTTGTTCTCCACTTACCCACTTTTGCCATAGTCAGTTCTTTTCCTATTACAAATCCCACATAGTTTATCCAGGAACTCGGGAGAATCTAGACAACAAATAAGCACTATGAGGAAAGACAGAAATATTAAAAATGTTGAGCTCACAGTAAAAACAAAACACTCATTAAGTGACAAGTCAGACTTCTACTACATCTTCATTTACTCTGCCGTCGTGTTGATGTCTTTCTAAAAAAAAAACTGTGCATCACTGATGTTCTGAACTGCAGCAAATGTTTTCCTACTTAACAAAACCCCTTTGAGTTCATAATAAAAGCAATCTTAAAATGAACCTTCTATGGCTCCCGCCTTGCCCATTTTATTGTTTTGCTACCCTCTGCTGGCTTTCTTTCCTCTGCAAAACTAAAGAGAGGCTGCTGATTTTCACTTTGAAAGCCTTTCACAAGGCAACTTCAGGAACAGTGTTTAGGGCTGGGAAAAGGGGAAGGCATGAAGCTAATCAGGTGGCACTGACTTCTTCCATCTCCATTGGCGTGAACAGGGATTTTCACCCAGATCATCACTTTCAACGAAATTTGTTAAAATCAACAACT
>JAVKLA010000073.1:34679664-34765859 GCA_034782735.1 Sagittarius serpentarius
GTGTCCCCTCCCACCTTCCCTGTGCCCCTCCAGCCTTCTTGCTGGCTGGGCAGGAGAAGCTGAAAAGTCCTTGACTGCGTCTAAAGACGACTTAGCAACAACTGAAACCATCAGGGTGTTATCAACATTCTTCTCATACTAAACCCAAGACACAGCGCTGTACAAGCCACTAGGAAGAAAATTAATTCTATCCAAGCCGAAACTAGGACAAGTTTTGATAACTGCTAGATCCTGAAAATATTGTTTTTCCTTCTGTGTTGTCTTACACATCTGTGTTTTGCCAGTTCTTCTTACATCAGTGTTACTGTAAGCATTCGTTCTCATTTTTTTTGTTGTTGAATAAAATGTCACTGGGTGGTGAATCTGTGTTTAATTCAGACTGTGTTATAACTTAACATCATTATTATGAACTAGTGCCCAGCTCTAAAAGCTTTCTCATTGTGATATTAATTCTTACTAATTTGTTTTTGAGGGCTAACAGTTATATGTCTAGCCATAAACGTTGCTGCAATCCGGTTGAACTCAGCCATTAAACTTCGGCTCATTTATCACATCTCCTGTCCTATGTCTAGCAATAGTAGTTTTATTATGTATAATCACCTATTGGTAACACAGGGGAGTCAGCATGGCTCCTCCTCTTATTAACATAGCATGGATAACCAGAGAGAGGAATGAAAGAGTAAACAGCGTGTGTGAATGGAATACCCAAAACTGCAGTGCTAAAGCAGAAATTGAAAAGAACAAAGTTTGCTTAACAGGACTATCAGCTGTTTTTAATGGTAACCAGGGAGTTACCCATAGACTTTTGGGATCTTAAAAAAAAAAACCAAAAAAAAAACCACCCAAAAAAACCCCCCAAAACCAACAACAAAAAAAAAAACCACAAAAAGAGGTAGCTTGAAAAGAAATGTAAAAGCAGCATGAAAACTTGCTACAGTGAGGAGGGAGAAATGGGAACAGAGCAGCATCAAAACGGGGGTTGCTAGTGCTGGATGCAGCCCCACAACCATCGCAGCCTGCGTCCAGGATGGTGCATTCTCCCTGACAGAGGCTGTGCTTATCCAGCACTGCTGAGACCTGCCCTGGGGTGTTCATACCTGGCTCTAGATGTTCACTGCCTGCAAATTATTTAACTGAGGAAAGCAAGACAGGTACGCATAGAGCTGGAGCCCCCAAAACTCCCAAAGGAGGTGCTTGTAAATAGGAACCTGCACCCCAGAAGAGGCAGGTCCTCGTGCACTGCCTGAGTAGGTTGTGTGTGTGCAGGCAACTGTGTGAATGTGGCCACGGGGATTAGAAATTTTGGGGGCTAGCGGTAGAAGGTTGTTTAGAAAATGGTAGGCATTTGCTATCATTTTGTAAGTGTCTGGTATTGTGGTTTATCTGTTCTTTTGCTGTTATTGATCCTGAATGCATAGCTCACTGATTGCAGTTAATTATGTACCATTAATAAATCAATAAACCACTTCAACCCTGATTTCATTTAAACCATATGACTTGTTCAGTTTTTTCCTGTGACAAGACTGTATGTAAAACTGATGTAAAGGAAGATAAGATCTCCAGAAAATACATGATGAATGTTTACTTTATTTAGCGCATCAGTTTAGATCATGTGGTTTTTAGCATGGTGGCTCAGGCTAGCGTGTTTTGAGAGCAATGTGGGCTTTGTTCCTCAGTTGATCCTGTTGTTCTGGTACGTGTGGCTGGCTCCAATAACTGCCTCAGTGTGGCTATTTTCATAAAACCAATGTAAAATAGCTATAATCTTTCTTTCCATTTAGAAGTTTTGATCTTTAATCAAAAGTACAATCTTTCACAGTATTTTAGCATTTGTTGTCTTGTGCTTCAACCACATTTCCATTAAAACTTCAAGTGCCTCTTTGAATTGTGAAGCACACCTAGGAACATGCTATACTGATCGCTCCATGTTGATAGCTGTAATCACTTTCTGCAACATCTCAGTCTTAAGCCATAGGTCTGGCAATCACTGTCCATGTTTTGTCTGAAAGTGGTGGATTTAAAAAAAAAATATTTAAAAATCCTATTGATTTTTGTAGTACCTGATGACAGACTTTGCGCTTTTACCAGATGAATTACAGTGCTCTACACCCATCATGTCTATCTCTGTATCTAGTTTGCATGTCATACACTAATAAAATTGAAAAGTATTTTGTCAGTCAAGGTTATGTATAAAGGCCAAAGAACCAGGAAGGCATTCAGAAAGTATTTACTCTCTGAGTAAATAGTTTCAAATAATCAGGCTTACAATTACAGAATTAATGGCGATTTTGAACTTTTCCTGCTGTTAGTGGCATTGTGCTTTGTGTTTCAGCTATGTAACTCTAATTCATGTTGTGAACTTTTTCTTCAGTGGGGTGGTGTTCAGAGATCCCTCTGAGACAGCATTACATACAGAAGTGCTTCATTAAATTTGTCAGTTCTGGCTCTAAATGAGTGCCTTGAAAATGAATTCCACTCTAGGATAAGAAAATACTTTTAGATACATAGTTCATAAGGACTGTTTCTGCAGGTGAACGAAGCTAAAGGCATTGACACATGCATGTTTTTCTGTCTCTAGCTAATGACTTGTAAAGGATGAGAATAAGGGAACTCTAACATTCATTGCTAGTGATAAATTATACCCATTAAATGATTCCAGTAAAGTGTTTCAACTTATGTAAAACCTCTCTCAGAAAATACCAGAATAATTTCCGGTTGATAAAAGGCTCATGTTGCTCATCTGCAGGCTGTGACTTCAAACTAAACTAATAAATTAGAGCGGCAAGATCTAGAAGGAGAAGCAGGGTTTGATGCTTGTTAGAAGCATATATGAAAAAAAAAATGTAGGCCTTGGAATAGTTGTTGAAACAGTTTTATAGAAAAAAACCACTTAGAGTTAAAATATTATTTAGAGGTAAGCTGGAATTGTACCAACGTACATGCTGTTGTTTTGCGTAATGTTTGCGTTTTAGCTAGTGGAAGCTATCTTTCTTCCTAGAAAAGTTGCACGTTGTTTTGAAAATTGAGAACAATCCATGCGGGTGAAATTTTTGTCAGCAGGGTGCTTCTGCTACTGCAAACCTTCAGACTTGTTTTAATAGCAGTCTGCCCAGAAAATCAGCTTCACCCTGCACAGTGTAACATTGGCATGTACCAAGAAAGAGTCTGCTGTGTTTGATTTTATGACCTCAACAGGCTATTGCTTGTGCATCAGCAGATTAATCTATAATCAGGATCATGTAGAAGTTCTTTCCATTATTGGGTGTTCTTTAAGCACTGTGGTGACTGCTTTGTTCTTACACCCCACATCACAAATTCAGCACAACCTTTTCTGCTAATTGGCAAAATGATCTGGAGCTTCACAGGTTACGGAAGCAGAATTGCCCTTCAGTGACACCAGGAATAAATTCAGGCTCGAGGCAGGCTGGTGGATAGTTGTACAAAGAGGGCTTTCTTCAGCTCTGTAGAAAGCTGGAAGTTGGTAGTCAGGTCTGCCCAATAATTTCTGAAACATTTCACAGAGTTGCAGCTTTTGCATACTGCTGTGAGGACACTGAAGACGGTTTCTGGGGACTGCACAGAGAAGTCTGTGTGTTGATAGATGTTGTATTTATCTTGGCAGGAGCTATTCAAAGTTACTTATTTGTATAAACTATGAGCATTTTCTATAAAGCTAATAAATGGTTGTTATGGCTCAGTGCAGATGGCATCAGTACCTGGTTTTGGGCTTATGAAATGCATATATGTATTTCCATAGATAATGTTTCTCAGAGTTTAACAAACTATTAGAGCATTATGGAAGATTTGTATGCTGCGTACATATTTCTGAGACCTGAATTCTGCCCTTGGGGAATTGACACTGCTACTGCTCAAAGGAGAAGCTATCAGGGGAAAAAATACTGAAAATCCAAACATGAGCAAATAAGAGATGTTTTATTTCCCCCTTCCCCTTTTTCCATTTGCAAAAGATTGGAAAAATAACTGATATTGCAACCGTAGTGGCAGAAGCCACCGAGAAGAAAGAAGGATCTGAGAAAAAGCAAATAATATTAGTGCTTTGCTTTTTATTATATCTTCATCCTAACCTGCTGGAATTACAGTTGTATTGTGGCTCTGACAATGACAGGGTTGGTTTTTTCCTAGATTAATGTTATTTTTCTTTCAGTTGTTGTTACATGCTATAAATTGCATGTCTTTGCAAATTTTCTGTAAGGTACTGCCAGCAACTGGAAATATATTTTTATATTGCATGTAATTGCTGTTATTTTGGATTTCCTTGCCCTATAACCTGAGTAGATTCTAGATCCCGTATATGAGTATTTCTTACATTTAGAGATTCACTCTTACCATGTCCCTAGAAGACAGACAAAGAACATGGAAGAGAAGAATCATTTACTCCATATTCAATTAGGTGAGAACTTTGAATTTTCATGAGAATATTTCTCCCCATTTCAAATATTATATCAAAAGGCCTCAGTCCTGCACATTTGTCATTTGGTCAATACAGATTATTTCTCATTCTGAATCTTTGTGTGTTGAGAACTCGTACATTTGTGTAATAAAATGCACGGGTTGTTTCGATCTTAATTACTTAGTGGCTTGCAATATTAGAGCAATACAATCAAAGTATATATTTTCCTGAGGTACAGCTGTTGCCACGAGAGGTGTACAATAAATGGATTTTGTGGCAGGGCCTTGGCATTTCTTGCCGTACGTAGCAATATTCCTTATTGTCAGCCCTTAGTTACGGTTTGCTGCTCACCACTTTGGAATTAGCACCTCATCGAAAGCCTTGATTCAGCAACTGCAAGTGGGAATCTGTATGATGTTTTGTTGGTTTTAAAGAGCCTTTGCACAAATGCAGGAGTTTATCAGCATAATCTGATTAGAAGATTTTGGGCATAAGAAGAAAAGTCAGATGTCTGACATAGAAAGGAAATATCCAAGAAAAGGAACTATGATTGGGGTAATTTTAGTTACTGAAGAGAAAACTTATTTTTTTTGCTGGCGGCCTTGTCAGCTTCCACATTAAATAACCCTCCAGTACGCTGTTCCTATTGCACCCTGTAGATTGAAAGCCAGTGTAAATAAATAAATGGCAAGTCAGATGGTATCTGTTTTAATCCAGGGCACTAGAAATAGAGACATGACTTTTAATGCAGGCGCAGGCACAGCCCCTGGCCATAAAGGCTATATCAACTCCTGCTGCTTTTTTTTCTTCCCATGCCCCTCTTTCCCATGAATAAAGTCGTGATGGAAATTGTGCCACAGCTACATCTTCACTTGGGTGATTTCTCCTCTTTTGGCTGCTCCTGAGTAATTCTGGGATGCAGACAGAAAGTTCATCCCAAATGAATGTTGGTAAGCTATGTGTGACACCACAAACTCAGAAAATGTGTCTTGCAAAATGTTACTAAAGAATTCGCTATTGTTGTGGGCCTTAAAGCTACTGGAAATGCAATGATAAGTATTTAGTTACTATGTATTTTACAAGCACAGGCTCAGAATCATCAAAATCTTCAAAAGCACCTCAAATCTATGTTTAAAAATATACAATGTGAAGATCTGACATCTATCATCTATGTAGGTCAGTATCTCTTTTGGAGGGTGGATATCTGCGGTGTCCAGCTTAGCAGGCCCACCAAGAAGCTGATTTAAAAGCTTTTCATTTTTATATCTAGACAGTAGTTGCTGATGCTGAACTGATATTTCCAAAACTGCTGTCATTTGAATGCTAGCCTGCATTATGGTAAAGGTACATAGTGTTTGTAGCTATACTATTTTGTATATATGCAATACATAATGTATGTTTGTGTAGACAATATCATATGTCATTAATACACACATAGAATATTGTATGTGAACATTATTGTGGCAGATGTGTTGGAAAGGTTAAGCCTGCTTATAAGGCTTACATATAAATATTTTGATTCTGAATATATCACAGTGTTATAGGGAGAGCATACAGAGATCCAGTGAGCGTGTGGAGCATGGCGGTATCCTTGCTAAAGTATGAAGTTGCTTTGTGGAGACTTGTGGAACTGAAATAACCAGTCAGTGTTTCTGAATGCCAAATAACTACACAAGAAACATCCAGAAGGCCAGACATTAGAAAATCCCTTTCATTCAAGAAAGCAACCTTTACTTCTTATAAGTCTTAGCTCACTGATATTATTGCTAGTGGAAACAGAGATGGAGCTGGACCACTGGACTCAAAGAGGAAGAAAATAAAATGCTTATCTTCCGGAGGGTAATGTAGTTTTTTCTTTTTCTGTTACCCCTTTCCATTTTGTTTGTAAGTATGGAAATTGTTTGGGAATAGATAGTAGCTGACGTGAGTGTGTGCGTTGCTGTGCAAGGCACCATACCCTTTGCTTGACTGTACTTGTGATCTGGCCTTGAGTGGCAGCTGATTTTCCAAGACCTTTCCAAGGGCAACGGAGTCTGAATTCTCCACAGCGCTGCCGTTTTGCTTTCACCGGCCCCTTGGCAACAATGCTGTGCACATAATGAACTTAGGGTCAAATTGCAAACTCCTTGTTAAACTAGACTACACTGGTTGCATTGCATTGTGAGTAGTTAGCTGGAGAAAAAAAGTTTTTATGAGCCCTTGCTTTAATATTTTCCTTTCTTGGTATGAGATCCCAGTCCTCACCCTGACTGTGCCACTCTTTATGTCCCAGTCTTTTTCTGTATTTCGGGATCTAAATCTGAGGAGCACACAGAAATGCATGCAGTATATTCACATATCTGATGAAAATAGATTTTTAAGTTAATTAGCAGATGGCTTTTCTATTCCTCTGGAGTGCCTGATTTAGCAACTTTGCATTCATGTGAGTGATCCCATTGACTTTGGTGGGAGTCTGTATGAAAGGCTGTATGCTCAGGAGCCTTTTGCCAGCAGCTGGCAGAACTTAGAAGAGTATTTCCTTCAGTCTTTTCTGCAGATACGAGAATAAAAAGATATCTGTATCCAAGAGGCAATGCACTAGAAATCTCTACGCCTTCCTAAGCTCAGTGTCTCTGTCAGCCTATTGTCTGCTGTTAAGAATGAGGCTGCTGGCATCAGAGAAGCACAAAAAAGCAGCGTAACACTTGTGGGCTCTACCAGCGGTAGACCTGTGAATTAGGGCAGGATGTTGACTCTGGTATCTTTTTCTTTTTCCTCTTTAGAAGCCTCAGGCCCCCTTTGGGAGAGCTGTCTATATGCTATTAAACAGTAAAAGCATATGTTAATAGCATCTTACTTTTTGATCCTCGGAGAGACTGACAAGTTCCATCTGGCATATGCAGAAGTGCTATAGTGTGGGAGAAATTGGAAATAGAAAGGCAGGGGGAAGGGAACGACTTATTTAGAGTTACAGTCCTTGCATCCCAAGACCTGCCGAAGTGGCCATCTTGTTCTTCGTGGGCTCCAGCCGGAGAAGCGTCTGCCCAAACTTACAGAATCACTCCTCTCTTTCAACATCACAAGCACAATGCTGCCTGTGTCAGAGCCGGAGGGAAGCTTAAATAGCTGTAGATATATAAAGGAACAAAGTGAAGAAGTCTTTTGAAGCCCAGAAACCACTTTGAATAATTTAGGGATCTTCCTTGTCATCCTACTGTTTTTGTTGACAGTTTAGATGTAGAGATTTAGTGGCTTCGTTTGTCAGAAAGAAGGCAGAGGCTGGGTGAATGAAATAGCTCAAGTTTGGTTTTGTCTGTAGTTCATTATGCACAGCCTCTTTCTCCCCCTGTTGGAAGTAACCAGCTTTTTCTGATGATTTGGGTTATTTATGAATTATGAAGAACACATAACATAAAGGGTTTTTTTCCTGAATGTGTTTATTGCAATGGTGCTGAGCTCTCGGCAAGTAAGTTTATGACTATAGATTTGCATTTTGCAGTCTCATACAAATGTCTTATTTCTTCGAAAATACCTTTGCTTACAGGGTGTATTTTGTACTTAAAATTAATAATCTGCCTTTTACTGAACAAAGTGAGAATGCTTTTGGAAAAAAAGGTGCACAGAGGCTTGAAATATTCATGAAGGTCTAAAAATGACTACTGACTTTTGTTTACTATAGATTGCATTGGCTTTCACGGAGACGGGAATTGGCTTTTAAAAGAGAAACCCAAATCCCTCTGAATGCTTCGTTTTGGGAAGGAGGGGGAGAACCGACACTGTCTGGTGATTTGTTTTCATGAGATGTCTGCATTAGCTCTCAAATTACAGAGCTGATTCGATGGAAAATTGCAAGAGGCTGCTCATTTGTGACTGACCCTGCCATCTAACAAGAAGATAGACCTTAGGCGTAATTGGGTTGATGCTGATTTGATCGCACACACAAAAAAAGCTTAAAATAAGTCTTAGATCTGCAGAAGCAAGGCAATGCGCCGTCCTTAAATTGCGTCTTTTGTTGTTTGTCACAGGATTTTGATACAGTGGATGACTGCTTATTGGAAATCATATGCCTCGTTCAGTGGATTGAGGATAAAGTTATTTTTATTGATGCTTTGTGCAACTATATTTTGTATATATGTTTGGAGAAAGAAGTATTTGTCCAACATTCTACCCAAAGAAATGCCATGCACGTTATGCTGTGTAACTTCAGTGGAAGCAATAAATCTAGTGAGATTAGACTCCCTGAAAACTTCTCACCCACGCATTTTAAGTAGTCTTGCATTAAGAACAGGTAAAATATTAGATTTGTTTAATGAAGGTAATGCGAATATTGTATAGATTGTAGGGAATTGATTTTATGGATTTGTTTCCCTTTGCACTGGAAATCCAAAAGGCATGAGACCACGAACAGGGAGTTTGGGAAGGAAACACAGTCCTTATTTCACTGTGTACCTGTATACATCTTGGAAGACAGATCTGGATATTCTATGCTACTGCACATATATGAAGACGGCCAGCATAATTTAGGGTGTCTGGAAGACTTGTGGGGGCAGGGCTGGTTTTATAAAGCAGAGAACGAGTGAGGACTGGGAAATCTGAGAGATGTGTTAATTCGGCACCCCTCCAAGCTAGTCTTCACTGCTCCTGTGGAGCACGGCCGGCCAATTAAACTGCCTCCACTCAGCCACCAGGTCTTGCTCGGGCACCCATGTAGATGCAGAGGATTGTAATTTGCAACTGCCTATACAGGTGAAAATTTTATCCAAACACCCTGCCGCTTGAGGACATAGATTTCGTGCTTCCAAAAAGGTTCTTAATTATTTGGGAATCTCACTACTTGTGCTAATAATGGGCTTGCAGAAAGACATTTTGCATGAGGTTGAGAGTATTTTGCTCGGAGATCTCATTAGACATGTATACAAATGTTCCTCTAAACATAAACTGATATTTTAAACAGCTATTTTTCTGAGGCCTTGTATATTGCAATGGAAAAGATTTTTTTAGGCTGCTTCTCACAACATCCCAAACAATGCTGCAAAGAAGTTTCAACTATATTTTAGCACAGTTGCAGCAAGTATTGCTGTGTTTGTGACAGACTCCTCCCTTTGGTAAGGGAGTAAATTTGCATGGCTGAGTTAAGCCCTCCAAAAATAAGGGCTTATAATGAATAAAACACCAATGTACTGTACCCCTTTAATTACCATAGTTCTAAGACAGCATAGTTATAACATGTAATTAAATTTCATTGTATAAATGGAACATGGGCTGTGGTAGGCACATCTTTCATCTTTTGATGTATAATGACATTCAAAATATTCTCTAGTACTCAGTTGATAAACAACTTGAAGAGTCAGGGTCTAGAGAGTAGCTTGTTTGATTTTAAATTTGTAAGATTGGCACGTGGTCTCTTTTGACGATACTGCATTCTGATGTGATCCATTTATCTAATGTCATTAACAGTACATGCTGAATGTACAATTAAGCTTGAAACTGTCAATGTCAGTGGCTGTTAAAAAAGGGTTGATAAAAATGAGAAGAGGAACCGCTGTTTTGTAATAAGCATCTGTGTTGCTTTTAAGTCAGGAAAAAAAAATCAATGAATTTCAATATATTGCTGTCTTCATTGCCAATGTAATTCAATAAATATGTTAATTCACTTTTCTGAACACTGAAGAGAGTTGAGAGCTTTTTGTGTCATTTATTTTTGTCAGTTCTGTTTTTCATGTTTTTTTTTTTTTTTAGTTAGACTTCCAGCTTAAGTTTACTAATAAAAATGTTATTAAATTGAAGTAGAGAGGAAATATTCTATATCTCAGATTTTTAACAAACTGTGGGATTTTTTCTGTATTTGTGTATTATCTTTGAAATAGCAAGCCAGCAAAGAATGAATGTACGCTTTTATCGTTAACCATTCTCTTCCCGCTAGAACAAAAAAGGAGCACTTTGAGGTTCAACAAACAATACAACTGTCAGTCCACATGCAAATTTCCGTGCAGAAATTTCTTCCTGACCACATTGCTGGTCTTTGCCATGAAACATGATAGATAGATTTCATATATTTTAATCCTATTTAGGAATTTGCATGTTCTGCACTTGCGTGGATCAAATCTGAAGCATTTCTTTAAGAATTCGTTGATATAATGCCATTATTTGGTAGCGAATTATATAAACTGATGTGAGAAATACCTATATTTATATCTCTCTACAAACATTCCCTTGTTTTGTAATAGTTACATCTGTTTTCTAAAGAAAGTATTAAAATATTGCTCAGTGCAATCATATAGGAAAGGCACAGAAATCGTGCGAACTACTGTAATAACCTTTGCTGTTGTGGTTTCCAGAAAAACTAGTAGGTGTGCAAATACTGGAAAGGAGATGTCTTGCAGAGCAGCAAGCTCCTGTGTGTTTTGCCATCAGCTCAGTTACTGTATTTTGGAAAAGCCAGAGAGGTGATTGCTGAGTGAGTAGGAAAGAGAGCCTATGTTAGAAGTAGAGAATGCTCTTAGGGGCATCTACGTATCAGACTTTTAGCATGTGGAATCTGTTAAGAGACACCGTTGTTATTGCATCAGACCTCGTCTGATTCTTCTCTCTTAATGCTTTCCTGGTTAATCTTCTAAATAACAGCCGAGAAACTTAATCTAATTATCAGAATATATATATATTTTTCTATATATGTATTTTTTCTTCTGCCTAGTTAATGGCTGTGGCTGCTCAGACCATGTGTTACTAAAATATACGTCAGGAAGTAGTTATTCAAAACGTGGCTTTGTAAATGGACATAAGGTATACAAACAAAGCTTCAGTTCATAAAATTACCCCTCACCAGTTAATATTCCAGGTAATAAAGCAGCAACAGATTTGCCAGCCAAACTACTTTCATGCCAATGAAGGTTTTCAAAGGAGAGAATCCTATGGCTCTGTTAATACTTTGCCTTGATTTTTATAAGATTGATGTTAACTATGATGAGTAATCGTTAGCAAAACCAAAAATTATGATAACTAAAGTAAAACCCGTCTAAGGAACTTGATGCTGAATAATCTCCATCCCAGTTTCCTGAAAGAACCATCACACCAAACGATAGGTCTGGCAGCTAGTATTGTAAACACAGCAACAGATAGTGGAGAAGATAGTATTGCTTATATGCAAAAGGCAGAGAGTGTGAGTCAGGCAAACGCAAGCCTGTAAATCTTATTGGGGTTAAATGGGACGATGACAGTATAAATCTACCCAAGATGCATCATACCAGTGGCCTGAGAAGGTTTGTTTTGTTTTGTCCTGTTGTATTTTTGAAGGAGAACTAACTTTCTGGGTAGGAAATGGAGGCAGTGGCATCAACTGGACTTCAGTAGAGCACTTGATCTGTATAAGAAACTATGAAAGGAATTGTAGAGTGAATACAATGTCTTAACAGATATGGCAATGGATAGTATTGATGAGAGAAGTACTTGGACTGAGCTTTGTAAAAGAATTTCTGAAGAATTTTTATTAGTGACTTTAGGACAAATATTAAGATAGTGCTGACAGAAAACTGAGCTACTTTCTTGGTAAAAAGAGAAGAGGAATATTACACTGAAAAGAGCATGTAGCTCTGAGAAGTAGAATGATACAGAGTCATATGAACAGAACAAAGTGAAAGGTCATACAGTCAAGGACTGAAAGCTTGACTATTAGAACGTTCTCAGTTGGAAATGGCAGAGGAAGAGAAGGGCCTGAATGTGTTTTTCAACTGTGGAATGATTGCACATCCTTACTATGATGTTACCATGAAAGACCATGGACAATATTAGTATCCATCTCTCTAAGCACATGGAGGCAGAGATAAACAAATAGCAGTTGTGTATAGCCTCAGCAAGAGATCACCTGGAATACTCATATGGACATTTTCTTTCAAAAGTATTGAAGAAGATTTAGTTGAAACTGGACAGCGTGCAGAAAAAAGGCTGGTACTAAGATTAGAGAATGAAGTCTCTCATCAGTGAGGAAACTAGAGGACATCCTATTTAGTCTTGCAGATTAAGCTGGAGAGATGATAACTGATATGCAGATGATACCTGATGATGCAGCTGATATCTGTAAGTATGTTATTGATGAAATACTAGGGAAAGAAAAGAGCTATTTAAGCTAAAGGCCAGTATTAGCATGAGAACAGATAGATACTAATGAGCCATGGGTAGGTTCAGAATCGGACTTAGAGGATCCTTCTAAGACTTTGGGCTCTGGAGTCCACCTTTCAGGTAGGAACTTTGAATGAAAAAGTGAGAAATGTCTTGAAGATTAAGTTTGATATATGTTTATCAGAGGAATTGTATGATGTGCAACATATATTAGAGGAAGTTCCTTTCATTCTTCTTATCCTACACTTGGCGTTAAACTCAGTTGCTACGCTGTCCGTTACACAAAATCACACTTCTGTTAATGGTCTCGGATACTTGTGATATGCATAGGTGTTTCAAGAAAAAAATCTTAATAGGATCAATATCCACTGCTGTTTATGCTCTATGCTTAAAAATATGTGGCTGTATGGGCTATAAAAATGACCAGGGCCCACTGTCCGGCCTTGCATCTGGGCAGCATAGAGTGTTCCCTCTCTGGTCGACAGGTGGACAGATGTGCATTGCCTCCTGTAAGTGTGTCTTGAAAGGTGGTAGCTCGTGAACTATCATATGGTTAGTGCGGAAGAGTATTAGCTGGGACAAAACCATGCCAAAGACCCTTCTAACATGTTACCCAGGCAGGCCAAGTGCCAGTGCCGAGGAGGGTTCTGTAGTGTGGTTTAGTTTATCAGTGCATGTGGAGCTGCTGGGCGCTCTCTTAGACTGGGACGGTGGCTTGATGAGCACATGAAATATAAATTGTATGACTATGTTATCTCTGATGGAAAGCAATAGATCAAATACTAATCTACTCTAGAATGAAAGAAGAAATTTTTTTTTAAAAAGCTTGGTAAAATGCTACTGAATAATATTTTCTTAGAAATTATGGATTTCTGAAAGGTTTTTGCTGTTTGTGCTTGATTCCACTTTAGTAAATGAAAGAAAATCAATAATATGCTGAACAGTAAGATTTTTGTAAGAAGTTGCTAGTTTGAAAAATACAGCGTTTTAATTTGAAATTTGCTAAAATAAATAGCAAATTTAAAATCTCTGTGTTTAGACATGTAATCTGAGAATTTTTCTCATCTTGAATACAGGCTCAGAATGTAGTAGGCCTATTTCTTATAAATAACACAAGTTTTAATTCCTTTTTCAGTTTCAGTTACCTCAGGCTTTGTTCTCTTTGTATTCATTTCAGTAAGCACCTTTGCTCTTTTCTCTTATATCCCCCATGTTTGACAGAAGACTTTGTAACCATTCATAAGCCAACTTAAAGCTGTCCTTCAGATGCCTTCTTGAAACTTTCCTCTGTGGAGCATACAAAGTTCAGGGACCTGGACTGTGTTTAGTATTGCTCATCTTTCCGGCTGGTATCGCCAGGCTCTTGTGTATCCACGTCTGAATGCCATAAATACTCATTTATGAATGTAATCTCCTTGGGGGAGGGTTTTTAAAATTACTATTTTACATGTATATAAAATATTAAAATATTATATATGTATGCACACATATATGTAAATATGTATGTGCTATATGTAAATATATGTACAGATGGATTTTTTGCTGCACATTTGCATTTCAAACGTATTTCCTGAACAATTCCTGAGGATGCTAGGTATTACTATGTTATCAATAATTAAAACTAGTGGTGTAAAAGATGAACTGGAAGACTTGTGGATCTTATAGCACATGTTCCTTTCCTTTGGTTCTTGGTGCTATTTAATATATGCCTGGTACCTTCAAGGACAGTACTGTATGCAAATTTTTTACTGTGTGTACAGTATGATCCATCTGTGACTTCTGCTTTGTATTGATTTATTTCAATTCTAACTATAACCACATATTATGACCATATTATGGCCTTTACCCGTTCCCTGAAATGGTTGTGCTGATGACCGTTATTAAATAAGTCTCATGTTAAACAAAACTATGAAGCTCATATTTTAGCTATTATTTTTTTCTATAACTGATTATAATTTTTTACCATTTTTTGAAAGTGATGCGACTATTTGAAGGAATGTTCTCATGTTCTGTATTTCATGTTCACTTATAATACCAAATGTTCAGACCAATGGATCCTGTTAAATCAAGAATAAACACTTGATATGTAAGTATAGTACATCCAACTGATTCAGCTGTAGTATGTACCTCTTTCTGAAGTGATTTAAAAATTAACTGTTGGAAATTGACTATGATACAAATCACAGAAAACCAGTTCTGTTTTTCTAAGAATAAAAATAATGCTTGAAAATGTATTTGAATACACTTAAATAACTATATTTAAGAACATCCCACTTAATGCAAGAAAATTAACAGTCGTTTTATTCATTTGGAATAGAAATGCCTTCAACCTTTCAGGGAAAGCAAGAGCAAATTACAGCCAAATTTTCATTTCACAAGTCATCTTCATCCAGGATAAGCCAGGGCCCCAAGGTCAATTCTTCAATTTGGTATCCTATTTCCATAATGTTATTCTGCAGTGTACTTCCATTATTACTGGAGCAGTGCTCGCTTTCCTATTAGTTTTATAAATGGCTATGTTAATGCCTTTTTGCAGACAAAACCACCTTTTGTTAATATCCCAGTGGATTTCTTGAGGATTAAAATGTATTTTTAAGCAGCCATTGGTTCTATTTATATTTTTTCATTGATGATTAGCCCTTGTCACCTACCCAAAAGTGGCATTGTTCAAACAGAGATCGAAGTAGTTTTTAAGATGTGTTGACTGATTGGCTTGACTGACAGAAAAGAAATAATTAGAAGCTGAAGAATCTAAGAATCTTTGTAAAATTTAGTAATAGCTGAAGCAATGCAACAGTGGCGGGGGGGGAAGGGGTGGGGGAAAAATGTATTCTGACCAGCAAATAGCCTTTTGTTAGGGTGTGGAGTTCTACAGATAAAACTGTTTTCTTTGTCTTTCCTGTGCTGTTAGTAGTGATAAGGTACCAGTTCAGCTCAGCTAGGGTACAGCTGTTAGCCCTAAAAACTTGTCAGTTTTGTTTTAGACAATTAGATAGTTACTTCTACAGTTATAATAATTTATGTATATATTACATTGTATGTAATATCCAAGGCAAAAATGGCTGGAAGATGTCTGCAGCGTTCAGTAGTGTACATCCTTGCTAGGAGGATTTGTGTTTACTGTGCAGCCAAGTATTGAGTAAGAAGTTCTCCTCAGACCTTAGATGGAAAATACCAGTTCTTGGGAGCCATACTGATGAATTTTTTTTTTTCTGGGGTGTGTTTTGATAGAAGGATAAGTTATTTATATACATAAAATACAAATTTATTCAAGGAAGTATGGTGAAAGAAGCTATTGATTGATTAACGTGATTTTTCCTTAGTCTACATAACTTGTAAACACTGTAGAAATGTTTTAGTAAATATACAACAAAATCCTGTTCATAGTAGCATAGTATTCTATTTTGCTTTGAAGCTGAACATTAGAATAGGATATTTTAGTTGGAAGGGACCGACAATGATGATCTAGTCCAACTGCCTGACCAATTCAGGGCTGACCAAAAGTTAAAGCATGCTGTTAAGGGCATTGTCCAAATGCCTTTTAGACTCTGACAGGCTTGGGGCATCGACCACTGCTCTAGGAAGCCTGTTGCAGTGTTTGACCACGCTCTTGGTCAAGAAATGCTTCCTAATGTCCAGTCTGAACCTCCCTGGCACAGCTTTGAAAGACTCCCACATGTCCTGTCGCTGGATCCCAGGGAGAAGAGATCAGCACCTCCCTCTCCACTTCCCCTCGTTAGGAAACTGTAGAGAGCAACGAGGTGGCCCCTCAGGCTCCTTTTCTCCAAACTAGACAAGCCCAAAGTCCTCAGCCGCTCCTCACAGGACATGCCTTCCAGCCCTTCCACCAGCTTTGTTGCCCTCCTCTGGACACATTAAAGGACCTTCACATCCTTCTTAAGTTGTGGGGCCCAGAACTGCACAAAGTATTCAAGGCGAGGCCGCACCAATGCTGAATACAGTGGGGTAATCACCTCTTTGGACCAGCTGGTTGTGCTGTGTTAGGTCCAAGTTAATACATATATGAAGTGGATTTTTTGTAACAGAAGATATGTCTTAACAGGAGCTTTATCTCCCTGAGAACAGCTATCCAAATGACTGTGTTTAATTTCTGAAATCAGACTCATAAATGTTTGATACCTGACCCTGACCTGCTGCAGCTGGAACAAAACAAGTGGGCTTAGTATGGTCAGGACAGAATGGTCCTTTGGCTTTGCTCAGCACGGCTCCCTCTTGTGTTTTAATCAGGCCTTTTAAAAAAGAGAAACCTTTCTCAATGACTTTTTTGTACATCTTGACATACTTGTAGGTCTTGGAGACGTATGGTCTAGCAGTTTGTCATGGAGCTCAAGCACTTCTGACATATTGCCTGTGATGAAGTTATTTAGATTGAAATTTTCAGTAGCAATCTCCTGAGTGTGGTTTGCTGTTGTGTGAGTGGCAACTTGGGAGAAGCAGACACTTTAAAAAAAAAAAAAAAAAAAAAAAAAAAAGCACCATTTTTGTTTTATTACCTAATACTAATTCAGGTTTTCAAGGTATGCTATACTCTGATTTGGAGCGAAGTTCAGAGGTCCTTGAAGTGACAGAGACTTGAACTAGTATCCCACGCTGTGCTGATGGAACCAGTTTAGATCCTAAACATATTTGCATAGTCTCAGAAAGGCTTATTAACGCATGTGAAGGAGAACAGTATTGTAGTTAAATTGCTTCTAGACCTCCTCTGCATGCATTTAGCTAACTCCAGTGCACCTGCTTTTTGGGCTTTCGCCAAGTGTCCTGTTCCGAATTAGGTGCTGGTGTGAGCACTTGCTGTTGGAGATATGCTCTGGGTTCCGCTGAGGGCAAGTTAAGCACTGACAGTCTCTCCAGAGCCGATGTAGAGAGGCACTTTTGCAGAGTGTAATTCATCCTACCTAAAATTTGAAATATCTTTTAAATGTACTATCTTCTCTCTTTCTCTCTTGGAGATTCTCTTCTTGGAGAATTTCCCTGTAGTGTTCTTCATTTCTTCTAAAAATCTCCGTAGGTCTGTGGCTCCCACTGTATACATGCTGTCTATTAGTTAAGATACTTTATATTAAAAACTGTCAAATAAAGGAAAGCAATTTCATACGGTTCCCAAATTAATGACAGTCTGCTTGCACATTGGTTGCTTTCTGTTGGCATCTGGGTCCTAGTAGAGACTGCCATTCTTAATCATATTTTAATTTTCAAATAAATTGCTTTCATTATCCTTTCATTTACAATACCATGTGTGCATTACTGCTCATTAATGTTTGTCATCCACTTTGCTGAGACTAGGTTTTTAAATAGCCGTGGTTACAATACAGTAATTAAAGATGATCCATGTTGGTTTTGTAGAAATTATTCTGAAGACTTCTCATTAAAAAAAAAAAACAACAAACCCAACAACAAAAAACCACAAAAAAACCAAAAAACCCAAACCCAGAGTGCTGTTGAAATCAATTCCTTAAATGTATGGAAGCAGCTTAGCATAAGGCTTTGCCTGTAGGTAAAAAGAGGGCACTTCTAATGGTTCTACTGGAATGGATGCCTAATGACAGGTCTGTATGAAAACTGTATTTCTCTCTAATTATTGACAGGCCTGTTGTTTTTGAGTATAAGATTTTATACTCCATATAAAGTAAGATTTTTTTTTTTCATACTGCTTTCCAAAATTTTAATTCCAATATCTGTTTAGCACTGTTAGTTTCTATTCAGCCAATTCCTTCCCCCTCTTTTCCACTCCAGATGCAAAAAACATGAAGGGACTGAAAAAACATGACAAGGTTTTTAAAACTAGAGTTTTGGAAGAGAATCCCTGTGGGACAGAAGTCAAACCAGAAGCAATAACCTCTGCCCTGATTTTGGCCTAGTCATCTTCCATAGGTTGCATGTCACAATATGGAAATTTTTCCTGTATCCGCACTTGCAGTTAGTATTTGCTTGCCTATGACACAGCCTGTATGACTGATTTTATGCACACACAAAACTGTGGATCTCCATACCTGTGTCTGTCTGATATTTTTATTCCTTTGCTTCTTAAGTGTATGTGCTCAGCTTTGAACATCTGGCCCTTAGGGATCCTGATGTGAATGTTCAAAAGTAATGTCACTACCGACGTGGCACAGGAGTAAAGTAACAATTATACATTATTCAAAGAGAAATTTAAATGGATTTTTGAGGTATGATACTCTTTATGAACTAGCAGAGAATTAGTTGTTTTTCTTGTACTAATATTTTAAGAAGCAACTTCAGGTGATGAATACATCCTAACATAACAGTGCTTGGCCCCAAGAGTTGGTGCACTCTTCATGATGGGACTTGAAACTTGAGTCCTGCAATCACCTGCAGCGCTTCTGTGTCACACTGTGTGGTCATGGCTGAAGAGGCCTCTCATTTATATCAAGCTGAATTTGCTTCTGAGATGAAAAGATGAAATACATTCTGCTTCTTTCAGTCTGTGCCATCAATTGCTCCTAATGAACCTTGCCCACCTCTCCATGACTAAGATCTTAACACTCTCTCCCTGGCTCAGAGCAAAAAGCAAAAGTCTTAAGAACCAAACTTACTGATGTTCCCAGGTTTTTTTCTACAGTTTATATATCTTCATGGAAGTGTAGTGAATGGAAAATATTTGGACATATGGAAGTGTAGTAGGAGGGAATATATTTGGAAGTACCTTTTTTTTTTTTTTTTTTTTTTTTTTTTCCTAGTGTCACACTCTGGTTAAAATAATGCTCCATAAATTATTCTAATAGTAATAATTTCAAATAGATAGATTCAATTAATGATAAATCAATAGATTCAAATTAGTAAAATTTATAAATTTACTTATTTGAGCAATAGAAGAAAACTCGACACCTCTCTGTTTGAACCTTCTCTTACTTTATTGTTATACTCAAGCAAGTTGAAATAGGTGTAATGCCTCCTCTTAATGTTTATTAGCTGAAAAGCATAGCTGGGTGAAAACTGGTAGTAGCCCCTCAGCTAAGGTTGAATCCACAGATTTTTTAGAGTGTATTCTTTTGTTATGGCTAATCCATTCATCAAAGCCTTGTGGCTTTATTTTTATCAAGGTATGTATCTGTTCAGTTTAATGATTTGGATTTTAGTTTTGCCAAATCACCTTCAGCATGTGCTCCTCTCTCGTTGGTAGCTCTGGAAGAAACCTGTGCAACTACACTACTCACTTACCTGTCCAATCTCATATGCAGTGTTTGGTGAGCTGAATCAAATTAAAAACACTTTTCCCTAAAACTCAGGCCATTTAGTATGAAAAGAAACATTGCCTTTATTCGTTGTTAGAAAGAATACTTTCTCTTATTTGAAATTTCTCTATTCTCATTAATGGTGAAAAATGGAAGGAGATGAATAGGCAGAGAAGTTGATAAACCTGCTCTAGGTCATCCAAATACATTGTCTAGGTAAAACTGCAGGTTTACTAGTGAGAGTGTGGTGAGCTTTGGGAGTATATCTCAGAAGTTATTTTTCACTGAAAGGAGGCCGACAATTATGCCTTTGTGAAATGAATTCACCAATCCCATTCTAAGTCTAAGAGAGCCTGTAGCCGTATCACACTGTCTCATGATCACATAAGACATTTCAGCCTAAGCGCAATCAGTACTTTGAAATCACATCTGCATAGGAAACTTCAGTGCCAAAGAACGGTGTGTTTCTGCTTCAGAAGATAGATTTCATCCCATGGGCTCCATGTTACAGCAAAGCTTTAAAATTTCCTGAAGGCTGTGATGTGATACCTGCAGCATTTTGCAACTGCTTTTAATCTTCAAGTTTTTCTAAAATTGTGGAAAAGCAAGACAGCCATGCAACACTGAGGTGGCAGTAGAGAAAACTGCTTAAGCAAACAGTTATTTTTAAGCACGGAAATATTCCCAGCAGCATCTGGGAGACTTGCAGTGAATGTAAATTTAGGCATGTGCTTAAAAGTAACTGAATGCATTGGAGTCTGTGCAGAAAGAGACCGGGTAACACGACATCCTTCAGAAGTACTTGCGCCCTCAAATGCTTATAAATATTTGCCTTAAATCCAAACCTGAACTTTGTGTGAAAGACAGAGAGTTCCCTAAGCGTAAAATTTGTTGCAGGGTATTACTTCCATTTTCTAGGCATGCGTAAATATATCAAAGACAAAACTTTGAGGGCTCATAGCTCTCTGAATATGGTGACTTGGGGATGGTTAGTTATTCTTTTGGGTGGAATAAAGGTAAACAAATTTATTTTCTAATTTTGGCAGTATATCATTAGGTTCTCCGACACAGTAAATGTCTCTAAGTATATGCTCTTACTATTTACCACTTTTCCTGTGGTGGGTGATGATGTAGTTCTGTATATGCTGATTATAACATGCAAATGCAATGACAGTTACAATTCATCATAATTCTGGATGGCCCCAGATTTAAATTTTAGTAACCAGATAATCAGAAAAGGTGATTATACTAAAAATCATAGCTAGAAGAGGTACAATAAGGCTTTGCTACTCCTGTTCCAGTATACGAAGAGTATCAATATTCGAACAGAAAATCAGAATCTCTGCAGAGATGAAGACAGGAGAGAGAAGTAGTAATACTGTTAAAGAAATGTAATGTTGTTAGTTTTGCATAGATTGTCTTATTATGGTCATGTTTATCAAGGTTTGAGGAATATCCCACCTAGTGTGAGAAGACATCCCTCAATGCATTGAAGCTGCTGCAACAGCTTAGAGTAAGCGGTGAACACTTGCTTTTCAGTAATGTAATAGCGATCTGCGCAACCCTTGTATCTTTGTATAAGAGGTATCGGTAATGTCAGTGGATTGCTGAGGACCTGCCAACAACATTAAAAAAAAAAATCTTGTTTATGTAGATATATTTTTCTGTTTGTTTTGTGGTATTAAAATAAGCAGAGCAGAAAATGATAGATTTTTTTTTTTTTTTTTGAGTAACAGTCACCGTCCAGATAAGGTGAGGGCTAAAAGATTTCTCTTCTTCATACCACGTAATATGCCATTTTCATTTTGTGCTGCTTATAACCCTCGGTGTCACAGCTTTCTATTCTAGTCTGAATAGTCAATGAAACATTATGAAGCCGATAAGAAAAGCTGGTCCCCGTTACTTGGCAACGGCTGTTAAGCAGAGCTGAGTGCTGTTGATTGAGAAGATTAGCTGCCATAGATAAACCTCCTCTTTTTGCTGCCCTGCTGCTTATCTTTCCACCCATAACAAGTTGCACCAAATATGACAGCAGTCAGTGGTTTAAGCAGAATGTGAACTTTGTGGCAAATGAAGTTTGTGCAAAAGACTTAGGGTGCAGCCTTTAAAATCTTGAATTCCTTAAAATTTGCAGGTTGTTTTCTGGACTGTCCTTCCTTGACTTCAGGGTGAACATCTTTATTTGAAAGGGTGATGCTCCAGATGTGAGAGAGAGGGGATGTTCTGTTCCTCCATTGTCCATTCATAAACACTGAAAATAGCCGGAAATATTTTTAACAGTTGTCTCTGGCTCCTGTTCTTAGCAGCACTAAAGAAATAAATGAAATACACTGTAAAATTACTGCACTTACTAGATATGCAGAAGTTGGATTAAGAGATAAAAATTGACTATTTTGGTTGATGCCTTTGGGAGAAAATGCTGTTGTAGATTAAACAAAAATGTCTGGATGCATGAAAAATTGTTTATATCTGTACATGGGTTGGAAATCTCTCTAGTTTTGGTATATCCAAATTACATTTTATTACAGAAGGGTTGACTTTTGTTGACTGGCAAATTAGAGCTGAAACATAGCTAGGGATAGAAGGTGGTGGCTTTTTCAGGATTGTTTCTTTTTCCTTTCACATTTTGAAAATGTTGCTTTATCCTTTTGCTTTCATTAGTGATTGTACAGTTCTGTTTACATTTTTACCTTTGGAGAGGTCTTTGCAAACTTCTCTGACCAGAACGAGGGCGTAGGCTTGACTGCTTGAATAATTGGGGAATGGAAAGCATTGGCAGAAGAGTGAAACTCCGAGGTGACATGCTTAAGAAAAGTAGTCTGTGCAGAGATCTGGGTAAATAGTTATTCAAGTGTTCTAAGTTTAGCAATATTATTTAAATGTGTGTTCTTATTTTCCATAATCCAGCAGAAGCTTCAGAATCATAGATTTTGGGTCGAGGCATTTTCCTTCACTTAGGATTGCAATCCTTTTTGTTAGTTCTATCAAAACATACTAAAAAAAAAAAGTGACGGTTTCTGCCTGGAGAAGCATTTAGCTGGAGTATAAGAAGGGACAGCAAACAGATATACTATTTTCTGTGTAGTTTGTTATCATAAGCAAGAACCTGGCACTTCATAGGCAGTATAGTATGAGGGAGAAATTTAGAAAGATACAGTATGGCACTCATTAGTAAAATATTAACTCAGTGGGATTTTTGCTAATCCTGTAGTCCTCCTGGCTTTCAAGTGTGTGTTTGTTTTTTTTTTTTATTTTGCATCTTTGATGAACTGTTATTTCCTCCTTTTGTAGCGCGAATACTTTGTGCAAAATTATTATTTATTCTGTCTTCTTTTAAGGAGTACATATGCTGAGTATACAACTTCTGTACTTAACCACTCAAATTGCAGGAGACCCTTTAAGCTGTGAGCAGCTTAAATTCTGCCCCCAAACTCCAGTTAAATAATGGCTTTTAATTGTGTACAGTATATTAAAAAGCATATTACAACTTGTAAGTATGCTCGAATGTTAAATATTTCCTGTGAGCTGTGTGTGTATTCTGTCAATAAGACAGGAAACAATTTGGGGTTGCACATTTCACAGACATTGAGGAGTCTCCACATCCATTGGAAAAGCAGAAAAATCTTGCTTTTCAGATTCATTCTTACCATAATTTCAGACACTGCAATTCTTAAAAGTTATGAACCGTAACACACACAAGTGAGGAGAATTAAATACTTCTGAAACTGCTCCCAGTCCTGTTCCAGCTCTCTGTTCCCATATCATGTCATCTGTCTGCAGGCTTACTTATAGAGCAAAAGGTCAGACTCTGTTCTGAAGACTTCTGCCCTGGAAAAGGCATTTTTGCTTCTCTCAATGTCCTTTCCAAAATTTTAAAGTGAGTGATAAATTTGGACACCAGAACTCTGTATTCCCACACCGACCTCATCCATACTGCATACTGAATGACATCACCTCCTTATTCCAATTTATTGCTGTCGTGTTCATAGTATCCACAAGCCTTACTAGTGCTTTTACCCTGGTATTGCCTCAGACCGAACACTGGGGTCTGAACCAAGCAAGGAGGACTGTAATGTCTCATGCCCTTCACCTATTGCCATTAGCAAAGCTACGGGCAGTGCTCAGGCTCTGTCACACAGTGGGGGGGACAGCTGCGTCTGGACCTCTAATTCATTGTGATAGAAATAACTTTTCCGAATGCAGCTTCTGATACGTGGTCCTAGGTATGTAACATCATATTTAACTATTTTATAGCACAATTTGCTCGAAAACTGTCAGACTGTTCAGCAGCAACTGTTAGCATCCCTCTGTCAAAGTTTGAGGTGAGGTTCTCGGCGGTTCCAGTGCCCATGATGTGCTGTGGCTTCTATAGGCATGCTGATATTTCATACTCGAGCAAGGTGCAGAGATTTCTGAGATAGTTCCAAACAGTTTTAATCAGTCCACAGGGTGCAGCACTCTGTGAAGTTATCCTAGTTTATAAGGGTTTCCCCTCCCCTTTATAAAGGAATGCATTTAAAATTTCCGCTGATGTGTTCAGGTTGGCATAACATAATTTTCTGTAATTTTTGCAATACTTTGCAGCTAGGGAACAAGATGGAGATCTTTATTGCTATAATTTCATGCATGTCTGAAGTCAATTCCATTTAGAAATAAATACAGTAGCTCAGATTACAAAAGTAACCTGCTGTCTCAATAACTATTGTCCTGCAAAGATCTGGAAAGCTTCAAGTTTGGCAAAGGTCAGAAATAAACCAAGTTTGCTCTAACTATTAGATACTGCATCTGATGAATATGAATGGAATGGTCATTAGTCATGTTTTCACAAGAACACTGTCTCCTGCAAACCCGTAATAACTAACTCTTAAAATAAAAGTTCTTGGCACTTAGACAGCACAAGTGAAAACCTTCACTACTTTGTTTTTAATACAAAATGAAAATTAATGCAGAAATCCATTTTGCTGAACATGTTTCCTTACAGAGTTATTTTTGCCTTGGGAATACAGATGCAAGAGCAGCTACAGTCTGATCACACAGTGAAGACATTGCCAGCACCAAAGTGGTTCTTGGCACCAACCGAAAATGTAATGGGGATCCTTGAAGTGACTGAAGTACATCTCAGTGATACTTGGAAAATTAGTGTGCATAAATAAGCATTAGTATATTTGCATCTCATTGCTTCCATAAATAAATTCTTAGTCCCTTCAGTAACCTCTGTTCATAAATGCATATTGAGTGAAAAAAAAAAAAAAGAATTGTTCATGTTTCATCATTCCTCATTGCTCTGCCTTAATTTTAAACAGTGCAAGCAGTAGGAGCTCCATTACTCTTCCAGGAGGGAGTTGAACAGTTTCAGAATAGTTTCTCCCTATTCAGAATTCGGTGCAGTATTCCATCTTTCTTCTGGAAAAAAATAGCTTTTTCTAGATGAGGGGTGGTACATGGCTCAGATTTCTCCCTCATGAGATAGCACTGTAAAGTATAAACTTACATGTTAATCTTGCAGTCCAATGACTAAATATGCTAAGGAAAAAGAAAAAGCTTTTTTGTAAGCCTACTAATACTTGATTTATACTTGAATTTAAAGCATTTTTTCTTTTGGAGGAAGATTTATATGTTTGTCTTTCCTCCCTTTTCTCTTTAGTACCAGTACTGACAAAAAAAGGAGTTGCTGTTCACATGATTGTGATTGCAAGCTCTTTTTCCTTCGAGACATCATAGCTAATATAGAATTCATAGTTTTGCTTAGGAAAGTCCTCTTAAAATACTACAGTTGGAGCTCCTTGGGTTTTTTTTCGCAAAGGTTTTCTCAAGTCTGGATTGGTGTCTCTGATCAGAATTGGAGGCAGATGGTTTCCGTGGCTTACAGACTGTAGCGGTCATCTGGATGTGGAAGACGTTGATTCAGCCACTGCTTTGTCATCCTTTCTGGTCCTCATCATGCAGCCAAAACCATAGCTTTCGTTCCACGTGGTTACCTAGGCTGTGGAAAATTCAAGTTTGCTTCTCTAAGAAGTACCAAGTTATTCAAGCATTACTGAACTTGAACAGTAGCTCTAGCAGCAAAAATTTAAGACTTGCTTTCTTTTCATCTCTGCTTTTTCCTCTCCTTAAATTCCCTCCTGCCCTTTCCTCCCAAGGCATGGCCATTATTTCGGTGGTTGGGAGGCCTACGTAGGGCCTGTTAAGACTGAGGTTCATTTCTGTGCCCTGGATCGCAGAAAGTAGGCATTGAAATCCAGACTTCTCCTTCCCTTAGCTGAGTAACTTAACTTGGGGCTTTTTGGAAGTGGGAAGCACTTCTTTTCATGGTGAGCCTGCTCTCCTCTTGCTTTGTTAAACTACAGCTAGCTTTTTCACAGTCCTTTCCTTCCCTCCTTTTGCTGTACTCAAGAGGGAGCAGGATTTTTTAGTTACTTTCTCTGCAATTTACATATTCCTATTGTAACTTAAAAAAACTTCTCAAGTGAAAGTAAGCACATAATATTTTGGGACTGTACAATCCACCACTTAAATTAGCAGGTTAGCACAGAAATAGTTCCTGAAATGATATTTCCCCTCTGTTGAAGGTTGTATCTTTTTTTTCGATGAAGGAATAACAGAGTCCTCCAGAATTTGCTCTCAGAATTACTCCTTGAGACAAGGGGACTGAAAACCCCAGAGGAGCCATTCGCTCTCAGATGTGCCTCGGGATGCCTCGGAGCTTTGCAAATCCCAGCCCTATCACAGTGTTTGCACAACAGCTAACTAATGCTGCTGTTAATGTGAACTTTTAATGTGAGCACTTTCATAATCGCTAATATACCATCCACTTCTTTCAATCAGCAGAAATATTCTGGGGTTTGTTTTTGGTTTCTTTTTGTTGTTGTTGAAAGCAGACTGGCCGTCCACTTTTTTCTTTAAATATCTGTGTCCAAAGAGTGAGGAAAGGGATTAAATCTTGTTACAGTCCTTGTAGGGGGCTGTCAGGTGGTCTGGCTTTCAGCAGAATTTACAAAGTTACCTTTGCCTCCCAGGCAGCAGTTTGTTTGGTAGCTGAGGAAGAGTGTGTTTCCTGGACTGTTAGTAAGAATATCCACCGCATGGTATTTTCCGGTTGGATTAAAAAAAATTTCAAGTTTAGAACACTTGTTTTCTGCTTCTTACGGTGTTTCTATTAAATCTACAACACAAATCTACAAAAAGTATGCTTTCTGTTTTATTTAGAGTTGAGGATTTACTTTTATTGCATAATGTTTTGTGCCTTCCACACTAGCAAAAGCAGAGCACCGCCGCATACTCTTTTTAAAACAATCTGTATGCACTTTGCTTGCTTCTCTTCATAATGCATTGCTTCTAGAAATAACTCTCTCTCTCTTTTTTTTAAATTGTATTTCTTACTTTTAAATAACTGCCTTAAAAACTTCCACATGCCCCTCAGCCGTATGGATAAAGCAAGGCTGGGGGGGTGGGGGGGGTGGGGCGGCTTGTAACTGCGTATTCCAGGTGAAGCCAAACGGATGGGGTAGCGATAAACGCTGAAGGGCGGGGGGTGGTGTGTGTGTGTGTGGTGTGGGGGGGTGCGCCCTGAGCGGGCAGGTGCCCGCTAGGTGTCGCTGTTGCTGCTCCGGAGGGGCAATGCCCCCCGACGGCGCGGGGCGGGGGGGGCGGCACCAAACGGCCAGAAGGCTGTCGGAGCGTGCAGCGGGGGGAGGCGGGCTCCGCGGGCGCGGCGGGTTTGCAGGGCCGCCACGCCGCGCCGGCAAGCGGCGGCTTTGCCGAGGAGCTGCTGCGGCGAGACCTGTGAGCGTTTGCCGGCTGAAGGCGTCGGAGCAGTGCCTTCAAAACAGGGCGTGAGAAACGACGCTGTAGAAGCCACGGTTGCTCCAGCCGTATGAACTCTGCCTCGCTTGTAAAGAGAATTTTCAAGTAGAGGTACAAATTATGAACAAATCTTTTTTTTAATAAATGGAATATTAAAAACACGCTGTTTGCTGAAGAGCTTACTTGTAAATGTTGAATGGGGGGTTGTGGACTATGTCTTCTGAAATAAGCCTCCCTCCTGGTATGCAGCTTAAGGTCCTCGTCAAGGAACTGTAACATTTATTTTTTTATTTTTTTATTTTTGGAAAAGGCTTTTGAAAACAAACACCTGACTGGAGAGAAATAGCAGGGAGAGAACAGTAAAATACTTTAACAATCTCCTTCGTACTTCCTAAAACATTTAACGCCTGTGACCTTGAATTCCAGTATCATGAGACTTTTGAGATGCAAATATGATGCTTCCCATTGGAAAAATGACTTAATCTTTCCAGCAGGCAACTCGGGCTCTAACCTTGGGTTATAAGACGTTAAGCACTGGCCTTTCATTAGTCCTGGACTACTCTCGGACCTTACGGCACCTTAAACCAGTAGCTGGGGGAAGGAGTGTGAAGTAATGTCCGTATTCAGTGAGAAGAAAGAATCCTTTTCTTACAGAAGGTTAAGTTGCTGGAGAATGATGCCCACTGAAAATTCCGCGGAAACACTAGAGGAAGGTCTCTGATTAACTGCAAGAGCACAGATGATACAGTCAGAGGTGGCAGCAGATGCCCTTTGACACACCGCTGGGTCTGTGCATTCTCTTGCTGCATCACGCCGCAGGAGCAAAGCACAATGCCAGCAGTATGGGGCAAAACTTACCTTTTATACAAAGCTCTATGTTACAATCTTGTAACAGTTGTCAGGTAATTAGGGCAAGGAAGGCGAGGCGTTGCTTCACCCATGTATGCGAATACTGCGGCTGTCCGGAGGGCCGCGTCCTTTCCGGCTGTTGCAGGAAGTCTGAAGAGCAGAAGAACTGGGTGCTTCAAAGCATCTGCTTGAAGGCTCCTTTGCAAAGGTCACTTGTCAGGGCCATGTGAAAATTTCACTGCATGTAGATCTAAATAATGAATTACTGCAGAACACAATCCTTTAATTTACATCTATCAAGCTTCCATTGGCCTGCACACAAGCTCCAATGTCTCTACCAGTCCTCACAGCTTTGCTCAGTAGCAAAATACATTCAACAAGAACTCGTTCTTTTTTTGCTGGTATTATTCACAACTCTGCCAAGTCTTGTATGCATCTTAGTTTCAATTGTCAGATTAGCCATACTTAGTGGTTCCAGAATGGGATATTTTTCTCTAGCCAAGGACAACTTACTATGCACTGGGATTTTTTTTGTAGGAAACACTACTTAAAAAGAATTTAATGAATCAGCTGCCTACAAATAGTCTTCCTTTCAAGGTGAAGGTGGTCACTCAGACTTTGTAGTACCTGTTAAGCATGTGATGCCTGTGTACTGTACCAACTGAACATGCTGGTGCAATCAACTCTTCAAAACTGTTTTAAACTATAGGTTTTTGAGCTCTCCTTTTACATAATTCAGTACCTAGATGTCAGTCATGAATGTAACATGGTGCTTCCTTCCTCAGTAGGTAATAGAAGTCATAAATATCTACCAAGTCATGGCAAATGGGCAATAATAATGAATTAAGATGGGAGTTTTCCATTTGGTTCTTAAACCTCTCTCAGAAATCACTTTTCCAGAACTTGTGTTTTGACTTGTTCAAGGTTTAATCTATCCGTTGTAATTTTTTCACTAGAAGTTGATAAATATTCAGTGTAAATACATGCATCATGCTCCAGGGTGTTGTCTCTAATAAAAGAGGTTCATCTGCCACTATTCGAGATTTACTGGGCACCTGGGTTACGTTAAATTTGTGTCTTTTAATTTTAGCATCTAACTTTGTAATATATATTTGTCAAAATTCAAGATTTTAAATAGCAGCTTGTAAAAATTTATGCTTGCATTTTTTTCTCAAATATTAAACCTGTTAGCAAAATAGCCAAATACATAAAGAAGCATCTCACAGTCTCCTTGGGTATATTATTCTTCTGTTTTAGTCTCTTCTTTGGAAATAAATGTAGAAGCCGTCTAAAAGTCAACATTACCATGCTGTTAACGCAGATGTTTCCAGGTCTAAGTATAACTTATAAGATATTACTATGGAAATTTCAGATACTACTTTTTGCTAACGGTTAGCAAATGATAGCACTTTAATAGCAACCATATGTGTACATCGATCGGTTGTCTCAGCCTTCCCTCATTCTGGGCACGTGTAAAGAGCAGATGTCTTTTGCATATTACGTTCCTTCTCAGAATACAATTTTAATCAAAGTTCAGTATGAACACACTCTGAACAGCTATAGGCATGCAGTGGAGGGTGGTTATTAAAGCATCACTCATGCTCTGAACTTCCTCTGCCGTATGACATCTACCATAAAACCTGGGAGCTTTTCCGTTTTCCTTTTTGCTTCATGACAGCTTTGGGCAGTTCGCTTGTTGGAGGCTGTTAGAGGTCAAATGGGTGCATGACAGGGTGCTTGGACACCAGCACTGCAGCAGCCCCACATTACCCTGCGCCAGAGGTGGGTGCAGCTGGTCTGGAAAGACACACCATAAAGATCACAGTGGTTTTGGGTAGTTCATGACAGACTAAGCTGGACAGTTTTTAAACACTAGCTGTAATTTAAGTGAAAATGAGTTTTGTGCTGGATCAAAGCCATTTCTGAATTTGGGCCACATCTGCCAAATAGATTTCTTAGAAAGAAAAAGAGGGGGAACTTTTACAAATATTTTTTTGTAAAATGGCTCTCCCTTGCCTTTTTTCCCCCCACAACCTATGTAATTTAAGAAGGTTTAATTAAAAGGTACCCTGAAAATTGAATGCTCAACCTCAATTTAAATTTTTTAGGTTTTAAATCTTGCCACAGAAACCTTGCAATCAAATAAAAAGAAACCTTGCAATCAAATAAAAAATAAAAACCCCAAACAAATGAATCCCAACCAAAACCCCAAACAAATAGAAAAACTTAGGAAAATTCCTACTTTTTTAAAAAAAAAGCTACTGAACTGAACTATGAAATCTACTATTTGCACAACTCCAGTCCAGCTGTAATCCCCACTATAAAGTCCCTCTGTATTTTAGAGATGGTATTTGCCAACTGCTCCTTGGGGCATACTACTCCTTCTCCGCTCTCCTAGTACTGCATTTAGCAGAGCTATTTGTGATTGCAGCCTCTTCAAAGCTTATTATGCCCATATTTCAAGTACAAAAGCCAAAGTAACTTGCAGTTTCTCCCTAAGCAGTCCCAGTGTTTTTGGATAGATTGTGTAATGCAGCTCAGACTTGTGCTAATTGTTAATTTTAGAATGTAAATTGGTTTTGTTCTATTCAAAGGCAGTAGGCTAAAGGTTCCCGAAGACTCTGGGTTTGGGAAAAAAGGTTAGGTCTCTTTTAGAGTTTGTGAGTGAATTAGATATGGCATCCACGGAGATATCTTTAAATGATACTTAATGCAAACAACTTTAATTCGTGCTGAATGCGTATGCTTTTCTGGACTCTAAAATAAGATGATAATTATATTGAAGTTACGTTATCTTTAAAAAATCATGGAATATTAGTTGTTTGTATAAACATAGATTTTGTCCTCATTATTTGTGGCCTGTAATAGTGGTATTCCAAAACAGAGCTGGCTATCTCAAGTTATGTTTCATTTTGAATAGTCTTGTTCTCAAACACTGAAATGTTCTTCTGTCCCTTTCTGAATCAGGACCTTATTTATTCTTGTTATCCACCCATTTACAAGTGACTGATATTTATATGCTTTGCTTATTTCCAACTGCAACAGGTTTTTAAATGGAGATGAATATTTTAATCTGCTGTTAGGCTGCTTTATACATTACATGGCAGAAAACCAAACCAGATCCGTGTGTGCAGTTTCTAAATTAAACCTAGTTTCCAATAACAAAATTAGACTCAGAGGTAAGTTTTTAATCTGGATTAACTTAATTTGGCAGTTGTAAGTGACAGGAGGATTGGAAAGGCAAAGAAAGCAAAAATTGGCTAATTTCAATGAGGTATTTGTGTTTAATAGTGAAGGCTGATAATGCCCTTTTTCTGTAACCTGGATTGGTTTATTTTCTTTTATGCCATTATTTGTGTTTAGTGAACAGCTGGGCCAGTAGTTCCCATTTGTAGTCTTTTAGCTCTGTGAAGTAGCAGAGAAAGTAAAGGACGTTTGCAAATTAATACTTACTGTTATTTTCTGCTAATCTGATGTAGCTGTCCTTCTTGAGCATAGATGTAATATCAGAGCAGAAGTAATTACTGTGTTAAAACTAGTACTGCAGTAGAAAATTTTGCTAATTAAACTTGTTGCATTTAAATTGCTTCCTTTGGATCACGATATAGAAGAGAACTGTTTTGAACAATAAATGAAACCACTTTTTCTCAGAGGCCTAGAACTGCAGATGGTCAGATTGTACGTGAAGCACCTAGGCTCTGAATTAGTCCTTTGTATGAAAGAGAGAAAGGTAATTTGAATGTTTGAGCTCCCTGTTCCTCCCACACATATACAGGAAGCTTGTCTCAAAATGAACAATTCTCTAAATAAAGACTAATAAGAAGCTAAATTAATTAGAAGGTGTGATTTGAAAAGACATTGATGAGAAGAGTCTGTCATTTTAGACAAATGGAATGGAGCTAAATAAATTAGGCCACATTAATATCTCATTGTTCTGTGAGCAGCTTGCTTTTATTGCATTCATTAGAGGGTACTTCTTGAAATGAGCCTTTACTAGCCATTACGGATTCAGTTCGCATTTACCAATGCCTAACACACAGCTCCTGCATTAAAAATGTTTCAGCAAATCCTCATAGTTTCTGCAAATTAATATTTATATTTCTGGATGCTGCACTTTTCATCTGCAACATAGTAGGCGCTGAACATGAAGTTTTTTTTCCCACTGAATTGTCAGTAAAGAACTCTTACATCAAAAGATTTGGGAGGCAGAAGTCTGAAATGACTTTATAAAATAAACTGTATGCATAACTTGTACAGTAGAATCTTCCTCCAACTAATATTCTTTCCAGTATTTATTTATTTTGATAGAAAATACCCTGCCTCATGACTTCAGTAGTCCTTTGATAGCTTTTTAATGTGTCTTTTAAAAGGTTCCTTCAGTATATAATTAGGATACATTAGAAATGCGCATCTCATCACACTTTTCTTCCTCTCAGAAAACGGAATGTGTATTTTTCCTTTTCTTTTTCTCTCTCCTGCAGATGGAATATTTGGGAGATGTCAGCGAGTGCCAGTAATAGACATCTATAAATATGACATTTCACCCCCTGTTCTTCAGCGCCTGAGGATCATCCTGGAGAAGCTCTCACACAGAGGTATAGTAAAAACTCTGGAGTAGGGTTAGTTGCACTGGATGTTACAATTATTTTGTGCTCCCTCGGAGGTGATGTCTTCAGAAGTTTTTGAACGCAGTGTGTTTCAGGCCTGGTAGCGTACATGTTATAAAAGTAAAAAGCCTTCTGACTCACTGGATCTGCAACAAGGACTTTGTGAAGCAATTTCAGGAGAGGTGCTTCCTCCCTACGTAGTGCATGCCTGTAACTGACAGTCTGTACAATAACATTTTAGCATCAGTGAATGCTGGTGTCATATAAATAAATCAGCGGGAAAGAAAAATAATTTGCCATGTATACTTTTGCACCACAGCATATTTCAGGGTGCATGGGCAGAAAACACACAGCTTCCAGTTAGCTAGAAACAGTTCTTAACTTTCTGATTAATTCAGATAAGTAGAACTGCTCTGACTTCATTACAAGCTGCATCTACTCTCTTCCCTTTAATTTTTATTCAGCTTTCTGAAGTTAATCTCTGTGCTCTTTCCGAAGCCGGAAGGGATGTTCTAGCTTCTGAATGGCATAACTTGAACTAACAAATCAAAACTTGGATAAAGTGAAAGCCAGTAAGGTGAACAAACTTTTTAGGTACTAATACATGAAATAAACCTCTGTTGTAGACAGCCGCAGGTCCAAGAAATCTTTGTAATCTAAATTGTTCCAAGAAGATTGTTGGAACAGAATTGTTATTTTTGCACTTGCATCATCTGTGTGTGTGTTTGTTCCTAAATATTTTCCAGTTACAATCTCAATTAGAAACTAGTAATATTGTATTAGCATGATGCTAGTTTAATTATGAGAAAAAAATTGATTTCTTGAAGTTCATGACTATACTTAAAGGTTGGACTTCTAGTTTGGAAACCACTGCTTTAGAGGATTCAAAAAATTTCCAGGGATTTATTCCTGTCCAGCAGCCCATCCAAATGAAGCAAACTCAGCAAAACTTGATTGTAGTAACTCCTGGCTGATTAATGGTTACATGTGAATAGTACTTGTGGTTCTTTCACTTGTCATTTTCTAAAGGCCAAGTTATGCAAGCAAGCTTATGAAAGTCCTGTTTCACCGGGGCAATATTGTATGAGTGGAAAAGCTAGGATCTGCTCTCTGTTTGAATATAGTGAAGAAGGGTGGGCAAATTCATTGTACTGAGACACCTAAATTGATGTCTAAATTGATCATGCTTGCATGGACAGCCAGCACTCATTTATGTTGCCTGAGTATCGGTGATGAGTCCTATGTAAATCTTCCTCCACGGGGATGTCAGAGGTGAGAGACCTGCAGGAGACCCGTGCCCTTCTGGAGGGGCACAAATAGAGGCTGATGGGATACCCTAGGCCATCTCAGAAGATGATTACCTGCCTCCATCTCCCTGACTACCATAAGGTTTTGGTTAGTTCAGCTGAATTGATGTGACCTCCCCCTACTAAGTGCTTCTCTGATCAATAAACCACCTCCTCCTAGAATCTCTGTTATCAGCAGCCCACCTTCCTGGATATATCTGTTGCAGTAAACTGCAGTATGCTTCTTTTAAGGAAACTTGGGCATTGAAATTCAGACTTGTCTCATAATTTTTCATAGCAAGAGAGTGACAAGGGACACACAGATTGAAACCATGGTGGAGAATGAAAGCACTTTTGCTTTTATCTTTTCTTACTCATGACATTTAGAGGTGCATACACAAATGTGTATATGCTTTGAACTGATATAAAACTTTTGCAAGCAGTTTTTGTGGCCTGTGGGTATCCCAGTGAAGAGAATCTTAAATAGAACTGTAAAAGATAATAGAATGCTAGAATGCTCTTGTTCAAATGATTGATGTGAGAAAATCACTTTTTTTCTTTTTTTTTTTTTTACTCTCAGTATCCTTGGCAAATTCTGGTGTTTGGTGAGGACAGAAATACGGGAGGAGTAGAATCAATATGGGCTATCATGTTAATGGATTAGTGACATCAGGTTGCCCAGAGAAGACTCTGCTGTTTGCTAGTGCTATCAGATGTAGTACGTCCAGCCTTTAGGTCATGTTTTGTGGCTGTGATGGTCACTTGCACAGTTAATGCTGTTCTCCTGCAAATTGCGTGCAAAACATCATGACCATTTCTACAGTATAGATTAGCAAGACACCGTCAAGACCACACAAATGTTTCAGGTAACATCAAGAAAGGGCTTCATTTTTTCAGAGGTCTTATTTCCTTTATCTATGTAATACCCCGTTTTTCTTGTCCTTTCTAAAAGAGCACTGGCTATTTCCACTTGGTGATGCCCACCTTCCCTGGAAAGGATAGGGGACAGCATCTGTTCTCTCCTTTCTGTAAACAGCAGGACAATTTTCTCTTGGAAGTCTATATAGTAGGTCCCATGATAAGCAAAACTTTTAGTAATGCCTATATTGAACACTTTCTATTTTTGTTAGATGTAGATACAGTTAAGGACCAGATATTTTGGAGGTTAGTAACTTGAGTGGTTTTCTAGGTTCTTATTTATTTATTTTTCTAAGGTGACTAGGTTTTTCTTTTTTGTTTGCTTCCTGATGTCTTCTTGCAGTATTACTAATATATTTTTTTTTCTACTAATAGTCTGTTGACATCTATTTCCATAGAATTGGAAAAAAAAAATCCATAGAAAGCCTCATAGAATTTACGTCCTCTTTCTTTCCTGTTTGCTGATCACTTCCAAGTGATGCCTATATTTGAGTCATGGTCCAAACAGCAGATTGTATGGTCAGGTGCTATAAAACAGAGGACAATGTGATATGAATAGCAAATATCATTTGTGATTCTGCCAGCTCAAAATGTTTACTGCAATAGGGAAGCATATGACAGAGGCTTTAGATGAGTGGCACACCTGATGATAATCTGTTTAATAAAGGACTTTGACTAAAATTGAATTCAGGTTTCATAATGATATAGTTTTTATGTCTTCTTTACACATTAAGTCTATCTTTGTCTACATTATCTACTAGTAGATTGATAATAGAAATGAATGCCTTGGAATATTTGATAGTTTCCCACAAATAAATGATCTGTTAGCATTCAAATACCCTTGTTCATGGCATTTTCACTCACACTTTCCTTGAGTCAGTCAAATCTTTCAAAATACCCTTCATGAAGAAGATTTTCTGAAGATTCAGTTTTTGTAAATGTGACTGTATGGGAAAAGCCCTTTCACAGTTGCTGAAACATCATGAATCACTTTCTGAAGTTGATAGAGCTGTAATTTATAATTTATGAGGAGTTGAAACATTTCTCATTGTCTGATAAACAGGACAATCAAAAGGATGCTGTTTAGATAGGACTAAATCATTGGAAAAGGGAAATGAAGGAACTATCAACACAGCAGGGTGAATGAGTAATGCCTGAAGGAAACAGAAATACTTATCCTTATGGTTGGTCTTCTGCGTCCTCCTGTCCAACTTGGGAGAAGCTACATCTTGGAATATACCAAGAATGGTAAATCATCTGTGCACTTCCTGTTTGAGCTAAAATGCACAATATACTTTTTTTTACTTAATCAAATAGAGTATAAATTGTTTTGTTTTCTTCTTGTCCCAGCAATATTACTGTGAAGGCAAAGCGATCACATCACTAAGATTCTTAGCAAGATTGTGGAAACAGTTTCACACTGATGATTGACCTCTAAGACTAGAAGCATGGAAAATGAGATAGGAGGACTAATCATGGTACATTATAACTCAAGCATGGATGCATAAATAGTACTTGAAATATCAGTATAAGCAATAATAAAAAGAACAGTACTATTTCTCAACTTGCTTACTCCAAGAAGGATTTACATTTGTTTCATAGAATAGTTTCTAACCAGTCATTCAGACCAGCTGATAACATGGTTCTAACTCTGTGAAAGTGCAGCTGCCATAGCAATGAGCATTACTTAACGAAAGAGCTGGGAGATGGAGCCTGGAGGACACACATCCTTACAGACATCAGAACAAGGGTATTTGCTCAGGGTCACAAAAAATGCCCATCTGACTTAGGATTCTGTCTCTGGGATTGGCCACTGTGCCTGTTTCGGGAAAAAATGTGAGGAAAGTTCAAGCATACAGAAGCATTTTGCAGCATTTGTACCTTCTCAGTGTTAGGTGCTTGGTGGCATAGGGTCCTCCTGAGCTAAAGTCCTATTTTTGTGTTTGCGGCATGCCCTGCGGACACTGTTTCTAGCACAGTTTGACAGGACGCTGTGTATTAGAAACAAAGCATGTTAGACTACTAATCAGTAGTTTAGCTTCTGTCTTCTGTTTTACTTAAATTTTAACCAAATTACAGCTGTTGTCACTTTACTGCAGGAACTGTGCAGCATGACTATGCGAAAACCAAATCTGATAAATGTTTTTTGTTTTGTTTATGTAAGTTGGAGTCATTACTAAATGATTCCTCAGTATGCTTGTTGCTACTTAATTTTTGCTATAATGCCTTCTTGTTCAAAACCTTACTTTCAAGGAAAGCAATTTCTTTCACACTATTATGAAGGAATTCCTGCTTAAGATATTCAGATATCCACAGTGCCATTAAGGGAACCAAAAAGAGTAGGATACACTTTTAAATTCATTTAGCTCAAGTCAGCAAGATATTCTGGAGAGGCTCATGGGCTGTGGAACTAGGCAACAGATTTACAGACTATTTGAAAAAAATAGGACTTTTTTCCTCTTTTTTTTTTCTTTTCTTTGCAACCCAGGAAGCTCTTGACCAGGAGGAAAAAAAAATTTGTGCTGAATGAATTCTAACCAGTTAGGTGTAAGGTGATTAATACAACTTTGCTAGAAATAATATTACATTCTTACAGCAAATTTGTTTTAAAAACTAAAATGATTTACAATCAGTTAACTTGAAAATTGAAATGAATGTGACTTGTCACATGCAGCTTGTGAATTACAAACGGGTTGCTAAATACTTCAGTCAGGACTATTTTTCAAGGCAAAGTATCATTTGTTACTGCAACAAAGGTAACAGACTTGAAAGTAAGGCAAAGTATCATTTGTTACTGCAACAAAGGTAACAGACTTGAAAGTAAACCTTTATAGGCTCGGTTTTGAAATACACTTAAAAGGAATAATGGAGTTCTTGCATATATTTGCAAGGGGATTATCACATCATTATGGAGGTATATAGAAAGTTGAAACCAGGAGAGGTAGCAGAAAAGTTTTTCTTTAAATTCAAATATTGATATAAAGGAAGGCAAACTGTTCTTTTGGCCCACAGGAAAAAAAAAAAAAGAAGAAAGTTTTACTTGAAAAGAGCAGTGCGTTCACATCAAATTTCCCAGGCATCAGCTTGCTTCAGACATCTGTGTACGGAGCAAATTCTTCTCCTGGTTGGCTGCTGAAGCCAGGAATTGAAGCATAAACCCCATGACATGCTGCACTGGAGGAACTCAGCCGGGACTGGTCATATTTACCTTCTCCTGGTATCACTGTCACGCTGCCTTAACTTTTTGGCTCAATGGACAATAACGCACTGAAAAGGTTGCAAAAAATTCCAGCCCTTGTTAAGTGCTAAAACACCACTGATAGTTTTTGGTCTTCAAAGACCTAAATAGAACTTCAGAAAACTAAGAATGAATTTCAGAAAGAGCAAAAAGATTTATTTATAAAGCAGCAGAAAGAATACACTTTGAAATCCTTTTTTGAACACCTGCATGTTGCACAGCACAGAACGAAAAAGTATAGATTTTTTTTTTTTCTGTTTCATTCCTTTTATGGCTGCTCTGCTTACCAGACACGATCTGATATGCCATTGACCTGCTCTTTGCCATATAAGATGTTTGTGAAAAATGTTCTTTTCAGGAAATTGTTATTTATGAAGAATGTATTGGCATTCCAAAAATTTATTATAGGAGCAAAGCAGATTCTATGTATTGTGCGAAAGGTATTAGAAAGTACAGAAGAAAACTTTTTTCATGTGTATTTAGTTTTATCTGCATCAATAACACTGTTGTGTAAAGCTTTTCAATTTTGCGTCATTTGAATATTGCTTTTTTGGAAGATATGTATGTCATCTCAGTAGTATCATATTTCTTTTCTTTAAAAAGAATGATCAATCCGAGCTTTTACTTGTGTTTTTGATAAAATAACACGTTAACTAATATGTTTTGATAGAAAGGAGAAAAGGTCTGCATGTCTCCCTTGTGTCATGTTTCTGTCAACCAGCAGCGACAATTGCCGGCTGGGATCAGGGTGTATCAAATTCTTTGTGGCCCAGATAACTTTACACTTATTCTTCCAAAGGAAACAAAGAAACTAGCAATAATATAATGCAAATATCAAAGGCTGTCAATCAGTTCCTGCCTTGCCTCCTTTGTTTTCAAGATCTCTGTGGCACCTCATGGATTTTAACCTCTGCATTAATGCTTAGCATTTTCCACGAAGCACTCTGTGCTGGCTCTTCTACAGTTTGTTCTCTTTCTGGTCTTTGAAACTTGGGGACAGTCTGTGTTTCCTCCTTCTGTGGAAGAAACTAAAGATGTCTCTTCTTGTTCCTTTTGGACTTCACTGAGCAAGCTCGCCAGGCTTCCTCTGGACGGCCTTGTTGTCAGCATTAGCTTCAGCAACAGCTCAACAGCAGAAAGTCTTTGTATTTTGGTTATTCATTAATATGCTGCCCTGTTAGTGATGTCACATATGGCTCCAAACTTCACTCTTACTCTCTTAGATCATTCTTTAAAAAATGAACACCTTCCACAGGACCATTGGACTGGGCATATGTTGGGCTTGAAGTGATATGGGTACATAATATGTTTTTAAAACACTTGAAACTGCAGCGATCAAATTGCAGTTCATTATCAGTTGTTCCCACGCTTGGAATGTCAGCAAATATCAGTTCAAGCATGAGATTATTTCTTTAGCTTCTGTATTCTCTAATAACGCTACTTTTGGAAATGTGAATAACAATATAGCATATCCAAACTCATTGTACCATTTTGTACCGTTAATCTATAATTATAACATATTCACATATTCAACATAAGACTGTTTTTTATCATTACACTATCAATGTTTTCTTCCTTATTTATTACTAGGAAATTTGTTTTCCTTTTCTATTTCTATATTCATTGCATTTCCTTATCTACAGCTTTTATCTCTATATGGCCTCATGTTTTTTTAAGATATCAACTCTTAATGACACCTAGTGTTTGACATGTTTTTGGTTTTATGATAGGTACTCTAAATTCTGAAATGTTTAGGCTTACTTTTTCAAAATAATTTTAATCTTATTCATACAAAACCTCATTAGGTAGATCGTGTCCCTCGCAGTACACCATGGTATGACTGAAACTTTACTTTGTTTTAGTAATCAGTATGATTTCCCACAAAAGTTCTTTTTTCCCTTTCCTGTACAGAATATATATACATATATATAAACACACACACACTTTGTTCACTTAAGATGTTTTCATTCTTGTGGCCTTGGCAGAATGCTTCTTAAATGTCTTTTTTAATTCCACTTGTGTTATCTTTCATAGTGCTTCTTAGCATATACTCACTGTATTTCATAAATTTCTCCTTCTGTTTTGTTTTGCCTGTGCATATGTGTGTGGTCATGGATAAACAGTGCAGTTCAGGATAATAAAATTGTACTTTCCCTCCAACACTTGTCCATTGCTCAGTTTTTCTTTTGCAGCTTCTCACAGTCTTAAAACTGCAAAAAGGACTTTTCCCTCATCTTTAGTCTTATTCCTATTGCTATCTGGTTCCTGATTAAGCATTGCACAGACCTGCACTGCATATTTAACTAAAGTGTCTCCATTCTTTTAGAAAGGCTTTGAATATTCTTCCTCTGTTTGACTTAGCATATGTCAAACATATAGCTATCAAAAAACTTTTTTTTTCTTTACCTCATTTTGGGGTTTGTGTAGGTTTTTTTGAATGCAGTATTTTCCCATTTCTTTAGCATAGTCATATAATTGATTTTCTTTTCCTTTTTTTATCTGCGAGATACCCTACAATGCAAAACCTCTGACTTGGAAAGAAAATGTAAGGCTGCTGAGTCTGCAATATTTCAGAAACTTACCTTTTTGTTCCTTTTAGTTTTTTGTAGCTCCACTTGCTTTTCTGAAGAGGCAAAATTCCTGCCTGAGCATCCTCTAGTTGTTTGATACATTCCTAGAAAGCTGTGTTGAGTCTTTAGATGCTCCTTCATAATCACTATTCTATTACTTTTTTCTTTGTCTGATAAAAACGTGCTGTTAGAGAAGGAAGCACTCTCTATCCCCCTGTCACTCTCCCTTCTAGTAGTTTTTCATCTGTCCCCAGTTTAAACACTATTTGACCAGACTTGAGCTTTTCATGTGTAATAAATGTCACAAAATGCTTTTCTGGAAGATCACCAGCTATGTAGAGGAGCAAAAGGGCATTAATGTCACTGCTGGGCTAAAATCAGCTGTTACCCATTTGTTTAGAAGCAGCTGGCTCTTGCATACATATGTTACAGCCAACGCATTATTTCTGTATTTTGGAGCTGGTCATGCCCAGCCTGCGTTTTACCCCGCTGACAGACCAAAAAGGCTATCTGAGACACATGGAGAGGCGCCCCAGATACTGCAGAAAAGTGCAGGGGGTGTGATATCAGGCAGGGGGAGAGCATGTGGTGCAGGGGACTAGCATAGGTGCTGTTCGGAGCTGAGAGGATTGTACTAGACACGTGGGCTCAGCGTGTGGTCAAACCTTTTTTATAACAAAAAGAGTTGACTAAAAAGGCAATGGGTGCAGGGAGAGGGACTGTAGATCTTTTCTCCATCAGGCTCCAGCCAGCTGTCAAGCAGCAACTGATTTGCATCAGTGCCTCAGATCTGGCCCTTGAGAGGGCTACTTACCCTTATAGATACCATCACACTGTTTGACTTAATTGATGGCACAATTAAATTATTGAAAGTATAAAACAATCTAGAACTGACAAAGATATGCTAGCCTTAGTCAAGAATTTAATTCTATAATCACTGAGTTTTATTTAAACGTGTTTTGTGTTATTTTTTTTCTCACAGTAAGTGCATGGTTGGTAACACAGATTGGAATATCTTTGCTGTACTTGAACGTTAAGAAACAAGCCTGGTGAACAAAAGCCTGTGTTAGCTGTGGAGGTAAAGGAATGGAAGGAAGGTCACACATAGTCACAGATGAGACCCGTGCCTGTTTCCATGCAAGGCCAGCCACACAACGGGACGCTGACTGCAGCTTGTATGATGTCTTGGCTACTCAACTTTCTGAGTTTCCAGGCAGTTTGCATTTGCTGAGATAATCCAACCAATACGTATTCTGCAAAAGATTTTTTTTCCTCTGTCTTCAAGGAGCTATTATGTTGCCATTTATTGCTATATTTGCAAGGTGAGATCTTCTGGCAGGTATTTTTCACAAACTTTAAATTCCTATTGGTCCTCACTGAGAGCTGTTAGTTTATGACCTTCATGTTAAATGACCAATATGCAATATTACGTATCTGTCCATAGTGGAAAAGACTTTCTGAGAAATTACTAGGGAATGTTACTGTATAAGTTCCTTTGGTATTGTCCTTATGTGAAAGGTTTAACAACTACAGGTCAAATAATTAATGTTAAATAAATAGAAGTGTTTAGAGGAATCATGGAAGTGCTGGTTAGATGGACCTCTGGAGGTTATCTAGTTCAGTCTCTGGCTAAAAGCAGGGCAACTGGAAACTATATCAGATTGCCTACTGGAGTCTTGAAAACCTCCAAGGAATGGGATTTTAAAACCCTTTGTGTTTTACCCAGAGTTTGACCTCTTTGGCTAGCCCCTGAGAGAAGAGTTTCCTGCCATGTCCAACCTAATCCTCCCAAACAACTTGTGGCTTTCGCCCCTTGTTTTATTATCAGCCAAAAGCAGGAAGAATTTGACTCTGTTGTCTTTTCAGCTACCCTCCATGCTGCTGTAGGCTGCATTCGTGGTGGCTAAGGTCCACCCCATAGCCACTTCTTCACAATACAAAAGCAGCTCCTGTGCCATCTCTTCTTACTGGTCCTATGACTCAGTCAGCTTGGTAACCCTCTGTTGGACTTTTTCCAGCGCCTCAATTTCTTTACCGAACCCTAGTTCAAGAAATTGGGTCAAAAAATGGACACAGTAATCTAGATGTGGCCACACTGCTGCTGAGTAGAGGGAGTAATACCCTCCTTTGAACTGCTGCCTGTTCTCCTAATGTAGCCTAACATGGGCTAATAGAATCACTTCTATTTTATTATTTTTTAGCACACCAGGAATGCAAGCCAAGAGGCACTCCTTGGACTGCATTACCTCTTTCATAAACTATTCCTTGACTTTAAGTGAGTACTAAATTGGGGAGCATTCTTTTTCTGCATTGTTCTGAGAGTTGCTTATGCATTTGGTACAGGTGCTTTCTTCCCCTCCCTATCTTGATAGCAGGAGAGTAAGCAAATGAAAAGACTTTAGCACTTCAGCTCAGCTTTTTCAAATAGTTTGATGAGTTTCAGGTCTTTCCACACAGATTCTAACCAAACTATGTTCATTTCTGATAATGTTATAGTAAGTGACATTCAATATAGCGTCAAACATAGAGCTTTTCATTCTATTTATAGTTATTAGGTTTTAGAAGGCATCCAGCTAATAGTCACATTTAAGACGTTAGAGGGATTTGAGGGATTTAATACTAGCCAACACTGCAAAACAATGTAAAAAAACCCCCTCCTAAATCAAAACTCTGTGTGATCAAAAGGTCAGTTATTTTGTTCAGGCACAAACCTTTTCTCTTTGCAACTATTCATGAGATAGGTCCGTTCTCTGTAAACAAATTACCACTTTCCCATTTGAGCAGCAGTATAAATATATAAGCAAGGTGTAATTCCAGAACAAAAAGACACCTTCTTTCATCTCCTACTTTTTCCGCCCCCCAAATGTTAGCTGGAAGCGCAGCACTTCCCTGCCTCCGTGGGGCCTGCCTGCTGTCACTCACTTTCCCTCGTCCCTGCACAGAAGCAGCACAGTGGCGGTTTGTTCCTTTGCAGCGACCTGAGCTGGTCATTTGGCATACGGAGCCCTCCTGAATCTTCGCTTCACTTTTCTCTGGGGTAGCTGCTAGACAGCATCTCCACTGTCAGACTCCCAACCCCTCTGTGTCCTCCAAGTTGCTTGCTGCTCCTACAAGCTCTCGTTCATGGAGTCCCAGCAACCTCTTCTTCTCTAGGAGGGATGCTGCAATATGCTTGTGCTAAGTGACCTTTTGGGCCTCTTCCCCTCAGTCTCCTCCTGGTAGCTCCTGTAGTTTTTCTTCTAAAAAAGGCAAAATTTTAAAGGTTTGGATTTCTCCTCTTTAAAGAATAAAACTTAGACTCTTCAAACAATACTTGATAATCATCATCCATAAATTTCTAACCTGATAGGCTTCTTATGTTTATCCTCATTTCAGAAAAAACTCTACATATACTAACTTTAATGAGTATCACCATGCACTGAAAGTATTTGCTAAGGTCAGTTCTAGGTGACTTGGGCCAGTAACTCCCACTGGAAAAAGAAACAGAGATTAAAAAATTCATTGTTTAAAATGGTTCACCTAAACAATTCATAAAGTATTTATGAATAATGAATACTTTTACAGTAGTCAGAAACGAATTGGAAACAATTTATAAATAGAAGGGTTAAACTCACCACCTAATGAAATCATAATGAATAAGTCAATCAGCCCTACATAGGAAGGAAAATGCATTGTCTTATGTTTTGAGTTACAGCTCTGACATTACCACCAATCTTCATTGGAAACTCTCTGCAAGATTGGGCATTAGCATGTGTTTGCATATGTGTGGGAGAGACAATGATAAAATATTCTTCCCCTTCTTTCCACCCAAGTGAACTTTGTTGGGACACTGCCTGCAGGCTTGAGCAGAGGGCAGTTGAATGCTCAGAGAGCAATACACTGAATTTAAATCTAAAATTAAATGTTTATCCGACACTTCTTACTACCATCTTATTAACCTGTGAGGTAATTCCACTAGTCAATAAATAAAAATGGCATGTGGCCCTCAGCGTGAGTTGCTTAAAATGGCAGAATTTTCTTTAAGCTGAGAATAACATTAGAAAGACTGGAGACCAAATTCAATTCAGAAAGGAGAAAAATATGCTTGAACCCATCTCAGTGGAACTCAGCTTTTTCTCCCTTGTGGGCAGTGCAAAACCTGTCTGCTTTTAAATTTTAATTAAAACTTAGATTAGTTATGATCATCTAATCTTTCCTTTGCACTGCAGTGTCTGATCACTACGTATAAGTATCCAAAGTTTAATCTACTTCTTGTCCTCCTAGATTTCACAGTCTAATTAAGTGCTCAACTTTAGCACTTAGTATATAAGAAATCCCACTTCATGTTCGGTAAGATTTTAGATAAAATTGGTCATTTACCTGTTCTGCTGAAATCTTTCTGAATAATTTTATTGTTTCATCTTTACTAATGCATCCATCTGCTTTAGGAACCAACAGATTTCCTTCCTGAAGTATGCTAAAAAATTTATTCGAAGGCCCAGTCAAGCATTGATAGTAAAGCATTACTGACATCATACTGAGTTGTCTTAAAGATAGACCTTCAGTATCAAAATTAGTATATAAAAATACGTGAACACACAAACATTGGTTCTAAAACTAGTGGCTTATTGTTTATAAAATCCACTCTGTTATTCTCCCTAGGTAGTGGTGCCCTAACAACATGTGCAAATATCTCTTTGCTATTTCTTGCACATGACCTTGCCCTTCTCTCTGTTGGTCTGTTCTTCACTTTTCTTCTGTCTGGGAGTCTTGCCCTTCACCTCATCCCAGGTTCCTTGTGACTAATTTTTCACCTTTGAACTTCGGGAAGAGATGACATTCATCTCTTATTCTTAGGCCAGCAGCTAATTGTCACCGAAATCTCTAGTACAAGTCTACTGTCTCCTCTTAAGCAAGTTGTTCTTTTTCCTTATGTGAGTTTGCTCAATGTGTAGGCAGGTGATCCACATTCTGGTAATTCCGGCACGTATTATACGGATGGAGATATTAGTTCAATTGCTCTTAGCAACTTTGTTGATAGGCTTAAGTTTGCTCTGTGGGGGGCCATCTTGACTCAAAGAAATATTTAAGGGGCTGCAAGTTTGCAAAACTGTTAATCCTCCCCACCTTCACTTCTCCCCCATCCTCTCCCATCCCATTCTTAATGACAGTGAGTGCCAATATGGTGCTTGAAGCACTTTGCCCCCCAGGTTGACTCTGCTGTTGCTGAACTGAAAATGTGTGCTCCGATTGTGTGGATGGCATCTGTGTCACACAGCTGTGACTCTGCAGCCCCTGCTTACTGGGGGTCTCTTTATAAACAGTAGAGAAGCAGGCACTTTTAGGGTGTGATTCACCTGTGTAATTTCAGGTAACTGTAGGATGAAGTGAATCATATCCTAGATTTCACTGACCGTATTGCTTAGCTCTCCATTGACTAGGGAGTCCACGGCTGATTACATCTGCTGTTTCATTTAGTCACATGAATTTTGTCCTTTGTGTCTCACTGAACGCAATATTTACGTTCAGCCATGTTCCAGGCCCTGTGGAGGGGTATTTAGAGGAATTAAGTTGTACTTTAATGATAAGTAGCTTCTGGTACAGCTTTAGTAGTCTTATACAGACTGAACAGAACCTGAGAAACAATTTCAAATTCCCAGTGCCAGGGTCACTGGAAAAAAAAATAAAAAAATCAACTTTGCTGCAGTTTGCCCTGGCCCATACCCTTGAAACATTTCAATTATTTTTCTGAAATCCTCCTGGTACTGATCAGTTATCTGTGTAGCAGCATAAACTAATCAGTGCTCAAGTTCTGGCCTTTGTTGAAGAGCAGGCACTCAAGCAATTTCTAATCCTGCTGTGTTATTTTGGCATAAACTTTTCTGTGTGACTCATGCCAATATAGATCCTGGATTTATCTTGAGCTTTAGTTCGACAGGCCATGGTACAGGTCCTGGCCTGACAACTGATGGTATGAACTTATCTTCATTGGAAGGGAGTTCACCTTTTAGCCTTGAAAATATTCTTGTGATCTTAAAATTTCTGTTATTTTATACTTCATTACTTCTCTTTAAACTAGGGACATGATAAACCTGTTTACATGTCTTTTATTTTCTAGCGACTCCATATCACATAGTATTATTTTCCATTTTCCTTAAAACAGTGCTTTAAAACTATGCAGTAGACTTACTTGGATCTTTCAGAATATTTGTCTTTTGTGGGGGAAAAAAGCAAGCTATTGTATCTTTAGAAATTTCACAAATGTTGTGGTAAAAAATCTGTTGGAATAGTCAAACTGCAATATTTTTCCTCTTACACAGAAAGTATGTCTGAAATGTCCTTATTTGATACTATTTCATTAATTTCAAAATACAGCACCCGTCTTTGTTTCTATGTTAGTCACTTTTTGCTAAGGCTACTGAAAGCATCAATTTTTATAATAAAACCTGACATTTTAGAGGCTTTCACCTCCCTGCTGTTTTACTGAGCAAGTTGCAGCTGAGAGTGGGTGATACTGAGAAGGAAATGGCATCGATTTTCTCCATTTTGTCATGCAGGAGTATTTTGAGATGTTTCTCTTTATTTTCATTTTTCTTTTTCAGGGATTCAAAAAAATAGAAGAAAAGTATTTAGAAGTACAAGTCTGCATGCCTGAAAAAAACCCCACAAATGTACTTCTTTTCTGGAGGATTTGTGCTAACTCACTGAAAGACTTGGGTGAACTAGCTTTTCCAAACTGAGTTTTACAACGGTACAACCATCTAGGGCTTGAGAGATCAAAGGGCAAGAATTAGGAGTCTCTTGGTTTCCCCCATGGATGATAGAGCAGTAGGCGAAGAAGCTCTTCCTTTAAAATGGAACTTCTTGCAGAAGTGTAACAATGTTTGTTCTGGGAAGCAGCATATTATTAAATCAATGTGACTTTTTGTTACTATGCTACCAGGGAGTAATGGCATTGACAGTGTTTGCATTAAGAAAAAGGTGTAAGTGTAATAGCTTTTCTTTATTTATTTTATCTATTTTTAAAGATTTTTATTTAACCTGACTTCTCTTTTAAGTTTTTCACCTGCATAAATAATTTCACAAATTTATCTATATAAAGATCTGATTAGCTGACTGTATGTCCTCTGACAATGTACTTAGGTAAGTTGGTGAGTTGCTTTTACAGGTAATTCTAGGTATGAAAATCAGACATGATGTCAGAAACCAAGTGAACCCTTTTATACGAGTCACAGCATTTATTTATAAGAATTTCCAAAACATCCAACATCACCCTGCATAGATGATGCAACTTTAGCAGTGCAATAAGTAGCGAGCAGCAGGTGGAGCATGTATATTGATTTTTGCACTGCAGAACATTGAATCCCACAAAACAAAATTTAAACAAAGCACAGGAACGCTGAGAGTAGTGTCACCGGTACTGCAATGGGAGAAAATATCCTGAGGCTACTATCCCTGTTATAAATGGTAGTGTGGACTTAGAGTTTTCTTCCTGGTGGTCCTTGCTGTATTACTCAATACTCTGGATAATGACTTATTTTTTCTGTGTGCTCTTTCAATTTTTGGAGGATTCACCAGGTGTCTGTGCCTACTTCTAAAAGAAAAATTATAGATTTGGGGTTGAATCACAGATATATGGAGAATAATCAACAATCAGTCTCCTTACGTGCTTTGCTAGGACGTCAATTAAAGTATTTAAGTTCAGTATTTCTAGGTTTAGTTCTCATATTAAGCACAGTCCGTTGTCGCACAAGTGATACTTACATTCTTTAAGATCTGTGAAATGCAGTAGGAGATTTAAGGAACTTTAGATCAAATTAAAGTGGACCTTTCATCTCCAGGCTGCAGAATTGCTCAGCTTTCTTTTGCTGAGTTAGTTAGGCAATAAAAAGTCAATCATTGCAAAGTATGTTTATAGGCTGCAATGTTGGAAGGAAGCAATTTTTATCAGTGGATTTACCATAGTTGGACCACGTATAGTGAGTGAGCTGGATGTATTCATTCCATCGGGACTGCTCTTATACACCACCAGTTGAGGTTACATGGCTCTCTGTGCCAGTAATTATTTTGTAACTCATAGCTTTAGATTTGTGAAAATTATGTTCTCAGCCTCAGTAATCATTTTCATTAACCTCTGTATCCGTTTGCTTTGTTTAGAAATTAAAGATGAAGGGTCATTGGGACTTTGGCTATTTGCTTCGATTGTCCACCCTTACATCCAGTGTTTCTAATATTTGGCATTGTGACCTTGACCTGCAGTAGGACTGTTCAAAGAGACTTTGAGCTGCTTGAATGGCTCACTTCTGTTTTACTTCCCTGCTTCACATGGGGCGCGGAATAGAATCCAACTTGTTTTCATGTATTGGCAAAGGGGGTGAAAAGTTCGTCAGAAGATACCTTGAAGATGTAAAAAGTGCAGTCCCATCATGTAGCTGGCTTTTTTGGTTACAGCTGAGCTTTATCTGAAATAAGCTTTTATTGTTATTACCCCATGGCAACAAAACACTGTTTTGGATTTTTACATTTGTTCCTGCCCTCCCATTTAAGCCATTAGGTCTGCTAACGTATTTCTGCAGACTGAAAGAAAAAAATCCAGAAGTGATCGTCTGTTTTAACCAGCTAGCAAGTTTGGATAGGTGTAAAAACCCATTGCTCTGGGCTGGTAAATGATGAAGTGCAGTATTAGCTCACTCAGATGATTCATCTAGCAGAACATCCTCCTCTGACAGTGATTGGTAGCAGATATTTAGGGATACAGGGAAGGAGTGTAAGACACTGAGCCAGTATAGAATAAGCTTTTCCCGTGTGTGACTTCTGACACTCAGTGGTTTAGGGACTTTGCAATTCTTATATATTACTAAGGAAAAACTATCTGTAATATTTAGAAGCAACTAAAATACTCATGTTAAAAGCAAAGAAGCCATGACCTACAATGAAATAGGAGGAAAGGTGAGCAATAATTGCAGCTAGTCAGCACAGACAACGTTCCCTTAAAAGTCCTTTGTAGATCAGTGAGATTCAGTCTCTTTCTGAAATTTAGTCTATGAATATTAGAAACATTTTTTTTTTAATATTGCCTTTCCTGAAGCAAAAAATCCTTATTATTGATAATGACTCTTGAGTTCTCTCAAGAAAATGATACAGCACATTTCTGGGATCGCTGTCTTGTTTTTCATTAAAATAACATCTACAATAGTTAATAGTTTCTTCTTTCGGCCAGGGCTTCCAAAGCTTGTTGTGAACACCGCTTGGCATCCCTCAAAGGAGCTTAAGTTACTCTGCAACTGGAAAAAGTTCTGCATTTCCAAGGACAAACATTGCACTGGTGCCGGAGCCCAGAGAGAGCACACTACTGCCCTGCCCCGCTCTGCCAGAGGACACTTCCTCCTTAATTCTAATTAGTGCAGTATGACGTAAATGAAACCTGGACCTAGTATTTTTATCCTAATGTTTTTTGGCCATGATGAGGAGTAAAGGTTGGGTTTCTTAATAAATGAAGCTAGCTGGTTTCTTGAAGTCAGATTTGGAAGTGATGATATGTGTGCTAGTGATACATTTCATAGGAGGCCTGCTTTAGGTTTTCACAAGAACAGGCCATTGGGCTACTGTCCCGTCCTCACTTTTGGGGATATCACACAGACATTTCCACGGTATCTTCTGCTTTCTTACTTTGGTTTATCACCACTGATTTTCACTATGAATTTTTCATACTTCATATGTTTGTGCTTTTAATGGAAGAGGAAAACATCAGCACCTTCTGGTTTGGGTAGGGAAACAGATGAACTGATTTTGCTGAAATGATGACGTTGTGGAAAAGTACAGGAAAGTTTAAGAGCAAAAACGAATCTGCCATGGGTCCATTTCAAATCATGTTTTGGCACGCCAAGATTAACTGTGATCCAGCTGTGGAAAGGACCCAATTATTTGCCCCTTAATCTTTTGCAAACTGAGTTCCTGGAAGCTGCATTCCATCTGCCTTGAAATCTGTGTCTTGGCTTATTTTTCATGAAGAAATGCTATAACCTCTAAAGATGGACAGCTTTGGGATTCAGAGTGACTATGCCATATGATACATCATGTCACTGTTAGACAAGCTGTTTCTTTACGGACAGTATACTTAGTAGATAATCTAATAGGTCCATTTACGCTTTAATTTCTTACATTGCTGTTAATTAGTTTCAAATTCTGGCTGCATTGCAACACTGCTGTTGGGCTGATCTCCCATTGCTATCTCTGGGATCAAGTTTCATTTTTAATGTTCTATAATGAATTTTCATTACTACAGAGGAAAAAAAAAAGATTTTTTACTACACCAAAAAAAAAATTGGATTTTTTTTCTTTTTGTATATTTTTTTTCTTTCTGCATAGAAGCAGTATCAAGGCTGATGCTTAGGGAGAATTTTGTTGGAAGTCTAATATTAGCAGAAAACCAGTGTTGTGATCCTGCCAGAAAAAGCATGCCAGTGTACTCTAAATGCTGCCCCAAAACAATTTAGCAGGACCTAGGCTTGCTGTGTCTTCCTTACCTATATTCTGTTTGTGATCATTGCTATGTGGTGTTATTTTGGATAATATGCCTTTTCAAGACACTTTTGGGTTATCCACTAACTCTCTAGAAAACTGGCTGTCTGTAGTAAGCATAAATTGGAACAGATGCTCTTCAAAAACTGTATTTTTATCAGATTTTTGCCCTATGAATTTTTTAAGAAGCTGAGCTCACTGAAGAACAGGACTTGCTGCTGGCATACTCTGCTTTAACTCTGCTAAGAGAAATGATAGAGAAGGTGGCATCAATTCACTTGATGCTGTCCGCAGCAGAGCGTGCACATCTTGATGGAAGACGCCTGGGTATCTCTTTGGGCTGAGGAGGAGTGTTAAGGGTCTCTCTCCCTTATCTCAGAGACCTCAAAAATGTTCCAGGATCTCCTAAAAACACGTTGCCAGGCAAATAATGAGAAACTTAATTAGTCTGACTATTTTGCTTCTGTGTTCCTATTGAAGAAGCAGGTTCATCTAAATGAGGCAGCAAAACCATGAAATAGAGTAGTTGGGCTTATTGTTATAATTTATGAAAAAATCATAACTGTCAAAGACTTAAAAGGTTCAGCATCTGCTGTATCATATACTGCCTGCCTCTGTGAGGGGATTCAGGACAGCATATTCCAGAAAAGCAGCGATAAGATAAAGGTACTACTGAATTTAGAATCCTTCCTTTGTATCTGAGAAGGTTTACACTTAAGACTAACAAACACATCAGAGAGTCTATCTATATGCCCCCACCCTCTGATTTTAAGGCTTTCTCCCATTTAAAATGTTTTTTTTTTGTTTGTTTTTCCATTACAGTGAAATCTGAGCACCTTTTAATTTTCAGTATTTGCGTTCTCTACCTCTGGTAGATAAAGAATTAATGTTATCCTCATTTTACAGATGGGACATGGAAGGACTAAAGGGTCAGGTTCACAGAGATATGTAAATGTTTATATTTCCATTGATTCCAGTGGCAAAGTCTCCTACTTATATAAGATGCTTAAATATGTTTTTGGTCGTGGACCTTAGTGATTAGCTGAGATTTTACAGGAAATCAGTAGTGACTCAGGGATCTGAACCCTTTAGTGTTCTTCGAGTTCATCTTTTCTTGTGTGTGCTTGCTGGGATTATGTGAAGTCTAAGCCTTCCATTCTCACCAAGCTGGTTTTAGCATAATGGGACAGAGGTGGAGAAAGCTGCTTTGATAGCTGTTTGCCTTGGGCATTATAAAACAGAATTGACTTTAAAAAGGCATTTACAAATGATCTAGTGCTTGCTGTGAGATGGCCACTGCTGTTGGATGAAAAGCTAGAGGAGATACAGCTTCAGGACAGAAGTAAAATCTCTTTGTACTGTTAAAAGAATCAGTATCAGAAGAATGGGGGGGGGGGGGGCGAGGGGAAAGCACAGAGTAGGTAAAAGTGAAAAATTCTGAATCTTTATAACCTTTTTTGTGCTATTGCACAATTGAAAACAAAGGAGGTGGAGCCTGTGTTCATAATTAAACTCTAATTCCCCAGGTCAGAGGGTAAGGTGACCTGTTTGCGCTATCTGCTTTTCAGGACAACATATGATGTGATTGATATTGGCTCTAAAGAATGGTACTCATACAGCTGTAATGATGGGGATGTGAATATGATATCAGTTCTGTAGGGAAAAGTATAAATTTAACATTGGGGGATAAAGTGAATACAGTATCAATAAAGAGATATTGCTGCTGGTTTTGTCACTTGTGCGGTGACAGTTGCAGTATTGGCAATAACATGCAGGTCAAAACACCTTCCAAAATGTGAAGAAGAACTGTTAGTCTCTTCTTCAGAAGAGAGTTTTTATCTTAAAATACATAAATAAATAAGGTCTTTTGCTTCCACTTTGATGTAAGGGCTGTTGATACAGTAACAAAGGTTACTTGAATTAGTTCTGGAAAGGAATGTAAATATCAAAATGTAGGATAATGGGATAATTATATTGATTGTTACAGGACGGGTATTTTCTTCCCTTGCATGGAACAAAATAGTCTTTTCTCTGTTAGATATGAAAAGAAAGAATAAAGGGAAGACCGTTTAAAAAACAATATAGAAAAAATAGTGGAAAAAATATATAAAAAGCTGCCTGCCATCAAATATATGATCTCTGAGTTCAAGAAGGTAACACATGACGCAGGGCTACTGATTTAGGTTGGGGTTTGCTTGCTCCTAAGAACACCATTTTTTATAGTCCTTTTTATCCTAAAGATAAAGATAATTACTTACTCAGTCTCTGTATCTTTATAGTACCTCCATTTCTGTAGTGAACACAATTATGAAAAGTGAAGCAGACTTTTCTTGTGTACGTGCAGATTAGGCAGATTCTTTTTTTTTTTTTTAAACTGTAGGTGCAAAATTAAATAAATAAATTCCAAAACATAGAATTATGATTCTTTTAACCCAAGTCTACAGTATTGCCATAGTACTTAGAAGTTTTTCTTGCAGACTTTGTTTTCATTACTACAGTATAGAATCAGTACAGACAGCTTCTGGAGAACCTACAAGTTAAGAGACAACAGACGGACCCATAAAGAGCATCAGCGTAGCACGCAGAAACTATGAAACAATCTGGGTCAGTGTACAGACAGTAATTTCACTATGGCAGGAGCCCTGCAGAGATGAGGAAAGGGTGATATGTCTTTGCAGGAACAATACAATCTGTCAGGATTTGAACATACAGCTTTAGGCAAGAATATTAGATACCTCCAGTCTGATACATACAAAGGCATTTTTCCCAGTTCAATCGCTTCTGTACTTTCCAAATGATTGGTGAAAGGAAATCGGTAGCTTATACATGGCGTTTCTGGCTGATTTTTCCTTCCATTGAAAGTCCAGGAGAAAACTGAGAAGTTATCTGGGGATTTTAATGGTGAAAATTCAATACTGCAGCCTCATTACTGTTCTGTTACGGATTCCCTTCATCCGGTATCTTGATATTACAACTTATAGCAGTAAAATTGTTTCAGTTTATTAAACTAAGTGTTTAATAATGTTTAGTTGGCGAAAATCCAAAGTGCATGCTAATGTCACTGTATTGACAACCCTTCATCCTCGCTGCTGAACTGCATGTATTTTTGTTAGCATTCAACAGGAGGTTCTCTAAATGTTTGAGGCTGCAGTGGTAGTGAAGACATTTCTGTCAGGTTGCTGCTGCTTAATTAGTCAAAGTTGCTTTCAACAATTCTGCCCAACAGTGGTACTCTTTAAATACCAGTGACTTGTGTACATTATGACTTGTGGAACATGGTCTCCAGTCTGAGTATTTCTAAAAATTCAGTATATAGCTATTCAGAATGATTTTAAAAGTCTCCTTTTCAGTTAGAAAACTGGCAGTGTAAAGAGTTTTGGTTTGCTTAATATTGTAACATGTTTGCACATACTTTTTAGAAATAGAATTTGTATGTTGCTAACTAATTGGCTGAGGCTTGATTGACAGACCAAAATATTTTTAACTGCAAATTCTAAATCTAATTTAAATCTCATTTCGTCTGTTCTAAAGAAGCTTGACTGATTAAAGGCGTTTCATTTCATTGCCACTGAATAGATATGATCTTGGTGCCACCTTTTTTAACTGGCTTTTCAAGGCCAGCAGTGGAAGTGAAGCCTGTAGTCCTGAAGGGAGACAGAGAGTTACATAGTCTTCTGAGTACAAAACATTAGTGTCTCACCCACAAATAGCAATGACAAAAGTTGAAGAATAAGACAGCTTAGTGCTGGTCTCCTTTAAAAATGCACCTTGAAACTAACTAAATAAAAGTTATCATCATCATAAGGGTGAGTGTCAAGATAATAGCTATCAGAAGAACAAACGTTTTGGAGTGATGATGGTAAGAATGCAACTCTTTCATCTCTGGACTAACCAGCTTAGATTTACTGCAGGCGATCTGAAATTACTTATTGTCATATGATTTGGGCAGTATGAAAGCAGTTAAGGTTAAGTTAATATCAGTTTGAGTGATGTATGCTTTGGAGGAAGAGGTAATATGATTTTTGTAATAGCTGACATGGAAAAAAATGAACAACTTCCTGACATGTCAGCCTTTCTTCTAAAGTCTAAACGGCAGGGGCTGAACAAGCATAGGAGCTGAACTGACGTGCCCCTAGATGGAGGCATATTGTCAAAGCATTTAAGGAATTATGCTTTGCTATTTTCCATGCACTAGTTGTTTTGAGGGTGAAGTTTTAGCCTCTAATGTTGACAGTCTGGTAGAAGTCACATGAGTCTTTCTGGGGGAGAAGAAATGGGTCTCTGTAAGTGTTATGAAAAAAGTTTCTGTACGTGGAATAATAATGCAAATTGCAAATGGATCAGAGAAATGTACTGGTCCATGTAAATCTGTGTACATTGATTGTTCAGGAAGGTGGGAAAATTCCTATTCCTTATTGGTTCGCCTAGGTCTGTATCTTTTTTCTGGCAGTGCCAGGACAGGATAAGTGAAGGAGACATTGGAGGTTCTGTAGATTCTATAATTTGGACATTTTCCCCCTCCTGTGTTAACCAGCAGTGGAACAGTGCTGCCGGGTAGCTCTCTCCTACATTACAAAGGAAGGCTGTTGCTCCTATCTGATAGAACTTTGGATATCTTTGTATTTAATCAAAAAAATACCTAATGTTAATCTCCTGCCGGGATCCCCGTGAAGTCAGGTATCAGTGAGTCCCTCTCAATTATTATTAATCTGATGTGATTTTGTTGGGTTTTTTAATGTAGCATTGTAAGGTTGGGCACTGCCGGCCCATTGCATTAGTTCAGCTCAGTCCTTAAATAGTTATGAATTTATTAGCCAATTTGACAGAAAGGCAAGGTCTCAAATACTTTGAGTATCTATGAGCTTTGTGGAAACTGGTGGCTGGGTCAAGGAGAGACTCCCAAGTGAATATCCCTACAGAGGGAGAGACCACTCAATGGCTTGGGTGATGTGTTTGGCTGGGTGATAGGCAGGTACTTTGAAACCAGCCCCAAGATGCAGGGAGGCACCTGAAAAGAATTAGCGTTTTAGAAGACTGAGAAGAGTAAATAAAGGTGAGAAATACAGATACTGGGGTAGGACCTGTGGTGGCATAAGGAGAATGGGATAGAATTGCAGGAGAAAGCCACAGAGAATACTTGAAAGGAGTTGGTATTTCTGTGGAGTTGGGACATGTACCTGAAGAAAGAAAAGCTTCAGGTATAAAGGAATAAATGGCTAAGAAGAGCCATTCTAATCTTTCTTCATAAACATGCTTTCTATTTCTTTAATCATTCTCATAGTCTGGTGCGAGCCTGTTCTTCCTTTGTTTTCAGATAAGCGGGGCAAAACTGCTCAGAGTATTTTAGTGAGGGCATTCAGACATTTTACTGTTTTAGGACTAGTAATAGCCTTCCTGTGCTCCTAAGAGATTTTATTGCCTGTAGTTGTGCATAGAGAAGCTTTGCATTTATTTCCCCCCCTAAAAGAAGAGAATTAAATTGGCTCCCAGCAAAGTATGGACATAGATTATTTTGTCCAATGTATACAAATTTGCATTTTTCAGCAGTTAACTTTCTGTTTTCTTGGATTCCTACATGTTGTCAAGAACCTGATTCTTCACAATGTTCTTAGAGTTTCCTTAATCTGAGGAGATGTACTAGCCTGTGAATGTCTATATGACCTGTCACACCTCCTTTGTAGACCATTATTAAATAATCCAAAGATCCTAAGGGACCTTATATGTAAGCAAGAGCACTGAAATAGAATCATTATTTAAATCATTGTAATTGCAGGAGGAAAAGGGAATTCTTCTTATTGCTATTTTTAAGTTAAATATCAGTATTTTACATAACACAAGTGTTTAGTGGTAGCAAGTGAAAAATTTATTGATGGAAACGTTTAAGATAAACACAGGGAGGAAATGCTTGCATGTGACTAAAAGTGATTAAATATTTTTAGTCAATCATTTCTTGAATTTACTCTCTGAAAATCAGTGTTGTCACTACCTACAGTCCAAGGAAAAAGATAGGCAGCAAGTGTGTAGCAGTCATACCTGAGTGCTTGTAAGAGGTGGTGGACACTCCCCCCTCTCCCCAAGCTGCCCAGTTTGCCTTATATTGCCTTTGCTAAAATTCTTCTGCACGTGGAAGCCTTTTGGAAATGGATATTGGTAGGAGTTTCCCAAGCAGTATGACTGCAGTAGAGATCCACTGTGCCAGCAGGAGAGGAGAATTTAACCCCTATTCATATAGCTCCTTTCTTACTAAATGAAGATGTGCTTTGAGAAATAGAATACATTTGACACCGTATTTACCATTCGTGTCTTCTATGAACAGAATTATTTTATAGACAGACACATTGTTCTCTCACATATTAATTTTTTTAAGTGCATTTCACTTCTGCTGACAAGTCATTAAAATTCAACATTTAAATGTCACACTTTGGCATGTAATTTGCTGTCATGAAAACAACTATGGATTTATTTTCTGGTGAGATTCTCATTAAGTATTGAGCAATATGTCAAAACCAAAAAATGTTGGATTTCTTAAAGGGAGGAAAAATCCCAAAATGGTATGGAATATTAAAAATTTCCTGCATCAATCGGAAGAGATATGGAAAAGGGAATATAATTGTTATGGTGGGTTGGAGTTTTGGTATAATTCTGAATAGGTCAGGCAAATAAAAATGTAGAAGTTAATTATTGAACGTGAGTGCAGTCGATTCTTGAGTGGGAGACCACAAGTGATGAACTGAAGATGATGTACAAAGCAGTTGTTGCTGTTCCTTTTTATCTTTTTCCTTCTTTCTGAGGCTATTTAACATTAAACCAATAATCCAGCATGGCTCTAAAGAGGAGTGTGCTGGTTCAGGCACAGATGCCACTGTGGAGTATAATGCCTTGATCCCCTCTGGATTTTAAAGATGATAGACACCTTTTGCAAGAAGAAGAATATAAATTTCAGTGAGTGACACAGACTTAATTTGGACAATTTTCTTTCCTAAATTCCTCCCACACCCATAAAAAATCCGTTATACTTATTTAATTGTTGTCCTTATCAGTTGTCCAGTTTTGCTTTATACTATCAGACAGTCACTGTATTCCAGGCCACATAGGGCAACATATTAACCTTAGCTGCAAAAAAAAAAGCTATAATCTTCCAGTGCTTTCATAGTAAAAGTTGTTGGTAACAGTAATAAAAAATAATCTATGCTTGATACTGTTTGGTTTAGCAATATTTTGAAAGACCAGCTAACAGCTTATTTTTCATTCCCACATTATCCACAGAAATTGCTTTATTCCTTTCATTTTCTTAACACTAAAATATGTATGAAGTAAGACCAAATAGCATATTTGTTATTACAAAATATTTTCACTGTAAACTATTTTCCGTGATGTACAATAACATATTTAATAACAGAGAATGTGATTACTTTTTTAGGTAAATGTTATATTATCTTCCAGGCTTCTGTAAACTTCCCCCTGCAAGTGGTTTCTCTTTTTTTTCCCCCCCTCTTCTGTTTTTCATTTTTACCAGAAGCTCTAACAGTGTGCGTAGAGTCGGTGTGGTTGCACAACAGATTTTCACAGGAAAAGAACTTTGAAAGATTTTTAGTAACATTTTCTTTCTGTCAGGTTACCCTTTCTTTCAAACAGCCCTTTTAGAAATTCTGTTAAAATGTGTGTGTCTAGTGTCAAGAGCATCAGATACAGGCAGGGATGAGCAAGCGTTCAAAATGACCTGTCATTGCGAGAGAGAAGTGGTAAAGAACGTTATGCTGCTTTGAAAGAAATCTATCTGTGCTAAAGACTGTAAGAGCTCCTGTATGGAAAAATGGGGGGGGGGGGGAAATCACATCTATAAAATTTTTAAATGCAATTGTGAATTTTATGTGAGTATACAATAAATTATAGAAATAACATTAATACTATGGCAATAGTTGTTACAGAAAACTCCCAACCTGGATTTTGCTTTTTGAAAGTCCTTCCACACTCTGTTACAGAAATCAAATATTAGACAGAGAACAAAACCTGTCTTGTGTAAGGAAAGATGCCTGCACTATACAGGCACGTCAGCTGTCGGTTGAGACGGGGCCCAGGGATTCAGCACCAAGAGCACTAACCTCGTTACTGCAGGCAAAGAGGTAATCATGTAGCTCTACAAAGATGTTGTAATTGTTAATGGAGTTAACGAACAAAGCTTCTTCCCAAGGCCTCATTGGCATCCTGGTTGCTTTTACAACAAAATCACGTTGCAGTTCTAGCAAAGCTCATGTTCTCTGAGAGCCAAGTCTGGTACTGGCTGAATGGAGACAGAGATACATGAAGGGGAGAAAGTGTCATACTCTGCTTTTAGCAAAGGAAGGGAAATACGATAAACTGAAAATGAGAGCTGGAAAGCACCCGATCCCCTTCTCAGTTAAACCTCAGGTTGAGGCAGGCTCACCTGGCCAGGATGCTCTGCTGGGAGCAGTGACTAGGAAAGGCCAGGTGAGAAGTAGTGGGGGGGCTGTATGAAATCTCACCGTGACTGCGATAGGCAGTTGGGCTGCAAGGTTTATGGGATGCATTCTGGTGTTGCACTTCTGGTTATCCTGCTCAAAACAGATCAGGGTGCTTGCTTAAACCTGGGCGACTTCATAGAAAACTGACCTGCACGATAGCCTCCATATAGAGCCTGTCAGAGCTCAAACCGTGCTATGGCAAGTAGAAACAGCATAGTAAGAAATTACCTAATAGCATAAATAGCAAATAAGCCAGCACAATAAAGTAAATAGCTGTCATTAAGAGTATTCCAATTTACCTTCCCTTTTTCATTGTTCCTATTGAAGACTCTGTTCAAAGTTTTAATCTACTTCTTTTCCCTTCTGCTGGAAAAGGTGAGATTAGCGCAGGAAAGAGAAAATCCGGTACCCGCTTGTGCTTGCTATAAACTGTAAATACAATTTAAGCAAAACAGGGCTCAGAACACTCTAAATCAAGTCTCTGTTCTCCTCCTACATCTTGTCCCTGATTTTCCTTCCCCTTACTGCTGCAAAAATGAATACACAAATATTTTTATTAACAGGGCACCAGGTTCAGCTTTCAGCATGCTCAGCCACTTTGAGTGAGTGAATCCAGGTAGAAATTGTAACGTTAAAATAATTAGTTAAAATTTCCAAGATGTTTTTGTCTTTCTTAGAGAAGTAGAGTATGCTTTTATGTCTTTGCATCCTCATTAGCACTGCGCAAGATAGCTTGGATAGGATTCAATATAACTGTGTCAGCATAGTGCTCTTCCTGGGTTCATTAGCCCTCCTAAGCTCTACAGTGCTTTGTTTTGTACACATTATAGCTTTGCCAATGCCAACTTAAGCATCACTTCGTGTTAGTCCATTTACTGTGTAGATATACTATTTATGGTCAATTTTAGAATCTCTCCTTTTTTGTTTTTTTTGGGGGGTTAAAAATGCTAAACCCTTACCTTAAACTTCTATCAGATTTTCAGGTATCAGCTTTGTGCTTACCCTGTTTATTACATTTACTTAAGTTTTGCTTAATTTTAGTGATTTCATCATATTCATCATTAGAAGTAGAGTGGGTTGTGTATTATTGCTTAGATTTCTGAACAAGTCCTACATGTACGGACTTCCTGCTACAGTGTGAAAGGGTTATCAAGTTTGCTGTTTTTCTTCTCTTTTTCAGAAAGGAAATATTTTGAGTTTATTGTTAATTTACCATGGAAATCTAACCACTTATGGTAAAATTTAGTCTGTATGCTAGGAACCCTTACAAGGCCAGTATCTTCAAATTCACCATATGCATCAGTTGTCTGGTACTTCTCCCTGAGGATTTTTTTCGTTGGCTGTGATAGTGAGTTTACATGCAAGAGCTTTATTAGCCTTTTATTTACTAGCAGTTTTGTAGGCTTCAAGATCTGTGATCCAGTTCCATATAGAATGTCCAGTTTACAAAAAGCTGCCTACCCCAAATACCTGCCTTTGCAGCTGGTTTCAGTAGAGGAGCCAGTGCATGAACAGGCCCAAGACAGAATGACGAGCAGTTCAATTGAGTGTTTTCCAAATTAGCGAATCAGTGCTTTTGTGTTTTGGCTGAAGTGCATAATCCTCTGCCTCCGTCTCTGGTGAGTAGGTAATTCAAGGTTTAGGTGCCCTTTAAAACACCTCTTTTTGCCACTCCTAGCTATAAATGAATGGGCTAGCATTGGGTGCTTCCCCATGAATGCCCTTTAAATGGGAAATTAGTGGTATATTAGCCTTATGTCACCCTGTGCACAAAGAGTAATTTTACCTAGTTGATCTGGGAGGAATTAAACTGAGAGGAGAAGATAAAGTTTGGTTTTTTTTTTAGAAGAGTGAAGAAAAAGAAGTTTTACCACTGCTAAGTGTTCTTCTGTCCATATCTCCAAGGATTGTAAAGTTATTACTAGATAATTGATCCAAGCCTTTGCACTGCCCATAGTGGATCTGAAGTGCTCACCAGGGAGATGCTCTGATTACAGGCATAGCCCTTTTACTTTTCACAGAACGTTCTGCATCCCAAAACACAACCTCTTTCCTCCCATTTACATGGCATAGACTGATAGTTAGCACTGTCTAAATGCTGCAAATGAGCTTCTTGCTACACTAACAGTTTCTAGGAGTCAGAGATTATATTCCCAGGCCTAAAGCTGTTTACTGCATCCATCATCAATACCATTAAATGGTAGTTCATCTAATCTGCCTTGAGGGACACAAGTGAATTTTGTCGAGGTACTCTCAGACAAATGATTGTACAATATACATTATTTCTCCACAGCTATTTATAAATACATTTTAAGGGTTGTGGCTTCACAACAAGTAAAAAATGAACATCGCATTAGTTGCAGAACATCACAATCATTCAACAGCTGTGCAAGCAATCAGGCACTGCCAACATGGTTGTCACGTTCAAATTTTATTTCTACACCCATGTGTGTCCAAATGCATGCATGATAATATCTTTAATTGCATGAACACATATAAAATTTTACTGTTTTACAATCTTAATTCAGAACTAGACATTTATTTCATCGGCCAAGAAGTTATGGCTGATTCAGATGACTGGGACTAAGCAAGACCTTGTTTCTGAAAGGCATGAGGTAACTCTAGTCAGAGCGAAGAACGCCAGCTCCCTTTCGAAGCAGCTTGTCATTTTGCAGGGGAGGGAGCCTCAATGCCTTACACTGAATTACAGAAATCTGCGTCAGGAAAAAAGACTCTCTTCTCCCATGGGCACGGCAACAAAGTAAATATATCTAAACAAGTTCTTTGAAACATTCTACAGACTTTTCTGCAAGATCATATATTGTTAGATGAAAGAACTGCTCAATGCAAGTTTTTTTCAAAGATTTACTAGTAAGATCAAATCTAAAACCAAATTGCTTTCAGTACAAGGCAGTGTGATAGATCATTTTCTGGCTTATTTTCTATTTTCAAACCTCAATTTTTCAGCTTTAGTACTGTTCCAAAGAGCAAAGCATGCATATAAAAGAAAGGTGGGATTTTGACTTTCTCTTGAAATGCCAATTAGGGTACTGAAATTCTTTTTAAGAAAGAAAAAGATAATAATCTTGGAACCCCAAGCCTAGAAAACATTATTCCAAAAGGAACTGGTATCCTGTGAAATGGGGATAGGGTAAAAGCCCAGAATAGAAATTATTATGTAAGAGAAATGAGGGTATGTGCTTCTGTTTTCTACTGACTTTTTTTAACTGAGGCAGATTTTTGAAGGCTAAGCACATGGGAAGGAAGGGAAGAAATGCAGAGAAACACAGGAGTCTGGTAGGGATTTAAGCTTCACATTGGTCATTGTTTAAAATTGTCTTTGAAAGTATTTTCCCTGAAACGGATTATGTGACTGTCATATTTAAGTGCCCTGTGCACTTACATTGTGAGGCACTGGAAAGGCAGTTCCAATTCCATTAATACGTGTGGCTGTTGTCTTAAATTTTGAGTAATGTGGCAAAATGTGCCACTTCTTTATCTTAACTTGGAATAAATGAATCAAGGAGTGTCATAATAGTAGTATTGAGCCAGAGCAAATTGCAGGGCAACGGATTTAGAGTAGAACTAATGAAATACCGGAATTTCTCACCTGTAAGAAATTCTAACATTTGAAAGACATTGTCTTGGGGGATATGGATTGATGTATAGAGGGAAATTTTGATCATTTCTAAATAAACTGTATATAACTCATTATTTCAGAACTCCCAGAGGCTTGAGAAGCACCACCTACTTGAAGTCCTCAGAGTTTCAGCTCCTGTGGATTGAAGAATTGCCAGGATTGCCTGGCTCTCCGCTGGCAGGCTGGAGGTCCCTGGGCTTCTCGTATAGCTTTTCTTCCTAGGCAAATGGGTAGGAAAGCAGGTTGCTGTGAAATATTTTCCAGAATGTTTTCTAAACAGAGCCCCTGTCTCTGAAAACTTCTAAGCTAACACAAGGTTCAAATCATGCCTCCTTTTGAGTAGTCACTGTTGTCTACTCAAAGATAACAGCAGTACAATAAAGCTACGCGTTTTACTTTTCCAACTTTTTTATTCTCAGTATGTGGAACTGTCTCATTAGGCTTCTTACAGACCTAAAGCTGAAATATTCTCCAATAGCACTGAGGAATTACCCCAGGTATATTATACCTCTATGAAAGAAAATCACTGCTTCAAATGAGATGGAAAGAAGAGATTGTTGATTGTTGGAGTGGGGAGAGAAAACATTTGGGTGAGGGAGCGTTAAACTCTAAATTGCATTAATATTGGTTAAACTATTTTGTCTGGAAATTGAGCAAAACAGATAACGTCCTATATGGCTTGGGGATGTCATTAGGAAGAATGACCATACTGTAGTATGGCCAGTGATCATCTGGTGATTAGCCTTGTGATTTTCTGGTAAATTTGACGCAGTGCAATTAGCTTCTCAGTGACCTGGGTGTGGGTTATGTCTCTGTGGTCATTTGCGTAGTCAGAGTTACTCTTACATGGCACTGACAACAGTTAAACTAGTGCTGTGAACCACTGTGATGACTCTCTGCCTTTGATTAACAGAAAGAATGTCTTCCTGTGACAATATTCAGATATCTACCTGAAATTTAGCATCTTATGGTGATATTTTTCACCAGTAAAAAGATTTCATAGTCCCCATTGAAACAATACTGATTCCAAAGTTTTGTTGCAGAATCTAAGATACTTAAAATGAAAAAATGAAAAGTCAGCTGTCATTATTCATTATGTAAAGTTGTCATGCAGATACATCAATGGAAGAACATGTGATTGTGAATTCATTATTTTTTTGAAAGTCAAGGGAACAAGAAGGCTAAATAATATTAAAACTCCATTAATTTACAGTGATTCTTACCAGTCTTACCTATTTTCCTATTGAGATGGACAGGATAATGTTCATAACTTTGCAAAGAATAAGGTAAAATAACCTTACTAGATGATGAAGGAAGCGGTAGCTTCTTTTGCATCAGTGGTTTAGCTGATACTGTACATAGTGTTGATTTTTGCATGAAGATGGGACCCCCTTGTGTTAAAGATAGTACAAACACCCAATGAGAGTTTTTTCTCCCCCAGTGACTGAATCAAAGAAAACTATATAACAAATAACGGTAGAAGCCGTAACAGTGATGTTCCAAAAGTCCACAGATACTCAGTGGTGCCATCAGAGACACGCTACCTGGGTCACTAGTACCTGTTCAGTGAACAGCAGTGTCCCTCCTGCTAGTCCCTATTTAAGACCTCAGTCAGATGTTTCATAAAAACACAGCCTGATGACAATCCTGATTTTGTACTTTCTGCAAGGTTATGTTCCCAGCTAATAACGGGATGTTCTTTTGACTCCCCAAAGGATAATTGTCATGGAGTTCAAGCTGTCAAAACATATTATTAGGATTGTTGGGGGAAGAATATAAAGCTTTGAATAATCATTAGGTGAAGCTGGCAAAGGTATGTACATGGAGACACCTGTTTTAGTGCAGAAGGTGAAAGATAATGAAGGAGAACAGTAAGACAGGATACTTCAGTAAGGCTGTTTGCTATAAGTCCCTTTCTAAGGATGCTGTGAATCATCTTAGCACATCATGACCTCTGATCTTGTAACTCCTCTCAGCTGTTGCTGTGTGCGGTTGGTGACTTCAGTGGAGTGGAGAGCCAGGCTGAATTACTGTGAGTGACTGAGTTACACAGGGAACTACTTGGTTTGGGTCAAGAGTAATGAAAACATAGGAAGACAAAGCTTACCTGCAAATGGGACTTGGAGAGAAATGCTGCTTTTAAATTGTTCAGTGGAAAGAATTAGGTTTATGGTGGGTTGGATCGCTGTAATTTTACCATTTATGTGACTAAGGTGGATTGCTTTGTACTGTTAGTGTGCAGAAGATGCTGCTGAACCTGAGGCTGGCTAGGTGTTGTTGGATAGTTTACCTTTTTGCAATCACTCTGGAACCAATGGACTCTTCAAGTATCACTACATACTTGAGTTTCAGTCAAACGTTGGTAATTATTGCAGCTCCTCTTCTGATTATCAGTAGCTTTCTTCTGTTGTCTGTTTCCTTTTTGAATTAACTTCTTTGTAGCCATTGTACCAATCAATACTGTAGAGACTTAAAAAAAAAGGAAGAGGAACTGAACATAATGCTAGTAATCAGAAGCATTGTTGTATACAAAGGGGGTGAAAAACAGCTCTTTCTCCATGATCCATATGATAGAATCCTCCTTTGTGTTCCTCTGCTTTGATCTTACTATGAACTGGTGAGTTGGATGCGAGAAGTTAGTGACAAGCATGCTGAGCTACCACACACTGTCCATTACCTCAAAGAAGGAAAAGAAAGGCAAAAAGGCTTTGACCCCAGACTGTAAGATACATTTTCAGGCCTACCAGGCTTTTCTGTTCTGTATTGTTGGGATCATTTCCTACTGAGGCTGATACAGCCAGTGAAAAGAACAAATGTTTTCAAATATGTCACACTGCCTTTATTGCTTCTTCTATCCATTGAGGTGACTGCTTGGAGGAAATTGTTGATAAGTTGGGAAACTTTCTTGCTGGGACACATAACGTTTGGTTCCCCTGTTCTCTCTGGTTCAAGGCAGTCGGGAAAATAATGCAAAAATGTAGGGCTATTCAAAGGCACAGAGGGGTGACAACTTCAGAAAAGTAACTGAAGTGAACAAGTCTATAGTCTAGATTTCATAGTGATAAGTCCTTATAGTATACACAGTTTTGTGTGTGCATACTAGACAGTTACATAAAGGCCATAAGATTTGCTCTGCAGGGTAAGCACTGTTTATCAAGAGAATATCTGAGCTACTTAGCACAGAAAAGTCATTGAGAATAGGGAAATGGAGAAACAAAACAGGATCTAAAATCATAACACTATGACTTGGGGCAGGGTGGCTCTTTTGAGCAGTCACACCATGAGCAGAGAAGGAAGCAGGGTCTGAGGACAGCGCTCTCTTGCACATCTATGGGAAGGAACCTGCAAGATGGGGTAAGGAGAAGACAATAAAATTTCCTTTAACATGGAAACTGTGATGGGCATTTTGGGCTGAAGGTGTTGGGGAAGGGAGGGGACAGAAGGTTATTTCTTGGGAAATGCTCATTTAACTGGGAGTTAAATGAGAGCTTTATATAGAACCGACATCCCAACCAACCAAATTAAAGGCAATCTGTAAGTTAAAGAAGTCGAGAATATAAACAGGGGGGAGGGAGAGATAAGATATTTCAAACACTTCAACAATTACGCTGAAACTAGATTAGAGTGGAATCCAAAGAGAGATCTTTTATCCTCTGTGGAACAGTATGAGTAATTCTTGTTTTCATTAAAAGTTTTCATTTTTTTTAATGATGTTACATTTGCATTTTTTTCCCCCCTAAAAGATAAGAGTTGATTAGCAGTGCAGTGAGTTTTACTTCTGGCTTCTTACCAAAGATTGTTCTGGAAGTTTTATGGACTTGCCTCTTCTCTTCAGCCACGTTTGGCTCGTTCAAAGGCCAAGTGCTGTGTTCAGGTTGAACGACAGGGAGGAGAATACCTTTGTTGAAAGTAATTCTGTGGTTTTCTGTTCGTGCCGGCTGAGTATTTACATCTTCCTTTGTGGTGTAGCTTAGAGTAGCCTCAGAGCTGCCCCTGTTTGTGTTCAGGAGATGACATTTCCCAACCGACTGGGTGTCAGCTGAGTGCTATCAGGGCACTCCCTACACTGGTTTTGTATCTTTTTTCCTGAATGTGTCCTATCTGAGAAATGTCTGCCAACTGAAAGGAGTTGTAACACAGAAGAAAATTTGTCAGAGAGTCTTAGGGAGTTTTGCATCAGTTTGGATGAACCATCCAGTCTGTGCTTCTATTATCTTGTTAACCCACCATTAATTTATTATCTAAGCTGGGAAATAAGAAAGAACCAAACAGTGTTGATCTACATCTTGCTTCCTTTTAACTTTTTTCTTGCTTCCTTTTTCAACCAATAGAAACCATTTGGAGTCTGAGAACAGACTGGATAACCTTGCTTGCAGCATTAACAAATACATCAGCAAGTTTTTGTGACATTGTGTACTTTACTGTCTTTTCAGAAATTAAGTTCAAGTGAAACAAATGTTGGAAAAAGACATACGGCTTATGGGGACAGGTTTACCCTCTAGTGAAAAGTAAAGTTATTAAATGAGCAGTGCCTGCCAATTGCAGAAAAGTTGGCAGGGATAGATTGGCGCTGTATTTTTTTTATTTATTATTTAAAAGGCCTCATGCAGGACTTCTGAATATGGCCTTAAAATGCTAGGCAGTCTATGAACATACAGGGTCAATGCACAAATTATGGATTTTGTTATGAGCAGGAAGAATATGATACTACAAAAAACTTCTCAGAAAAATTGGTAGATATAGTAATGAAAGGATCTCACCATAATAGATTAGAAAACCCTTCTTTAAAGATTAAGACTAGGTACAAGGAAAGAACTACTTGTCTAACTTTTTCTAAAGTCAAAGCAGAGAGCATTCCTTATTTTTCATGGTAGTTACTATATAAAGTTGGCTGATTAGCAGGAAAAAGCCGAAAAAACAGAAGTTGAAATTTTTTATTTTCTTAGGAAGAGTTGTCCTAAAAATCCAGAATAATTAAGTTAATTTTGAAAGAGCTTTAAGAATCTTAGACTGGTAAATAAATTCATCAGATTTCAAAAGTACGATCTAGCTGCTAGTGAAAAGGAATCCCGACATACTTGGCAGCAGGTACTTCAACTAAGAATCTGACTTAATGTTAACAAGAGTAGGATGTATGTATTTATCCCAGGGAGCTCTTACTTAACAAGATCCAAAACACTTTCAGACTCATACACTTAAGTAATATTGGATTCTTCTGAATCTCTGGATGAAGCCAACAGAACAAAACCAAATATTCTTTAAAAAATTAAATGGTTCGGTAGAGATATACTCTCTACAATAGTAACGGTATAATATGTTTAATACTTTTAACATAATAGTTCACTGAAACTACCTGGAAAACAATTTTCAAGCAGGCAATAACCACAAGTAAAAGCATGTGGAGACAACTTTGCATAAGAAAGTTGCAAGTGGTATCCTACGCAGAAGCTTTCATGGGTTTGGATCTGCAGGACTACAGTGTATGTTCAGTACCACTGCATGATCAAAGGCTGGGCCTGTAGTCACCTACACGTTCTGTTGGCATCAGGCCACAGAGCTGAGGTGATTAAGTGCAGTGATCTGTATGTGGCCCTCACACTCTTTGAGAAAGTTGCACTTTGTCTTTTTTTTCAATTTGTTGCAAATACTCAAGCCTGTATTTTTTTTCCTCATATTCGTTTGACTTTATTTTAACCTAAGATAAGCTGTTTCCTGATATTTTTGTACCTTGTGAAATATTTATTTTATTTATCATATTTTTATGCTAAAAGTTTTCCAGGAAAAAAATAAAAATAATAATTCTAATGCTGAGCTTCTGTGTAAAAATAACACCATCATATGGTTTGTAGTTTACTTTTAAACGTGTCGGAAAGGGTTGCCTTTGTACAGGGGAAGCTTCAGATCTTTTGCAAAGCCAGAGCCTTCACTTTCAGTGGAACGAAATGTATCAACATTGGAAGAAACCGAGTCCTATTTAAAGCTGAAAGCCTACTAGATGGGACAAAAACCCTGCGTTTTTAAAGGAGGAAAGAGCGGGGAGAAAGCCATTCATGAGAAGTATAAAATGTAATTTTGTTTTAAAGCTCACTAAAAGCTATATAGGTCATGAAGACAATCAGTCTTTTATTCTTTGAAATAATTCACATTACAGCCCTATGTATTACCACCCTTATCACAGAAAAGCCTTTAGATTTGTGTTGGCAGATAATTACAAATTGATTTCTGGACCCTCATTTTGACAATGGTTTTGAAAACCTTTTTTTTTTTTTTCTTTTTTTCCTTTTTAAAAGCTTCTTATGATTTCTCCTGCATCATACTGAAGTACTGTCATGATGAGCTGGCCAGGTGTACTAACCATTTATACAAAAGAGCCATAGAGTACAAGACCCAAAATATTCTGGAAATGAACTGTAAAATGCTGCAGGTAACTGCAGTATATTTAATTTACATTTATCTTCATCTTTCATATCATTGAAATCACTTTACAAATAGATGGTAATTTAACAAATGGGTAACCTAAAATTTTGCAACCAGCAGCTTACTCCTTTCACTAGCATACCAAATCCTGTTTTTCGTATGTTCTTTCAGCATTTAACACTGCCAAAGAGTCTTCAGGAGCCGAAAGGCTTAACCCTTTATTGCTCGCTCATGTTTACACTTATGGCATCACGTCTGTCTCCAAAGATGCTATTGAGGGACTACCATAGTCTTAGACTGAAAATTCAGTTTACAGTCTAAAACCTGTTCTACAGGTAGTAACCAAGTTTAGCATGATATTCCCTGCCTTTAGGAGTCTACAGTTTAAAACTCAGCATGTTACAGCTGAAAACCACATTTAGGTAAAGTTGATGAGTAGGAAGGGAGAAGATGAGTAACAAAAATAACTAGGTATCTTGGTGTAGATTTGCTGTGTGCACAATCTGCAGTCAATTGATGACAGCAAGCGCAGTAATCACTACTCACCACCTGCTTAGCTGTGCTATTTTTAAAGTATAACTGAATGACAGCAGTAGTGGGGTTTTTTAATTGTTTATTATTACAGAGAATTAAATACCGTTATCTCAGCATTTGGGATACTAAAGGATTCACGGCACTAAGAATATCCTAGGCATGCAGGTACGTGAAGTAGCCTGTATGACATGCCATAAACACTGGCATAGAGTAACTGGAGGCTAAATTGAGATTTTTTAGTATTACAGAATTTATTGATTTGGTTTTGAGTTGTTTTCCTTTCTAACTCAGACTTTATGTGTTCTTAAAATGTTTGCAGATCATCAAGTATGATACCATTTTTCTTAAGTTTATTTTTCTTTCAGGGGAATAAAAATAATCTTTCAGATATGTGGGAAGGCTGGCCATTAGCTTTAGCTAATAAGGCACATGCATGCCTTTAACGTGCAGTTTTTATTTTCTACAACTCCCGGAAAGATGTTTTTGTAAACAGTATTAAGAAAAGCGTATGAAGTGCCACTGTCTTCAGTAATCTGTAACTCTCCGGGGAGGATACTTTTTGATCATGCTTCTTGTTGAGCTTGAACCTGAATCTAAATACTACAAAATCTACTTTTCTTTTCCTGTCCTTTATTTTTTTCCTATGTATTTATAAGTTATTTCTTCCACTAACCATTTCACTTTCCTTTTACATTTCAACATTCTGTTTCTCTAGTCTCCTTTAGATAAAGAAAGAGTTCCACTTTAAAACAAAATAGGAAAGAATTAATTCTTTAAAATGACCGGTGCAATACATAAATTTATATGAAATAAAAATAACCCCCCTAACTTTTTGTGTAATTAAAATAATTCAGGAAAGAAGGATGTGAACAGGTTGAGAGGCATTTCATTTTTCAGGGGCAGATCCCTAGCTGAAATTATCAGAGTTCCATTAATTTCAATGGGCATGTAACAATTCACACAGCTTGGAATCTGTCTCCCCATTTCCTCCCTTTTTTAAGAGTATTTGTCACTTTTGTCTGTCCTCCATTCTTTCCTGTGCCAGAAAATGTGTGTTTCTGTGTATGTTTATGTATGTATGAATGATACTTGCTACAAGCAGTCTTATTTTTTCTAGACGAGGCAGTTTAGGATTCTTCTGGAGTATGGCTAATTTGTCTCCATGAGGATGTTGCTTTCCAATTGCTGACATGAACTGCTGCTATAGACGTGCCAGCAAAAGGCAGGAATTTATGCCTGCATTTAAAGTATTTAAAATCAGGGGAAAAAAATATGAGAGAATTATTGAGGAAGGAGAAAAAAAGACAATTAGGAATATATTCTTCCCTTATCCTTCAAGTGAGATCAGAAAAGAGATGTCGTAAGTGACGTGGCTTTTTTTTTCATTGAAGAGTACTATTTGAAGTGAACAGGATTCACGTTTTCTGAATTCAGTTGTGTGTGTTCTGCTGTGGACATGTATCAATAGAGGAGGGATTGTATATACTGCCTAATCCTGCTCAAGTCTCTGTCTCTCAGTCACAGGGAAGAGCGCAGCACAGCTCGGGCTGTGCAGAGTGATATTCTTTTGGACCAGTGTCTCTGGTAATGCAAATGCAAAGACTCATTTCTTCCCAGTAAAGCTAATGCTCAGACAATATTGCAGAACAAACCTTTCCTTACACAAAGGTTATTTTCTCTCTGGAGCATTCCCTTTTTCACTGAAAGGCATTGTAGACTAGAAATTCTCTGAGAGTTCATGACACCCTGAGAGCCTTCCTTTCAGAGACAAGCTGTATAATAATAATGCGGTGACAGAAAAATCGCGGAGAGGTGGCTTTCTCTGTAGAGAATTTGCCTTTAATTCTACCCTGAAGAGATTGCAACGGAGCACCAACCTTTGTTCTTACTGTAGTGCTTCACTGCTATACCAGCCATTTGTTAAATGGGAAGTAATTGAGGTTGAAAAAAATTGAATGAATAAAGCTTTTGGCAGGGAAGGGGAGGAGGCAAAGTATGGGTTAAAGGTTATTCCTTGCAGAAATTTCATAAAATGAGAGGTAATGTGACTTTTGAGCTAGAATTGTTTGTGCCTCTGGAGGGGGCTTGCAGAAGAGAGGGAGGAGAGCAGGCTGGGGGGAGGGAGACTGAACCTGCGGAAGCACAATGAGAATAATAAACTAGCTTCAAATATTCAGCTTTGTGGCATCTTATTGATTATATTACAAATTTCGTCGTGAGATGTGCAGCCTAGGCCATCTCTCTCGGTGAGCGGAGAGCAAAGGAGGAGGAACTGAGGAGGAGTCAGGAGTAGTAATGCAGACGTCCCTTAGAAGCTTTCCTATCCAAGAAATATTTTAGTATTGCTCTAAGCTGTGTTTACTGCTTCCAGAGGAATGAATGGGCTTCACGTTGTGGTGCTTTCCTGAATTTTATGGTTCTGGTAGTTTGAAAAATAATGAAGATTTTTTTTTTTTTCTATTATGAACTTGTATCTGCTTTCAGACTTCCTTCTTCACACTGACAAAACATTTTCCCCTCTGCCTTCTTCCCCTCCCCAAAGAAAAAAGTTAGTCTTATGGTTTTTTTGGGGCCTGGAGACTCTGGGGACAGGCAGAAAGGATTTGTATCCTTGACAGAGCCTGTGCTGAATAAAATATCACCACTATGGAAGCATTAATGTGCTTTCATGTAGTGTGCTTTCCATACTGTATTGCAGTTACTTGAATTTTTTTGTTAATTCTTGTCTTTGTGGTTCAAAAGTGTACAAATATATCCATTCTTTATTTGTGTTCTTCTAATGCATATTGAATGTGCAAAACACAAGGTCTAAGGATTTTTGCTCAAAAGAAATTGATTTTTAAGGACTGCTGGTTTTGATACGCGCATGTTGTTTTCATACATGGCCTTTACATTTCTACATAATAAAGCTCATGATTTGCTATGCCTTGGAAAGTCTGGCTTTGCATGTTTTTTAATATATGAATAGTGCTCCTTATTTGGATAGAAGGATGCTTTCCACTCCCAAAATAATAATGAAACTTAAGTAAGATTATTTTTAATGAAATTCCTTAGGGACAGGTGCTGGCTCAATTCTCATCCACAACTTTGTCAGTAAGTTGGAGATACACATATACTAGCTGCCAGTAAAAAAACTTCCAGGTGACTTATAGACTATTGGAACTGTGAATAGTAATCAAGTCTACCAGAGAATTTAGGACTGCCAACATGGGTGATTAAAAAAAAAATACATAAGGACAATGCAGGCTGGAGGTTGTAACAAGGATATCTGTTCTGTTGACAGCTTGTACTTCAGAAAGGTGTTAGGGTCATACCAGACAAGCAGCTCATCAGGGCTTGCTATGAGAGCTGGGGCAAAGAAGGCTAATGTGGATCGTGGATATACAGATTAGAATAGTGACTCAGGGAGAGGGAAGTGATTTTCTCCCTATATATTGCGTTAGTCAGGCAGCTACTGGAATATCTTGTTCAGTTTTGTGACCGCATTTGTTTAAACTATGTTGGCAAATTGAGGAATGTAAACGAAAGGGGCAGAAAAATAATTTTGAGAGAATGCCTTATAGTGAGAAACTCAGAGCTCCATCTGTTCTACTTTTCTGAAAGAGAGAGATATGATCTGTTTACAGTGCAGAAGGGCCTTAATGTGTTGAAAATATTGGTTACCTCTATAATCTAGGACAGAAAGACAAGATTTGGCTGAAGTAGGCTGGAAGCTGTATCCAGATGAATTCAAATGGGAAAGTAGAAACAAATAAACAAACAACAAGAGAAGTAACCTTAATCATGGAGTAATACTTCATGAAAAATGAAAGTCAAGATATTAATTTTTTCCAGCTCGACTAAGGCGCAGCCCTCACCACAGTATCACTATTACCAAACTTGGTAAATAAATGGAGAAGAACAGTGCAAAGGGTTATTCTGTGTTGACAGAGTATCGTTACCAGTAAATTTCGAGAAGGTCTAGACTCAAATTTTGAACCTTGCAGTAATCAGTCATAATACCAGACTAGCAGCCGGTAGCACTGATAAATATAATACTTTATTGTTTTGTACAAGCAGTATTATAACAACCAGAGTGAACAGCTTACTCCATACGAGTGGAGCTTTGCTGTTCCCTTAAGCAGGAGATGGCCTTTGGATTTAACCACTTGGGACTGTTTGGGAAGGCTTATATTGTCCGGGAAAGGCGTCTGTATTCTTGCGATGGGGCTAGTGCTCCAGCTTGCATTCGACACTACATCTTCATCCGCGTAAACGGGTCAGTAACAGTTACTGCAGTATCTGCAAGATACTGAACCAAAGGTTACATTAGTGTTACTTGGACTGCCAATTTACTAGAAACATTTTCTTAATGTGTAGTGTTCAGGAGTCTCTACATCACGTCACAGTCAGCAGGTCTGAACGTGAACCTTTGCACAGGTCCAGAGAGCCGGTTATGTGCCCACTAGAAAATGCTCCGTGCAGAGGCTTGAGCAGCCAAAGCCTGTCATCGCTTCCTGCTGCTTCTAGGAAGGCTGAATTCAGAGGAACTATTATTAAAAAAAAAGTCACGAATCATTCACAGCTGAAATAACTTCAGTTGAGGTTAGCAGATAGATATAAAAAGTGTTAATTCTGTAAGTGATGTGTTACAATTAGAAATCATCATTAATTAAACACACTCATTTACAGAATGAGGTATTTTCTTTGCGGCATGTCCGGGTGTTCTCTTTACTTATATTTTTATTACTTGCAATTACAATTTATTACTTTCTATAAAAATGATAATTTTCAGGCATCCTAAGTTAAATGAATGATTCAATAATTTAAAACTGAGTATTTGTTATCTTTGAGGACTGTGAAAATGAATTGCATATTGTTGAATTTCAAATGCCAGTCTTGTGGATAAATCAGTCCCTGGGGAAGCTGTGAGCAGCACTGTCACAAAGAGAGAATGGGAGAGGTTGCAGGTTACAGATATTTACTTCTCTTATATTTATGGCCTGATAGTCAGAGAGGCTGAGCATTTGAAGATTCAGGTGCAGTGAATCTAGTTGAAGGTGCTTCCCAAAAATCAAATCTTCATATATATGCTCGCAGTTGACTGGAGGGAAAGAAAAGTTAAAGCAGAGAAAATATAGTCAGGGAAAAGACTCGGGCATGAGAGGAGTCTGAGTTGTGTGAAGTTAAACGTGGGCTGCTCTTTCGTATCTCGAGAGATCAGAGAGATTCCCTTTTTGTCTGAGTGGAAAATTTCATGCAGGTTTTGGAGAGAAATGATCTGCTGTCCTGGGCCAAAGTCAGTGCCAGGGACACTGTTTGGCAGGTTGGACTTCACCCTTTTTGTATGACTTGTACTCCTTGTGCAGGAGGTTTAGATGCTTTAGAATCCTCAGGGGTGGCAGGCACTCTATAAATGTAGGGTACGGTGTTATTAGCAGCAGTATCACTTCTATTACTCATTTGCAGGGATTGCCCTGCTATTCCCAAGCACTTTGCTGATGATTTTAGGAGATGGGTTAAATGGAGTGCAAATAGCACATGCAACAGTTTTGCTAAATTCGGTGGAAAGAGGATCAGTTCCTGTTTAATTTCTGCAAATTCATTTTCTCGTTATTGCTTTTTTCTCAGACCCTTGAAGTAACCCAAAACATTACAAATCGGATTCTTTGTTGTTATGCCTCATGTAAAAATCAACAATCATGTATCATATAGGCAATCATGAAGATGTTTTAGCATGATGATACATGAGCTATTAATTTCTGGTGATCTAAACACACGTGTGCACATACGTACGTATTTAAACTATGTTTTTTCTCAGTTCAGGATCACATATTCAGGATGTTTACTTTGATCTTTAAGAAAAAAGGAAAGCCGAGGCTTTTGGTGAGGGCTGGGAAGGTAGCAAAACTAATTGAGGGGCTCGAATATGAAAACTAGCCTTGTGTCTCGAGCTTTGTCTAGAAGAGGAAGTGAGAAGATTTTTATCATGCGTGGATACTGTTGTCTCCTTTGTTGAAAACAGAATAAATATCCTGCCTAAATTCTTAAAAAAAAAAAAAAATTACTTCAGCTTTATCTGAAAAATGTACCTTATTCCCTTTTCAAATCAGTCATTTCTGCTACGTATGGCTTCTTCTGCCATTCAGTACCTTAATTGAAACTGTAATAATTGATGCCAGCTTTACCTGTTTATTTCCTGTAGAAACAGTTTATACAGAGTCACAGATTCAGTAGATAAAAATAGCATTCTGGTCATGGGCTTCTCTCCTCGACTTGCTGCAATGATAAGAGTGATTTCCTGTTAAACAGGCAGCCCGGGACTGCAATCGCACGTGCACGAAGCTTCTGATTTACAGGGATGCTTAGCACCCTGGACTCCAGTTTAATTCAGTGGGAGCTTTAGCACTAGTAAATTAAAGTCAAGTATGTGTTTGAGCATATTTTATGTACTGTGTGACAGGTTCTGATTACCTTCATTGTTGGATAAACTTAAGCCTGCTTTTTTTTCCCCTTACTAAGTACATTGTGATGTTCCTTATATAAACTATTAGGAAAAAACACAAAAGCAATTCCCCTTCCCCCAAAGCTCCTGCCCTTCTTATTCTATAGGTGTTTTAGCCTTTGCTTTAATGCAAACAATAGCATAAGGTACAGAATATTGTTGAAACCGGTTCAGCAGTGTTTATCAGTGATGCATCTGACTTAGCAAAGTGGCACAGGTTTACTGTATTGTGACCAAGCTCAGAAATTGCTTAGAGAGTTATGTCTGTTTTCAGTAGCGTGGATCTTGGAGGCACAGAAAATTCTTGAGACGTCAGTGTTTATGATAATTTGGTTAAACAGTGTATGTGAGGCAATCAAGTGCTCATATGCATGAGTGAGCTGATATGCAGAAGATATAATATCATTAACCACTGGAATATCCATGTCCAAGTAAGAAAAATACCAGGACAATTAACGAGCAGGAGCTGCACACAAGAGGTCTCATTATTACCCAGTACTGTATCATATTCTCTGCGTGTGTTATACACAATAGTTATGATTAATAAAAATAATAATAAAAAAACCCTTCTGAGGACTGCAAATCAAACATTCAGAAGGCACTTCCTGCCTTAATTCAGCGTCTTTGTGCTTGTGTGTTCCAGTGCAGTGTCTGATTATATGTTCGCATACTTTTTTTTTTTCCACATAATCCCTGCATCGTTTAGTGCACAAGGAGAACCTATTCTTTGGATCACCTGGGATCTGAAATAGCTCCATTTGCAAGCTGATAGTTTAAACTCCTAGCAACCCAGACATGCCTACATAACCACCAAGCTTATCTAAGGTCTTCTGTCTCGGGAAATAAATTAACCCATTCATTCCCAATAGCTAACCATGAAAAAGAAGAGAAATCAAGTCACGTATGATTTTTATTTAAAAGCATTGCAGTTGTTTACTGTTTTTGTACGATTTGAAGTCGCATTAATCTCTTAAATCTTTATTGGCAGTAGGGTGTGAGCATGAATGAGCGAGATGTCATCATAAATGGATTGCTGTCTGTGTTGTTTCCTTTGAAAACTGCAGGTTTTATTTATCATTATGAAAAAGAAGTAATTCCATGTCAAACTTGGACTGCCGCATGGTATACAGGACCACAACTGCCTTTCTGGGAACGTGTTAAATCAAAGCAAGGTTTATTCCTGAATTGAGATTTTTAATAGGAAATGTAAGTGGTTTTGAAACCCTAGTTACTGTGAATGCTGGAGGGAAGGAATGTGTTACTGTATCTACTTCTGAGCTGTGTTTTGAGAGAGTCTGCATGAGTCGTCAAAGGTGCCTGTGTGAGATGTGACCTTTTCAGTTCATATTTATTATGTCTTTCCAAATACACACCGTAGCTGTACAGTGCCTGTCAACATTACATTTGGTGAAACTAGTTCTCTGGAAGGGAAGAGTTCTCTTTAATCCTTAAGTACTCCCCTTCTGAAGCCAGTCCTGAAAAAGAGAAAAACTGTGAAGAAAATTGTAAGAAGGGGAGGAAGAAATATGTTTAAACCTTCTTTCCTCCCTTTCTTTTCCAAAATCCTTCCTCCTGTTACCTCATACTTCTCTTGTGATCTATTCTTTGTTATTTCACTTTGTTGTTCTGAGGGCTTTTTTAATAAAGTGCAAGTATCCCATCTCCAATAAAACACGGTGCATTTAAACTGTGTTGTATGTACACGGTGTAGTGTACCTCCCTTCCCTGAAATGTCTCAGCTATAGCACCTGGTTGTTGCTGTCCGTGCTGATCATGGAAGAAGGTATCAAAACATATTCAGCCTTACCAATGCTTTTGGTGTCTCCTGACTTGCAAGTCTAATTATAGCCCTTAAGCTCTTGCTGGGGTTGGGTGTCTACAGCAGGGTGAACATAGAGGGATCAGAGCTATGGACAAGAAATAATGGAATGTACATTAAACCCATTGAAAACATGAAAAATATTCTGGAGTATAACCCTAGCTACCTGATCAGTATGCCACCCTATTTCTAATGTTATGGATGAAAACCCTTCTGACATACACTGGTTTGGTGAAGACTTGTCTCAAAGGTGAATTCAGTCTGAATTAAATGGGGCACTCCCCACTCTATCTGCAATTAAAAAAATAACCATTAAGTGTAAACAGATGATATGACATTCTGTGAAGTGAGTAGTTAGGATTGGATTGGTTTTGATCCTGAACAGGAACATTTTGGAAACTAGCTTTTTACAAATGCTGGTCTGTGGTGTGAAACTTACTACATTTATCTGAATGCCTGAAGAGAATCACGTCAGATGCTCTGATTTGTGTCATTGCAGTTTCTCAAATCTTTCAGTTATATCAGGCTATCAAAATCTTCAACAACCATGCAGTTGGTCTGTATAGTAGTATGCCCTTCCTAAATCCTCACTGTGAAAACAGTTGTTTTTAGGTGGGCTGGATCTCATCTTGTCTAGAGCAACCTCATCCATCTTACTGCTTTGCACTGCTGCAGACAGGATGAAACCGCTCTGAGCGCAACTGGACTCTCATCAAGGCCTTTGGGCGATCCCATAATGTTTCCAATAAATCAAAATAAACTGGCCAGCTGCACTTTCATGTCCTCTCATTGTGCTGTATGTCTTGTTTGAAATGGGAGAAAGCCTTTTATGGATTGAGTATTTTGGCAGGGAAACAGAAATAGCCTCCGGACCCCTCAGGTAGCAAGCCTGGGTGATGGGGATTAAGCTTGTGGATGGCTGGGGGAGCTACACGAGTGCTCGGAGAAGAAGGAACCATAGAGGAACACAAGTTCTTGATCTCATGATTGCAGAGCGCATCCTCTACAGTCTTGTGCCAACAGGAGGGCCAGAGCTACCTTTTGTTTTAAGGAACCCTTTTTGCTCTCCATAAACATCACCAGAGAATGGGGAGAACAATGTACTGGCTAAGATTTACAACCTGCTTGACTTCGGTCTTTTTATTTATCTTTTATTCATCCATGAAAGAGTGACAATTGACCATCTGAAATATCCTTCACAGTCCTCATGGGCGTACTTCAAATGGAATGTTGGTGCAGATAAGTAAGCAGCAGCATCTGTACATTAAATACTCCGTGGGCTTCATCGTTCTTTGCTTTGCATGGTCTTCACACTGCTGTGGCTATATGGGGTAGAAATTAGACTGCTCTTATTTTCTCATGCATGAATCAGCAGATAGTTCTATTTTTTGTCTCTCTTTGAGGAACTGGAAAAAATAAATAAGGTCGAAAGTAAACATTCCCAAACTTCTTTTTTGTCTTCTGACTTTCTGCAAAAATTTCTGCAGGTCTAACAGCTGTATAATGTATAAATCATTATAAACAAGGCTTGAAAGGAACTTCACTGTTTATACTATAGCTTCCCTGCCCTTTAGCAGTGATGAAAACTGAAAATACCAGTGCATCTTGAATTCAAAGGAGAAAAAAAATAGATGGGAGATCATAAAGGGGTAACGTGGTTCAGCTAGACTCAGCGTTTGGAATATTAAGCAGATTTGACCCATGCTGAGAAGAGTCTGAACAGCAAATTCTTCTCAGCACCGTCTCTTATGTCAGGACCCTGATTAACAAAGACATTTAAATAATGTCACTGCACTTCATACAATTTGAGCCTATTTTCTCTTTTGTATAGCTTGTGAATGTAATTTTTTTTTTTTACTTGCCATATTTGACCTCTGTCTCCTAATAGTGGCAGGCAATGATACTTTGCATTATTATGCTGAATATAAATGTAAGCTTCAAAACTAACAAAGCTTTTGTTCCTTTCCTGATGAAAGCACAATTTTGCAGTTGCTTTAAATATTATAGTTCTAAGTCTGCTGTTGCTACTTCTACTAAGGATTTCTCAGTGAATTCATTAGAAGTGTCTGTTTTCATAGCCTGGCTTGTGCAAATAAGAAGCAGGGATTTGAAAGTTCAGGGTATATCTTGCTGTGCTTAAGCTGCAGCAGTGTTACATATGCTGAACCTGTTTTTATGTTACTAGTGAGGAATAATGCAAGCTGAACTCTGAATTCCCTCATTAGAGGTTTAAGTCTCTAAGGCAAAACTAAGGCTAAGTTTTGATATTTGTTAACAGAATCCTGTGTGAATTAATATTTTCCAGCAGCACACAGAATTTTGAAAGAACAATTCTAGAAAGATAAAGGTAAGGAAAAGCCACATGTGTTTTCCAGGCATGTGAAAATAATTTCAAGGGTCAGTGGCTTCACAGTTGGAATTAACAACATGGTAACAGAAAGAGGAAGAGGAGAAGGCGACTGCAGTTCCATTTTTTTGTGTAAGGCAGAGAACAGTGATGTTCAGAGAATGTCTCTAATGAAATAATGATGTTTCTAGAAATACTGTTTTTTTTCTCTTTATTACATGGATTTTTAAAAAATTTTTTTTTTAAAACCTTCTTAATTAGATCTGTTTCTGGATGGAGAAGGGATAGAGAAATGAATGGACTAAACCTGTCAGGTCTATTTCAAGCTATATCTAGAGATTCAGGGCACAACAAACTTCCCATGATGATAATTTCAGCTTTCGAGTGGTTTTCTACCTTTCAGTTTTTGGAAAAACGGAAATGAAACTACTGTTCATTTGACTGATAGATCTGAAAATGGAAGTGATTTTAGTGAGAACCTGTTCTTCCCTTACTGAATATCCAAATCAGAGTTCACTCAAAGCTTCTGTGCTATGTTTCAAGGTAGTGAGTGACTGCCAACTGTCTAGATGGAAACTAAATCAGGCAGCAGATGAATGTGGGATTGCCTCTGCAAAAAATAACATTTTTCAATTGTTTTGCAGATTAGGAAACTGTCATACTTCATCTCCATCATACAACCCTAAACATTTTGTAGAGAGATACAGGGAGGAGAGTGAAGAATATGAGGTGACTAAACACATTCTTACGTAATAGGAAATTGTATCTTATTTAGATTTCATTGCAGTCCATACCACAAACATGTTACGTTTCTTCCCTCAAGCCTTATTCTAACCCCTTAATTCATTGCACTTAGAGAACATTAAAAATTTGCCCAAATTATTCCAAATCCAGGCTGTCAGTTATAGTTGTGTGGAATCAGACCCACAAAGACAGATGATACTTACACAGAATCATTTCTTCCTTCCAACAGGTTCTCACTTCACTGTCACGCAGCCAGAGAGCTGGTGAAAGGGCAGCTTTCCAGCATCTTGACACCTAGCTTTCAGTAATTTTCAAACAGGAGGGCTGGAATCTTTCCTTTTACCCATTGATGCATCTTCAGGGCTGGTGGATGATATGCAAGACTCTTTGCATTACACGTTTGGAATTACATGCTTGGAAACTTTGTACAGTGTGTGATGCTTTTGCTAATATTTAGTGGCTGCAATGTCATCTACCTCTCCTGAAAAGAGCTAAAATATCCTGCTATTGTTGCATTGAGAGAACTATTTAACAAAGCATACAGGAATTAGAGAAAAAGAAGTGGTATGTGCTTAAGCATTTTTTGTAAGCTTTACAAATCACTGCATGCAGACATCAAACCCAAATCTAAATATTAAGAGCAGTGGGTTTATCTTTTATTTAGAATAAAATAATGCAGTAATGTAATAATCACAATTTCTGAAGTCTCATGGAACACAACAAACCTCTTCATACCAACTACAGCATACTGTCCCCAGCGATGTTAATAAATAGGGTAAAATTACTGACTTAGGTTATTCATCCTACCAGTGTGTCTATCAAATATTACTATAAAGAATGGGAAAGGATTAGAACTACTTTTTTTTTCTTTTTTTTTTTGGTGAATATGCTTTGTTTAACTCAGAAATAAAAAGTAACAAAGTATCTCATAATCTTCTTGTCCTCCATTTTCCTGGATGTGTGCTTGAGAAGTCATTTTTTGCTCATTGTCACTATCTAGGCTGTGGGGTTTTGTTTGCTTTTGAATTATTCCCATTTCAAATCCAGTTTTCCAGTTAGAGGCAATTAGCAGCCTGGCAGCTGTCAATAGATGGAGACTAATTTTTATTTTTTTTTCACTGTGATCACTTCTAGCAATAAGTAGAAGGTCTTGATTTGAATCAGGGTTTTTTTCCATTTCACTTTGTATTTTATCAATGAATATTGCCCCAAGATTTCATCTACCATTGGAATGTAATTTCTATGACAAGCTCTGCCAACTATTTTCTGTTTAATTACCATGTTCAGCACCATTTGGGAGTGAAATAAATGCAAGTTTTGCTAAAAAGAAAAGAAACGCTGGTTCTGGTTAGTGAGGGAGGTGCCCTGAAGATAGGCATGGGTCAAGTCAGGAGAACTACACATCCAGTTTCTCCCCTGAAGAAAAGATCCTTATAGAAGGAGGGAGCAAGGGCTGCTGCGTCCCTGACTCTCTGGCTGGGACGGTATAAGGTGGGTGCTGTGGAGATTATAGCTCTGAAGGAGAGAGACTTTCCATTGCTGGATCTCCATGGATTCTCTTTATCTGGTCTCTTGCCTTGCACTCTGCTGACAGCGTTTCTCCTCGGGGAAATCCCCCTCACTCTGAGAAATCCACTGTGGGCTAAAAGATGATATAGCTGCAGCTCTGCCATAGAAACATGTTATTATACTAAGCCAGTTGACATGCTCTTGAAGAATACTATTTGCTGTATAATTCAGAGCCCTGAACAGACTACCCCACACTCTTTGAAACCGTGGCTGTTACAAACTCAGCTGGAAAATGAGGACATTGCAATGCTTTTCTCGGAAAAGCATTTGGGTTGTGCCATGTCAGGCATGGCAGCAAACCTGGACTGTGCTGCTTAGCAGAGCAGCTCCGCTCTTCGGAGGTGGGCATCCCAGTGACACCAAGCAGACTGTTCCAGAATTCACTGGTGGCATTCAAGAAGTTAGAGGAGACATAACATTTTTTACTGTACTGTTCAGTTTTTGTATTTCACTTCTCTTTGAACCTGAAGATATAATAAAAAAAAAATCAGAATTATCATTCAGAAAATGAAGGATACATACTTAGGAAATGCAAATAAATATACAGCACATAGTATCGCCTGATGTTATGCCAGAATGGTTTCTAAATTTAATTAGAATTAGATATATTGATTTTTTATTTGTTTTTTATTGATATTTGTTTGAAAAGATGCTTAATGTGGTACTAAAAACATGACAAAATAAACTGATTGGTTTGGGGTAGCATATGGAAGACCACTGCAAAATATTCCAGTGCAGAATGGAATTAAGTTAATGGGCTTTGTAGTAGCATATTTCACACAGCTTACAATGAAAGTCTAAAAAACCAGGAGATAAACTTTCCTGTTTGTATTTAGCTTTTAGAGTAACTTTTCTTTCCTTGGTACTTCTGGTACATTGCATGTGTGTTTACACTGCATGTGCTTCTGAACAGGTTTTTAGAATTTGGACTTAGATCCAAACATGTGAATTCTTCAAGGGCAAAGGCAGCATCACTTGTCATTGATTCTGCCAAGCATTTAAGAAGAAGTGACATTTACCAGGGCTTGTTTTGAAGATTTATAAAGGCAATATAGATTTGGCAAGAATAGCTGCTTCAATAAATGTTGTGCTGTAGCATGTAAGCATGGGCTTTACCATCAACGGATTCACTAGCACTTTGTCATCCAAGTAAAAATAAATATTCAATAAACAAATTATTAGGGATGTGAGTTCACTTCTGCTTCATTCCACTTGGAGGGACTTGACATCTGTTGCCTACATAGTGTTATTAAGGACACAATGAAATGAAGACAAATTAATTGTGGAATTGTCAAAACTATGTCAGGGAAAATTTCCCGGGCTAACAAAAATAATGCAAAGAATAGTAGGAGAAGGGATGTATCTTGGCTGTATATATGAGGGTGTTTTGTATAATAGCTAGGGATAACTGATTCATAATACCTGACTAGAAGCTATTCTTTCATGGGCCTGACTTCTGTTTTAACAAAAGCACTTTGCATTGCTCAGGTGGCATTTGAAGAACTTACACTATAAGTAAATAGGATTTACAACCATTAGGATCCTCATTTGGACTACCAGATTTATGTGACATGGCATTAATTTGAATGATAACAAGATTAATAAAATTACATACTGCTTCCTATTCCTGTTAGCAATGCAAGGCCAGGTAGCATGGGGAGAGTGGGAAAAGGTCTATTTTAGCTTTGTCAGTACAATAATTGCATGAGTTCCCATTCAGGAGTGGTTTTTTGCACCTGTTCAACCAAGCACATCCTGCAAAGCCCTGCACCATCAAAGGCTACACAAAGAATTGGGGCAAAACCTGTTCTGGGTAACTGTCTAGCTAAACTTCACCAGTACTGATGGAGAGAAAGGTTTATTGTAGCATGTTTATCCACACAAGATAACCCAACAAAATAACCTGCTCAGTCTCTAGGAAAGCCACGGAAAATAAGTGGCCTGCTTCTGTGTCAGGTACCGCTGCGGGAATCCTGGGTGGCATCTGAATGTGCGGGAGATGCGCTTCGGCAGCAGGGACGCCTGGGACTGCAGCAGGCCTTGCAGCGTTGGTGCCTCGGGCAGCTGAAATCTGGTGTGTTGAGACAATCTTATTTAGCCTTGACTGTAATGTGGGATCACAGATAAATACGAAACATCACACACACACAAAGTATATAAACATCACCGTCAACAAGACAGGTTTTCTAAACACAGAATGGGTGAGGAAAGAGAGACTTAATTGTTTTCGATGGCGTATCAATGCGGCATAGGAGTATCTTTTCTGTAACCTTGGAAATCTTGATCAATTCTCATGTACTTTGGTTGTGGTTTAACCCCAGCAGCAACTCAGCACCACGCAGCCACTCGCTCACTTCCCACCCACCCAGTGGGATGGGGGAGAGAATCGGAAAAAAGGTAAAACTCGTGGGTTGAGATAAGAACATTTTAGTAGAACAGAAAGGAAGAAAATAGCAATGACACTAATAACAGCAATAAAATGACAATAATAATAATAAAAGTATTGGAATACGCAAAACAAGTGATGCACAATGCAATTGCTCCCCACTTGCCCACTGATGCACGAGCAGTGCTCCTCCCCAGGCCAACTCCCCCCAGTTTATACACTGGGCATGACGTCCCATGGTATGGAATACCCCTTTGGCCAGTTTGGGTCAGCTGTCCTGGC
>JAVKLA010000073.1:34765959-34778157 GCA_034782735.1 Sagittarius serpentarius
TGTACCAGCTACTAGGAAGACAATTAACTCTATCCCAGCCGAAACCAGGACAACTTTCAAGCAAACAGGATGATCAGAAATTATCTTTCTGAGAAACACTGAACATACTTGGCTTTTAAAAATGTAAAAGATTCAAGGGTATACCTTGGTGCGGCATATAACGAAAAGAATCAAACCTGGCTAACTGCTAAATATAATGTAAATTACAAAAGCTACAGTCTTATTTGGCTGTCGGGACAGACTTCTTCAGTTTATACGTTTGAACATTTAGCATTTAGTTAAGAAGTAATTGATAGAAGGAAATATTTTCTTTCGTATGTCATATAATGGGAGTAAAGTAAAATCTATATCTATAAATATAGTTTATCTTATATATAGACATAGAAGTGAATGGTGAGTAGGAATAGCAAATCAACAATAAATTGTTGAATTTGCAGTGCTCCATGTTTCTGTTTTATTTGTTGTATTAAATAAAACAAGTTAACCCTAGGTTCTAGTTTATTCCTTGCAACAGATAGTCCTAAAGTGTAAAACAAAATAAAATGATTGTTTCTCTAGAAAAAAAGAGTATTTTTTTCTGTTTGAAAATGGTAGCACTGTGTGAGGTACTGTGAACAGGGAACACTGATGAGAGCCAGATTTGTAGCATGTAAATGGGTGAAGCAGGACATTTTCAGTAGTTAGTTCACTCACTGCTCTTTCCTTTCCAAGATTTGTGCCTTTCGGGGCCATGACAGCAAACGTTTTCTAGGAAGGTTGCCTTGCTGAGCTACAGATCTGGGGAACTGAACCACGAGCATTCTGGAGTGAGAAAAGGGCAATTCTTTGTGTTTTCATTCTGATATTAGGAACAGCTAGGGAGGAATGTATGGAACTGTTGGACACCTTAGCTCTCAGATACATTTGCAGGGACATTTGCTAATAATTTCATTACTAAGGAGCAGAAATCTGGTCAATGAAACAGAGATCTTACATTAAATAACAACATACTTGTAAAATACTTGTGATAGTCTGGCTTTTTAACTTTGTGTCTTTTGTTGTGAATTAGCTTAAACTGCTATCAGAGCAATCAGATTGATTGCTGCAGGTTTCATCTGTCATGACTGTTGTAAACGCAGGGGTAGCACTGCTGATAACTAGGGCTGCATTACCTTTTCTGGTATTATTTATATGTCTATTGGAGTAGTTTATAGATGAATAGAATAATCGATGTTCCCTTCTTATTACATTTATGCCTCTTAAAAAGAACGAATATGCAGGTTTTGTTTTCTTAACATGGGAGAAAAATGCATGTGACATTTAACCAGGATACCCCGAGGAAGTGGAAAATAAGGCACAGGAACATTCCACCACATGAAAAGTATGGTAATAGGTAGCAGTCGATTATCTAGAAATATATCACTGTATCTTAAAGCTGGCAGCCACTGATCAGAAAACTTATCTTCTGCAACAATACTAAGTGAAAGAGAAATATGAGCTATACCACCAATGTTTTTTAAATGCTTTAACATTATTGCTGGTTCACTTCAGTGTTTTCTCTACAGGAGGTTTGCTGCTTTGTATGCAATTCAAAACTGCTGATGCACAAATTTCTGGAATGAATGTTTTTTTTTTGAAAATACATTCACTTTCTTGATATTAGTTGCTAGTCCTTAGATGGGAGAAACACACTGACGTTAAGAAAAAAAAGCAACTACCTGCCAGTTAGTTAATGACACATTGCAGTAGCTCTTGGTGGACTGTTTTTGTCACTGTTTCTTGTTCATGCCAGCCCAGTTCTAAAATGTTTGAATGCCTCACAAAATGCAGTACAACTTTAACCCCTGAAATTGTGTTTTATTATATCCGTGTTGCAGATATAGGAGTGAATCACAAAGTTTGTAACACAACAGTGTTACAAGTTGAAGGGCAGATTCAAAAGAAGGCAGACGTGCTTTCGGTGCCCCCCGCTCCCGGTGCTTGCTCCCCTGTGGCTCAGCCTGCAGGTCCAGGCTACATCTCAAACCATGGTCTTTGCCCAGAGGAAGTTCTCTCTAGGCCATATTGAGCACAGTGGGTATAGCAGGTCTGCGCAGTTCATGTTAGACCTTGGTGGCATGGAGTTAGTGGAGCTATTTCAGAATATTCAGATTTTAGCTGAGCATAAAACATGCAAAGGTAAAATTGCTCCCAAGAACGACAGGAATTTTGTACTCCCTCTGTATGTTTTGTTTCAGTGCTATGTCATGATGACATGTTTTGAGGCATTTTGTTAATGTCAGAGTTTTCAGTAAATGACATTTAAACCTAACATCTCCTGGTGGTTATAAGCAAAAAATGAAAGAGCTTTTTGAATGAAGTGGTGAATGGACATCAGCTAGAACTGTGCTCATAAAGACTCAAATTTTAGGGACTTTCAGGCCATATCTGATTGTTCCAGTTCTTCCACTGCAAACATTTTAATTCATTGACAGTCTTGCTCAAAAACTCATTCAGAGATTCAAAAAAGAATCTGCTTTTTGGTAGCATCGATACATTGTGGTAAAATTGAATCACAGCTCATAGCATGTCATCTTTTAAATATTCAGAGAGATCAACCCCCGAAAGCAGTAAAGAAGCTAGAAAGAACTAGAAATCAGAGTGCATGCAGCTGACAACATCAATGTGAATCCATGGATCAGCATTACATGAATTGTCAAAAAATGTTATTAAAGCTCACTGAGGTATTAACTCTGTGAAACAAGGGAGGGAAAATGAACACCAGGTAGGAAATCATGTCAGTCAGAGCTTCTCTCACTAAATCCTTTACTTTGTTGGCTAAAATAACTCAAATAATCTCATTTTTACCCATGGACATCAGCTAAATACATGGGCAGACACCATACCTTAGCTGACGTGTAATTTGTTAATTGCAATTGGCTTGTAAATCAGAGCCCTGAGGTGCAAAGACTAAAAATGTTTAAATGAAAAAATATCTGTCATGCAACGTACGGTAAACTGCATTGCATCCTCCATTGCAGTTGTTGGAAGGTCAAGATCCAAAAAGTTTAGGCACACGAGAGAATAGAAAAAAATGTAATTCAAATAGTCCTCCAGCTGAAAATGCTACGTTGCCTTTCAGGGTTGAAGAAATTCACGACGTGTACTTTCTGTACATGGAGTGAATTCAAAATGAAACCTGAGTGCTAATCAGCTTTTTGGGGGAGCAACATGACCTGCAGATTGTTCATCTTCAGGCAAACTGACTTGGCTAACATACTTGCCTGGAAAACTCCTGGCTTCCAGCCACCAAGATCTTTACAAGATTCCTAAGGGAGCACTAACTTCTGCAACTGCTGTGATTTTATTAATAATAATAGCAACAATAATCATTGTTATTGTTATTGCTGTAAAAAGAGACTGTACAAATGCATGCAATGTATGGCCTGTTCCTGGAGGAATTTAAAGTCCAAGAGAAGTGGCTTGAAAGTGGAAAATGGAGGATATGGTTCCACACAAACTGTATATAGACTTTCTGCCTCTCATTTAAAATAAAAAAAATTACCTTTTATCTGCTTTAATTTGCATTGGTCTTGATGCAGGACAGAGCATGGTGAGCAGGAGACCAAAGGCCCTTGCTAGAGAAAACGTTTCAAGTATGTCGGATTTCCCTGTGTGGTACACTGTGAATATCCTGCAGAAGCCTTTGCTCTGACTCGTCGTAACGTTCCCTCCATACTGCGGATGCAATGGTCTGTACATCAGTCTTAAAGACTTACGTTCAGAACCAAATGTGGAGGTGTAGTCGCATCTGCAACCTTTGCCATACTGCCCGGTTTGGCACTCCTGTATACTGACTTGGCATGTGCAATTGAAAGCGCTCCTCTGACAGCCAGAACCTGATTTTTTACGAACATCAGTGAGAGTTCAGCAGTTACATAAAATGGGGATGAGAACCGCTATGCAAAGCTGAAAGAACAGTTCTGCTTGTAGGCATTTAAAAATACATGAAGAACTGTAGATCTGAGAAGAATTTGCTAGAATACGTGTAACCTGTATATCCACTTAATTTGCTGTACTTATTTAAGTGCCAGGACATTTCTGACCAATTCTGCCTTTTTACAGGTGATGTTTTAATTCCCAGACTGAAGGCACTTCAAAAGTCCTTTCCCAGGAACTATATTTTTCGTGACAATAGGGCTGTCATCCTACTGTTAGCATAAAATGAAATGGGTAAAATAAAATGAGAAGGAAGACCTGCTGATTTTATACGCATTGTTACCTACTATTTGGACAATATGTCCATTCTTAGCATTGTACGGTCTAGCATTACAACCAATTTCTGCATACTAAAGAGATCCTGCATTATAAGATGAATGAATGAAAGTTTAGAGTAGTGTAAGACATGTTGGAAATGAATAATAAGATAGAAAAGGAAGGAGAAGGGAACAGAAAAATGAAAGATATTTTGACAGAAAATGAAAGATCGCCTCTTATTCTAAAAAGAGATTGCAGAACATTAATGTAGTAAAGAGAGCTGTTTTGCAGTGTAGAACTAACGTCAGGCTTTTTGGGTTACGTCTGGAATAGTCACATGCACTTTGATGTGATTGTCAGCTAACACAGGTGGGTTCAAAGCTCGATGAAACAAGAAAACAGTCTCATCTTTATTTTAGTATCACTATTTTGGGTGCATGTGAATATTTCCTCATGTTCATGAAAACTCCTTGAGCTGACAGCACTGAGGAAATATCTGTGCATAGCTCAGGGTCAGCAGGAAACGGAGGAAAGAAGGCGCACCTTTACTCTTCATATATTAGATTTGATTGGGTTTTTATAAATATGTCACAGCCTACACACTGCAGAGAGCCAGTCAGGTTAAAGACGTAAGGGACTACGAGTTAAATTAAGGTTGAACATTAATATAAAGTTGTAACCACGCAAGAAGCCCACTTTTGCATATCTTCTTTCCTAAAAAGCATTTCTGTGAACGAAACCATCTGCCGTCAGGTTGAGGGTCACTAATTTGTGAACAGGATTATATGACATGGTGAAGAGCATGGGATTTATCTCAAGGATTTGGGAAGTATTTTTCATGTATCCATTCTGTTCTAGTCTTTGGAAAGCAGCCTATTCTAGTTGGAAGTTAGATGATATATTTTGCATTACCATATTATTCTTTTATTGCTATCAGTTCTAGAGGCAGAAAAATCTTATGTAATGCTTAGAAATTGTCTCTTGTAGAAACCAATTATTTGTAGCTGTCTACAAAAGCTGAAATAAAGGTAAGGAAACGTTGCATACTGAGTCCTGTGAGAGCATTTTATAATCTCCTTGGCAAATGAAGGACTCATTTGGCTTTTTCTAATAACAGAAATTCCAAAAAACTGAAGAGAAAAGCCTTCCCTCTACCTTCTGGGATAGTTACTTAGAGTAAATTAAAATCAGGGCTGTAAGAAGATCATGCTGGTAATTTAATTCTATGGAGATTATCACTTTTATGTATAATAAAACAATATATGAAAATTTGAAACCATAATCCTTAGACAGCCCTTTCATCTGTTCATTCAAATGGAAGCTCTTTGCCTGTGAGTGTGAATGAATCGCTGCTGAATGCAGCGACTGAAATTCTTGCATATTATACAGATCCCACTAAAAGCTCCAAAAAAGGGCAACAAACTCACCGATTGCAGATCCAGTTCTCAGCACTGCTGCCGGGGAAGGCAGTGGAAGAGGGAAGGGAACAACAAAAGCTCCTGAGCACTTCCAGGAGAGGGTGACCACAGTTCCTGCTGAAATGGATTGAACAAGAGAGATGTCTGCTTATAACTCCCAGTCATTTCTTCAAATACAGTCTGTACCGGATTTTCTTTTCATCTGGAAGACAATACAGTGTTTGACCAGAGCAAACAAATCTAATCAGAGTAAGTTTTCATGGAAGTGTAGTGCAAAACTGTCTTGGCAGATTTTCTGATTTTGTTGAAACCCTCTTTAGTCACAATTTTCAGAACAAACGAATATTCCAGGCCAGGGATACAGGGGAATTGAAAGGTTGTGGTATAAGAGGTGGCTTTAACTCATCTATTACTATTTTTGCCATTAACCTGCCATCATGAGTTTTATTGCAAAATTGCTTTCTGAAGAAGTTCTAGTTTTCTTTTATTGTAAGAGGAAACATCAGGGTTTTATCTTTTAGCTGCATTCTTAGGTAGAAAATATAGCAATTGAAGAAATTAATTTTGTTATACACACAGCAACCTCAGCACTAAAGCTGGAATTCTGACTTAGCCAGTACTGAAATTTGTGACCATTATTAGGTACATCCTTGAGCTCTAAAAATGGAGGTCTGAGATGAGAACAAGTGCAGCTCCTCTGGAGAATGTGGAAAGGCAGGCTGCAGAAAGGCATGTCTATACGTTGACCTGTCTGTTGTGAAAATAGGGAAGAAAGCCAATCATTCCCAATTCTGCAGACATTCTGACAGCTAAAGTAGGCGTTAACAATTTGCAACACATGGCATGGGGGATGAAAGTCTCTGAGCTCTACAGCTGAGAGTTTCCTGGCTGAAATGAAGTAGCAGTTGAAGGTAGCTCAGAGAAAGAGAAAAACCTATTTTATCACCCACCATGCAGGGACAAAATGGATAACATTACCAAAAACAGGGGAAAAAATAATGTCACAACTCAAAAATAGTAACATGTTCTGGCTTCAAGTCTGAATACTTCTGAGGTTTTTTGGCCTTTATACGGGGATTTTCCTGTCAAAGAAGGCTCAAGTTTTAGTATATAGGTTTCTGCCAGTGTATAATAGTCTCCTGTTGCTTTGAATGGACTTGGTACGTAAAAATAATTTTGTTGCTAATACATTGATGCAGAACTAGTCATTTTGGATTTTGACTGGCCCAAGAGCTGGAGGAGTCTCACGGCGTTATCCTGTCAGACGTAGGTTTCGCTGGACTTGCATGCAGAGCCCTGTACAGCCTCAGCTGGGCTAGCCGGGAAAAGGGTCAGGAGTACAAGCAGGAAGATTTGCCCGGCCAAATCTTGGGGTGGTGAGAATTGTTTCTTTAAAGGACTTAAATTGGGCACTACTGATTTACACCAGAAGTCCCTTGCAGAGTTAAAAACCTGTTGTTTTTCTTGCTTAGGCCTTCAGAGGGAGTGAATGTTATTTGTATAAATAATTCTGAACTAGAGTATGTTGAGGCGGAGAAGTAGCAGATGAATGTTTTCAACAGTTGCTAATATAAGTTACATGCATTAAAGATGTGGTCAGGTATATCTGGAGAGGCATCAAGTTTCTCTAGGATGAAAAACAAAGTCAAAACCACAAGAAAGAACGCCATTACTTAGAAAAATTGAGCAGCCGAGAAAAGGAAATACATATTTGAATTTTGATTATTTTTCAATAATTCTGGGTAACTGGTATAGCAGCAAAGCTAATTAAGCAGGTTAAAAGTGAAATTGTATGATAAATGTGAAAACAGTTTTGACTTTAAATTTGGAGACAGAAGCTAATGTTATCTTCACCAGTGTGAATCTGTGAAAACGGTGTTCTTCACTATTTACACTGCTTGCTTTGATTTTATTTCAGTTAATAAAATAATTCTTAGACATATACTCTCTGTTGATGTAGTCATTGCTAAGTGTGGAACATAAGGGGGATCTAGACAATAATAATTTTGTTATTATTTTTGTAGCTGTGGATAATAATACTAATTGATTGTGCTATGGAAAGAAAAGATCCAGGGAGATAGCTGATGATAAGAAGGAAAGATCGCATCCTAACTGGAGCACCTCCATTGGTTTTGATGTGCAGATTGGGTTTACTAAAGGTATTAATGTCTTGTCTTCACTGTCTTTACACTAGCATTCCCTTTTCACGTACATTTAGGTTATGGAGTTTCAATTAAAATAAAAAAGAGTTAAACCTTGGGCTCCGACACCAGTGAAAAGTGCTACTTTTTGTGGGGGAAATTTGTACCAATGGCTATTTTTCATGGAGTCTCAGTACTATCAGTGCTCTTCAACTGAGAGCAATTTTATATCTGCTGCTGCTGTTGTTGTCATAGTATTTGCGTCACTCCAGTGTCTACTGGACTCCTCCTCTCTTTCCTTAGCATTGTCCATCTGTGGGAATTCACGGATGGGAGATGCGGGTCCTGGGCAGGCCTGCAGCAGGGGGGATATTTAATCAGGGGCTGGGTGTCCTCTCGTACCGTTCCCCGTTAGTGACATGGAAGTAATGTGTGTACAAGAGCACTGCTGTGATCCTGCTCAGCCGGTGGAGATAAATTGTAATAATTGGGTGGTGAGGCAGGAGCTGGCGCTCGGTGTGACGGCAGAGACAAAGGGAACAGGAAATTGCCATACGGCGTCATATGCTCCTTCTCAACCTTAATTTTGATTGCAGCTGTCAGCGTGGCATTATGGTTCTTGAATGTGCTGTTTTATTGAGCTCAGCGTGTGGGAGAGATTTTTTTGAAACTGAAACAATGTTGGAAAATGATTGGCATAAGGTTAGCTTTAGACACGTTGCAGTTCCTGAGATAGTTGCATAAGAAACAGCAATATAAACTTATTGATGAGGGGATTTTTGATTTTGTTAAAATTTGCATTTTTCATCCATGTCTTGTTCTAACTCTTACGTGAGTTAGAAGTGCTAGGAGATACAGCTGAGAGGGCATATTCCCTTAACTCTACTTTCTTAAGCTCTATAACAAGTATTCTCTTTTTTTCATCTGTTTACTCTCCTTTAATCTCACAGTTGTGTTCTTTTGCAGTATTAAGGATGGTATACTTGTACCGGTTTGAAATGCATTAGGAGAAAATGTTAAAATAGTGCTGCAGGACAAAGAAAATATACTGAACTTAACAAAAGATACATCATTATCATGACCAGTGAGAACTGGGATTGCAATGGTTTCTCATGCTTTTTTACCAAAAACATTGTTTTGTGGAGGCATAAAAACATAACTAACTATTGACCCCTCTGTCTGCAGCCGTATCTGTTACTCAGGATTGAGAGAGAGGAATGATCTGTCTGTATGCCGGAACCGCAGATGAACTCTTCTTGCTTTAATCTGAACAAAACTCTTCAGAGTAATTCTGTGTATTTTTCTTCAAAGCTTATGTTATTTATTTTGTATTCTTTAGCCTTTAGCAGGGCTAGTATTGGTTTAGAGTTACAGAGTGAAACTGTAGTGACTTTGGACACATAGTTCGTTAATTAGTAGTTTTATGGTTATGCTAGTGATTTTAATATATATGTATTTTAGCTGAACTTTTTTTTGTTGCACGTTCTTCTAAACTTGAACGTTATCTTAGTTTTTTCTCCCACATGAATTTATAAAACAAACAGAAATGTGTAGTGCTAGACAACAGAGAAGTGAAATGGAACATACATATATATATTAAAAAAACCTTTCATGTAAAAATCACTTTAATAACACTACACCAAAATAATCATAGGTGCATGGTGACTCATTTTTGTGTATTCACATAAGAACATGCTCTAAGCAGCCTTAGACTGAGATTTGTGAAATTATTTGAATCCATCTACTTACACGGCACATTTGAAAAGGTGAGATTTGCATTTGAAAAGGATGAATCAGAACTAAAAATAGATTAGACAGAGATAGAGATTCTTCCCCCCTCCCAAGGGTCTGGAGTAATTTACTGTAGCCATTAACATCTAATGTGATTTCATGTGAAGTGTTTCCTCAATAAACTTGAGTAACATTTTTATTTAAGAAAAGGAGAAAGAAGGAGCAAAAGCAGAGTCAGGGAGGTGTCAGAGAGATTTTTCGTTTGTTAAAGCTTTCATGCATACTCACATTGGTTCTAGATTGTTTATTGTTATTCTTTTCATTAAAAAAAAGAAGTTTGGGATGCAGTCCACCTAAATCTTGCCCAAATGGGGACTTTATTTCCTAAAACTTGTCTAAATCCCAGACAACAGCACAGTTTGAATACTTGCTTGACCTGTCTAATCTTATACCCAACTTCTTTAAGTATCTCCTCCTTAGGCTGAAAATTTGATAAATATTAAAGTAATTTTTACTTCTGCATCCTCAGAACTGTCTGCTTTGGCAGAATGGACAAATCTCCTATTTAGACTTATTTTTTATTTCTGGCTTAAGGAAACTGACCATGAACTCGACCTCAATATGGTGGAAAAAACTAAAGAATGCAGCCCTATTTTTAATAGTCCACTGGATAAAGCCCTCATCCAAGGAGTGAGGTGGCGAAGTTCTGGGTTCTGCTGAGTCTGTTGATGCTTTAGCTGCATCCTAAGAGACCTCCTATACCAACAAACCTGATGTTGGCTGCAAATGGTGATGAAGTTTGTAATGTGTGTATGAAATATGGACTGAACCAGACATCCTCCTTCTGAGCCTGATTCTAACAACCAGATACATCTCCTTCCATCTGGTCCTAGAGAGGATTTTTCTATAGGTGGTTTCTTACAGGAATATATTAGCAGGATAATCATATCTGGAACTTTTATCAATATTAATTTGAGGGGTTTGTGGTGTTCTACGGCACGTGGTGTAAAAGCAGAAATTCTCTTCAATTATGTGATACTTAATTATTAGATAATTATATGGGCAAGTTCCATGAACTAAAGTGTTACCATAACATCTAAAATCTACAAATTGGGTAACAGTTATGTTTGGAGTTATATCATTATTTCAAGTATAATTACCATGAGATTGGCAGTACATGTAATTAATGAGTAATGGCTGGAATAGTTGCACTTCCCCCTTGTTGTAAAGTTCTTTGTCACAACATTTAAGTAGAAAGATAACACAAATTGACCTGCACATGTGTTATACTAAAACTCAAAATACTTATTTCCACTGCGGTACTAGGTCCTTAATGTTCTAATAGCGTAGTTTCATGGAGAAAACAAAGGACAGTGTGCTGTGAACGGGGAAGAAGTGAAGCAACCTTTCAATAGATACCAGTGAGTGAAATGACTCTTTTCCACAGCTGTCCAAAGTAACCCATTTTTCTCTATTAAAGGTGGTTTGTAACTAGCTGAAATTCTGCTAAGGGTAAAGTGTTTCAGAATCTCCTCACATCATCTGCTGTCTTCCTTCCATTGTAAGGAAAGTTTGATTAACAAAATTTCACACAGCAGAGAAGAATCTGTAGTTCATTCTTGGGTTCCAGCTGAACAAAGCATCTTTTTTGGTTTTTTTAAATATTGTTTATATAGGACACATTTTCGCCAGACTTTAAAGTTATTAAATAATGGCTTTTCTTCTTTTTTTGTTTGTTTGTATTCATTATTTATCAGGTTTTACCTGGCAAGATGATTATACACAGCATGTTATTGCTCAGGAACTCTCAACCATTCACAAAATCCGCAACAGACACCCTGATATATTTGCATCTGAAGGATTTGACCCAGGAAGGTAAGTCTTCAATTATTTTTTTTGCCTGGTAGGTTTTTGGGAGGGTTTGCAAATGATGAGAAATGGATTTGCACTGAAGCTGAATTAAACACGTCACCAGAACCACTACCTATATGATAAAGGGAAAGCAGTCATACAGCAGAGCTGAATACACCAGTAGGAAAACAGCAGACAGAATGAATGAAAACCCTCAACTCTGTTCAGATTATCATCAAATTCAGAAAATACGCCTTCTATTGTTAATTTAGGTGTCGGAATTCAAAACATCAATTCTTTTATTCAGTTTATGCAGTGTCAAGTGTCAGTTCAGCCAGCTCTACTTATGACTGGCTTAAAAAAGCAGATTTATACAGTGGTTCATCCACAGGAGACATTTTACTCAGGAATAAGCCAAAAAAAGAAGTATTGAATGATGTTCTGAGCAACTAATTATATTTTCAAAGTCATATTCTCCCAAACATAGCTGTAATTGATTTGAAGACTACAGAATCTCAGCTTTAGTTGCAAAATTTGTCCAGAAAGAGAGATTCATGCAAGTTCCCATAACAGAAAACAATTCTTTGCATTATAGAAGCCATTTTCCTCATGGCTTGAAAGATATTGAGGGATGACTTCAGCGGTTATTGGTGGAAAGAGACACAACATCTGTAATTCTGTAGAGTGATATGGATGTAAGGCCTGCAATTATCATAGAATCACAGAATCATAGAATGGCTTGGGTTGGAAGGGAACATCAAAGGTCATCTAGTCCAACCCCCCTGCGGTGAGCAGGGACGCCTTCAACTAGATCAGGTTGCTCAGAGCCCCGTCCAGCCTGG
>JAVKLA010000073.1:34778257-34793600 GCA_034782735.1 Sagittarius serpentarius
ATCTTCCCAGGCACAGAGGTGAGGCTGACAGGTCGGTAGTTCCCAGGGTCTTCCCTTCTACCCTTTTTAAAAATGGGTACAACATTTTCCTTTTTCCAGTCTCCAGGGACTTCACCTGACTGCCATGACTTTTCAAATATGATGGAGAGTGGCCTGGCAACTACATCATCCAGTTCCCTCAGGACTCTGAGATGCCTCTCATCAGGTCCCAATTATATCATCATATACAGATACACATATAAATACACTCTTTTACCTGGTCTAATCTGTCCTACAGGTGCTTAAACGCAGCCCAACTACACAAACCCCAGAAGGAAAGTTTCAAATGCGTAAAATTTTAGGAACATTATAAACGGTAAATTTTGCTTTCTCCTACATGATTTTGAGAAAAGCAATCTCAAAACTAGTGAAATTGAAAGGAAGTGGTTTTTGTTAGAAAACTTTCTTCATGGTGGGACAAAGCTTGAGCTTCTAGCCTTGATGGGCAAAATGTTGAATGTTGGACTTCAGGTCTTCATATACAGCAGTATGTGGTTTGCATATACTGCAGAACCATTTCTTTTCTAGATTGCTCTTTTATGGAAACAAAAATGCTGTGGAATTGATACTGCCAAGCTGTGTTTGCCTCAGTTTGTTTTGATTTAATTAATAGGATTTGACCCTGTTTTTAACATATTTGCTGATTCAAAAGCATTCCTTAAAATCACAGCACCATACATTTCAGGAGTGCAGTAAGGTAGAAACTTAACTTCTAAAGAAGATACTTATCTGTAGATTATCATAAAGATCATAACAACATGTGGTTGAATCCATAAACATGCTTTCACTGCTTGGATACACAAAATGCCATTACTGTATGGATTACTCTCTGTACATGGTATCAGAAATGATTTTGAATATCTTCTGGAGTATTTTTTTTTTTTTGAATGAGTGTGTCTAAAACTTTTATTCATGAGAGTGTGATAAAATAGGCCAGATTTCCATGAGATCAAGACTGTATTCTGCAGTGTTCCAGATTCATAGTTATAAAAAATAAAATGTATAAGAGGATATAAGAAATAATTTAGTTTTTAGATTGAGAACAGATGATCGCTTTTAGGACTTCCTGTTGTGATCAGGTTTGAGCTGTTTTGCATTTTTAACTAGAACTATACATTAAAAAAAACCAACCCATTTTATGTATTGACACTTTAGGAACATCAGAATTTCAAATGTGTTCCACTTATAACAGTTCCTATTGTGGATAGATTTTCTGAAGTTACCAAGCTGTGCTTCTGAAAGCATTATCTTATGTGCCAACAGCTTAAAGCCTTAATTGATTTTTCTGGTTGTCCATTTGCAATATATTCTGTAGGTCAGAGAACAGTGGGAACTTTTTCTCTGGTGACTTGATTCTGGTCAAGTTTGCTATATGCTTGGTGTGCTCCATGCGCTTGATAAAATCTTATCGGATAATAATTAAATAATTAAAAAAGCAACTTATTGTAGGTACCTAATTATCAAAGAAACATTATGGCAGGAAGACCTTTTATTAAGGGTAAAGTGTGTAATAAGACAATATGAAGCCATACTAATGAGTCATTAATCCCCACAGAGCTAGTGAGAGCAAGAAAATAGACTCAGACACTTGAAAGGTAAATTGACTTAGGCTAAATTAGTGCGTATGAAATCTGATGAAATAGAAGACATGGATTTCATCTTAAAAAAATGCTGAAACTGGGAGCTTGATTTCAAGATGAAAGTTCTTTCTTTGGTGGCTAACTGGAGTGTACGTGCTATTTCCTGGGCCCTTATTAAATTTCAAAAAAAAAGCGCTCTTGAAAGAGGATCCAAGATAAAGGAAAGAAGTCCATTCTGCACACAGGGAATAAATGTCAGTTGTGTTCATTGGTGCAATTAGGCAAAACCACAAACGTTTCCAGCAAACTGCATGAAATGGAGTATAGCATTATTTCTATAATAAAACCATCATTAAGTCAGTAGTAAGATTCTCACAGCATTTAAAAGGGAGAAACTTTATTCTAAGAAGTGTGGTCTCTATTAATTGAGAACATTCTAGAAATATCTGAGGTGCAGTGATTGAGATATTTCCACACAAAAGCTTCTAAAGCATTGGTTTTTGTGGGAAATATATGATTATTTCTGTGGATAAATAATTATATATGTTATTGTCTTTATACCCTAAAGTTCATCGTATGCAAAGTCCTTTTTCAGAACAAACTAAAACTGAAAATAGTTCCAAATAAGTGCACAACAAGAACTCAGCTGACAGTCATTTCTCCTACTCACCAGGTGCTTTTATATATTTGTCTTTCATCCATTTTCCATTACCACTTTGTCAAATTTGAAAGAAATATTTTAATTCCGTTTCAACAGTAGCTCATTTAATGCATTTTACTTTCAGTGTTAACAGGGTGAACAACAGTGATATACTGGTGAACTACAAAAATTTCTAAAAATCTTTCAGATATATACATAGGATTTTATTAAAGTTGTAACGCTTTGTTATACATAGGATTTTATTAAAGTTGTAACGCTTTGTTAAACGTCTACATTTTAATTGTTTAAAAGTTTATAGCATAAAATATTACATCTAATGTGAAATTTAAACACAATTTGAGTGCAATTACTGTCTCCATAAGAAAAATGAGAAATCTTAGACCCCAGATTTTGCTTCTACCACCAGTATGAGTGATTATATACTATAAATAATGGGTTGAAAAGCTAACCTAAATACTGTCTTTTATCTGTGCATTCAGTTCCCATTAGCTCCAGTAGACATCCTCAGGGCAGAATCTGGTCTGGTATTTCCATTTTCCCTTTCTTTTCAAAGTTAGTAAAGAAAGAAGGTAGGTGTTGGAATTAATTGATGAATGAAAGATGAGTGTTTGAAACTGGGATACCTTCTATGATGAGAGCCTCTTTGGATTAGTTCATCTCTATTGAAGCAGAAAGCATACTGCCCAGCTCTTTCTAAAACTGCAGAACGGTTTTAGTCTGGCTTGAAGTTGAAAAGGAGTTGGGTAATATTACCTGCATGTCCACCCTCCATCATAAGGCATAATTTAGAGCTCTGGAATAAGAGAAAAATACGAACAGCATGAGGAGGAAGCGAGACTTATGGTAAATTACATCAAGGTTGCTACAGTGCTGTGTGCGGTAAACCTTCGTTTTCCTAGAGTTTGTCTGCCTGATGGGTAGCTGGTTGTTTTACACTGGGGAGAGATGGAGGGTTTTTCTGGTGCTTTGAAGTGAGCAACCCTGTGAGCACTATTGGTTGCAATGCCACCACAGTAAATTAGGTTATTAATTACATTTATTGGTATTAAATTAGTCAGGACATTCATTTGATACAGCTGTGAGCGTGGAAGTCAGTCAGTTACTGTATGCATATAGCAATGTAATTAAACCCAAGATTTGGAAAATGCCATAATGGTACTCTCTCAAGCTCTGCTCCTACATAAGCACCATGACATGGGCTTGTATAATATAATTTTGTTTACAGTGGCTCGGAGATGTTGAAAGTCAAATGATGCCTTGTTTCCCTGAGCTGGAAAGCTGTTCCACCTGGAATTGTTTCACTGAAAAGTGTATGGGCATGTGGGCAGGAAATGGTGACACCAAAAAGGTGATTTCCCTCAAAACAGTGTGTCACTCATAGGGAAGGAAGCAGACTGGGAACCCTCTCTCTGCTTTCTTGCACAAGGAATGAAGTAGTTACTGGTATTGACATTTAAATTATCATAATCATTGACACGTTGTTGAGGTAGATGAGGAGAGTCAGTAACAATCCAGATTCTTGCACACAGCTCCCATATAAACACCTCTACACTGCTGCTGTTTAATCACGTTTAGCTTTTCTTTGCAAACGTCACCAAGATCTGTCTCAACCAGTCAGGAAACACTGCTGTTCTGTGAATCCCAGGCACATGAGAAGATCAGAAGAGATACTTGTTCCGTCTCATTATTCCCTTTTTAAGCCTTTTGCTGGAGCTGTCTTGCTCAGTTATTTCTGCACGTCAAGCAGTCTCACTGTATTCTGTAAATTGGTGCAGGGCCAAATAGATGTTGAACCTCGTCATCATCCAGCAATTTTTAAAAATCTTAGAACCATCTCATATTTCTTTGGGGTGCAATTTAATCATGCATATTTTCTTTTTACAAGCGTTTTCTTCCGAATATGGCTTTGCCTTGATGTAGGCATTTTATTCGATTTACTGTTGGATCATTAACTTTGATTCATGCAATAAATCATTAATAGTGTGAGATTTTTTGAGTGCTTTTGCTGAAACATTGAATTTTTGGTACTTTTGTGTTTGCTAAGCTTTTGAGTTACTTTTTTGTTATGTATGGAACTAACTTCAGTGGTTTGCAGTGCCTTTTTAGTTGGGCGCTTTGTATGTTGTACAGGCTGTTAACTTTCTTTTCCTTGCTTTTGCTGTGCAGGACTTTGGGGCAGAATGCAGATAATGAAAGAAGTTACAATCTGGAAAATGATGTGAAGTTGGCCAAGTCTCTTCAGCAATATCTTAAATATCTCAGTATTCTCTCCCAGTCTGCAGCTACAAATTTGTACCCAAGGAAGACTAATAACAAAGCTTCTGTCAAGGTAGTATTTTTAATGTGGTTCCTACATTCTGTGATTCTGGCTTCCTTCTCTGAATTCTCCTTATTTTTCAATTTTCCCTTCTGTCTCAAGACCAGACATTGTTTCTTACTGCCTCCTCCAACTGATTATCATAACCCCACTAACCAAGTTCTCTCCAAATGACTTGAGAGAGCTTCAGTGTTGTAAACGATAGAGCTCTTCTAATCTGGAGCATTTTACCTTAATTATGGACCGATTATATGTGGCGAAGGAGGAGGAGCGAGAATAAGGTGGTAACATCTTCGATGGCTGGTCTGAAACCCTTCTTACAGCATCTGAACTGCTCCTCTGCAAAAAGCTGGCTGAACTACCCTGTGAATTCTTGCTGGTGTTCATGGTGCTTAGAGTACAATTAATATAATCTTTGAGCAGATTTTGATCGGATTGGATGAATTGTGCCTCAACATGTCCTACTTCTTATTGATCATAAAGGAAGCCTATCATGACCAGTTAAGGTTCATATGTATACATTATAAATATACAGGTAGCTATGAGTATTGGCTATGTTAAAAAACCACACAAATGCCTATTTGAGAACTGAAACAATTTTTTTCATTCCTAGAGAAAATCTGTCTTGCTCTAAGATGGAGCTTGATAAATTTATAAAAATGACTGGATGAAGGGGTTGCATATGACAGGCCCTTATAGGTCTGTATCTTTTGCTCAAAAAATGTGTTTATCCAAAGCACTCTATTATTTTAAAGAAATAGGCTGCTATTATAGCGAGCCTTTAAAAAAAAATTGATATGTGCTATTTGCATGAATACAGTGTAAGTGCAACAACCTTAGCTAAAAAATACAGCCAAGTTTTAGGAAAAAATATCAGACCAAGAAAACATAGTGTCAAAGCCAAACTGCTATTTTTTTCCAGGAACTAACAGAGACACAGAACTGCTGCAGTGCATCTGCAACAGCAGCTCCCAACAGTATCAGTTGTATCAACTATTTAGTCGTGGTATAACTGAAATGTTATTATTCTTGTCAGAAGCTGCAAGTTTCCAGTTTCACTGATTGGCACATATAACACGATTTATGGCGTATGCCATTAGGTGTTCATCTGGGGTGAGAAAAACTTGCAGGCAGTGGCAAGGCAGCTTTGGGGATGGGTGAGTGACCACCTTTGTGGTACTTTTCCTCCACTCTCTACTCATGGGTGCTAACTGCAGTGAGGATGCCCTGCTTTGAATCACTGGCTTTCAGAGACGACAAAACTTGCTCAAGAAATATTTCAGTGGGTCTGGTGCTGTCATGCAAGTTCATAAATAATCCATATGGCTAAGACCTTCTGTGGGGAAGCCTGCTGTGATAACACCACCCACCAACCTTATCGAGTGTTGTCATGGAGATGGGTACTCTGAAGCCTGGGGGAGTGGGATAAAGAGGAGAAAATCTGGAAATGAAGCACGTACAAGAGCAAACTGCACACTTCTGTTTACTAAGGAGCATTGTAAAACAACAGACATTGACTCAGATGTTACCTATAATTTAAAATTTTAAAAAGGGAAAATTATCTTAAAAATTAGTAATCAATCATGAATTTTAAATGATCCTGGAGACGCTTCCCTGTCCTCTGCAAATCAAATGGAAATTCTATTCTTTAAAAAGAAAGAAGAGGGACACTGTATTTGTACCTTGATTCAATAACATTTAAATAAAAGAGAAACCGGGATTTTTGCTACTCCAGAAAGCAGAAAAAAATGTAAAATTTAACGTTTTGAAAAGATTAGGAAGGAAGCTGACTGCGAAAGCTGCATTTGATATGGTCATACCACTTGAAATTGAAAATGGCTATCTTATGCAGTTTAATTGCAAGCTTCAACAAAACCTTGGTACCTTTTTTTTGTATTTCATATACTGATAAGTTATGAATCTACATTAAATAATTGTACCAAGATCTTATCTTTATAACTTTCTTGCACTTTTCTGATTAAAAATAAGGATAAGACAGAGGTACTTTACCCTACTTAAACTTAGAATTGCAGCCTTTGGGCCTTTGCCCTTCTTAAAAATAATTTTCTTTCAAGTATATATTTACCTCTGTCACTTCATTCTTGCTGTCGGGGAGTAGGAGATGTAACACTGCTCTGGTTGCTTTGATACCTTACCTGCTGTGAAGTATAGCTGAATCTTGCAGGAATATAGTGCTTCTAGGCAGACTTCCTGAGTGGATTTGGATTTGTTCCAAAACTGTCATCAGAGGACTGACCTGTCCTTGTAAAACAAAGGAAGAAAAAAAGACAAAGAGGCTTTAAAATATTTGTTATACTTGAAGAGTGTTATTTAGTATCTTAACATACATATTTTTAATCAAACTTTTGGTCTTCAGTTTTCCTACTATCTTCCATATGTATTATCAGAATAAAGGTACAGAGCTTCAACATTACCAAGTAGACAGCACACATACAGTTATGCATAAAGGTGTAAAATAAGACACAGGAAAACCTAAACCAGTTAATTTTTCCTATTTCCCTTGTTAAACAACTGTCAGGTTGAGGCTCGATATGACAGTGACAGAAATAATACTGTTAAATCGTGTGATGGACCAAAATTCCTGTAATGTCTACCATTTATTGCGAGAGCTTCTTTGAGTGATTTTTTGAAGCGCTTGAAGTTTGTCACTAACTTAGAATTTTTTCTCAGTGTTTAGACAGTATCTGCTGCAGGCTGTAATCTAGCCAGTTGATAATGACTCTGCTAGTGGATAAATAGAAGTAAATCAGAAGATTTGGTGGGTCTGTTTCCTGAGGATTACAATGGTAAAGAACATGTCACTTCAGCTGAAAAGTTGCTAAGAAAATGTGCACTTGGTGGCATTTGTTACTCAGGGATGAGCTAGTGGGTTTTTGTGTTCTTTTTTCCCCCCTCTTGGCCTTCATGAAGGTTTTAGCATTCACAAAATGCTGCATTATCAATCTTTGTGATTCTTTTCTACCAAACCTGGACTTAGTATGCAAAATAACGTATAGCCAGGCACAAACACATAATGAGAAAGCTTGGTTTATCTTACCTACTGAGGCAAGAAATACAGAGGTGTCCAATCACCTGTGAATTCCCCTGCTCTTCTCCCCTCCAGTTAGAACAAACCTCTCTCATAGAAAAAAACCCAAACCCCAAGCCCTGAAAAAAACACTACACTGTTGACATTCCTACAGAAACTGAGAAACATAGTTTTGTTGGGTTCGAAGGGACAGCACAGAGCTGATATTACTAAAGCTAGACAGCTGTAAAAGGAGAGCTTGCTGGCTTTGCTGCTGGTGGCAGACCCGCTGGTGTACGCTCTGTGTGAGCGTTTGCATAGCAGGGGCATGGGGGAAGCCGTGAGGAAATCTTTAAATAAAGGAGGTGGGAAAAGAAAAAAATAGCTATGTCCACAGCAGCTGTTGCAACAAAGCAAAAATCGAGAGGCGGCAAAAATGATCAGTATGGAAACAAATATTCCTGTTGTCTACTCTTCACCAGCTGTTAGCCAAGGCAGTAAGGAATGATCTTACGTTACAGTTTTTTAAAGTCCAAATGCCTGCGGTTGAATAGTTACAGAGGATTTCATCTGACCGAGAACAATTTTTTAGTCATCACAGAAAGAGTAAAGATTTGAAATGTGATCTAAATGTACTTGAAAATCTCAAAATCGGAAGAAAATAAAAAGAACTCACCTGGAACTGCTTGTTTTTTCCTTGAACTACCTATCATTTTTAGCTGGAACTGCTTGCTTTTTTCTTGAACTAGCTATCATTTTTACATATTCTCTTCCCTTCCGGTAGCCCGACTTGCGAATTTTTTAATGCCTCAAGCTGCCAAAAGCGCGCTGCTTTGCTAACCCAGCACTGCGCTGGGCTCATTTCAGCCACAGCGGCTATAGCACACAGCAATCACGTCCACCACACCACATGGCCGGGCACACTCCTCCTCACTCTTCTCATCTCCCAGCTCCACTCCGGGGCTGGACGCTCCATCGGCTCCTTTGGGGAACCTTCTGGACAGGCTATAGGAATAAGGAAGTACACTTGTGCTAGTGCTGCATTTCTTGTTGCAGGGATCTCTGTTTCAGGGTTTGGGGTTTATGACTAGAAGATTTGTGTAATTGCTCTTATTCCTTCCCCTGACTTAACCTCTGAAGTCTTCAGCCATGGGTTCTACCTGCTGCTAAAGTCTTCCTCAGGCTGGTGTGCCATTCAGGCCCTCGTATGTGGTATAGGGAAAAAGAGAAAACTATCTTAGAGTCCTCGGGGAGTTTCATTCATTTTCTGCTGTTTGTTTCTTTGGTCTTTAATTGCTTGCATTCATTTTCCAGGTAGGTTTTATGTATAAATATGGTGATTGCAGAAATCTCCAAGTCTTAGGTATTCTTGCAAATTTTAAAGCAAAGAAACCAGGATCTTTACATCAAAGAAGCTGCTAATAAAGTTAAAGGTCTTTGCAGAATCACGAAGGGAAAAAGAAACAGACAAAGTGACTGGTTAGTGGCAGAGAGGTATGGCTGGTTGTTAGATCAGCAGTACAGTGGTGCTGAAAGGGGAGAAGGTGCAAATAAAAACTCTTGTGGTGGAGTCAGTTTGCTGGAATCTAGAAGGGTACGAAGGTTAGACAAGGCATTTAGTCAAGCCTGTATTGTAGTCCTCAGTACAAAAGGCAACCTTCCACCTATTTTTCCCTTTCAGATTCAGGGAGGAGTACTCATATATTTGCTGGGTTGAAAATCAGTTGTTTGATACTTCGTAATTGATCTCCTGAAAGAAGTAGGATGTGTGATAATTATTAAAAAGGATTATTTTTTGTTTTAGAAAATCTGAGTGCCCAAGTACTCAAAAATGTACTCTGCATTTATCTGCAAATAATAATTACTAGTGATTAACTAGTAAGAAATTATGCAGTCATTGCTCATTTTAATTTGGATCTTTAATTCACAGTAGTGTGACTTTTATTTATCTAACACTGATTAAAATACAGTACTGAATGAAGATGATCAGAAATTGATTTGATGGCTGACTGCTGAAAAGTCAAACACCTTTCAGCAATGTATACATTTAAACTCTGCTTATATATATGTAAAATTTAATATTTCATATATATGGGATTATGTATAAGTAAGAAAAACGTAATTCACTTGTGCATGTCATAGAAATATCAGGAATAATTGATGAAAGAGTGTCTCCCTGAAGCTACAGAATTGCCCATCTATCGGCATATCTATACAGCAACAATTAGAGTAATATCGGAACGTCTCACAAGCATTGATGAATTCTTTTACCTAATGCCATTACAAAGTAAGGAAGAACTAATACCCCTACTTCACAGACAGATTATATAGCTTTTCTGAGGTCATGCAATAATTTTTTGTAGCATGTAGACTGAAAGTTAAGCCTCAAATCCCAGAAAAGTATTTCATATTTTGAATCATTCTCCCCTCCATGACTCTTTTCAGTAAAATAGAAACATGAAAGTTCTCTTTAAAAAAAAAACCCAAACCAAACCCGAAGAACCCCAAAACCCAACAAACAAGCAAAACCCCGTAAGCACTGGAGTAGAATTCATTTGACCAAATACAGATGTTTGTATTGCTTCAAGTCAGCCTAAACTCATTTTATGATCAGTGGAGAGAAAAAAGGAATTTCCAGGTTGTGATCCATCCATTCTAATTTAAATATATTAAATAAGATGTTGTAAATTCTATCCTGTTGGCCATCCTGCATGAATCTGGTGTAGACAGCACCTATACATTTGAAGATCTAACAGAATCATGGCCACAAAGCCTAGTAAAATTGCAATCAGGTTGTTTGCAACATAAATACGCTGTCTAGTGACCTAATATGACCTCTGATTTAACTTCTGAATTAATAATTTGGCAAGTGAAGATTCTAGTGCCAGTGTCATGCTCTGCAAGTCTTAGACCTAACACCTACCTTTACCCACAACCTATCAGTTTATGTACGATGTAGTGACAGAATTTCCATGTCTAACATAGAAATCATAATTTCCCTTATCATGCAGCTAGCTTGTAAAGATTAATTATTTGTACAATGATTTGAAGATACAAGTGCTGTAGAACTTATAAATGATGTGTGTCAAGTCTGGAAGCTTATTTAAAAGGGCAGATAATTAACTTCTAGTAATTCCCAGATGAAACATAGATTGATAGTTTTAAAAACTCAAATACTGACTGGACAATAAGATTTGCTTCTTTTTCAGATCCCTCCCCACCACTTCAAAATCAACTCTCTTTTTGCCAAATACCATGTGTTTGGAGTTTTTGTTTGTGTCGTTTCTCCTGCAAGCTTGCTATTTTTCTTGCAAGTATTTACTTAGGGCACTTCAGTACACTGGGGTCAGTAAATAGAAGATGATGGAGATGGTACAGATTTTAAAGTATATTCCATATATATTTTTAGATCATACTCATCAAATGAGAGGGCAGAGCTCACAAAAATTTAAAGTTATTTTATCTAACCTCTGTGTGAGCGTGCTGGTGTATACATTTCAGGGCAGTGCAACAACGAATTTTTTTTGTGAGGGGAAAAAACTTCACCTTACCTCAAGCAGTTGTCCAGCAAATGGTTGGTTGCTTTCAGTGGGCTTGTAAAGCGATGTTGTAGACATGGATCCTGCAGATCTGTATTCATTTGCATTTCTTTGGGTAAAAGTATTCTCTAGATTCTTATGTTAGAGTTATAAACATATTGAATTGGTGCTAATGTGCTCAACTTTTGGCAAAGATCTTCATGTTTCTATGTAAATCATCTTTAGATAATGAGTTAGCTCAATATACCAGCATATGCCTACAGAAAATGTGTTTAAACATCATTCACTGAAACCTTAAGTAACAGACTTATTGACACATGAGCAAACTGTTCTCAGACAAGGGAAACTGATACACCCTGGTACATCTATCAGCGTTGATTGCCATGCTGCACAATTTCTACCATCCGCTGGGGGATGACGGTTGCTTGTTGATTCCTATTGGTCATGTTAGGGAGCTTCTGAACGTTGGTAGCCTGACAGAGGTAAAGCTGTCTCAGGTCTGTGTCCCCACCTCTAGCCAGCAGCCAGGCGGAGCAGGTACTGCCAGTAGGCACCACAGGACCCATGGTCCCACTCTGGGTATTGGCACTCAGACCACCATACACATGCAGGCACGCAGAATAGAGCTTCTCACCCAGAAGAATAGTTAGAAATGGAGTTTATTGAGAAGACAGGACAGACTGCGATGATCGAACACAAGGCATGGTCAGACAAGTATACTGGCCAGCCTGCTTGCATGCTCCCTTTTACTCCCTTTTCCAGCTGTTTTACCACAGCTGTTCCCCAATCCACCTTGATCCTCCCTCTCTGGTCCTTTCTCTAAACATCCCATAATATACCTAGTACAATGACAAGATGCCCTTCTTGGCATGCCATAAGGAGTCCCACACCCCAGCAGGCAGTAACCCCTTCAATCTGCAGGGTGATCCAGAGAGCTGCTCCCATCTGGTGGGTGGCACTCCTGGACATCATGGCTGATGGCTCGCTGTGATGACCTGGGGAGGAGCCAGGGCAGGGGTCCCTTGGCATTGATGACGTTACTGGGGTTCATCCATCTGTCACTTTTCCCTCTACATATCTCATCTTTTATGTGTGAAGGCAAGCCAGGTTATCATGTAACCCAATGTGTAAAACTAACATGTTTTGTTTATGATGAGCTAATGGTGAATGCCGGGGAAAGATCATCCAGCACTCCTTCTACACCAACGGAAACTTTGTTTTAACCCATAGGACGGAGATTTGTCAGAAAGAGAGAGAACAACCAGCTGTTAGTTATGAAGACTAAGGCCAATGAGTTCCTCAGCAGTAGAAGAAACGGCAACTAGCGACAAAAATTATTCATGCAGCAGAGTGTGTTGGAGAAGGCTGAAGGGTAGGCATGCAGCTAAGATCATCCCAAAGGAGATCAAGAATGGCGGGGAACATTTGAGACTTAAAAGTGAACTTCTTAAACAGTAACGTATACATGAAAGAAGCCAATGTATTTGTCCTCTCTTTTTTCTTTTGTTTTGGAGGTTTGTTTTGTTTAAGAGTGGTAGAATATGCTGCTCACAATCAAATCTCTGTCAACTGAAATTACAGCAGTGTAGATTATTGAATGGTATTACAGTCAGACCCCAGACGGTCCTGTTACGCTGCAGTTTCACAACCAGAATTAGGAAGCAAAGTCATCACTAGTTTTGATCAAAGGAGATGCTGAGGACCCCTTTTGCTTGATCAAGCTTTTGACACTGCAAACTACAGGGTGTTAATTAACAGTCTTTGCCATCTTTACTTCTCTGATGTAGTTCTTAAATGGTTTCAAAGCTGTTGTAGTTCTCAGAAAGAAAATAGGAGATAGTTACAGAAAATTATTAGTGAAATAATAGGTCAGATGAGATTACTGTAATGGTGCCTGTTGCCTTAAGCCTGTGACTCTGTAAAAAGACCATGACCTGATGCTGTTCCATCGCTGTAGGAGGCACTGGTTTGGCCTCTTCATGAGTTTCTGGATTCTGAATTAGTCTTCCAAGTTCTTGGTTTTTATGCAGTGATTTCTTGCCTGGTATAATACCATTATCTATAGTAAGTGAAAAGGTCATTATCAGCTGGTAGAAAAGGCTTTTGGTCCACTATTGCTCAGAAAATTGAATTCTTTCATTGGCTTTACCTATTATTTTCAGACAAACCTAACACTGAATTTGGTGCAGAGTGTGTAACGTTGTGTCTATAGCACACAGGGGCTTGTAAAGCAGAGTTCCTCCCTTTCAGCTAGCTTGAACCTTGCTGGAAGCCTGCTAAGATATCCTCCTGACCGTGCAGCACTATATGGGAACAGCAGCTCATCAACTGAAAGAATTAAGGCTTTGTTAGCATAGGACTGGCTCCTTTAGCTGTGAAGCTCTAAGGACACAGCTGTACTGCTTACTCAGCTCCACCCCAGGGACTTTTGCACTGTAGCCCACTCCATGACACCCATTTGGCTCTCAGGTTTCATTGGTGGCTGGATTTCTCTCAAAGTAAAGGTAATTTGACGTGTACAAATTGTCAGTCCACACTTCGATCTAGCAGTCAGGCAGTGCTACTTGTGCTCCTGTTTAATAGGGGGTTCACATGAGTATGTGTATTTCCCATGTAGTGAGTTTACATGAGGCAAGTGCGTGTTGGTCGCAAAGTATCTAGACGGCTTGTGGTAGATAGAGCTAAATTTCTTTCACTCCACACAGTGAGTTAAAGTATGAGATCGTTTAATTTTTGGTAGCCTTTGGAAACTTTTATTTTATTCCACCATTGGTGAGGGAGGGCCTGGTTCCAGTGTTTGTTGTGGTTTTATTTTCTAATTTCAGAGAACATAGTGCCACTGTCTCAAATAGGCACAGTAAATTAAGTATTATAAGTGGAATCATGGTCCAACCAAATTTAGATGGTAGCAAACATGAATTAATATCTGAAAATGCATCAAACAGAAAAAGCTGGATGAAACAGAGGGAGGAAGATTTTTTCTTTATGCATTCCTAAAGGGATTTTTTATTAGTTCTATATGCCTTCAAGATAGTAAATAGATCCTTGAGAAAGGAAGTATTTTGTCATATATTTAATTCCATTCTTTCTGCACTTGGGCAGAACATTCAAATCAATCTACCCCTTAGTGGATAAACTGAACAGCATTTGTCTGTGCCTTGGGTTATATGTATCTAATGCTGCCCCCTTTTCTAAGTCTTTTTGTTTTTTTTAAGAAAACTTGTAGTCCATAGATGATTGCACAGTGCATCTGCACGGTGTAATTTAATGCGCCCTTCTGTGAACTTTCATGCAGAAAATGTCAGTTACTCAGATACCTAAACCATACAAGACATTGCCCTAACAATTCCATCTTCAGAAAGGTTAGTGTGGGGTTTTTTTTGATAATGTGTGTATTATTGAGATAGCTTATTTGAAAGGTGGTGAAGGAGAGGGAAATCCTGTGCAGATGGAGAACTAAGGTTTTTTTCAAACTGAGTTTTTTAAGCAATTCAGAGTACTTTTAAAAGATGTTGTATCAATGACATGAGATAATTGAACAGTATCTTCCCTATTAATTTTTTTTTTCTTGATGGTAATACAGACTTGTATTCTAACCCTATTCAGTATAAGCTATCTGTATGTTAACTAGATGCTGTGGTTTAACCCCAGCCAGCAACTCAGCACCACGCAGCCGCTCACTCGCTCCCCCCCCACCCAGTGGGATGGGGGAGAGAATCAGAAAAAACAAAGTAAAGCTCGTGGGTTGAGATAAGAACAGTTTAATAGAACAGAAAGGGAGAAACTAACAATGACATTAATAACAACAAGAAAATGGCAATAATAATAAAAGGATTGCAATACACAAGACAAGTGATGCACAGTGCAGTTGCTCACCACTTGCCGACTGATTCCCGAGTCACGCGCCTCCTCCTCCCTGCCCCCCCAAACCGGGCATGACGTCCCATGGTATGGAATACCCCTTTGGCCAGTTGGGGTCTGCTGTCCTGGTTGTGTCGCCTCCCAACTTTCCAGTGCCCCTCCAGCCTTATTGCTGGCTGGGCAGGAGAAGCTGGAAAGTCCTTGAATTAGTCTCAACATGACTGAGCAACAGCCGAAACCATCAGGGTGTTACCAACATTCTTCTCATACCACACTGCACACCCAGCACTGTACCAGCTACTAGGAAGACAATTAAAT
>JAVKLA010000073.1:34793700-34825968 GCA_034782735.1 Sagittarius serpentarius
ATACCACACTGAAAACACAGCACTGTACCAGCTACTAGGAAGACAATTAACTCTATCCCAGCTGAAACCAGGACACTAGAGTACTCTTTCTTAGTTCCACACATTTCATTTAATGTTTGGGTTTTTTTTTTTGCTATTACTGGCAGTACTTTTTATAAATCCAGTTTAATCAATGCAGAAACTCATTTTCTTTTTAAAATTTTCCTGCTCCCTGTTTCCCTCTGCTTCTCCATAATGTTAGCAGCTTCTCCAAAGGCACCAACAAGGGAATTTACAGATTCTTCTTTTAACTGACCATGGATTATGCCATTTAACTTTGAAGTAAGTCAAACTAGCAATGTCCATGTTCAGGAGGTTAGATTGCAAAAACACTTCAAATAAGATTATCACAGTGCTCTGCAATTGTTATTAATAACTTAAGATGTAATTTGTCACTGGATTCTAAATTGCATATAACAGATATTTTTGTCCTATCTTTTTCTGTAAAAAATAGATATTTTTTCTCATGCCGCTTAGACAAACCCGTAGTGTAGGGTTGTAGTTATCTGTGCTACAATTTTACTTGGATTTCACCTTGCATATTTCCATTGGCACATATGCTTTTTGTGCTGTGTTTTGTTTGAGATGGGGTGGCGAGGAAGGGGATTTTTTCTCCTCCAAGTTGAGGATTGCCATACAGCTGTGAGATCCCTTTAATTAAGTCAGACTAAGCTACATCAGATGGGCTGGTATCTGAGTGCACTGTGAAGACAGCTGAGCTGTCGGTGCTGTACTTTAATTAGAACTTTTAATATTTCATCCCTTACTACCCAAAGTGTGACCTGTCAAGCTGCTGAGAGAGAGCCCCTTCTTGATAGAGGAGCAGCTCTGAGCCCAGGACTGGCGCTTACTTATATCTAATTTGGGTATAATCACTTGGTGTTTTTGTTGTGTTTTCTTTCTTGATGTGCTTGTTGTCTGCAAGAGCAGGGAATCACAGATCTGTTAATGTTAAAGGATATTTGGACTTGTTAAATAGCTCATCAAAAGCCAGCCCACATCTCCTGACCCTAACCTTTCACAAGTGGTTTGAGTGTCTAGCAGTTTTGCTCCCCCTAAGACGTGATTTATTAGTAAAGCTTTAGAGGCAGCTGGATATAGGACAGAGATCCAAATTAGGGTATAGTTCACAAGCTGGATTGAGCTGACTTTATGTCTTTCCATGGCTAAATGGGGAACGTCCTCTTCCCCTGTCATGTTTCTCCCTTACGCAGATCCCTGTGCTTCCTTCCCTTGTACCCAGAAGGTCCTCCAAACGGTGGCAAGGTAGGGAGCATGGGGGTGGGAAAGGCAGATGGCAGTTTATACGAATTCTCTGTAAACTACTTGGTCTGTCTGGGACTGCTTTGTGTCATCCTCCGCGGTTCCTTCTAGCAAGTGAGTATCATTAGGGAGTTAATTACCCCATGCAAAGACCCGTTGAAATTGAGATATAAATACATACAACTAGTAGTTTTTCACATCTAGGATTTGCTATTAAGTATGTAAACAGCGTTCAACTTTTATTTTGACAACTGGCTCCCCTCTTGGTGTTGATCAGAGCAGTGCATACCCTGCAGCTGGTGCACTGAACCAGAGCTATATTGCTGTTGTTTGATACAGTTCCCAGGGGACATTAAAATATTTCATACACAAAGCTGCTTGATCTCCAGCTCTATATTCCTTGACACTGTCTTACTTTCTTGGCATCAACAAAACACATTTCTATGTTAAAGACCACCTGCAGAAGTCAAAAGCTTTGCATTGATGGATGACAAACCAAAAAAGCCAGAGTGCTTTTTTTTCTGTAATAAAGTTGCATAAGCCATAGATCTACAAATCATGATATGGAATCATGGAATGAACCTCTTCAATCACTTCTCAGGGGGAGGATAACCCTCTTGGAAAACAAGGGTTATGAATATATATTATAAAATCAACTGACTGTTATCAGAAGAAATAACATTGTTCAGATGAAGAGCAAAATTATTGTCCATAAATAAAGAACTAGGGAAAATCTAAAAGTTTTTATTCATCTCTGGAGTGGAATAGCTTATCAGCCTTACTTATTTTGCCTTTACAAAGTCCATTAGGAAATATATAAATAATGATTTTTCTGGCCGAATTCTCCTGTTCTCCTCTGGAGTGTATAGTCTCTGTACTCTATATGTATTTTGCAGCTCTTTCCGTCCTAAACCATTATGTTATCAGTACACAGGGACACTAGTGATCCACTATCATTTATAGCAGTGAGACCTGAAATAATCCCTGTCCTAAGTTTCCCAGGCTGTAATGTAGTTTGTATGACAGTTTAAGCAAGAAACCACAGCTGAGAAGCAGGACTCATTCTTCAACACGCACATGGTATGGGAAGCAACTTCAGACAAAGAATCTAATTGGAATAATTCTGAATATAAGTAAACCTCTCAGTTCAAATTTGTATTTAGCAGGGAGTGAATGAACATTATTTTTAAATGATTTAGGAGGGTGGAACTGGTTTTTTAAAAACCAAAAAGTCCTGCCTTCAGGTTGTGATCATAACAAAAATATCTCTAGGATTAGATTATAGTAAATGTAATACTAATTAATGAGTTTATTGTTTCATGTGCTGGATAGAGACTTTAAGTACTTAAGGGGAATTTAGAATTTGTCCTCAAAACTAAATTCCATCAACAACAACAACAACAAACGGTCAATGAAAAAAATAAATGTTGTCTTGCAATGCTGGATTCCCACCTGGTGCATCCTTGAAAATCTGAAACTGAAAATAGAAAAATCTAGTGCCAGCCCACCTTTCCTCTTTTTCTCCAGAACTTTTTGAACAAAAACGTGGTTTTAGCATGATTGAAACATTTTTTACTTTCTTGTTTAATTTGCTGAGTTGTTTTTCCTAAAAATAATAAACTAATTAAAAAACAATTTAAAGACTGTTTTTGCATTTCTTTATACTGTCAGAGGACATATTGATTAGAGATTTAATTTAGTGAAAAAAATGTCATTTAAAATAGAAGAATGTATTTCATATATACAAAAGAATTGTTTTGTTTTATTGGTGTTCTTTAAAAAATGACATTTTTTATTTGACTTGTTAGTTTTTGATAAGTAACTTAAAAAAATCTTACAAGTCTAGTAAAAACCAAAGGGAAAGCGGCTTTACTAAATTTTGTTTGTCCAACTGAATACAAACAGTGCATACATAGTTAACATCAACTTTGAGTTGTATCATTGTCTCTCTAATCTCTTTCTCTTGCTTTTTAATAATTTAATAAACTGTTTTACAAAATTTGTACCAAAGTCATAGTGCCTCTTTAAAGCAAACTTACCAGTTTGAGGTTTGCTATCTACATACACATTACAGGTTCTAATTGTTCTTTTCGTGGTTGGTAAAACACTAAGGGTTATGCCTGTGGTTCCTGCATAACAATAATAATCACAAAGCAATAATGACCCTGTCCTTTCTTCCACCTTCTACTCTTTCTAGAGCTACATCTATAATGATCCTATCAGGTACTACATGATGCAAAAACCCAAAGAAAGAGCACCTCCTTTGGCCCGTGCATCAACATCCCACCAACAGCATGCGGGAAATCTCCTTGGGAAGACCTTCAGCCAGCCTCAGCCGGACAAGTTCTTGCCAGAGTCAGAAATGGGGCTTGACCAAAAAACTCTGATGGCGGCACTGCATACGTACATCACTCGGAACTTGTCAGCACAAAGCAATGATAAAAGCTCTCACAGCAGGACTAAAGGGTCTCACATTTATGCTGATAGATTCTACTCTTCTCAAGGCAGTCCTTTGGATGGAACTTTTGCCAAAGGAAAAGCAGAAGATCTTAAAATGAAGAAGCTGTTCCAGCCAAGACCTGTGTCTGGAGCGCTGGGGCCAACCCCTGAGATGCTGAATCATAAATCTGCTTCCCAGGATGATCCAAAGGACCCTCTTAGTGTAGTGGATGGTAAAGTTGATATTTACTTATTTTAACTTATCTGAAGTTTCCCTCATGTTCACTGAGAATTTTTGAGAAAAAAAACAAAAAAATCAGACATTCTGATATATCTCCTACTATTGGCATATTTTGTATCTACCATAATACAGTAATAATGTTCACCATTCTAACTACTTTTGTTGCAAACATCTACCCACATTCTTCAACCCACCTTCCATATGCATGCAGAAATATATGGCACTCAGTAAAGACTTAGCATTTATGTAACTTGTTATATTTTCAAAGCATTTTCCAAACAACAGATTATTATGGGTATATCTTTGCTATCAAATCTGCTTTTATGCATGCATCCCACACTATATATAGGTACTACAGAAATGCCTGGTTTTGTTCCATTTTTCTGTATTTAACTAGAAATTCAAGGACCACGGGTAAAATTCAAAGTTAGACACAGAAATTAACACTAAGATAAATTCTGGCGCAGAACACAGAGCGGGGACGAGTCTGTCAGTTATGTGGGTAGGTGGACACTGACTAATACAGGAAAGTGGGATTACGTCTGGACATTACAGCTGGACATTGTATAACAAACAGTCCATTTGCTGGATTTTCATCTTTTTTTGCTAATGCTGTTGAACAGTGACCAGATCCTGATTTCTTTTGTACGTGATAGTTTGACAAATATTTAAACGAAGATGGAGCATAACATCTCATGGGATGCTGTGATACACTTTAAGCACTACTTTGTAAGGCAAGATGGGTCTTCACATCATGTCTGGGGGTCAGGTAGAGTTTAGAAAATAACTCTCATTCATTTTATTGTTTCTTTAAACTAATCTAACTATTGATGTTATTCCAGTGGTTCAGAATGCCTGAAAAATGAAAGAATTGATCCTCAGCCATTGCCAAGCTGTTACATCCGTTACGCTGTAGTCACCACTATCCCGATGGATTTTGGTGATATGTCAGAGGGTTCCTTTGAATCCCTTTTGTATTTATTATCATCCATGAAGTTTAATGTTCTTTGATTTGTTTTGTGTGTTTTTTTAAAAACAGAACATACAGAAATGTCAAAGTTGCAGCAGAGGAAAGATAATGCTTGCAATCTAAAGGATGCTCAGAAGTGAAGCATTCTTGGTATGGTGCCCAGAGATAATAGGTTTCAAGGAACGAACTATAATGTAAAATCAAATCCAGGTGGCACTGTAAGTCTCTTGCACAGGTTAGACAATTTTGTTGCTAGACTCAAAACAAACTAGGCACATGCTGGTTTCATTATCCTCCAGCTGTTCCACTTCACCTTTCCTGGTAGGAGCCAACCGGGAAAAAAATGCTTAACACTTAGAGGGAATAACATGTTTCACAATTCATTGGGTTGTACTGCTTTGACTTGGCATACATAATGTGCCCTGTAGGAGCTTCTTCCATTGCATTAGCTTTTAAATGTTGCATAGACATAAAATTATGAATAATTTGAGTAGGAAATAGTATGGTTTCCTTTGTATTTTTGAGCCATTTAATAGTCTTATAAGGAAGTGGTGAGGACAGACCCCAGCGTACTCATTGTTTAAAATGCCATCCATCGGAATGAGGATGGTTTCAATTCAGATTTGCCAGGCTGACCACACCATCTCTTTCTGCTTTTAACCTGTCATTAATAACTCTCTGGTGCTTCAGGATTTTTGTACGCTTGTGGGTTGTTTCTCTCTTGCAGTCTGTAAACCACAGAACTGTTCAGAAACTGGAAAGCGTGGGGTGCATTCACATGAGCTCAGTTCTCTGCTGCATCTGATACAGGATTAGACAAAGGAACTTGACTGGAAGAACAATCCAGAAGGTACTGAGCAGATTAGCACTGAGAATTGCTGCAAAACAGTGGCAGGTAAATTAGCTAACAATGCACGCTGAAGGAGATATAGAAGAGAAAGAAATGCAAAGCTGTTTTTCTATCAGATTTGGAAACTATTACCTCTATTAGTAGCATGATGTGCGTGGGTACTGCCTTTGTAGTCACTGTGCAATAGCGGAATGGTTAATCTGCCTTCTACACCAGCCGTATTTAGAATTTGGCTCAGTTTTAAGTGATTTGTTCTAGTCTACTTATTTTTGGTGTATTAAATATTACAGAATACATCTCTCTGTTGCTTTGGAAAGGTCACAAAATTAGTAATTCAGATGTCTTTTTTTCAAAAAATAGCAAACTTCCATGTTTGTAGAGCAAAAATATTTTTGTACGTCTTCTGCCTTGCAAAGCTGTGGTCACCAGTCCGTATGGCGCTTAGCTGCTGAGGATAGCTAGTATGTGGTCAGTAGGGTGATGGGGTAGAAGAACAGAGACCACCCTGTGGGACTGCTAGCAAAGTTACTGCTGCCGTACCATTCGGTTGTCAGGCAAGCTGCTATTGTTACCAGCTAGCGGAATTCTACTGGTGAAGCTGGTATTAAAAATTACATCATCTAAGATATATGTGCCTTTACTGTCATCATGGTTCCAAGGCAACTATGAAAGGCAACTTGCCTTCTTCAGTTCGGAAGCTGGAGCTAAGGGAGAAATCTGATTTGAAGTGCAAGGTCTGTGAAGCATGGCTGAGCATTGCCAATTCTATTTAGAAGGGGTCAGTGGGAGAGTATAAAGGCTGTGCACAGGTACATGCATGTTCGAGTACATGTGCTGCTTAAGCGATGTGCCATTGCTGTATCCATCTGCTTTTTGGTCTTTCTCCAAGAATATTTTCTGATTATAATAAATGAATTATAATTTCCTTATATTACCCAAAGGTGTTTGTGAATAGATGCACTGATATTTATTTGTGTAGCAGCCTTGTCCAATAATGTGCAAATGATACACAAACATGGACAAGTGCCATAACAAGAAGCAGAAACATCCATGTTTATCATGGGCATGTGTCATATCAGTAACCTCATGAAGTTTGCAACACTCTTTACGTAGACGTCCATTTCACCAGGCTGTTACAGACATTTTGGTGACTGTTCCTCCTACTACACTGAAAACATGATGTTCCTCATACTTATGAGCTTTGGTTATCGCCTTTGGTCCCTGACATTTTAAGTCACACCTGCAGTTGTTCAGTAAAGGTAGCATATAATGCCTAAGTTTTACTCATGTTGACACAAGTATTTAGGAGTTTGTTTGATGAACTGTGCCCAGGTGGCGTTGACCAGGGCAGGAATAGCAGCACCAGAGGAGCAGGAGGCTCCTCTGTAGCATGTTTATTTAATGAACCAGGAGGACCTGCAGTGAGCTTGTTAGTATTACCTGGAGTAGGGCCTGTGGCCATTCATTTTCTCATGTGATTCCCCACCCCGTTCCCCCATTTCTGCTTTGTCTGAGTTTGAGACTGCTTTGTTATTGACTGTGAACCTGTGGAAGCGGACTGGAGAGGTATGACTTGGCTAAGAGAATAGGTACAGAAAAAAGTTAGTTTAGAAAAAATGAAATGGAATGGAAATGACAAGGCAATATTGACTGTGTGTTGTTGAGTAGTTCATTAGTTGGTCTTGTCAGCTGGCTGTGAAACAACAGAAATAAACAAAAACCTAGTAGTGCTACATGAATTGTATATGTCCTGAAATATAATTATCTTTTAAAATTTGTCTTCAAATATTGATGTAAGGGCCAGTGACTAGCTTAAGGAAAATTTAACAGGCAAATGCAGATGCAAATTATTTTTCTGAGGCTCAGAACTTGCTTTCAGTTTGGAAACCTGAGGTTGCTGATTTTTCAAATCAGAATTTTGAGCTACTTTTGACTTGAATCTGCTGCTGAGTTGGTGTAATTTGAACTAGCTTTTTTATCATAAATGAATGAATATTGTACAACTTTTACTCAATGACACAATTGCTTTTATGCTGTTCCATTTTCTGGAATTTGCTTGAAACACCTCCCTATGCATTTTGCTAAAAACTTCATACTGTTACTAACCAGTCTTTGAAGCATTTTAAGAATCTTGGTACCATTTTCAGAAAACAGATAAACTGTCAGGACTCTAAGTAACATTAGCACTGAGTAAACCTGAGAATCTGAGAGTCCAAGTTTTGAAAAAATGGTGCTACTTGGCATGTAAGTGGTTTTGAATTTTTTTCATAAATCTGATTTATTGGAAAGGTGTTTCCTAATAACTTGAAAATCACAGTTACTGAATGACATTCTTCTCAATGTGTTATGGCTAGAAAGCAGGGGTTCTAAGTCAAGGGAAAAGAAATGTGGTTTCTGTTCTGAAGCTGAACAAATCAAAAATGCTTCGAAAGTACAGTAGGAAAGTGAGTGATCCTAAAGCAGTCAATACCATTTACCAGGAAACTAATCTGGATTGTGGGAAACGCATGTTCAAGGCTCTAATCAACTGGCTGCTTTGGGCATGTTCTCTCTTCTTTTGCCTAAATTTGAATGTCAATGAATGATGTTAGTGTGACTTAGAAGCCTTTCATTCCTGACATAGATGTTTTCTAAGACCATTCCACATTTACAAGGGGTTTAGAAATAGAGAGGTGGATTCTTGATCTGCACTTAAAATTATTATGAACATTTGTAAATATTATTCCAGATGACTGCAAAACCCTTCAAATTCTCATTCATAGATTGTTAGCTGCTACACATTGTATCAATGGATAAATGGCAAACACTTGAAAAAGAAAGTCATTGAAATCATCACAGTTTTCATTCTTTTGTAGATGCACTGATGTCAAGTAATCAAACAGTGTTCCCAGAACACTTTTTCCTACTGCAATGTGCCTTGCAATGTGTCTTTATGCATTTAGTTGAGGAGTTGTAGTTTTGATTTGGAACTGACGTATAATGTGCCTTTTCTTTGCTGACTATTAGCTCTGCTTCAATATTTCAGGTTTTTCTGTCAGGTTATTGTCTGATAATTCTATAAAACACAAGAACAGAAATGATATCTAAGTAGACACAGGGCTTCTCTGGTAATCTGGCAGTGCTGGTATTTCCTACAGCTTAATTTCCTGCATTGCTGCTATGTATAACATCTTCTCCAGATGGCCACCTTCCTGGTAGCTCTTGTGCTTCTTGAAAAGGTTTCTTGAACTCAGTTTGACCAAGTCTAGTGAAAAGTTTATTGCAGTTTGAATCAATTTGCCTTTGTAGATTACCTTCCTAAAGAAAAGCATTTGGTCATTATGTTTTTACTATATTATTAAATTCATAACAGGGGATGCATACAATACAATGACATGTGGAAAGGAAAGTATTCAGAGTTTTCCGTGAAGTGTTACTCAGCTTCCATCAAACTTCAGTCCTAATTTTGCTACCTCCAAATATATTGGTGCAGAGAGTTTGCCATAGATTGTGAGACTAAGTCTTTGACTCTCGTTACTGAACACTTGCTTTCCTGTACAAAACACTTCGCTGTTTCAGTATGGTACCATAATCTTTGTTGGCTGCCATAGTTTGAAGTAGCATCATAGATTTAACTTACCTTTTTTATTGATATTCACACTTAAGTGTTTTTAAAACTATGCTTTTTTAAGGAAATTTCAGAAGTTCACAGCATATCACCTCAGATGATTTTATAATGAAATCAGTAGAATTTTGTAATATCATCATGGTGCATTATTGGAAAGGTGTATCCTTTTAACCTGGAAAAGAAAGCACATCAATGAACGACCCTCCCCATGCATCAAAACCCTCTTTGACTCACAGTAAACCTATTTAAACTGTTTGACTTACCTTGGTTTATATTGACTAATTAGTTTTGGCAAAAAAGGCGTTAGTTTAGTTGGTGAGTTATGGGTCAGGTCAGAGGAAATTAATCTCTGCCTTGAGATGGCATTGAGAAGCTGATGGTCAGCTGCAGGCTCTAACCTCTTCAGCTAATACTGTGGAGTCCAAAAAATGACGGATACGTCCAAGGTCTGGGCCTCTTTTTCCCAATGACAAATAATCCTTGATCCTTGTCTCCCAGCAAAATCACAGATGTTCTGCTGCCTCTTCCCTGGAGCAGAAGAGTCTCTAGCTACTTCTTCTTTCCTAGTCTCTAACTACTTCTTCCTCCTTTGCTGTGAAAAGCAAAACCTTCTCTTTAACCCTTTTTCCAGTAGTGTTTTCCCCTTTGTGCACCTACTTTTTAATTCACTTTTATTTAAGCCTGAAAGCTGAGAGCATGGTCCCAAAGTCTTGTTTACAGGTGATGATGAACATGTCCAACCACAGGGCTTAACAGGAAGAATGTTACTATAAGAAAAAAAGTTGGATGTTGCCTCGAATGGCTTGTATATAAATCCATACATTCAAGAGAGATTTAAAAGCGGTCCATATCTTCCTTGTCTTACACAATACTACCTACGTGAAGGAGTTTTCTTGCTTCCATGCATATGTACATGTATGATAAATTCCTGATCAGCATGAATAAGCAGAACAGAGGCATGACTGAAAATGGTTTTGGTATGCTAGAGTAAGCCCTACATTTAGTGTCTCATCCTCCAAGGGACATTAGGCTGAGTTTTTCAGAGGTACACAGAATGGTACTGAAGGATATACGCAGTCAGAAAAGTACCTTCCCTGAAGAGCTGTTATGCTACATCATCTAATTCACCTTTAATATCCATTGTCCTTGAATTTCCTCATCCTCAAAACTTTTTTCACATTAAAGTTGTTTTGTTGTTTGGGGTTTTTTTTGGTGGTTGTTGTTGTTGTTGTTGGTTTTTTTGGCCTGGAATGTCAACCTTTCTTCAATGTGACTGGTAAAACATTCATGGCTGACAAACCAAAACTGTAAAGTTCACTTTTGTCAAAATACGTATTTTCCAAGAGAAATCAATACAATTTAGAAGGTTTGTTCATTACATATCCATGTATGTAATGGGCATATATCCATATCCACTTCTAACTGGAGAGGAGGTTTTTGAAAGGCAAAATATCTGACTTTTTTTTTTTCCCAGAACTCTATATAGTTATTTACCTTGCAAAAAACAAATCACCAAAGAAACCTGATCTCTAATAAACAGTAGTGTTGCTTGTGATATCTTAGTGCAGCTAAAAAAATTTAAGCTACCTTAACACTTGCCTTCAGTATTTTGAGTCAGTTTAGACTAGGAACGGGTGCTCTTGTAAAGAAAGAAGTGACAATTTTATACCCCTCTCTCTAGGACAACTTGCTTGGTTCTAGTGGCAGACATCCCCCCTGCCTGACATGGATTCACCTTGTCATAAACTCTAACATCCATTTATAATCACGTGTTTTCTGTAAAGATGGCAGCATGAATGTATATGCAGTCTTTTGGAAAACAGACACTCTCCATGAAGGAAAAGATGTCTTTTAGGAAAAATGAAAGATACTTACTGATATAAGCACACATGCTTCATGTATGCAGCTAAATCTTGTGCTTGTGTTGTTTTGTGATCCAGAGGCACTTATTAAAGATGTATTGAAGGACCTAGAGAAACACCAAGTGAATGTGGAGAATCTCAGCTCAACAGAACTGGATGAGATCGCTGATACTATTGCCAATGCAATTCAACCTGTTGGCATTCAGGAAGAAACAGAAGAGGGTGCTGGAAAAACTAAAGACGACAAAACAGAAGCACAAATAAAGAAAGAAGATGCTCAAGGAAGGGCAGAGGTTCAGAATGGATTAATGGAAAACAGTGTTAATATACCAGGTATTAATTCTAAGAGTTAAATACCTCAAAAGATAGCTACCCTAATTTTCCTTTATTGTTTCACATTAGTGCTAGACTTTTAAAAATCAGTTTTAAAGAAGATAGGAAGGAAAGTTTCTGTATTTTTACCTGAAGGCTGCAGAATTTTAGCTTTGTTGTTTTCTTTTTACAGGAGGTACTGTATTTACCAAAAATGCATCTGATGGTGAACCCTTGGTCTTCAAGCTTCACAAACAAGATAAACATACATACCCAATTATATTGAAATACAAATTGCTTTACGTGTGGTCTAATTTCTGTTTCTTGAAAATGAGATGATAAAGAAAAATTATTCTATTCCAAGAATTTATTTCAAAATATGGTGTGGGGGGGTGGAATTATGTTTTACAGATAATCATTCTTTAATGTACTACAGTTACTCGCAGAATAAAGTCTTAGGTACAGGTAGAAAACTACTCCTTCCCTTTCCTGCTTAGGGAAATAAAAGAGTTATTATGGTTGTTTGCTTGTGTCTGGACATGTTTTCCTGGTGATGCAGATTCAGGGGCTACAGTAATTACCATTAAGGAGTTGATTCCACAGTGGGACATAAATTACCACTCACCCATTCTCTATTTTAGGAATGTTATGGTATCTAGGACACTAAAAATACATGTGTCGTGGTTTAACCCAGCTGGCAGCTCAGCCCCACCCAGCCGCTCGCTCACTCCCCCCAGTGGGATGAGGGAGAGAATCAGAACTGTAAAAGTGAGAAAACTCATGGGTTGAGATAAAGACAGTTTAATAGGGAATGCAGAAGCCGCGTGCGCGCGCACGCAAAGCAAAACAAAGAATTCGTTCCCCACTTCCTATGGGCAGGCAGGTGTTCAGCCACCCCCAGGAGAGCCGGGCTCCGTCAGACGTAACGGTGACTTGGGAAGACAAACACCATCGCTCCGAACATCCCTCTGTTCCTTCTTCTTCCCACAGCTTTATATGCTGAGCATAACGTCATATGGTCTGGGATATCCCTTGGGTCAGTCGGGGTCAGCTGTCCCAGCTGTGTCCCCTCCCAGATTCTTGTGCCCCCCCCAGCCTCCTCGCTGGTGGGGTGAGGTGAGAAGCACAAAAGGCCTTGGCTCTCTGCAAGCACTGCTCAGCAGTAACGAAAACATCCCTGTGTCATCAACACTGTTTTCAGCACGAATCCAAAACACAGCCCTACACTAGCTACTGTGAAGAAAATTAATTCTATCCCAGCCAAAACCAGCACAATATGCTGTAAGTCATAAACAGTGATTTTATCTTACTGTCTTTTTTCATGGTGGTATACTGAAATCCTTTACTAGATAGGGATATTCTGGTTATTTTAATTGCCACTTCTTTCTGTAGATTAAAATGAGCAGACTTGAGTGTTTGTCCTATATCATGCTGGGAGATATGAATAAGACTCAGTTCATAAACCAAAAAGCCAGCATTGTTTGACTTAGGTTAATGATGTGACTGCATGTCATCACTGTAGTTAAACTATAACATGGTTTTGGTAGACAATATCTATTGAAATAAGTTGTCTTCTTCCACCAACATGCATATAAGGGATGTATATGTTTCCTTTTTCTTTAACATAAATGTCCTTTCAGCTAGCTAGAGCCATTTTATTGGTTTTTTTCTTAGATATTGATGAACTGATATGAAGATTGGACACTTAATTAGCAAAATAACACTATTACATTGGCTCTTGAAGTACTCTGCCTATTGATCTTGCATTAATTTGTTATCGAAGTGGGTTTAGAATAACAATACTGAATTATACAGTGCTCTTTACTCTGCCCTTTCAGCTTTGATGTCTTAATGTTTAAATTGCAGGAAAAGGCCACCACTACAGAGCAGCCTGTAAGCAGTGTTTGTTTCATATATGATGTTTTCCCTTCATAACTATGTATTTGTGCTTTTCATATCCTACAGACAATGGAGTGCGTGAAGCCAGTGCCAGAATTAATAAAGAGGTAGAGTACCAGATTTTAAAAAAACAAGTATTCCATCTCAGAATATCAGGTTTATATGCAGTGAAGGTCAAAACCACACTTCTGAAATATAAGACTTGTTTTGTGTTTTGTGTGGATATAATTCAGTATCACAGCATAGGCATATTGTTGTTGATGCATTGAAATACCGAATGAACATTTATTTAAACCTTAACCAAAATGAGTTTTGCAGTTCAAAAAACCAAAATCAAGTCCTATTTTGCCTGTCTTTTATTCATAAATAGACAGAATTCATAGCAGATCCCAAAGTTCAGACAAATTCAGACTTCTTGTCAGGTTAATAAATTTTGAGTATTGAGGTGTTCTTGAAAACACCCTTCTTTCACCTGTCCTTTGGCTCTTAGTTCTGGGGAATGTAAGTATCCTTGCTCAGAAAATATCTCTGGTTTTCAGAAGCAGATGAGTAAACATATTCCCTCTGAGGGCATGTGTTTGTGGGAGGGTTCAAAATTCCATCTCCTTTCATGGGATCTGTTATTCTTCATTTTTTCACTTTACCATTAATTCTTCCAAATCGTTGAATATCAGACGTATTTCAAAAGCTCTAGGCATTACATCTTGTACCCTAGGTGGTAATCAAATTTGGGATTTTAATCCAGATTACTTTTACAATATTCCTCATGAGCTTTGAATGATATCCTATAGACTTACATCCAATATCCAGCCCCTTTTTGGGGTATATTCATCTTTCTTTTTCTGGGTTGCATGGAGCAGAAAAATCTCAATATTTTTAAAAACTGCCATGAAACTTCTACTCTATTGAAAGCTAACAGCTAAAATTCATAAACAGGCAAACCCTCTTGTGTTCAGAGTAAAATCTCTTTGGTAGCTGCCCTTCTACCAAGCAAGGAAAACACATACGTGCACAATGTGGCAGGGGCTTTAACCACCCACATGAAATTCTTCAAGGAATGAAGCACTACATTCACAATAGACTTACAGAGGGTTCCATGTATAGATTTCTTAGTGACAGTTTGAATAGGGGATGTGATAGAAAAGAACATGACAGACCATAAAGTGCCCATTAGCCATCATTTCCTCCCTAATGCTTGGCTGCAATAAACTTACATAATGAAACTAGCTAACAAATTGTTCCAGACGTGTTTTGACTTTTGCTCACTTGATTATTGTTTTGATTTATTAGACAGATTTTTTTCTGTGATCATATGTTTAGTGGCTCACTCACAAACATTTTTTCACAATTTCTAGAGATAAGTGAAATATAATTTGTCACATAATATCTGTTCCCTTTCCTGTGTTATGACTTGTCAGAACCAAGAGGTATGCATGTTTCCAGTCCCAACACTTGATGGATATTTCTGTTATTTCTCTTTTTCATTAACTTACTTGATAACAAAGTCTATTCTTATCAATACTTAAACACACAGACACATGACAATGAACACTCTGAAAATACCATCATCGGGGGTTGGACTAGATGACCTTTGATGGTCACTTCCAACCCAAGCCATTCTATGATTCCATGATTTTCTTCTAGCTGTTCAAGACAGAGAAAAGGCTATCTGGATTCTATGATATTTGAAGAATGTAACTGTTAACTATAGAATTTCTTTGCTCTTATTAAAACTACTGAAAAATACGGTAGCATAATTTAATGCTCTTTTATTATTGCTGAATAAACATTATGTTCTTACATAGTCTGGCAGCATATAGAAATTAAGAAAATGACCATGCGATATTTGTATGGATAGACTCTACCATATCAATAAGAGTTTGAAAGATTATGTCCAGATTTGGTTCCTGTGTTTAGTTTTAAAAATAATATTCTTTTACTACAGGAGAACACTGCAAAACTAGTTAACTTCTTGAATGAGAATGCATTACCTGAAAATACACCTAAAGACCTTCTACCTGAAGAATCTACTAAGACAGAAACTAAGAAATCTGAAGACACTGACTCTTCTTCCTCAGAAGAAATAAATGCTGGTGTGGAAAATGTAAAAAGTGAGACTTTCTCAAGGGAACTGACAGCTGCAGAGAACAGTGAATCTGACTCGAAAGACCCAAGTGAGATCCACTACTGGATTAAGAACACTTTAATGCAGGATGGAAACTCCTATGAAGAACCTCAGAAAAATATGGGACAAGGCTTACAACTTGAAGTGAAGTCTTCCGAGGAGAAAGAATATGGCTATATTGTGACAGTGAACGAGTAAGTATAGCAGCCAATTTGAATGGCATTTTTAACTGGAGAAAAGATAAAGTCGTTGCACCTAATGAAATATGAATGTAGAAGAGGAAAATGCCACAGGCCTGATTTTTAATACATCTGAAACTGTTTGGAACCTGTTCAGTACTTTGATGAAAATACAAGAAAACAGTTCCATTTTCTTAGAGTTGCCTTTCCTCCAATGCTGAAGATATTTAGTTTGTAGGTCTTTTGCTTAGACCTCTCTCTATCTTCTTATGTTCCAGTGACCTTCCAATATGTCAGTAAGTGTGCTTATGGTTAGGATGTGAGCTTTAAATATTTGACTTGAAAGTAGCCTAAATATCAATGCCTCAGTCATTCTTTCAAAACAATGGCACACAATAATAAAGCACAATATTTTCTCTGTGGTTTCATTTTGATCTGGAAATAACACATATAGGAATCCAACCATCACATATGCAGCTAGTTTAGGAAGAAAGACCTAATGATTTCAGGTCATGTCACTAATGAATTTGACATTCACTACAATACTTTCAAAAGACAGCTTTTTTCCCCTGGTGGTACACAGTTTATTACAGGAACATTTGGGACTTTATAACGATGTGGGCACTTTTGCATCCTTTTCCCCACTGTGAGAACAATATTAAATTTGGTTAGCAATCCCAACTCATCTTCTGAAAGAAAATAGGATGGGCTTAAAAATCTCTGCCCAGCATTACAGAGAAACTGAGACAGAAACTTCTGTAGCATGGATTGATTCTTTTGACTGTCTCAAACTTATTAATGGGATTGAAGGCAATAGGATCGTGGAGGATTCTTGTTTTTACCACACTGTGTTGCTTTGAAATGCGTGTGGCTGAGTATCAGAGACAGCTTCTTGTTTGCCTTCTCCCAGGGGCTACACTTGAGAAAGATGGGATCACAAAGAAAGGATGCCATTTGGGGGGAAGAGATTTTGTACGGTGCATGGAGGTACAGGCAGAAGAGAGGAGTGTGAAAGCTGAGGCTCAGCAGCCTGCAAACATCGGAGACAGACAGAGACAGACAGAGACAGAGAATTCTCAAAAAGTAGGGAACAAACACCCACTCCTCAGAGATAGTGGAAGGAATATATTTCATAAGGACTCAGAGTTTCCCCTGCAGAAAATAAGTTAGTTACTGGAACGAGAGATGCTGAAGGAAAGGGCTCACCTTGTGAGGACATAGTGGGGATGAGAGTTAACAGATCCTTGCATTGCTGTCATGTTCCATCCTGGGTTTTATTTTTACCACTTTAGTGTTAAATTTTATTCACTTTCTAAGGAAACCCAGCTCTAGAGTTTAGAAAAGATCTTTTGGGACATTTGGAGTACTTGCTTTAAGGAAAGTCCCAAATGATTTGAAGTCTTCATACTTCTGTTAACTTGTCCATGTGTCAATAACCACTGTTAATCTTTATTTAATGACCAAGTGCTTTGGATTTAATTAACCAGTTTTAAACTGCTTTGGCAATTACACTTTTCAGTTGTTTTCCTGTAACGTTCATTTTCGTTTGACTGGTTGCTGTAGCAGGCTCGCTATTCTCAAGAACCTGCTCCAGGAGAGAAAGCCAGTTATTAGAGTATTACAGTGTTTTGTCCAGGCCATACCTTACTCCCTCAGGTAGGTTACATTTCTATTTGCTTTTTGCCAAGGGGGCACTCAGGAGTCTCCTTCTGTGTTTTTGAAACCAGTCTACCAGAAGGTGATGGGATACCCTAGTTTAACCACACCACTTGGTTCCTGCCTGTGAATGCTATGTGAAGCAGTCGGAGCTAGTTTTTCCCCAGCTAAGCGCTACTTCCCCCAGGCCTTTTAACTCACATCAGTCTGGAAGGCACCTTTGCATCCAACAGTATCTAATGACACCATCTGCCTTCACAATCCAAAATTATTTGGCTCATAAATTCTCTAAAAGCTTAGAGCTTTCACAGGTCTATGTAATGGGAGATGTTCTGACTTTCAGTCTTCACAGCATGTAGATTCTTCACTGTGTCATCTCATCTGGTTTTCTTCCTAGCTAGTCCCCCACTGATGGGTTTTCCCTGAATTATGTCTATTATTATTCAGTGACACTTGCTGAAGAAGGTCATTTGTCCAAACGTTCTTGGTCCTAGAGGAGCCATATACACAAACACAATTTATCATAGGTTTGTTCAGCTTCTTTACCATTTTCAATACCAGAAAGACAAAAACTACTTTTCTTATATTATTACAATTATTATTACAATTTTGGTAATTTGGGGACAAGATGCTTTTAGATAAACACGTTGAAAAGGCTCAGAAATGATGAGAAAAAATTTGCAATGAGTTAGATGAAACTACTTCAAGTGGTTTGAATTAAAAAATCTAAGTTTATCAAAATAATTTTAGTTTTTAATGGTAACCAGCTCATTAGACAAAGCACGTACTATGTGTATTCAGAAAACTTAACTGATAACTCCTCACTACATTTTTAGCTCTTTGAGTACAACTAGATGTCATGTGCTCCAGAGTCAGAATAGAGAAAAAGAGAATGAGCTTTCATGCTTTTTTTTCTGTTTCTAATCTAGAACAAGTTAATTATTAAAGAGAATCAGCTGGTCGAGTTGAACTAAAGAAAAATTCCATTTGTACCAGGATTATGCTGCATTAGATCTACAGCACACAGATTTTGATTCAGGGTTCTTAGCCAGTGACTTATAACTCTTCAGTCATTTGACCCTCCTCAGCATTTCAACTCTGAAATATATGGGTTTAATTGTTGTTGTTGTTGTTGTTGTTAAACTTGTTTGTTTTGAATAGGTCTATCTGAAATGTAAGAGTAAAATGAAACCCCCATATTTTGCAAAACCAAACTTATATATTCTGGAATTTTATAAGAGTAACAAAACCTGTTCAGGAAATTCCACATGCTAAAAATGGACTTGTCCACTCTGCAGGAACAGTGAAATACTTTCTAGAGCAGTTGAGGGATCGATCTGTTACATACTAGTATTTCCCACAACTATTTTTTTAGTACATAAAGTGGCTTTAGAGAGCAGTTGGATCAGTGTAGCCAAGAGTTTCAGTAAGGCCTTGTTTTCATGAATGTTGCTGTAATTGTATTTTTTCTTGGGGGAGAGAGGATCGAGAAAGGGATGTTTGTTAACTACCACTGCACAGAAGAGAAATTTTAATGTCCTTTAGTAAGTGTCCTGTATCATTAAGTTTTTTTACCAAAAATCTTACTGGCTGTTTGCATTAAATAAACAGTATTAATAAATGGCTTAGGTGTATGTTACACATTTATATATAACTGTACATGCATGTTATATTCACACAGTGAAGTAAAGGGACTGGAACTATTCCTAGTCAGATCTTTAATCTGTGTCGGCCTAAAATCACTCCTGTTTGAGAGGTGATTGTAAGTACTCAGGAAATTGATTTCACAACTGGTCTTTGATAATTTATGGTTGGACTCGATGGTCTTGAAGACCTTTTCCAACCTGAATGATTCTATGATTCTATGACTTCGTGTTTAGATCTTTAGGCTTTTTTAAAGTTCTCTGTTTTAAATAGAGAGGAAGCTGGAGCTAAAGGTAGGCATGAAGTATATCTTTCTAACAGCCTGAGTGTTAGACAAATTCATATGTGAAGTATCTTTCTTGCAGCCATTAGCACATTTAAGATTATAAACTTACAAATTATGATTTAGGTGCGTTTTTTTAATCCACTCTTAACTTGTGCGCGCAAAATGAAATGCCAAAATATAACACGAGAGGTACTTATTTATTTTCCAATACTACATCTTTGTATGGTTTTCTTCTTTTGCCATAAAGCAATAGGTCATAGTTTCAATCCATCAGTTTTTATTGGCCATGATTTTTTGGAGCAGTGAAGCTTCATTTTTACAGCTGAAACAGTGGTCTTTTGGTGAGAAAGGGAAGTAGTCCAGCATATTTGTACACTGGGGATAATAGCTTGAGTCCTTTTCACCTTCTGATCTGAAAATGGAACTGAAAAGATTATACTCGGTGGTATAGTTGACAGATGTCAGGGGTGATTCATTCACTATTAGATTCTCAGGCTTCCATGGCTTTGCAAGTGTGATCCAAGGAGATACTAAGACTGCTTCAGTGAACTCCTAAGATGCCAGCTTTTAATTGTGCCACAAAGCAAGATAAACATTTCCATGTAATACTTGAAGAAAAGATTTGTGATAGTTTAAAGACTTGTCAAAACGGCAGTCTGATTGTCAATGGCAAGAACAATAGGTCACTCCCGCTGTGTTTGTTGAGTGACCTTTCAGATGGTTGGAGCCGTGCAATCCATACCAATCCATAATATCCATCAGTGCTAAGCTTCGGAGTGAATTGACAGTTTCAGTGTAGAAAATTGTCCAGCAAATCCTCCACTGTGCTGCTTCAGCACTTTATTATGCTGAGAAACCAATGAAATTGGGTGATTTACTTTGTTTACTCTTTTACTGAAAAAATTGGTATTCCACTACTGTAGGATTTGTGTGAAAGAGGTTTGTTTCTTTCGCAGTGTAAGTGCTTGGAACTGTTTCTACTAATTTTAGCTCTGAAATTCTAAAGTAACCTTATAAAACAAAGTCATCTACAGGATGTTGTTTTCATTTGTATGCTACTTTGGCCGTAGTTATAAAATACTCCTCTGTTACAGTGGGGATACCTCTGTGTGAGCTCTCAAACCAGAGAAATCTTTGCCTTTGGACAAAAGAACTCTTCCTATTTTCTGAAATTCTAGTTCTTCAAGTATGGAAAACATCTTTTGGGGTTGGAAAAAATGCCAATGCTCCCATTTGTCTGGCAGGTTATGCTCTAAGCTGAGGGCCAAGATCCCACAGTCAAAACATTTCAACAATGTTTAGCCTCCCGAGTCTCTCATGAGGAAACCCAAAGCCTGACTTTCCAGAACATGTAGTTCTTACCACATCCAATAAAACTACATGCCAGCTGCTGCATGCTCAGCAGTTTAAATAGTCAAGCTGGTGTGCAATTTCTTAAATATGAGATTGAGTAGTTAGACTGAAATGCACTAAGAAAAATCCTAATTTGAAAGTAGAAAGTTCATCTCTTTTCACTGCTTGTCCCAGTCTTTTGAGCCATGAGCTTTTCTGAAGCCATGCTTGGACACCCAGTGCAGAGGAACCTGTCCTGCTTTGTGATTTATCAGAAAGCACGTGCTTGAAGTTTTTCGTATAAATAGAGGATCGCTTATGTCAGTTCTGTTAGCTTGTGAGCCAACTTCTGGCATTGTTGTATTAGTCGTCAGTTCCTGGATATTTCGTGTTTTGTCATATGCTAACTCTCAATTCCAGACTGTCTATGTAAAATCATATAGGCTGTAAATCTGTTCACAACATGTTAACTTAATTGGATTGTACATGCATTTCCATGCATTTAATTTTAGGTAGCTGGTATTCTGCTCAGATGCTGTGAAAAAGCTGAAAATAGAACTTGTGTTCATAGTATAAAATTGCTATGGAATATGGTTAGTCTGACCCATTTAACGTGCTGAAGGGTTAATTCCAAATGCTTGCTGTTATTTTTCCACCTTTACAAAGGTGATAAATGATACTACTTTGCATATAATGATTAATTTCCGCAGGATGGTGTTCAGGTTAGGACCCTGCAGCTGGGTTGTACAGAACTCTTGGTTTATTCCCTAAGTTTTCTGTTTTTCTAGGCAAGTCATTAAAGATTTGTATTTTTATGATCTTCATTATTTGTTTCCCCTACCAGGTTAAAATATTTAGTGCATTTTAATTGCATTTAAAAATGAAATATAAAATAAATAGGAGAAAATTAATCACAATAGCTACAGCAGTGAAACAGGGCTGATAAGTTTTATTGTTCTTTCTTGTCTTGATATTTCTTGGAAGCTGAGGTTTTGTATTGTATGAGGCTTTTCAGCTGTTTTTTAGAAAATAATAACAAAATGTTCATGTCCTTTAATACATATATACAAACAGAAACACTGATTTGACCTTCTCTGCGTATCTCAATGTCCTCTTTGAAACTGTTACTCTACCTGCAAGTGCACCTTACCAAGGGAAAAACATTTGTGCATATTCTTCACTTAACTTCTACAACTAGCTTTAAAAGCTAAAAGGAATTATAAACACATAAAACAGAAAAGCTCATGCTTCTAAAGTCTGTTAAAATCAGCAAGGGACAGGATTTCTCACATTAAGAAAAAAAGTTAAATGTAAGATTTTTATCCCCCACTTTGTCACTCTCCCTAGCAGTCTACCCTTGTATAAATAAACTCCGTAAATGTCCATTGTTGATTTTAAAGCCGAAAGTTTTGCTTCTGATAACATAGCTTGACCCCCTACCTAAATAATACAGATGGAAAATACTTGCCTATGAATTTGTCCAGTGGAGACAATTCTGTCACTGTGTCTCAGCACCATTACTGGTGGAGAGACAGATGTAAATCTAGAATCTTCCTTGGTTAACTAGTCACATGTAATTATTCACACTCCCTAGAGTTTTCTAGACATAAAATCATTTTTCCCTCTTTAATCCTCCAGTTTCCGTGTGATACTTAGAAAGTGACAGGGATCATATCCCTCACATTACTGCTTCACTGCCTTAATTCTGACATTATATATTCCCATAGGAAAATAATACTTTATGCTTCTTATTTACGCACAAGAAAATAACAGAAAAACAGCAGTTAGTGTAGTAGAGAGCAATAAATACTGATGTGGGGTTTTTTTTCAGTACGAGAGTTCAGCTTTGAATATTTTGAATTTCTTCTTTGTTGTATGTGCAGAGCTACGATGACAGTCTGTTCTACTTCTGTTGCCCTTAGCTTTTGTGCTTCCAAAATCTTTTGAAATATGTTATCCCAGAACGTGATTCTCACCTGCTGTTGTAGATCATTTTACCAGAGAAGAGTCCTTCCAAGGGTCCATCCTTCCCTCCTCTTAGGGCTTCACTTTCCCAGATGTTTTCCTCTGCTTTCTATTGGGACCAAATGTGCATTTTTACTTCTAGAGGAACATCCAGAGAAAAAAATTTAATTGATGTAGCTGTGACCAGCCGATCTGTCACACTAGCAACAGTAATGGCAAGGAATCAGTCTGGTCGCTTGAGTTGATGAAAGGCAACAGGTAATTGTAGGAATGCGCCTGGAGTCCCCAGCAGTGCCACAAGGACTAGCTCACATTTGTATCTCTCCACTTAGCTGCACAGATATGGCTGTTGGCCCCTAGTTTCCCAGAACAGACATTCCCAGACACTCCCCTTTCTGTCTTTCCACACCTTCCGTGCCACGTTAAGAGCCCTTGTTCGGGTATCATGCACTGGCTTTTTCGGGAGAGCAGCCGGTGCAGGTACTCCACAACCTCTGCGTGAGCAGCTTCAAGTTACTCTGCTGTCCCCAGGCTATAGACCTTTAACTGCTGGGGCTGCACATTATGTATCCGCAAACTAGGGATGGGGCCATGAGCTGTGCTTTGTTTTTATAAACAGTGGCAGTCATTAAAACCTTGAGATGCTGCAATATCTCACAATACCATATGGTCAATACTTTTAGTGTATCACAGTGCTTTTCGGGTAATTACCATGTAGTTCATTATAAGAGAGTGGTGAATTTTAAGCTTTTGAAACGAGTGAGAAGGAGAAAGCCAAAGATCAGTCTTCCTGGGAATGCAGCAAACTGAATCATAATGCAGTCTATTATCTACCAGTACTTTTTCATCAGTGCTGTTCTGCGCAGTTCTGGGAAGCTCAGATATAAAAATACCATCATTTAATTTTCACAGCTGAAAATTTTTTGGAATTTCTTAATTCAGATAACGTGTACAAAATGCAAATGCCTGACCACTAAAAATTAGAATGAAGTAATTTTAATCTCACTCTAAGTATTTTTTATTACACACAAATGAAATTTTGTAAGTAGACCATCAGTGAGGACTAATTCAGAACACAGGGAATAAATCGGAACAGAGAAAATATTTTCATTTTTCTTTCAAGTAGATACTCTGGCTTTCCACTGGCACTTGTTTGGAGAAGGTATGCCACAATCTAAAAACTAGGTATATCTACTGTAGAAATAAATTTAATTTCTTAATAGTCTGCAGAATGGTTTTTATCGAAAATCTTTAAAGTTTGGGTCTCTTACAGAAGTTTTTGTGTTTCTTTAACTTCTTTCTTTTACCACCAGGTTGTTGGATATTCTTTGTAATTTTTAATTTAAACCATTTGCATTATAAACTGGTCTGGGCTTTAAGCTGCCTTGAAGGAAGAGGGAAGATATTAAGAAAAGGAAAGAGTGAAAAGTCAGAAGTGCATTAAAATGTGTATCAGCAGTTGTCCTCGATCTCATTTATTAATTACTTGTATGAAGGAGTAATTTGGTATGAAAGAACGATTTTGCGTTTTCAAGGATTTTTTGCATCAGACATTCAGGGTTCATGACAGTTGGCCTCCAGCACAATTTCTAACATTCAGCTTAAGGTGCATTAGGGAGTACTTTGGTGGGGTCCATTTCAGCCTCAGAAAGGAGAACATCACAATTATGGCGCAGATTATTGCCATTATTTCCATGCTTATGCTAGCGACAAAACGTCTGTATGAATTTGTTGCTATTAACACAGCTGGAGGTAGTGCATGTTTGAAGTAACGCAAGTACAGGCTGGCACGGTGTCGTACTTCCATTATAACTCTAGAGACTGGATCCTTCTCCACTTCTCTATCACTCTCATGTTTCCATGATGCCGTTATCTCCTCTGACCTTCATAGCCTGACCACTGCCATTGATTTTTAGAAAGTGTCATTTGTGTTACAGATTGGTCTGGACTTGAATCTGTCTGTATTAAGAGGTTTAAATTCACACTCACTGGTGGTGGGAAAAGAAGATAAAAATTACAGAAAGTGGGAATTTGCTGAGCTGTCAAAACAGAAGGAAGCTTAAAAAGGTTTTATGGCTAATAAAGCCTTTGAGGAAACAAGCATAGAAAAATGTATCTGCAGCCCAATGCAATAAAATTGCAGTGTCCTTTAAATGATTACGGTAACAGTGCTGTGAAGTCAGGCAGCTCTCAGACAATCCGGTGAGTAGCTCTGTGCTCAGAAGTTGTTGGGTTGCTTTCATGAATCCTGAATAAATGTGAACCATTTACAAAATTATTCATTATTTAACTAAATCTGAGGCACGGACTGCATTAACCCAAATTAAATCCACTTAGTGCTGAAATGCATTCCTTCTTTAAGTCTTCACTGGAGATGTGTGGTTCAAGATGTATGAAACTACCCTGAAACACGGACGAAAGCCTCAGACTCAGACAGTCAAGGCAGGCTGTTGTAATGCCACGGACTTGAAGCATCAGTGCCCAGGACTTTCATTATAGATTATTGGATGAGTTACTCTCAGGGGCACTTCCAGACAAGAGAAATAAATACAATTTTGGTGTCTAAATGTTTTTTGGGGCTTTGTAGGCTCAGAAAAATTTTAATGGCAACACTATAAATTACTTTGATGTTAAAATGTTCCCAGTAGTCCTTGCTATGCCACTTACCTCTTCTGTGACCTGGAGCAAACCACTCTAATGTCTCAGTTTCTTCTCCACTGTATGGATAATATGAATCTTCCTTGTGATGACTGGGACTTCCTTTGTGTCTAGAAAAAGAGAGGTAGGAGTTGAAAACGGCTGGATTCAAAAGCTTTGTAATGGTGGTTGCCAACCTGATGAGAATGGGAGAGTCATGTCACTGTGTTGCCATGTCTTCTCTGACATGCCGTGTGGTACCTGAGGTGGCAGGAGCACTCACTCCTTCCATGGGACATGTGTAGATGACACCATACACCATTTTTTCCCTCCTCAGGCAAACATGACGTCTTTCCTCTGGATTGCAGGACGTGTGGCTCAGATATTGGTAGCAAGCAGCTAAATCAGGCAGGTTCGGTAAGTGACCTTTCAGATCAGAGAACAGTGGTCAGCTAGAAAGTGCTGTGAAGCCAGTTCCCAGGAGACAGGAGTCAGTGGGAAGAGGGGAGTGCAAATCTCTTGAGGAACCTGGGTAAAGCTAGGCCTGTCAATTGCGATGGCATCAGCAGCCCTTCCATATTTCAGTTACTACTGAAATTTGCACACAAAGAGGTTCACGTCCTTCTATTTCATACTTCAGTAGCTGAGTTTCCTATTATGTTGCTTGTTAAAATATTTACTGATCTTAGCAGGAAAAAAAAGAAGAAAAAAAAAAGATAAAAGAGATAAACAAAAAAATTAAACTGTGTCCTTAAAATAAAAGCTTTCCTAGTATTGTTTGCAGCTTCCCTGACGTGGAACACCCACTCTGAGACCATATCAATGAAAAACTGCTATTCGTATTTTAAGTTTTGCCTATTTGTATCTGAAGGCCACTGAGCCTCGGCCTCCAGCAGGCAGTGCCAGGGACCCTCTCTTCTCCTTCACGGCAGCACTGCACCTGCAAGACCCTCAGGAGCAAAGCACCTTCTGATGAGATACATCAGACTCTCCCGGGAGAAAAGCTGCTGTTTCAGCAAAACTGCAAGTTGTACCTACCCTTCAAATCAACAGGCGATAAATGGGATGCTCTTCATAGCGACTTTAAGGAGAGTGAGTCACAGAGCAAGGGCCAGGGTGTCACTGCGGATTAAGAACTGGTTATGAGATAGGAGAGGAAGATTCGTCATGAACCGCTGCTTCTCAGCATGTAGAGAGATTAGTGGTAGCCCATGGGCAAATTGTCTCTTTTAGGAAGAACTATGGAGGATTTAGAAAAATTCCGGATGGATTTAAATACATTGAGGGATTAAGGAGCACAACGGTAGATGGAATTCAGCTGGAATAAGTGTGACAGAATAATAGACATTAACAAAAATAGTCCCTTTTGGAAAAAAAGAAAAATGAAAAGGTATTCTTAAACCTTCTCATAGTCTGGGCGCTGAGGCTGTGGAAAATTTTGAAGAAAAGATTTGCTGTGTTTAGATACATGAATCCTGCCCTTGGTATTGTGGCACATATTTTCAGACTTGAAAATTTAAAAGAAGGCATGCAAATCCTAAAGTTGGTGGCCTATTTCCTTGCTGTGTATCTCTAAACCACAAACTAATCTAATATATATCACTGAGGTCAAGATTTCATCAGGAGATTTTTTAAAAAGAGAGAGATTTTTGTACGTAATGACCATATATATAATCACATTAACTAATTGTTTGTAGAATTATACTATAATCTTATTTATTTATTTTCAGAAGGAATACTCTTGCTGCAGGCTATAAGGCAAGAGGGACTGATTTCTGTTCTTTGCCTAGGCTGCAGTGCAGTGGGCGCACTTGGAAACAGGGTGCATGGCTGAGATTATCAACCCAGTCTTAAAACACAAGGTTCATGTGTTTCATGAGGTTCACGTAAGGATAAAATGGCATCATTCTTGTATCTGACCACTGGAGTCAGATACTGAGTCATCTGGAATCTAGTCTTTTCATGTATAGTATTCCCATTTATTCTGTCAGGTGTCCCTAGTAGTCCTGGGATAGAATAGGGTGGTTTGCTACTTTTCGACTGGGCTTCGGGCAACTACCTGAATACTGGCAATTTCACACCTTTTAAGTTTTTCCTCGGGGATCTAAGGCCAATGTTGAATACTGTTACTTGACAACTTTTTTAAGGTCTTTCTTGATTTTTAGCAGTGTGAACACAACAGTGCCCGAGACAAAAAAAAATTAAAGATCTAATGGTTTCTGTCTGTCACAGCATTGTTTTTCCCAGGGTAGACTGCTCCTTAGGTAGTCGTTACGGAGATGTATCTCAGCTGACCACTTCTCTCGCCCTTCTTGAGGACTTTTCCAGAATTATCTTTGACTTTATTTTATTTATTAGGTCTTATTATTGGACTCTCCTGTATTTACTGCTGGCTTAAGAAAATCAGGCAGTAGCATGTCTGAGGTGGTTTAAAATAATCTCCAGTCTTGTGCTGGTGGCTGCTGCTGAGAACTGACTCAAGGTCTGGGGTTGGTATATACTGCCGGGGATGTGCTCCCTTCAGCGATCGCTCTTCTCACTCCTTCTTGATCCCAGCAGCAGGAACTGGATATTGCTTTCCCTCTCTTTACCCTTTTCTCTTGCCTGCTTTTAGCAGGCAAAGCAGTCATAGCTGGTATTCACCCGCCCCTTGCCCATGGAGAGGCAGTGCTCAAGTCCTGGCATTCTGGCTCCTCCGCTTCTCCTTGCTAAGCAATGCACTGAGAATAGAGATACGGTGTGAAAGGAATCAGGCCTGATACTGGCCCATGAAGCCACCTTCAGAGTGGTTGAGAGTGCTGAAGCTACTGTCACCTGTTCAAGTAGACTCCCTTGACTAGGGAGCAAATAATACGCAAACAGACAGTCCCTAGCATATCTGTAAGTCATTTTAAAGAAGCTCTGAAATACCTCCATACACATCAGAGTCTCATCGCTCAGCCTGCTCTCTTCCAGGCATGGAGGGAGGATGGCAGCTTGTGCTGGAGCTGGCTGGGCTGCTCCTCCCCGCTTCCCATCAGCAGGGAGTTTGCCTGCAGCCTAGTCAATGCCCATGCTGCTGCTAAATGGTTTCAGCAGCCGGAGAAAACTAGTCCTCAGCATTATTCATCCTAAAGGTGGCCTCTTTATTTGATCCTCTAAAGCATTCTATATGGTATTCCAGACCCATATTTCTGAACTTTGATATTTATTTTTCTTTTTAGGTTTAGCTTTTTATCTGCAGTACTAAGGAGACTGTGCTGCATATTAAGAAAGTGATACTGTTATAGACTGTTGCCCAGTCAATGAGAAGAAGCCAATTTGATGTCAATGCACAGAGACATTATTGAAAAATGGCCAGGTGTAACTTTCTTAAATACTTATTTTAAACTATGGAATGCATCTTTCTTAAAATTCAGTATTTAAAAAGACTAGAGGAAAAAAAATGTATCTAAGATCAGTACTAAAAAAAGAAAATCTTCAACATGAAAGAAGCTCCTGTGTGTGCCTACTAAGTGAACAACTGTTAAAAAATCTTCGTTATAAACACTCAAAATAAATACAGAGGTAGGCAAGACCAACAAAATTATGTTTGTCAGCTCAAGCCTCAGATTAGGTAGCACCACTAGAAGGCACTGATCTTTGGTGAACCCATCCAAGCAGTTGTCAGACTAGGTCTTCTGGTAGATTATTTTTGCTAACATGTCAATCTGTGGGGTAAAGACCCAGCTGAGAAAGAATCTTACAGTTCTAACCCAATCCTTTCACCTGCAGGGCATAATCTGCATGTACCTCTCATTGTTTAATAAAAGCTGATTACTGAAATTAAATTCTTCAACAGATTTAGTCCATTCAGCTTCTGTTTTCAAGAGCGCTGGGTATCTGTCTTGTTATCCATGTGGTTAATACCTTTTCCCTTTAAGGCAAGTTTCTAGGCTTAAAGCTGAAATGTGGTTATTTCAGAATTTAGGGTGAAAGCCAGACTGTCTCATTTAGGTGCCAGACTTAGAGCTGCTGAATGCTGCGCATCTTCTCCAGGGATAGGGATGTCATACACTTCATTTGGCATCGTTGAGCTCCCCGAGAGACAAGTGAAGACATATCCATGCAAAGAAGTTAGGCACCCCTTTCCTCCACTGATTAGAAAAGACTTTTGGAGACTCCAGAAGACAGCCCAGACTGCAAGGCATCTCCCTGTGTCACTGAGGCATGCCAAGCAAGTAGGATATTCTGTGTCCAGTGCTTCTGTGCTAAAAGGCACCATGTGTAGTGTCTTCTGCTTATTCCTGCAGGAGTTAGAAAGTGAAGCAGGAGACGGAAGAGACGTTACTGAAGTTAGTCTGAGCAGTTTTAATTTCTACATCCTAGGAGAGTGCTCTATGTACGCGCCCTAAGCAATAGCACTGTCCGTCATCCTCTTGATGGCCCAGTGGTTCATCCTCAGGCAAAAAAGCAACAGAGGAAGATAGACAACATGCAAGAGAGAACATGACTCTTGCAGCACTCAGGAGGAAGGAAGACTGCTGATTTAAGCTTAGTTTTCGAGCATGCGTGCATTCTACATTAGTAAATATTGAAAGTGTTTTTAAAGTAAACAATCTAAATAAAAAATGTCTCCTCCCCAAAGGTCCTAGGTGTTGGGTTCAGGTTCTACCTTCCTCTGGTTGAGATGTGGATTCAATACTATTCAAGCTGAACACAGGTGTAGCCAAACTTTTGAACCTTCTCTAGGGGAAACAGGTGGAGCAGAGATGTCACTGTGCTTGAATCTGGATAGCAGAAGTGAGACTGGATGGGAGAGTGACATTTACCTCCCCAGAAAATGCACTTTCTGATACTGCTGGGAGGACTGTAGTTCAGCACTCAGGCAACTTTCAGGCTGTAGGGAAATGTTTTGCAATTGTAGTGCAGTGCTCGACACTTAAAAATGGGCAAACTGGCCTTCATTGCCTGTGTCCTGATTTAAGTGAATTTTAGGTGGATTGAACCCTACCTTACTTAACATTTCACTGGGGATTAGACTGACATTTAGGTTTAAGGAGTGCAATTCCCAACGTCACGCCTATTTCTGTACTGTAGATTATTCTTCATTTTTGCAGAAAATGATTCAATTGAACTAATCTGACAGGGCTGACTGGATGTCCATTACAGTGCTGCATTACAATTGCTAAACAGAGTATTGGAAGGGCACTAGGTACAGTCTGGTAAAGACAATACATAATTTGAATGACGGCACTAAGGGAGCATTTTAGAGTTCAGTAAGTGGGTTTCCGAAGACACTTGGCAATTGGGTGGAGGAAAAGCAAATGAGAGCAACTGCTTGCGAGACTGACATAACCTCAGCGTAACATTGAGCTACGTGTTGCTCTCCTTGGACTGGGAGCAGGCTTGGCAAACGCTAGCAATCAAGCCATCTGTATAACTGAATCAGATTTTTCACTACCAAAATGGATCAATTTATGGGATTGTTTTGACAGGCGTATTGGGAAATACAGAACATATAGTTTTCATCATTGTTTACTTCTGTTTTTCCTCTTGTTCCCTTTGACATTGCTCACTGGCTTTTATTAGAGTTTGAGCTCTGTTTAGCTCAGCATGCAGAGCTGGCCATGCTGCCAGTGTCGCTCCCCGCAGAACTCCTCCTGTTCCTTCATTTACATGTTTCCTTCTTGTTCTTTAACCAGAAGGGGAAGCTTTGAGCCTTGAATGAATAAATCATTAGGTCCAGGTCAAAAATAGACAATCCATTATTCAAAGTGGTTGTTCTCACTCATCAGATCTGTAGTTTGTCTTGGGAATTTCTTGGAAACGTGGCATCCATTTGTAGCGTTGTTTGGATAACTGCAGCATGAATCTCAACTGGTCTTGAGATCAGCATCCAATATTCAGCACTACTCTTTTGTTGGAATGGTCTAATCGGCCATTCGTGAGACACATCTGGTCCATAAGACTTGCCTCCTACTCCGTTTGCCCACAGCAGGCATTTAGCAAGGCTACTAACTCACCAGTGAGGGAGAAGTTATCTTCACCTGGATCCAGGTGCTCTAAATATGCTCTAAAATCAGCCAGATGTTCTCTAAAATCAGTCAGATGCCCTGTGCTGAAAATGTTTGGAACAAAATTTTTGGTAGGGGAATGAGGGAAGTTTTTATTATAACTAAAAGTTAGTTTTCTGGTTACATGGCATTCGCTACTACATCTTCTCTGTATTTGGTAGGGAGAAATATATATAGCCTTTAGGGACAGCCAGTAGTGCTGCGCTTTCTGTTCTTAGATCCAGAAGGGATGCAAGTCAAATAATAACAGTCTTTTATGTAACAATACTATGCATCTGACAAAGAAAGTTGGTGTCATTGCCTTCACTTTATGGGTAGTGAAATAGAGGGTCAGGAAGATGTCTTGACCAAGGTAACTTGATAGGCCTCTTCCAGATGAAGACATATTCTCTTCCTCATTCATCATTCGTCCAGCAATAGATAGTCTCTCACTTATGTATAAAACCACTGAAGACAGTGGGATTGTATAGACAAATTAAAAAAAATGGCTAGCAAATTCTATACATTTTGTAGCAGTGACTGAGAAGAAAATCGCTTAATGCGATTGTTGTAAGTTGTGCCAACTTTCTGGGACCAGATTTTAGAAATGACTCCTCATCACTGTATTTTTCTTGTATATTGAGCAAATGAAAAGTGAAATCTTTAACAGACAATAGCAGAGGGAGATTATAATCCTTAAAAATCTTAAAGGCAATCAAAAAAAAAGTAGTGGTAAAATAAAGGACTGTTAAAGACACTGCAAGATCCATTGATTTTCTTTGATACAGAAAGGGCTAGCCAGCCTCAAGAGAACTTGCAAAGCATAAGTAGCATCCATGGGCAGGCCAGTACATGCTGTCGCGTCCAAAACTGGAGCGACTCAGGTTCGTGGATTTCCTTTGTTAGAATTAAGGTGAAACGACACCAGAGGAGTTCAAACAACAATCA
>JAVKLA010000073.1:34827085-34840687 GCA_034782735.1 Sagittarius serpentarius
CCAGCCGCACCTCCCTGCCTGCACAGCTCCAGCGCCTCTACAGAGACCATCTTCTCCACCGAAGTTCTTTAATGAATATTTGAGACATTGGCTATAATTTCTCAGACCGTCACACATGCTTTGTATCTCTGAGGCCTGTGTAAGCTGTGATTTCTCTTTTAAGGGTTCACCGTTACTGGTGTACTGAAATGTGTTATCACAGGCTCCCAAAAGAAGATGTATATAAGTTGTACCTGTGTTGTAGCATGTCTGGAAACTGAGGGGCCATAGCCCAGAGACTTGCTCTGTGCCGTGCTGCTCTGAGTGCCAGCAAGGCCCGTCACCAAAAAGAGATTTCCCTCTCTCTTCCCCCACTATAGGGAACTCAAATTACCATCTTGACAGTTCAGACAAAGTCGTATGAACACTACCCCCACCCTTAGCTTTCCTCCAAGTCTTTGGCCTTGATAAAATAGTTTCATTGTCAGGGTTGTCTAAAGAGTCTTTTTTCTACTATTACTTCTCTCTGGAGTATCGCACTATTTGTTCCTTATCTGAACAACTATTTTTTGTCTGCCTTTCTTGGTTTATGTAACACTTTCCTTTGAATTAATTCTATAGTTGTTGAACCCTCACAATGAATAGATGAATCATATTCATAAGAAAAACCTCACTCTATAATACAGAAACTTCTTCCCATGTAGGACTGAATCAAGCAAGCCAAAAACTAAGTGTAATACATGAAAGATCACAAATAGTGGCTGCTCCACGAGTACTGTGTGCTTGTGCTGGGGATGTGTGGGAGGACGTGGATGGGCGGGAGGATAGGTCATGTTCGCAAGTTGTCTTTTGGTAACAGTCTTTGTATAAACCTGAAATCAGATGGGTGATGTTGGTGTACGGTGCCGTTGCGAGGTAGGCTAGTTTGCTTAACACTGTGCTGGTGGGAATGGTGTATTCTGTCCATGTAAACAAAGCTAGAGTCAGTCACTGTACAAACCATGCAACACTGAGCAAAATGCAACACTAAACAAAAGCAAAGCGGAAATAGAGTGTGGAGAATGATGTTCAGGCATTTTTAGAGAAAGGTTTTGAATATTCAACTGTCCTACAATACAACCGTCACAGAACTGTAATAAAGAGTACTAGTATGTATCAATGTTAAGAACTCAGAAAAATTGCACTGGAAAATCTCATGATATAAATTAATCATTCTTAGTGTGAATCCTCAAATGTGATAGTGTGATCAATAATAGACTGGTACCAAAGAGTACTGGTTCTGCAGCTTTCCTGTGCCGTTATGAATAACAATTTCTCAGCCTAACAAACTGCATGTGAGTTTGTGAACCTATGTGTGTTTTAGTTTGGTATAGTATGATAGTTACTAAGACTACTCCTAGATGCTCAGGCTTGCAAAAGAATGGCGTTCCAGGGTAATTTTCTCTCCCATTTTCTCTCCCGCACCCTTGCTGGGTTGTAGCATTCAAATGCCCTGGTCACGTCCCCCATTACTGTTGCTACATTGGCTTGTAGCAGCATAACTTGTTTTTGAAGCTGGGGAATGCCCTTTCAGGGGAGGAGGAGTAAGCAGGAAGCAGGAGGTTGAGCTGTTACAAGTGAGACTCCCTTGGTAAAAAAAAATGACACCAATGTACACAGCAGACTTTGCCTGCACTGCTGCATAGACTTGCTATTACAGTAAAAGCCCACTTGCTGACAGCAATCATTTCCATAAAATTTAAGCCAACATCTTTGGGAGAAAAGATTTAATTAACACATAAGCCCCTGAGTTACTGTGACAATCTGCTTTCATAGTGGTGGGAATAATGGCATTTCTACCCACTGTCAGTCCTTGAAATATAGGGGTTTTATGAATAATCTATAGTACATTTTTTTCCTTACAGAAACAATCAGATTCTTTTGTTACTTTCACACAAGAACATTTCTGTCTTAGACATCTAGAAAAACTCTAAATTTATCTGGTGCCTTGAGGGGCTACCTCTAATTGTGTGACAGGAGGTCTCTTGAGCATTTTGGGCTAGTAGCATGAAGGGAGGCTGAGCAATTCCATCCTAACTGAGATCCACATGAGACATCCCATTATTTAAATAGAGGTGCCCTTAGGGCAGCGTATGCAGAACCAGCGTATGCAGAACCCAGTGCAATAAATAAATAAATAAATAAACAAACAGTGCTCATTGCAGACACTAAATAAAATTGTGGCAATGATTACCATGATATAAAATTAGATTCTAAAACTTTCACTGTGAAGCAGAAATAATAACCTAGGTACAGAGCTTTAAAAAAAATCTTTTTTTCCCCTTAGTCGAGTTGAAAAGATCATGTCTAATTGTATGGTTTTTGACACCTCCTTCTCCTGCTTGTTATAAATCCTTGAAGGAAGAAATACCGAACCTTTTTTCCCCTGGTTTAGTCTCATCAAAGTTGTTTCTGATTTACTGTGGCATAAGTTAGATAAGTATCAAGCTTGTAAGGTTTAATTTTATGATCTTTGGGACTTTAACAATGTTGAGAATAATTCTGTAATCACAATTTAGACAGAGAACGTTTCATCTGTTGTTCTCACTGGACAGTGTGATATAATTTTCTTATCTTTTACTTTCTTAATACTTTCATATTTGGTTCCACAGTACTAAGCAACAATGAAACAAGGTATGATCTGTATTTTAGGGACAGGATGTTCTTAATGCATCTTTAGAGTTGTAACTGTAATAACCTGAAATTTTTGCAAATATAGATTTTGCAACTAGTTATGTGCTTTTTTAAGTCATAGCAGTCCTCTTGTGTTAGGCTTGATTGTAACCTGTTTTCTAAATTAAAAAATGTAAATGTGGCATTGACAAAGGTTAAAAAGATTTAAAGTGGGTTCTGTCAGCAGTGCATGCACACACCAGGCTAAATCCTATGTATCTAATCAGTGTCCTCTGGACTGTGTGCCTTGCTTCATTGTTTACTTTCAAATCCATAATAATTTTGTATCCTTTCACTGGGCGAAGATTCATTTTAAAAATTAATGAATTTAAAAATACTCTTTTCCCTTGTCCATTTGATACCAAGCCTGCAATTTGACTTTCATTGTTTTTTTCCCTCCTTGTCTCGTCAATCCTTTTCTGTCTTTCTGTCCTTTTACTTTATTACATTTTTTATTGAGGACTGAGATGAACTGGTTGCTGCATCATGGGCCCATTACACTTCCTAACAATTCCATTTACACCTTATTGTTTGTCTTATTGCTGGAAAATTCAGGTGATTCATCATGCCTGAAGAAGCACCTGATCCCAATTCCCTTGATATCACGATCACTATGTGACAGGAATACAGTTAGTGGTGGCTTTCAGACTCTAAGAGGCCAAGGTGATAACTCTTTTGGGACTTTTAGCCTCTCAAGTATTGATGAGTTCCATTTTCGTAATGCTCTGTTTTCTTGCTCCCTTTCAACAGCCCCCTGAGTGTGGAAAAGGGCTTGGAGTTAATAAAGGAAGTGGCAGATCTCCTGAAGCTGCAGATGAGTGCCTTCGATGATGTCAAGTATGTATGGAATTTGCCCCTTTTTGTTTGGATTTCTCATTATTTTTGAATAGTTTGTCTTACAAGGAAATATCTACTCTTTAATGCCAAAATTAATGAGAGTGTGCAAGAGACAAAAAAGAATATTGTCATGATCTTTATAACATCCCCTACACACAGGAACAAATTATTTTGAAAAAATTATAAAGACTGCAATTTTCCTATGCTTCCATAGGGAAAAATAGTCTGTTCACAGTGCTGTAAAAATACGACCAACCTTATTTAACAGTTTCTAGATGAGGAAAGTTTTGTGAAGAGTCACTATACCCAGCATTGCTGAGGGGGAAGGTGACATCAGAGATGGATAGGAACTTGGGTCCCTGGCTTTGAACGGGCCACACGGCACACTAGGTTGTGCCGCTTGGTCAGGTACTCATTTAACAACTCACAGGGAGTTCAGCTGTGTTGAGCTACTGTTTTTCTTCATATGGTTCATACTGATGAATGCTCTGCATGGTAATCTCTTGAACTAGGAGGTTATGATTTGCCATGTCCGGTACAAATTTTTATATTGGGGATTTTCTGAAATCATTTGGGTAGGAACATTTACTTCACAAGACTTAATTCTTCCTTTGTAAAACAGAAAATAAAAATAGTTTGATAGAAAAGTAATGGAAAAGAAGGGTCAACTGCGGGTGGGTTTTGACAGCTTGCTGGAAAGAAGTCACATCTTGGCGTGCAGAAAATAACATGATGTCTGGGTGGCATCCAGATCCTGCCTATGTTTCAGAGGGTTTGGGGCTGCTTGTTTTGGCCCATGAGTTGGGTTGCTGAAGTGCAGCATCTTTCTCAGCCTTACTTGTGCTGCTATCAGTTTTTGTTTAACCTTCAGTTCCAGTGAATGTAATTCATTGTTTATTACTGTGTTTTAAGCCATAGTCTGAAGATGAAACATCTTTAGTGGAAGTGTTTATTATTATTCGGAAAAAAAAATTCTACCCCTTCTGTTACTCTATATGTAGGGAGAAATAGACTACTGGTGAGAAAATCTTTTTAGAAACTTGACAAATACAGGGCATATTTGCTTTAGTTGTTTAGAAGGAAAATATTCCCATATTTTGTTTGCTAGAACAATTCTTCGTATTGCTGGATGTCTTTTTGCTTGTATTTTATGAAATGTATTTTTTATGAAAACTGTTTTGAAATTACAAAAAATGACAATATTATATGGTCTTCCTTGTAAAGAGAATTTGCATCCTTGACTTTGAATACTAGCAGATGAAGTCTGCTGCACATTTAAAGGGGTAATTCTGTGGAACAGTTTCTCTGCTGGAATCAACGGGTTCTGCTTCATTAACTTCATTCATTGATGGTACAAGAGCACTTTCACCTACCTTTCTAATTGTTAGAATAAAGCCTTTTGGTTATTTTTTATCATTTGATAAATCACAACAACATTGCAATTGGCAGGCTGTAGGTTCATTCTCTAATGAAAAATATCCCTCTAGTGATATAGCTAGCTATGAACAACCTTTTCTTTTTCTTTAATGTGTGACATTAGTGAAGCTGGTTATTTTGTGTCTATTAATATGCAGTTGTATGACTGTACTGAAAGTACTTGTATGGTCAGTACTTTAAAAGTATGTTACGAATTACAGTAACTCCAAACAAGACTGAGCATTCTGTCTATCACACAACATTTTTATCAGTCTTTGCCTTTTTAAAAGATCTGTAAATCTGTGAAAGGTTCTCCCAGATCTCGAGTTAGCGAAGGATTCATCCATAATAAATTTTCTTTCTTCAAGAAAATGAGATGATTTGACTTGGGTTAAACCCATTAAATGCTAAAGAAATGTGGAGCTGGCATTAGATACAGCAGTAGTAGAAGCTTTAGAAAGAGGCCTCGCCAAGCAAAGAATTAATGCTTTTTGGATTTGTTCTTTTGTCATCACTGCACAACTATCAGTGGAAAACTGTATGAATTTAAAGGCTCTGGTTAGCTTCTGAGTGGCCTCATGGAGAGGGGTTTCAGGAAAATCTTGATGTCATGGTTATTCCTAGTCCACCATTGACATACCAAAGTGTGAGAATGAGGCCTCTCACGAAATATCCTTTTTACTTGGCCTAAGGCATCATGGGTGATTTAGATTATTTTATTTCATTGGCAACTAAAAGTACTCTTTTTCTTAAGGATTCAGTTTTTAAAAAAATGGGGAAATTATGTAGAAAAAACTATCAGTAAGCCTGAGACCGAGGATTTGTAAAAGGGGTGGGAATATCACATGGTAGTCTACTTTGAACTCTGACCTGTGTATTACCTTGTAAAATTCTTAATTCTCTCTTTTCCCTCCAATAATTCTGAATGGTAGGAAAGTAACAGTGTAGGCCTGAATTTTTTAGACTATTGCAAAGATTTCAGAGTAAAGACATGTTAATGAGAATCACAAGGTTAGTTTGAGAGTATAGACAAAGCCATCGCATTAAATAGGAATAATGTAAGAAGAACTGAGGAGAGAGGGTGAGTGGTGAGTTCTAGAGTTCCTTAAATTCTTAATTAAGAGTTTCTCGTCCTTTCCTCTGAAAAAAAATTTTTAAAAGGACTGCTTCACAAATACATTACTACCTTTAGTTAGTTCTGTCTGCAAATATCTTTCCGTCTTCCCTATATTTTTAGTTTTTTCCCATGCTTTGGAGTTTGATAAGTGAACAATTGCTTTTGCCATGGATTCCTACTGATTCCTGTGTTAGTTCTTGATTAGTTGATGCATGGTAGTAATCAGCTTAGTTTATCTTCTCTCTTTCACAATCCTGCCAACTTTAACCGATGGCCTACAATTCACAGTGTAGCCTCAGGCTTGGCTCCCAGAGCGTTCAGTCCACTTCTACAGTTGGTTTGTTGTCAAGTTTGCATTGACATAAACTTGATCGCCCTGTGAAGCAGATGAGTGGGAATAGATTTGGGGAATTCATAATTAGAAATATTTCAGCGCTGAAGAAAAGAACCAACATGTTAGCTGTCACTTTTGGATACAGCCTGAATCTTTATGGAAGTAATAGTTATGCTTAATATGTTTTGTTAATGGCTATGTAGCTGTCAAATAAATTCCATTATTTCTTATTACATCATTAGAGACCATTAAAAGGATATTAGCATGCTGATGTAATTATGCAAGCAGACGTAAAATGACTATAGTTATGATTTTGTAATCTAATTATGGGTGTCCAATGCCCCCGGTGATTGATTGTTGGACTGGCATCATGGATTGAAGTCAGATGGGTAGTAGTGTTAGGAGAGTTTGTATTTATTTAAAAAAAAAAAAAATTACCACTCTTCAATCTGCAATGTTGGGCTTCTTCATGTAATTACAGTTCTTCACACATTATACAGTAAACTTAGAAACACAATTTAATAAAAATACTAAAATCTGTAAGCTCAGCCATGAGGGTAGTGGAAAGGACACTCAGAATCCATAGTCAGAGCCATTGATTAGAACATTGATGACTTACTCAGTTTCTGATGAGAATACAAATTATTTCTGAATTTTTATTTAATGTTCTCATACTTGCGGTATTTACTGAGAATATTGCTAAGGGGACTTTTCAGCTCTAAGCTTAGCTGAATACCTTTGTATGGAAAGAAAACAGATTATTCTGATTTCATAGTGTTTCAGACTGCATATCCTGCCATTCTCAGCCTCCAGTTAAGAGTGAGATTTTCAGCTGAATATTACATTCTCTGATGGATGCTGCAATAGCACTGTTTTTTTCCTTTTCTTTCTTATTTCTCTCTTTAGCCTTATATGATTTTCCCTATTGCCACTGAAGATCTCTTGCTCTAGCTGTCTCTTTTTTCCCCATTTTGTTCTGCTTTGACTTCCTCCACCTGTTCATCTTAATGGGCATCTTTGTCATTTTTGCCTTCTAATATACCTAAACTCAGTACTCAAAGAACTGTCCTTTCAGGAAACATGGTAACTTGACCAAAAAGCTTGCCTATTTCTATATCTAATTTTTCAATGGAAAACCTGTAGCAGAGCACTCTATATTCATTCCATAAAATGATGTTAATCTTTATCTGCTGCTGCTGTTTTGAAGTGTAACAATAATTGCCTATATAAGCATATAATCTATATATATTATGTTGGGGATGAACAGGATGCTTATGCTAAATTTCAAATGCTAATGTAAAGAGATTTTTCAAGTTGAAAAAGCTGATTATCTAATATAATGTAGTGGATTGCAAAGCCATACAATTTAACCCATATTCCCCTATCATGTACAGTTGGTTGCATCTATATTGTACATCCAAAGCTAAGTTAAAAGACCAAATCACTGATCTTCCAGAGTCTAAAGCTCAAACTCCCAGGTGTCAGGTTGGTTGTTCAGCTTTCACCGAGCCTTTCTCCCTGCCCACACTGAGACTAGAGGTGATTGCAGTGTTTTACTTGAATAGTTTATTATATGAAAAACAAAAATTCAGGTTAAATGAAGGTATGTATGGATACTGTATGGAGGCTTCAGCTGAAAAATACCTTTCAAAATTTGTAGCAACCACAGCAGTGTGGTTTGACATTTTGAAAATAAAATACTGTAATTTTTAAATTCAAAGTAATGACTAGTTTCAAAATTTAACTAAGTCTGGCTTATAAGGAAAATGCATGTATTTTGGTGATAAAAATAAACAAAAAAATCGATTTTGGACTGAACTCAAGCCTTTTTTTTTTTTTTTTTGTTCAGCTGAAAGTATAGAGACTATCATACAGTCTTGAAATATGTGATCATATCTATGTATATTTCTACAGCCCTCTGTCTTATTCTGTATGCAGGAAATAAAATGCTCAGTTAATGAGCTCTTCAATGTTTCATTTTATTCATATTGTTCAATGTGTGGCTTCAGGATTTATTTATTGCAGATTATTCAAATCCTGCTTTAAGGTCAGAAAATCCATTTTATCTTGTTTTGGGTTTGGTTTTTTTTTCCTGTGGTGCTCTTCACTACACTATCAAAATGCTTGACAAACTTGAATGAATATGCTTAACTCACATGAGATATGGGATATTATTAGGACCATACAGAGCTGGAGTTATGCATGAAGAGATTAATGCCAAAGCATTTGCTAATATGAGGTGTCCAGTCTGATGTCTCAGAGTACAACTTATTCAGCCTCTCCTGTAGAGAACTTCACTTACAGAGAGAGAAATCCCATTGGCTTCAATTACCATTCTGAGCGTTCAGCAGACCCAGAAGTCAGCTCTCAGTTTAAACAGTGCTACTTGGTCTGTAAAAAAAATTGCCTGAAATGACTTGGCTTCAAATGAGCTGAGTCTGCACCTGAATCTGAGGCAGAACTAGATGGTACCAGCAGAATTCAAAGTAATGGTAGGACCTTTACAACCTTATAGTTCCATACCTTGTTTGTAACATACTTCCTGAAGTCTGATAAAAATGAAGTTGAGGCCCCTAAAAATATTGGTCTTCTCTACTGCTTGACCACCATCATTGGATGTCAGGGATCCTATTGAAAAAACACTTTGAAAAGAAAGACTGCATATCTAGATATGAAGTAAGTCAAGACTGATTTTTCCTGTTATACTGCAGTATTTCCTTAATGTCAGCTATGCTTTTTGCGTATTTTTATGTAAACAGTGATCTGACAAAAGCTGGAATTGGGAAGGGTTATCACGAGGACAGCTACAAGCACATTCTTGCCATACTTCAAATCTGTTTTCAAGTAGTGGGATTAGAGACACTTTCCACCGCCTTTTCAAAAGCCTTACATGACCAAACAACACCTGTCATTAGCCTTGTTCTTAGGAAGGGCTGAAACAGTTGGGCTGGAATAAATACAATTTGAAAAGCCAGCCAACCATCCCAATGAAAAGAACTTGAACTGAGGAAGATGTCTGAAAATCAAACCAAATGGTGAAAGTTTGGAGAAGCTTTAAATGAGTTCAAATCGCAAGTGTTGGGAGGCAGACTGATGAGTGGAGCTCCTAGCCTCACCTATTATGAACATGTGCATTGGCTGTAGTGTCCTAATCATGCTATATAGGTTTTGTTCGTTTGTCATGTTATTTTTCTAACACCTGAAAAGCTCAATCAGCCAGTTAATCATATTCAGTCATCCAGAACCTAAACACTGGAACAGTACTTGGTATTTTCACTTCATCATGCTGATGGATTATGACATGTGGTATATGTATGCTTAAATGTGAACATCTCAGGAAATTATTAGTAGCTTGAGAGGCAGGATAGTGTGAGGGAGGATTATTTAACCACTGAGCAGTAGTGGGACAGGTAACACAGTGTCTTGTCAGGTTTGTATCTGCAAACTTCCCTGTACTGTACAGATTCTTCCTGATTCCTTTCTCCTTGATTTGGTGCGATTAATCTTTTCTTGTGTTGTATTGAACACATGTGGATTAATACTCTTGCAAAGTTTTTTCTAGATTGGTAGATTCTGGATTCTACCATATATGCCATTCAGATTTACTGAGAGGAATGTTCTAATAGTGCGCTTATGAAAAAAACATATAGTCCATCCTGCTCGCCTTAAGGTGCTGTAGTATAAACTACCAATAAATTGAATTTTTATTTCATTCCATTTTTTGTCCAGAAATTAAGCAAAATTTTTATTTCAATTTGAACTGTGCTATGCTTGATCTCTATAAAAAGATACACCTTTAAAAAAGTTGAGCAATATTTGTCATCTGTTCTTTGTTTTTAAACAGCAAACCAACAGACTAAGGCTATTTGGCATAATCTTGTTTAAAATGTTATAAAAGCATAACTCAGAAATAATGAAAGCACTTTTATTCAAACTTGACTTCTTCCAAAGATTTAATGAGTCTGGAAAACAAATTGTCTGAAAAATGTACTGCTGTAACTCATTGCATGCAGGCTTTTATAAGAAATTACATTGTTTTTTCTGATACATATTGTCTTATTTGACAACTAATTTATAATATAAAGATACATCCATTTTTAAAGGAATGAGGATAAGGAAACAAAAATAGGGTGGAAGTTTCAACTATGCATTCCTTTACTTAATAAGGAGTGATTTCTCAACCTTAGCATTACATTAGTCTTGTGGCTTTTTCCCCTGAGCTACAATATATTTTGTGTGCTTTTCTTTAAAAATGTGCATATAACCAAGATCATTTTGCCTCCTCCACTGTAACTTTCCTGCTAGAAAAATATAAAAATACATTAAAATAACAAGAAGGATTTTGGCCTGCAGCATTTTATGAATTCTAGGTGACAAAACAGAAAGACCATAAAAATATAGGGAGATTCTTATAAATAAAAATGTACAAAGTTTGGCTTTCCAGTACAACATTTCATCTCCTTAAATCAGAGGATTTATAATCAAAAGCAGAATGAAATCCAGTAGTATAGATACATTTCCATGTACTCATAGGTCCCTATTCAAGAGAAGGTTTTTACAGATAAGTGAGCTTCTGAAGTTTATCTTTTTTTAACTTCGTATTTCTCTACTACTTATCCCTCTGTGTGACTGAGAATGCCATCATATTCCTTTTTTAATAAAATTAAAGTTCATAACATTATGGGGTAGGCAGGATATAGTCCTTTGTTTCAAGCAAGTCACTGAATATGTGCCATTGCATTTAATTTATATAACATTTCAAATATTATTAACAGGTAATCATTTCCATTCTACAGATGGGTAAATTGAAACTCAAGACAGTTTGCTTGATTTTCCCTAAGATGGTAAAGAACTTGGTGACAGATATGAGAATAGAAACAGAGAACTGTGATTCTCACTCTTGAACTAAAGCTTGGTCCACAAATAGAATAACTAATATTAGAAATGGAAAAAGATTAGCATGCAGAGATTTGTTTAAAAGAATAGTCCCTTATAAGAAATATGCAAAAATAATCTTGTGTCTATGTCTTTCTTGATCCTCCTGCCCTTGACTACCTGATTCTCCTACACAGACAAACACATACTTTTTTTCTCTCTGTCACCTGGATGGATGGGTGGATGGATGGATGGCTTGCATTAATATTACAGACCTGCTGACCCAGCTGAAAATGATAAATAATTCTTCTGCACATTTTTTTTTACACCCTAGCCAGCAAATATTGCATATCCAGGCCTATGAACTGCACCATGACCTGCCTGTGGAAGGGTTTGTATTCCTTAGAAGCCATAAAGGCAGTCGGAACAAATATACATCTGTAGGTGTGACCAAAAGAGCCCAATAAATTCCACTTGCGGTGCCTCCTTTGCAAAGCAAATGTCTCTACCTCATAGCTGGCAGGGGAAGCTCAAGAACAAATCTTCTAGTTGGTCACCTGAGAGCTAAAGGAGAAGCCAACAGGTTCTTAAGAGGGCAAGCAGGAGGGCTCTGGTTGTATCACCCAGAGTTTTGTATCTTTTTGAATTGAGGCTGTAGCAAAATTTGGGTTTCTTGATCTTCGGTTGTGCTGCCTAATCCTCATCAAAGAAATCCGTGTCCTATCTGGCTCCTGTCAAAGCTATGAGCATGCTGAACCTTTATCTCTGCAAAAGCCCTAACACGAGTCATACTCTTCATTAATTATTAAAAGTCACTTGTGCAAACTGAGCATAAAGTGACTATCATCCCAGTAGACATATTTTACATGTGATTTCAACAGACTCCATTAACAGTACAGGTGTGCAGAGGGTAAGTAGACCTGAAGTCAGCAAAATGCATTGAATACTTACTGGCTAAAAATTAAAACTGTCTGCTGTTTGTATACCAGGCAGACTACTAAAAGGTATAAAAAAGAAGAATGGAAATATAAATAGAGTACAGTTATCTTTTTTTTTTTTAAATGACATAACTTGTTTATCATTTAGCTTAATCTTTGGGGAGTGAAAAAAAAATCACTGTACATTTAAGTAGCATTTTGAGACCATTTTCCCACTCTCTCAGGGTCCAAGCAGTCTTTTGCTGTAAAAAATTATAGCACTTGTATGGTTTGTTCTTTTAAATACTGTAATTAAGAACCTTATTTGCATGGCAGGCAAAGCTGGCAACTTTCATGTACTCAGCGTGGTGAAAATGTCAAGTCTCATGGCTTGTGACAGATTAATAGAAAAATTATTTTAAAACTCTGCAAATTATTCATAGATATTGAGTAATCATCAGAAGTTGCATTTTGTGAAGAATAAAAATAGGACGAGCTGAGTGTAGCATCAATCTCTAAATTGAGCGTTGTCTCTTTTTTAAATCATTTAAATTGTAGGCTTAGCAAAATAATCTTCACCTGAGATGAAGTGAGTTGTAAAATCTTTAAAATACTCTTTCAGCATCTTTCACACTGTAAATTACTATCAGTGTACTTAGCACAGTTTTGATGCACATAGATTAAATGATTAGTATAAAATTAATGATTAATGTAAAATAATTAAAAGTCCATCATTTAGTATTGGTTGGTATCAGAGACCCACCAAACAAGGACTGCTGTTGTAGGAAAGCATCCCTTTCTGAACCAGTCATCCCTTTTCTGTGACTTTACTCTTTAAATTATTGTAATGACAATAGCGTGTCAGTCAGAATACATTCCAATTCTTCAGACACCTTGTAGTGCCCTATTCTCTCCCCATGAAACGACGCTCCATGAAGTCACTCTGCAGCACTGATTGTTTCAGGGGGAGAGAAGAGGGCAGTACAAGGTTTCCAAATAATTACCTGATTTATGGAGGCTGTAGATGTACCTTGCAGAGGTAAGTCTGAGCTGCAACCACCAAGTCCAGACCTAAGTTTTGTTTCCATGTAGTTACATTTGCAAGATGTGATTGCTCTGAAACTGTCAACCTATCTAATCTTGGTGGTCTGTTACACCTCACCCAGCTGCATGGTGTAAACCACTCTAATGAAATGCAAGTGGTGATAGAAAATCAACCACTAACTGGTGAGTTGTGCAATTAATGTCTTTCCCTTAGCAGTACAACAAATCTTTAACTTTCTCTCTCCATGCTAGCTGTACGTTTAATATGGAATGGAAGGATACAGCCTCTTTAGGAAGGACAGACAGAGGAGATGAGGAGGGGGTGTCGCCCTCATATGTCAATGACCAGCTGGAGTGCATGGAGCTCCACC
>JAVKLA010000073.1:34843496-34853507 GCA_034782735.1 Sagittarius serpentarius
GTCCCTGCCCATGGCAGGGGGGTTGGAACTAGGTGGTCTTTAAGGTCCCTTCCAACCCAAACCATTCTATGATTCTGAGTACAGGACCACATTTCTGTAGACAGTGTTGCAAACCAACAGTTCATTCTTAGTGCATATAAAGGATATAAATGTGAATAGGCTGTATTGCTGCATGTTGGGGAACACCATGTGTCATTCTGCAGTTTAAGGAGCATGTTAAGGGTTTCTGAAAAAGGTCTCAAGAAGCTCCATTTGCTAAAATGGAAAAAGATTTTTTTAATTGATCACTGCCTGTAAGTAAGTACATGTCAATAGAAATGTGAGAATACATGCAGCCGTACATTGACATTTGTCCAGTTCAGGTGCAAAATGAAGCAAATCTTTGAACAGTAAAGATATTTAAGAGTGCAAGATGTGTGCCTTTTTAGTGTTAAGTCTGGGTGATTATCAATATTCTCTACTTAACAGTTCAGGGAAGTTATTTTGTAGTAGGTCAGCACAATACATCCTTCACAGATTTCCTGAATCGTTGAAGTTTTGTCAGATACACGCTTATGTAATATAAACAGAGCATGATGCAATGCTTCGCAAAATAAATTTTGGTCAACATTTCTGGTCAAAAATGTTGGTGAAACCTGAATCAAGTGGTCAGTGGATTTACAGCTGGTCTGAGTAACAGAAAGAGAACAAAATATCCAGCGTACACTTCTTAATCCATTTATGAATTATATGACAATGACCAGCTGCAGTTTTCTGCCTTTGCTTTGTTCTGTAATTCATGTCATATAATCACACTGTATTACAAAAATGCCTTTTTAAATAATGTGCTTTTTCCCATTAATTTGATTTGACATAAATATATTTATATACCTCTATGTATAATATATAACACGTTTACAGCAGTATAAGCATTTTAATTTTTCCAAAATTGAGGTGAAAAGGAGGCTTCAGTGCAATGTAAACAATGGACATAAGCTTCAAATTCCTAAACACAGTAAGCCCAGAAATGTGTACATATTGCAAGTCATTAGTTCAAGCCCACCAAACATTTCCTGAGACAATTACCTTCGCTGCTATAAAATTTACTTTGCACAATCCTCCGGAGCGTTACTAATTGCTTTTCTTAACCTCCAGAGATTAAAGGATTTTGAAATGAACATATAGACAAGTAGTGAGTCTAATTTCAAATCTAAGCTTTATTAAGGCAAGCTCTGTTTTACGAAATAGGGTCATTAAAAGAATGTTTAATGTTGGAAATATCCAATCCTAATCTCATCTTCCTCCAGTCTTGAGAAATTGCACTCTGCCTGTATTTTTTTAAAAATGCGGTGCAACTTCAACTCATTTCCATCTGGCATCAGCTCTATGTCTCATCTTAAGAATACGCATAACCATGTTGGCACTTGTTTCTCAAATCCTTTTCCACTAGGGGGTATGATAGACTGTGACTGTATTTCACAGTAAACCTTTGTATGATATTGTAATACTAAAGTATACACACATGAGGGAGAAGAACAGGCGTGCAAAGCTTGGTACGTAATTTATGGAGATTTAAATCCTGTCATTCATAAATATAATTATAACCTACGGCTGGAAAGTGATATGGACCTTGCCATATTGATGATGGTATAGCTCTGTTTATTCAGATCGTTCATTTGTTGACAGGCAAAATATAATAAGAATGTTGTTAGTCAGTAAAACAATTAATGAAAGGAAATACTTACATTTTACACAAAGAATATTGTTTGTTTCTGTGCATGTTGTGCACCCTCCCACCTTCAGATGGGAAATATAAACCCAAGGGGAGGGGATATTATTAAATCAGCAATCAACCTTCAAGTCATTTTGGTATAAACACTATAATTATTTCATCTCTAGTAAACAGAATATAAGACAACAGCACATAAGGGTGACAATTTGCAATATGCTTTGAATGTCTTTGTTAAAAAAAAACTATTATGGCTGAAGGCAACATTATTGAAATTAAAAAAAAGCAGAAGTTGTGACAGCCAACAGAGGGGGTAATTAGTAAATTTCAAGTAATAAATTTAGCAGGTCATTGCAGCAGACATTACATTTTGTGTGGGGAGAAGTCACTGTTTATTAGCCTTGAAGCCAGACCTGCTTACCTTTATTCAAAAAAACACATAACAAAGTATTAGAAAAAAATTATAAGTGCAATTATAATAGTATAGTTCAGATGCCTTCTAAAACTCCCCATCTTCTCTTATTTAGGTGGGTGTAAGTTCACCTATGTCTGAAGAATCAGCTACAAATTTACATAGGTGTAATTGTAGTAGCATACAGCTTGGAGTGGGAAAAGACAAAAAATCTGATATAAAATATTGTCTTTCTAGATGAAAGGTGCTACTACGTAACATTTTTAATCTTGGGTGCAGCAGATGCGTGTCTTAGATATAGGTTATGTTTCAGCCTGGACATTGTGGTTTACGTTTTTGATTGCTTTCGCCTACACAGCTGGCTGAGCGCTGGCGCAATGTAACCTGCCAGCCGGGAGGGAAGCCTCTGCTAAGCGGCAGCACCCTCCCTGGTCTGTGCGAATGGTTTGTTTGCAATTCATCAGGTCATAAACAATCGTGTGCACTTCGGTGAGCCTCCGTATTTAGAGTGATGTAAAGACAATTGCCGTTAATATTAGCTAGGCTTTAGAGAGTTTGACAGCCTCACGAAAAAGCAGTCTCATCTATCTAATTTAAAGTTCCTGGTTAGGAAGTATCAGGGGTGCGTTTTATACATCTTAGAACCTTTTCTCAGGCTGGTTGCCCTCTTGTTAAAAAGTCTTAAAAATATTTTGCAGTCAAATAATTACTGGTTTTGTTTAAATGTTCTCGTCCAACACATAATGAACAGCGAGGAATTCCCCAAAGGGCATCTATTGTTATTGAAATGTTTATTTATTGAGTGCTTTTGCCAGAAGCCCCCCATGAGAAAAATCTCATTTTATGAGCTCCTGAAGCAGTCAGTTCCCAAAACATTGAGCAGAAATGCAATTTTGACCAAGTAATCTCAAGGTCTTTTGTTTGCTTTTAAATAAACAACAGAATACCAATGTGAAGAAGTAGTAACAAGAGCTGCTTTATTTTCTGTATTTTGTAAATATTCCTAGTGAAGCTCAGATGATCCCTTACGTTCAAACATTCAATTGCTACAGCAGAGAAAAACAATATCCCATATAGCAATATATGAGTGGGTATTTTACATGATTCTGAGATTTCTTCTTTCCTGCAAAAGAATGGTGTTAACCCAATTATCATCCCACTTGCATACGGAATTTTTCTCCCACCCTGTTTTTCGCTCTTTATTTCCCTACATTTTCTCATCAGTGGTGTGGAGGAATGACAGTGCTTGTGGCAACGCATACATGGGCATGACTCGGATCCTGTGGTGTTCCTGGATTATCCAGGTGGAGTCACTAGAGAATAGTGTGATGGTCCCTGCCAGCCTTCACTCGTCTGAAACCCCTGCCGCTCTCTGCTGGGGCTCGATCACTGAAATGATCCAGTTTCAATCTATATGATTTTAATGATGCCATTAAGTGCATAGCTGCAGTGAGTGGGCCAGAGCTCTGGGCCAAAGAGAGAAGGAAAAAACTCAGGAAAGGGAAGGAGGGGAGGAAACTTTCTGTGTCTTCGCTGATAAAGCCCAAGTGTAACTACTCTGTTCTTGAAAGTTCACATTGGTTCCAGGTTCTCAGCTATAATGGAGTATGCAGTGTAGATTTGGGGGGAGTATTTAAAGTTGTTTTTTCACCCTATCCTTGTCACGGGACAGCTGAGTGCTGGGTTGGTGCCTGCTTTTATTTAAAGCAGACTGCTAATTACACTGTAAATGTCTGAGCAGCAAGAGAGGAATCATCATTTCTCTTAGACTGGCAATGCAGAAAGAAGGACAGCGCAAGATGAGTTATATTCAGTCTATGGTATTATGAAACTCCCAGGTGCCTTTTATGGTTGATTATCTCAGCGTTAGTGACAGAATCAGGGAATGGCCTGAATTTTTGTAAAGCAGTTATCTCAAATAAAATACACTTTGCAATTGTTGAGTATTGTAACCTAAAATATTATTTAAATTATGCTGATAAATGCTTTATAATTACCTAACATTACTAAAATATATTTCTTGTACATTAATGACTTGGCATCTGGAGTGTCCTTTTGCTGTAAAATCTGTTTTCTTTTTCTTTCCCCCTCCCCCAAAGAGTATTTAGAGAAAAATGATTGATTAATGGCAGTTCCTATTAACTCCAAAATAAAATGTGCACAGTGCATGCTTTGCTAGCAAGAGATTGAAAGGAAGCTTCTTAGTCTTACTCTGATTGTCTTTATGACCTCGAAGCAAAGTCTTATGATTAATAATAGTTTTTTTCTTCCTGAAATGGAAAAAGTTTAAAGGTATTTCTGTCTAGGATATATGTGATGCAATTAAGCACACTTCATTAAGTGCTCTCCGTTGTATGAGTGCAAAGTATTAACATGTTAGTAAAAGAATGATTTAATACTTCATTTCAAGCCCTGCAACAAAAATACTTTTCAAGTTATTTCTTTTATGCAGCAGTTTTTCAGACTTGAGTCTCTCATAAGCCACAGCTATAGGAGGTCAAAGCCTGTTACACGTACGGTTCCAGCCAATGTACTTCACCTTTTAAACAGGGTTGTTAGTCAAAGTATGAATGTAATTCTTTTCACTGATTATATGAATAATAAAAACTTAGGAACTCACATAATACATAGTATGTAAGTAAACTTTTATAATAGTGCCAGTTTTTGTCTTTGTTGAGCCCTTGTGCTCTTCTCCCCTGTAAATTATTACATTCTATAGTATCTTGTTACCTGGAAATTTTCTTCAAAAATACTTTTACTAATTTGTATGCATATGAGTTTTTCTTATGTTTTTCATATATATGTACTTTAGTATAGTTTTAAGGATATCAGAACCAAAATTACTTTATTCCTTTCATCAGATGTGCATGTAAGTCAGATATTATTGGGATGTGTGGAGAATGAATGCAACATTACATACAGGGATTTATTTTTCTTTAAAAATGCACAATGAAAATTTTCTGTGAAACCCTGAATACTTTACTCTGCCATTCTTCATCTGGCTAATCAGTACCTTACTCTATAAATGCCTTATAGATTTTAATGCCATAAAGGACCATCAGGCTACACCCAAAAAGGTCACCACAGAGTCAAATCATTTCCCCTCACAAGTTATTCAAAGAGGTGATTACCTCTGCTGGTAAAAGATAAATACTTTGTGGTATCTTTCTGGTCAAAATCAGCCATTGGATCAGATATATCCAAAATCTTTTCCCCAAACATGTTCTTGCAGAACATGATCAAGATTCTGAGTTTCGTTATTGTCCCTCCGACTTACAGTCTTGACATCAGGACTAAGCTTGTATTGATGTTAGGCATCTAAAACTTGAAACTACAGATAATCTTTGGATGCTGAATTCCAGTCATGATCTGTGCTGTACTCGGGTGAATAACAATTTCAGTGCCTCCATTTCACCATCTTCATAATAAGAATAGTATTTACAGGAGCGTTCTGAAGTTTAGTTAATGTCGTTGAAATTCTTTCAGACAGGCACAAGATACACAGAAGAAACCACAAGAGGTATAAAAATGTATGCAAATGTAGCTAATGAAGCAAAAGGAAGAGGGCTAAATGGTGTCTTAATAGGTTCTCTTTAAAAACCTATTTTGATAAAGAATATTATGCCATGTCTCTTGATTATGAATCTTACATTTTTTAATAATCTCTTCCAGCGTGCTGGGACCAGCTGTGACCTTCAGAGTGCACACAAACCTCCAAAACGTTTCAACTGCAGATGTTGCCAAAGCAGCAGGTAAGTCCTTGTCCTCCATTCCCAAAGTGTGACCTCCCACGCATTCGTTTAGCGGGCAGTAGCACTACAAACAGCACAGAGACATCCCATTCTCCCAGAAGATTGGCATTTAAAGAGGGAGACAGTCAAAAGGTGAGTGGCACATACGGGAAATTGAAGTGTAACACCTCTGAGTCAGTTAAAATGGCCTAAGACTTCCTTTTTTGTCAAGGAAATGGATTAAACAGAGACTTGTAGTCAAGGCCTAATGGTGAAAAACTCTTCAGTGTTGTCATGAACTCATAAAAACAGATTGGTTATTTGTAAATTAGGATGTAATACCTTTGCTTTTCTGATACTTTTTTTCAGGCAACAAAATGTTATTACATCTTAGCCTTAATTTCTGTATCAAAAGATGGTAGAAATATACCTTTGCTGGTGTGCTGTTTAGGCAATTTCAATGAAAGTTAATCTTGGGAGTAAATGCTGTATTTCTGGAGCTAAGCTGCTTCTGAATAAGTACCACTGTTCTGAGGACTCCTGTTGGCTTCTTGTCAACTTGGCTACTAACTGTATTATGGAGTTGTTGACTGCAAGAAATAATTTCAGAGAAGTAACCAAACTGATAACTGATTTGCTTTCAAATTACACAATTTATAGGTTTTAAAAATTATGAGTAAACAAGTTGCAATGTTGCTTGAAAATAGAAACAAAACTTGTTCATTTAAATAAACGCTGGAAGCCCCAAACTCTCCATTAACTTCTCCTTTTTCTTCACTATGGATGACTTCAGTTATAGAAAGAAATAGGGTAGTTTCCATGCCCCAACTTTTTTTTGCAGAACCCACTGGAGAAGGGTCTTGTTAACTGCTAATTAGAATAGCAAATGGGATACTGTTTTTCTTAAAAGGGTTTAACATGCCAAAAACCTTCGATGTGTACTGTCAAAACTAGGAAATTGCAATAAAGTAGTTATTGACACCTGAATATGTGTGATTTACCTGGGAAAAATTAATATGGCTTTTTTTATAGCCATGCCCTGCCTTGTAAGGCTGTTGAATCTCTCTGAAGGGATCAACAAATATGATGCAGCTGGTAGAGCCTGCCTGGATTACCAAAGGCTTTTGACAAGGTCTTTCACTAGAAGTTTCTAAGGAAACAAATTGTTTCTTAGAACGTGGACTATGGAACGTAAAAATGGTGGATCAGTAATTGGTTAAGAGGCAAGAAAGAGAGATTAGGAATAATATATTAGTTTTCTAAATGGCTACAGATAACAGAAAAGTGGAAGGATCTCTGCTGGGACTGTGGCTTTTAACATACTTATAAATGAGTTGGAAAAGAGGGTGAGCAGTGTGATGAGAAATCCTACTAATAATGTTAAATTATTCACAGTATTAAAGGTGAAAGTTGATCCTAGAAATGTACAAAAACCTTACCAGACCGACTGACTGGCCTCAAAATAGCAGATGAAATTCATTGTGAATTAGTGTAAAAAAAATGCATATGGAGAAAAAAGTAGCTCTACAAACGAAGTTGTAGCTCTAAATAGATTATTACTGCTCTGAAGTAAGAATTTACTGTAGTAATATTTAGTTTAATGAAAGTAACAATAAAATAACAATTCAGTCTCCATTATCAGCTGAACAAGGAGAGTGTTTTTAAGAATTATTTGGAAAGGAATAGAAAACAGAACAATGTCATTTGTTCTTGCATAAATCTGTCCCTTTCCTGTGTTTAAATACGACATACAGTTCTGCTTCTCGTACCTCAGCGAGGTTGGAAACTCTGATTGAAATGGAAAGATTCAGAGAAAGGCAGAAGACATGACTGCAAGTATGGAATAGCTTCCATATAACAAATGGTGAAATAGGGCAGGAATCTTCATTTTGTAAAAAAAAGCTGTGTATGGTATGAGAAAGGTCTGTCAAGTCCAGAGTGGCACAGTGAATGTCGACAGGATTGTGCAGTGGCTCTTACAATGCAAGAACAGATGAAACTGGCAGAAGGCAGGTTCAAAATAAATCAGAATGCAGTTTGTAGCTTTGCCTGTTGTGGATAATGAAGCTTACATATGTTCAAAAATTTACATGTAAACAAGTTCATGGAACAGACATCCACTGAAATTTAGCAAGTCCATAGAAACCTTATCAAGTTCAGGAGGTTCCTGATGTGCCTTGGCCTGCTCCTGGCAAGCTACTCTGAAATGTATAAATGTTGTGACTAGTTTATTTCAGCAAAACTCAAGAAGTAGCATTAATTTTTTTCTTGCCACTGGGATCAAAGTAGCTGTTTTCAACTTCCTTAAATTAAATATTGCTGACAAAGTAGGGAGGTTCTGGGGACAAAAAAATGTCATCCCAGAGGAAGCTGCAGAGATTCACCAGCTTAAATTGTATATTGTAATTTTATCTACTCTATATATTCATATCCCAGGCATTTCCTAGCTTCTGTGTGTTTAATACATTAAAATTTTCAGGTTTTGATGGCTGCAGAAAGAGGTTTGTAGGAGTCTTACATCAGGTCCTCTCAGTATGTCACCATGGCCATAGTATTGTTATAACTAAACCTTGTATTTGCCTTTTACAAAAGAACACTTGCGATTCTATCCAGGCGTCAAACATTTTAAATTTAAAAAGTACCTCGTTTTTCTTTTCTAATCCATAAATAGGGTTGCAGTAGTAGCTTGTCAATGTACTCACTAAGCAGTTAATTTATTTTAAGCAAACTTCTTACTCGCAGATCTCTAAAGCCAAAAATAAATTCAGTTAAAAGATCAACAGCAGTATATACTTATATAAGAAAATTTTTCAGGCTTTGGTTGTAATTAGAAATTTTAAAAGTCAACAGTGTCTTGAGCAAAAGCATTCCAAAAACATAACTTACCAAAGGAAACCAAAGCAGAATAAATCAATGTATACTTCCAGGGCAGGCACAAGTAAATGCATTACTCCATGCTGTACTGCTATTAGGTAACTTGACATCCATCCAGGAAGCCTGAAAAGCAGATCTTGTTTACAGAAAATGAACAGACCAAACTGACAGAAGAATTTCACTGTCCATCACATCCTTGGAAACAAAAAGAATTTAGAAATTCAGGTAATCAGGTGCCATAGTAATTATGGGAATGTAAATTATCCAGATTTGCAAAAAGGAATCTATTTGTGCAGATGTTATGTATGTGCATGTCTCACTGATGTCCACAGGAACAGCTTCTGTGCGGCAGTTTGGTCAAATATTATTATTCAAATAGTATATATTTTTGTAGCCAAAATGGATAAACTGCGTATTTTCCTTGCATTATTTAGGTGTAAATACAGGGAACTACATTTAAAGTTTTCATTATCCTCTGCAGAATTTAAGAAATATGCAGGTTAGAGAAGGCATGGGACTCTTCAGCAACTATGCAAACAGATGAATGATTTAGAATATCTACTAAAAAAAAGAGAGATGGAAGTATGATAATAAAAATGGTTTCCTATTTTTTCTTGGAGTTTGAGATCCGTTCTTCCTGGTGTACACAAGACGCAGCTTGAGGAGGGATAAAGCTCTCTAAAATCCTTCAGCCACATTCTTGCTGATAAAACTTTTTTTTTCAAGTAATCCACAGTTGCAATTTTGTGTAAATGTTTTGATTACTTTTTTTGCAGTTTCTAGAGCTACATAATTATATGGGAAAGCTGACAACAGAGTAATTTAAAATTGTGAATATCTTGCTTTCTCACATTAACAATACCTTTATTTGCTCTTTGACTACAGAGCAGAAGGACAGCCAATGATTTGCCAGTGTCGCATACTTTGACATGCATAATATAGAACATATCTTACATCAAGTAGCTGTCCTCTGGGCTGTTTCTGTTTAATAAGTCAGGCTCAGTGGTGTAGTGTAATTTCATCTCAATATTCTGAAGAAATAAACTTTCTCTAGACATAGATGACCTGCTCTAGAAGTAATTACACTTGGCACATGACATCATTTAGACAAATGAATGTGGATTTCTTTTCTCTTCAGTTTAAAGGTTAGGAGAAATCTAGCAGAGAACAATTATCAGTAAGATAACTCTATTTATATAAAATTGCAATATAATCAGTATAGTAATGAGCAATGACTTTGCTTTATAGGTACTCCAGAATCCCACTGTTTATGCAAAGACATGTAT